>OU342734.1:464617158-465817158 GCA_910589765.1 Avena atlantica | reverse complement strand
AGGGCTCGGTTAAGAGATAACCGATGGACGCAGAAACAAAGATTTTTATTCCGAAATTCACTTCCAAAGAAGCTACATCTCTGTTGGAGAGGTGCGATGGCGGAATGCTCTCCGAACACCACAAATGGCTCACCTCGGGGTGTGGTGGCTCGATGCTCACCCAACACCACACAAAGCCTCACCCCGGATGCGAAGTCACACAACTCACCGGCGCCACAAAAGTCTCACCCTATTCTCCCGTGAGCTCGCCACAAAGGCCTACTCACGATCCACTAAGGGACACTTGAGGGCGGTCACCAAAACCCGTACAAGATTGGGGCTATATCCACAACTCAATTGTAGGCTCCCAACAACAAAGCCACAAAAGGCTACAACACCACAAAAGGCCAACAAAGCCACAAAAGGCTACAACGCCACAAAAGGCCAACAAAGCCACAAAAGGCGACAAGACCACAAAAGGTCAACAATCCAACCACACAACCATCTAGGGTTCCAAAAACCCAAGAGAAATAAGCCCACAAGCTTGAACTCGCCGATTCTCCAAGGAGAACTCAAACCTATGCAACAAATGTAAGGGCAAGTCCTTCACTCCCAAATTCCAACAAAGCTACAAAAGCTATCAGGGGAATAAGGGAGGAAGAACACAAGAGGAGAACACAAAACTCTCCAATCTCGCAATGACCCTGTCTATGCAATGACAAGTTATCTCTCGCAGAGCCTATAATACCTTCTATGCCATATAATATCCAATCTCGGAGTGAGAGCATGTTTCCGCGTGACATAATCGGAGGAGGATGCGGGTGCCTCACTATAGCATATGGCTCAACACATCTTTGTTTAGTTCATAAATATGCGTTGTTGAGATATTGAAATGTACTCTTGAGTTTTGACACCTGCAAAAAATGGAAACTTTGAGTCTTTTCCTACTACTTATAAAGCATTGTATAGATAAATCCAAAAGAAATTTCCAATACAAGTTTATACATATGGGTTTCAAGCATCGAATATAATAGAATACATAATGTGTAATAAAATATGTTGTCAACGTTTTAATGTATGTGTGCCGAAAACATGACGTTTACTTGGACCAGAGTATTTTTTGAACAGGGGAAGGAACCCAAATGTCCCAGAACTGGCATTAATATAACAAAAGTGATACGATATTACTTAAAGCACCTAAAAGAAACATAAAATTACAAATGTCTCCTCCTAGTTTGCAAAAGGGACCTTGGAAGAATACAAAGAAAAGCGATTGGGTCCTTGAGCAAGCTTCGACCTCGCCGGCGATGCAATTTCCACCATGACCATCCATGTCCTTGACATCAGGCAAGGTAGAAATGGCCTCCCGCCAGAGGTTGAAGGAGGGGGCGTCAGAAATTTCCGGCAAAGCCAACATAGGTCGGAGTACCACCCTAAACACCCAAGAGAATGCTGGAAAAAGTTGTTTGAGGGGACCGAAGATCTAGCAGTGAACTGAGGTTGATGCAACATAAGAATAATGAACACGGTCGTCAGATGCCAGTTCTCCATCTTCCCCATGATCTCCCAGACCCACCATGTACAGAAGTAGCTCCATTCTCTCCCTCTGAACCTCATAGACAGAGAAAGCAGAGTAGCATACTGCAGCAATGGCAGTCCAAGACATTGCCAGGGCCCTTGTACATAGGAGATGCAAAAGAACTCGTCGCTGCCTTTCGATTCCACCATGGAAGCTCCGTCGCGTAGAGCAGAGTCTGGCTAGAAGACTCACCGTGCTCCCCGATGTGCACCTTATTTAGAGGGATGCATGAGCCAATGGAAGATCTGTCGAGGTGAAGGAGCTCGCTGCACAGAACAAAGTCTGGCCAGAAGACTCACTTTGCTCCCTGATGCACACCTTATTTAGAGGGATGCACAAGCCCCTCATGCTCCCTTGCGCCACCACCTGCCACCAGCGATGTGCAACGAGAAAGTTCATGACACGAAGGACCTGGCTGCCGAGATCCTCGTCCTACCCTCAGTCTCCATATAGGTAAACACCCTAAGGGAAAACCCTACCTCTAATCCTACAGCTAGTATTGACGACGTTCGATCTCGTCAATGCCCATTGTTATGGACTTGGGTTTTGGAGAATATGGGGATACTGGAGATCACGGAATGGTTAACAGACAAGCAACGCGGGACACGAGGTTTACCCAGGTTTAGGCCCCCGGAGAGAAAACCCTACTCCTGCTTGTCTGCTCTTGATTACGGCGGAATCGAAGGTTACAGGGGTGCGCAGATGCAATCTGGCGTGAGGTGCGTATGCTATGGTGGAAGGGGATCCTTCTCGCCGTACCCTCCTGGCCTTTATATAGATAGGCAGGTCCCGGGCTTAGGTCGAGTCGGTTACAAATTAGGGTTTGTTCCCTTTGAAATTCTATCTGATATAGACTTGTCCTCCAAGGAGTCGAAAGCGCCATGGGCTTGGGCCACCCGAAGTCTTCATGGGTCGTATGTCTTGATGTGGGCCTTCCTTGGACTAGACCAGGTATACCAATGTCGTGTATTCGTGGGGTATATCCATGTCAACTATATAGATAGGGAGAATCCACCTGATCCATCCCATTGCCGGCCAGCAGAGCCTCTGGAGAGAAGGAAGGAGAGGGGCGGCGGCGGGGGTCTAGGGACGACTTTCAAGGGGACTTGGACCGAAGTGAGTAGATGACTTTATAAAGAAAGAAATTCAAATCATATACAGAGCTAGTATGTGTGTACCACAAACGTGAGAAGGAGAATTTTACTTCATTAAAAGTTAAGCCATATTTTTTGCGAAATTCTGCCGATTTATTAATAATCATCAACGACATTACAAAGAAACCTAAAAGTAATAAAAATTACAAATAGATCCACAGACCACCTAGCGACGACTACAAACACTAGCACGAGCCGAATGCACGCCTCCGTCCTCGCCTTCATCACCAGAGCTGGACAAAACCTTTCGTAGTAGAGCTTGCTGTAGTAGATAGACGAAAAGTCGTCGTGCTAAGGCCCCAAAGGACCAACGCACTAGAGCAGTATCCATGGCCAATGATGACATCCATAAATCAGAAGAGACTAATCTAAAATTACAGCAGCGAACACGAAAACGGACTTGAATCCAGGAGATCCGTCTGACACACGACTCCACACATGTCCTCTACCATCAATAGATGAAACATCAGAGCAAGGATAGGGCGGGAGGGGGGGCTTATTCTGACTTTAAGATATAGCCTCCGCCTCAACATCGCGAGAAAGACTTAAAAAAGACGCAAACAAAGAACAAGAAATCTCCCGTCGGCAAGAGACCGTGGTCCGCCGCACCCCCGAGACCCCAAGACCACGAGAAGCGGAGCAGACCGACGACATCGCCGGTAGGAGTACAGAATAAGGGATGGGTTTTAAGCCGCCTCCACAATCGCCTTCTCCATACTCCTGAGGTAGATTGACAGATTATGCTACTGGTTCCCTCCCTCGTCGCCCCCGCGTGGCGATAGGGGGAACCCTAGATTCGGCGCCGCCGCCACCTCCCTCTCCCTCTCCCTCCCTCGCCGCCGCCAGGAGGGCGCGGCTGGGCGAAGCCCGGCCGGCGCAGGTGGCGGCGGGGCCTTCTCGTCTCCTTCCCTTGGGTTTCTCGCGCGGGGTGGAACCTCTGGGCCTGGACGTGGCTCTGGCGCTGGGAGCTTCGGCGACGACGCGGGGCTTGCCCTGCTGTGGGTCGTGGCGGACGGTGCAAGGCAAGGGGATGGCACACCGTGCTTCGGGGATGGCGGACGGCGGCGGCCAGCGGCCTAGGCGGTCGGCGGTGGGAGGTCGTAGGCAGGGGCGACGCTGTCCTCCCGGCCTCAGCCTCCGGATGGTGATGGCAGGAGCGTGTCGAGCCCGATCTCGACAGTTTCCTGTCGGTTCTGTTGCAGCCGGCAACAGGATGGCTTCTGGGTTCGTCCGACTTCACGAGGTCATAGGGATGCGAGCCCGGGCATGGTAGTGGTGGCATTTCTGCCCCGTCGGAGTTGGTCGGCCGGTCGAATAAAGGTGGATCGGCCTAGGGTCCCTCTTGTGTGGAGATGATCACCTTCCTGAGGATGGTTCTTGATTTGGCCGGAGTGTGGAGTTCCGGAAGGCTCCGCTGGCAAATGTACCAGCGCTTCTATGCCTGCAGTTCGCTGGATCGGATGGTATTCGGTCGTGTGCACCCATGTTTTATTCCGACCGTTTGGTTCAGGAGGGAGCACCGCGAAGCTCTGTCCTTTGTTGCCACCAGGCGACTATCGATCCATGGTGAAGTCAGAGGTGGAGAATTCATGAAGGCCAGGTTTGGAGATCTATCTATGGAGGTTTGAGTCGCCGTACAGTTGAGGGACTTGCTTGGTGTTCTGGGCTAAACATCAGCCCTATGTAAGTGGGGGCCGCAACACATGTGAATTTCAGAACCTTACCTTTCAGGGTGAAAACCCAAGGTCTGGCTTTAGCTGGTTGTGTCTGGCAATAGCCTTGTTGAAGGCATTGTTTTGAGAGTGAGGATTATCTTCAGGGTAAAAATCTAGATCTTTGATCGGGCGACGATGGCGCTTATGCACTGTTCCCTTTTTGGAGGCGTCGCTTTTGAAGAGCCTGGAGTTCAGGTGTTGTATTGGTGGTGGTTGTACTGTTGCTGCTAGGACCGAAACACTGTAGCAGGTCTTTTATTTCTTAGTTTTGTTTATCTTTTGTTGGCTGTGTGCATTCATAATGCCAATAGGGTATTGCGTTGTTGCAGAGGCCGGGTGTAATTGGTATCTCTTGATATTAATATATACTCTTTTCTAAAAAAAAAAACTCCTGAGGTACCGGTTCGGTAAATGGCTTAAAGTTAAGCCATATTTGTTATAAACAAGCTATGTGGAGATTTTTCAGCTCCTGAATATATATAACATGAAATGTTAAATTTATGTGGGCAGGAAAACCGAGTGGGTAGTTGACTTAGAAAAAAGTCAAGTCAAATGCAGAATTATGAGATGGCAAACTTGATAGGAACACCTTTATTTCATTCTACTCAAGTCGTGCATTTTAAGTATAGGAGTATAAACGTGTAGATATATTGGGTTTAAATCTTAAAATTCGTTGACACTACTAGTGTATTGAAGGAGATGTATACTTAGCTCCAGTGGAACTCGTACCATGTGACTTTTAGTTAGACGCACGAATGCTGCTGCGTGCATGTGGAGTGGAAGACGGGCGGCCCGACCCTCATTGAGAACCTCCCAATTCGTGACAGATTTAGAAACTAGTGTGACCGGTGAAAATCAGAGTCCCCCTGCCTCGTTGCCATCTTCCCCAAGTTCCCCAAAGCCAAACTCGCACGCACGGTAGGCAGATCGATTCAGCAAGAAAGCAGAGGGAGCGGGTGGTCACCGCGACGGCTGCTCCGTGCGGCCGTGCCATGCGCCAAGATGGCCTCCACCGTCGCGCCGCTGAACGCCGACATCGACGCGCCGGTCAACGCAACGTCGCAGATCGGCAATGGGACGGCGACCAAGGCGTCCGTCCCGGTGGTGTGCTACTCCAACATGATGATGACAACCAACGGTATGTGGCAGGGCGAAGGCGTGAACCCGCTCGAGTTCTCCCTACCGCTCTTCATCGTCCAGGTGACCGTCATCGTCGCCACCACCCGCATCCTCGTCGTCCTCCTCAGGCCCTTCCGCCAGCCACGCGTCATCGCTGAGATCCTCGCCGGCGTGCTGCTGGGCCCATCGTTGCTGGGGCAGAATGAGGTGTGGGCCAACATGGTGTTCCCTCTGCGCAGCCTGCTCACGCTCGAGACCGTGGCGCACTTGGGCCTCCTCTACTTCCTCTTCCTCGTCGGGCTGGAGATGGACACCGACGTCCTCCGCCAGTCCGGCCAGAAGGCCGTGTTCGTCGCCATCGCCGGCATGGCGCTGCCCTTCTGCATGGGCATCGCCACCTCATTCATCTTCCGGCACCAGGTGTCCCGGAACGTGCACCAGACATCCTTCCTGCTCTTCCTCGGCGTCGCGCTCTCCGTCACGGCCTTCCCCGTGCTCGCCCGAATCCTCGCCGAGATCAAGCTGCTCAACACGGACCTCGGCCGCACCGCCATGTCCGCCGCCATTGTCAACGACATGTGCGCCTGGATCCTGCTCGCGCTCGCCATCTCCATCTCCGAGGAGCACAGCACGCCGTGGTCGTCCCTATGGGTGCTCCTATCCGGGGTCACCTTCGTGCTCTTCTGCTTCTTCGCCGTGCGCCCCATGATGTGGTGGCTCATCCGCCGCATCCCCGAGGGCGACTCCGTCAGCGGCTTGCAGGTCACACTCATCCTCACCGGTGTCATGCTCGCCGGCGCGTGCACCGACGCCATCGGCATCCACTCTGTCTTCGGCGCCTTCGTCTACGGGCTGGTCATCCCTAGCGGGCCGCTCGGCGTGACACTGATCGAAAAGCTCGAGGACTTCGTCACGGGCCTCCTCCTGCCGCTCTTCTTCGCCATCAGCGGCCTCCGCACCAACGTCCACAAGGTGCGCGATCCCGTCACCGTCGGGCTGCTCGTGCTCGTGTTCGTCATGGCTAGCTTCGCCAAGATCATGGGCACATTCATCATCGCCGCGCTCTACACCATGCCGTTCCGCGAGGGCATCGCGCTCGGGTTCCTCATGAACACAAGGGGGCTCGTGGAGATGATCGTGCTCAACATCGGGAGAGACAAGGAGGTTCTTGACGACGAGTCGTTCGCGGTGATGGTGCTGGTGTCGGTGCTGATGACGGCGCTGGTGACGCCGATTGTGCTCGGCGTGCGCCGGCCGCCTCGGCGGCTTGTTGGGTACAAGCGGCGGAACCTGCAGCGCATCAGGCACGACAGCGAGCTCCGCATGCTGGCCTGCGTGCACACCACCCGCAACGTGCCGTCCGTGCTGTCGCTGCTGGAGCTCTCCAACCCGTCCAAGCGCTCCCCCATCTTCGTCTACGCGCTCCACCTCGTCGAGCTCACCGGCCGAGCCTCCAACATGCTCGCCGCCGCCGCCGCCTCGGCCTCCAGCCGGGCAACCTCGGCCTCCTCCTTGCCCGCCGCCACAGAGCATATCTTTAACGCCTTCGAGAACTACGAGAGGTGCACTGGTCAGTGCACACATGGACGGACTCCATTAATTAATTTCTCTACTAATATAGTAGTAGGAAACTGCTGACATGTCATGTATGTATAAATAGGCGGCGTGTCGATCCAGACGCTGGCGGCGGTGTCGCCGTACCAGAGCATGCACGACGACGTGTCCGTGCTGGGCGAGGACAAGCACGTGTCGCTCATCGTGATCCCGTTCCACAAGCAGCAGACGGTGGACGGCGGCATGGAGCCCATAAACCCGTCCATCAAGGGCTTCAACGAGAGCCTCCTGTCCACCTCCCCGTGCTCCGTCGCCATCCTCGTCGACCGTGGGCTCAGCGCCGCCGCGGCACGCATGTCCGGCGAGCACCGCATGGCGCTCTTATTCTTCGGCGGGCCCGACGACCGGGAGGCACTGGCGTACGCGTGGAGGATGGTGGAGCACCCCGGCGTGTCCCTGAACATCGTACGCTTCCTCCCTCCGGAGTACCGGGCGGCGGCGCGGTCCTTCTCCGACGCCTCGTACCGGTCGGGCATGGACCCGCGCGCCCAGGCCGCGACGGGCAGCAGCACGGAGGGAAAATCCGAGCTGCATATGGACGAGGAGTACCTGGGCGAGTTCCGCGCCAAGAACCACGGCAATCCCGCCATCACGTACACCGACAAGATGGTGTCCAACAGCGAGGAGACGGTGGCCGCCATCCGTGGCATGGACAACAGCACGCAGGATCTGTACATAGTGGGGCACCGACCTGGCGAGGAAGGGTCGCCGATGACATCGGCGCTACAGGACTGGATGGAGTCGCCGGAGCTGGGGCCTATCGGCGACATGCTCGTGTCGTCGGACTTTTCCATGACGGTGTCGGTGCTGGTGGTGCAGCAGTACGTGATGGCCCCGGCGCCCGTGGCCGCCGTGCCCATACCGGCCGGCGGCGGAGACCCGATGCGCCAGTACGCGGGCAGCGCTAACCATCGGGCGTCGACGGCGGGGTCCTCAGCGTACCGGGGGAGCACGGCGTCATCGGCGTCCACTAATAGCAGATGGTCTAGTAGTGACACCGTAGGGTTCTGAGGCGCGTAGGCTCGCTCGTTCTTCCGATCCGATCCCATCCGTTGTTGTTGTGGATTTGGGGGATTTCGTGCTCCTGTAGTTGTGTGTATGTTGTTCTTTCGGACTCACCTTGTATAGTACGTGTGCCAGGATGTAGCTGCCTCTCTATTGCTTTGTTAAGGAACGATGTGAAGGCTGAGATTATTGGCTCATTCATCGAGTTCCTCTCCGTCACTTTCTCGGTGACGAATCACTCGAACCAATTTTTTTTCGAGAGGGACGGGCCAGATAAGTTAGGTGAGGGGAAACGAAATACCTCGTAAGTTGGTCCCGCAATTTCTTTATTCTCTAATTGTTGGAGATTTGTGCTATTCGTTTTTTCAGAACAATTCTCTCAACTCACCTTTTGAGTTCTTTACAATTTTGCTACTCAGCCCTTAGTATTTTCAAGTTATATATCTACTAATTTTCCTTGAGGTAGGTTAGTAAATACGTTTCCGTCCGTTACTTTACGTTTCCATCCGTCCCGGCGCCCGCTCAGTGAGAAAAAACATATTGACGCTCGACAACCGTCCACCCACGTTCTCATCTCCTCCAAATCCTCTGCCTTCGTCCCCCAGATCCCCTTCCTACATCCCCTCGATGGCGCCCTCTCCTCACCGCCGCATGTCCCTGCCGCCAGGCGCCTCTCCACCCCATCGCCACCGGCCCGCATCACCGACGCCGCCGCACCCCTCCTCTTTCCCGCGTCTCCGCCTCGCGTCACCATCCTTCCCTACGCGCCGGCTACGACCCCACCCTGCGGCCGCCGCGACCAGGCCTCCCCGCTGGCCGGCGCTCTTCTCCTCGAATTGCCGCCTCCCTCTCTGCAACCCCGGCCGCCACCTGCACGCGACACCCGCCCCGGCCGCTTCCCCCGACCTCCCAGTTCACCGACCCCGTGGCCCCTGATCGTCACGGGTTACGGGTTGGGAGTGAGGGTGCGGGGGGAGGGGAAGGCAGAGCAGGTAGGTGCGTTCAGGATGTAGCGGACATGCCACCGTGGGGGATCAACATCGATCCATTGCTGGAGCCCCATAGTGCTGGACACCCTTGCTTGCTTCAGTACCCGTGGCCGCCGCGGCCAGGCCTCCCCGCTGGCCGGCGCTATTCTCATCGAGCCGTCGCCTCCCTCTCTGCAACCCGGCAGCCGCCTGCGCGCGACTCCCGCCCTGGCCGCTTCCCCCGACCTCCCAGTTCGCCGGCCCCGCGGCCCATGCTCGTGTCTTCCGCCCGGCCGTCTCTTCCCGGTCAAATTCGTTTGCCTCCTTTCTTCTCCGGCTCTGACGAGCATGTCCACGACATCCAGATGATCTCCCGGTTCTATTCCACCTCTCCACCATCGATTCCATGCATCACCGCCGCCGCTCCACTTCCGCCCAAGCTAGCTCCGCCATGGCCGCACGCCTACGAGTAAACAAAATATAGCCGACCATGGTAAAAAAAATGAGTTTTTTCCCTCCACGAGGTGACCGAACGGCCGGGCTGCATGAGCCGGCGACCAGGGGCGAGACATACATGTGTGCGAAGCTGGCTACCCTCCACGGCGTGACCAAGAGGCCAGGCTAAGTGAGCCCGCGACGCGCGCGAATTACGCGGCGACCAGGGGTGAGACATACGTGCATGCGGAGCTGGCTTGTATGTGTACGTATGCAGCGATCAGCTAGCCAGCCAGCTAGCAGCTAGATGGATCATTTGCATGGACAGGGCAACGTTAATGGATTATATGGATTTGAGGGAGGTGCGGGATTGGCTGTGCTGCTGTCTGGCGGGGCTTTTAGTCTGTCGCTGTATTCCTCTGTTTTGCTTAATTCAGTAAGCTCGATTCAGCAAAACGAGAGGATAAAAGGTGCATCCGATTTTAGCAAGCGAGATGATGTTACAGTTTCGTGTGGCAAATGCTACAAGTTACTCCCTCTGTTTCATTCTGAATCTACACACTAAAAGGTTCTAGATAGACTCCTTTTACAAAACTAAAAACTTCTAATATTTTGAAACGGAAGAAGTACTTTCAAATGACATCGGCTGGCACGGATGGGCACAATGTTGAGGCTGCGGCACTTTTGGTGAGGAATTTCTCATCGCTGCAGGTATGATGGTAGTGGCGATCTTACATTATTTTAGCCATAGCAACGCACGGGCATTCGGCTATTTAATTAAATAAAGTACAACTAACATTGGTTTATATCACCGCAACGCGTGAGACAAAAAAAAAGATAACTTGCCGTAGCAACGCACGGGCATTCAACTAGTATATATATATATTTCGTCGATGTTTGCCTCCCCACTTGTTACACACAAAATATTTTTTTATTTAATTAGTGATCTAATTTCAAAAAATATATCTAAAAATAGTAGTTTAAAAAAATCATATTAATTCTGTCAAATGAAGTTTCATTAAGCATTTTGCAACTGTTAAATTCATGGACGGTTCATTCGGAATTGAAACATTTTTCATACAAGTTTGAAAGAAATTTTTATCATACTATTTATATAACAATATAGATTTTCATAATATTTATGTTAACAGTACATTTTTCAATAAAAACAATCTGTATCATATTTTTTATTCATGTTTCATCCCATATCGAAAGTTTTCATACAAGATTCATAAGTTTCATTCATGCTTCATGTTCCTGCAAGGAAATATACATAATGCATATTATTTTGGAAGACCATCAAATCCTATACGTTTCAGTGAAGTTTTACAACAAATTCTTACAAGATCCATAGCTTTTTTTTACCATACTTACAAGATACATATAAGTTCCATATACATGACGATTTGGAAAGAAGAAATTGCATGTTTCATAGAACAAACAAATCGACAAGATGTAGAAAAGAACGTTCCCCTCAGATTCTTTATTCAAATTATTTTCTTTTTCCTTCATTGTATGACTAAAACTTAAATCCCGAAATATTGATACTTCAAACAGTTTGCGCATTTCCAAACCAATTCCAATCCAGATTCTTAGGAGAAATACATGATTCATACAAGTTTCTTACCAAAATGGTTAAGATCCAAGTCAGTATTATACAAGAAACAAAAATACAATGGTTTCATACATGTGCCAACAAAGTCTCGTAGTGATAGTAGTATAATTATGGGAAGAGAGATGGCTCCCTCCCCTTCCCCCTCTTAGGCCCCACCACCTCTATCCCTTAACATCGGCGATCTCCCTCGCCGGTGTCCTTCGCCTCTCTCTCGCAGCTACCTGCCCATCCTACTGGTGATTGCCTTTGATCCCAGGGATTTTTTCCCTAGAGCTGGCCTTAGAAGCCCAGGTACGACGTCATTTTGGATCTACAGTGCACTTTTCTCCTTCTAAGTCTGCTCGGAATTTTTTTCTGGTGGTTTCCTTCTCTTCGGTCGCTTTTTCCTTGTCTGAGGAATCAGTGGGTTTTTCCTTGCATTGGTGGTATTCATTCTGGTTATCGCGTATTCAAATTGAGTGATCGGCACTTCATATTTTCAGTGGCATCTAATAAAGTTGGGCATTTCATTTATGGATTAAGGGATAGAGTCTGGCCTGACTTTGTTTGTCACTTTATTTTATTTCGGGGTGTTCATCCTGCCACTTCTGGTTTATTTCATGATTTGGTGTTCCTCGACAATGCTAATGAGGAATTATTAGAGGTTTCTGACAGAAGTGCAACTAGATTCAGGCCTATTTTCACATTTCTTGAGGACAATGCTACCTAAGATCATCCCTCTTCATCGGCTTCAGAATTATTAAAATTTGGTTTTCATAAGGTTTCAATCCCTCGAAAGAATAGTGTGTCTTCTAGTGAGACTACTCCACATGATCTGTTCTTCGGAAGTTTTCAAATACCGATATCTACTGATCGGTTAGAGCAGTCTATTGTGAAGAAGGTTTTTCCAGGAAATATTTTCACTCATCATTTTTTTTGCCTCTTATCCTATTGATGAACTTGAGGAAATTGTGGATCTGATTGATGCTGATTATTCGGAATGTTAGATTAAGGATCACTTTAAAATCTTGTTTATCCCGCCCAGGGCTATTATTTTTAAATTCCTGGGCCATTGTAGCATATGCGGCATGCATGATCATCTCGCTGCTTTATGTCCTGGGATGTGTTTGTGTTGCAGGTCTATGGGCTCGGTATGTGGGCCGTGTCAAAATTCTCGACCAGTAATTTTCTATGTCGGATGTACCAAATGTCTGGGCCCTGGCCATGTTGCTAAAGAGTGTGATATTGGGTTGCGATGCAAGAATTGTAAAGAGATTGGACACTGGGCAGCAAATTGTTCTCTTCAGCGTATAGTTAAGATATGGCGTCCCAAACGACACTTTAATCAGATAAGTTTAAGTTGTCAAAAAATCTGGGTGGTTAAAGGAAAACAGCCTGAATTAATGGTAACAAATTATACGGGTGTTACGCCCTCATCTATTACTCCGGTCGCTTCGCCTCCCTCGAGTTCTATTGTGCAACCCCTGCCATCTGCAATCTCCGCCGCCGTCGACTTCTCCGCCATGGCCAACTTTTCCATCAATCCGCTTGCCTTCATCCCTGATGGCATGACGGTGGATCCTGGACCTGCGGACCGCCGAGTTCGCTCTTACCTGGTGGTGAATCATGTGCCCACTCTACAACATGACAATGTTGTCATTGCAGAAACGAATGGGTTCATACCAATTCAGTTATGGGAGCAGACTCGCCGCGATATCGCCAATGAACTTATGGAAGCTGGATACCCACCTCGTCTCCTTGATGATCATCCTCTTGGTATTGGCACTTTCACCCTTCATGATGCACTAGCAGCTGATAATGTTACTGGTCTTACCTTTGAACTAGATGATGAGACCAGAGTTACTTTTGTCAAACATGATGCGTCTAGAAATATGAGACTTGCAGAGTTCGTTAGAGAAATTTGGGTGATGTTTCTGGGATTCCCTTTGGACTACCAGACGAAATTTTATATTAATAGAGCTTGTGATGATTTTGGTTTACTATCTGAATGGCATCTGCCTAGATCAAACAATAAGTATGTGCTTGCAAAAGTTTGGATTGTTGATACTAAGTTTGTTCCTAAAATTTTGTGATGATGCAACTACGTGGTGCTAGGCGTAGCTGGACTATCCCCATTATTATGTTAAGGTCTGATGATTGGAATGCACATGTTCACAATGTCCCCCCTCCTCCTAAGGACCTAGAGCCTGAGGATGGTAACCCTCATCCTTTGTATGGTATTGAGCAGACTGCTGAACAAATCTACTAGCAGCAGGTTGCTATTTGGTTATAGCAGAATGGGGCACAACAGGTGAACAATGGACATAACTATGGGGGTAATCAGCAGGTAAACAATGCAGTTAATGCACAAGATGGTATGATGGTGGATCCCCCCTTGATTAACTTCTAGGCCATTCTGGTAGAATAAGGAGTGCATTTCACTGCTGGTGTGCATCCTCATGTCACCAATATTGTGGACAGCTCTGCTCAGGCTTGGAATGACAGTATCTCTAAATTTTCAGGATCCCCTACTGCTAATAATGACCATATTATGCATGATGTTTCTACCACTCTCAATTTAAATATGATGGTTCATGCTCACTCTGCTATCAACATTGATGATGAACTTCTGGCTAGGTTCTCTGTGGTCAAGGCAGTGATGTTTAATTCTTTTGTGCCAAAACTGCATTTCAGTGCAACTCTGCTCCCTGATCTAAAGATGCCACATGCAATCTTCCATGAGGTGGTTGGGGAAAGTTGTATTCTGGTGCAGGAAAGGCAGATTAGGAAATTGGGCAGTCAGTTTAAATCAACTACTTCTAGTGTTCATCTCTCTAAAATACTTGACCAAGATGAGGTGCTTGATTCTTCTGTGGATGTTGATGTTGGACAAAAGAGAAAGTGGGAAACTCCAACTGTGGATAACTAGGTTAAAAGGAGATCTAGAAAGAATAAATACTAGAAAAATACCCGTGCGTTGCATCGGCAGAAAAAAAAAGCGGCGTTCCAAAAGTATTTTTAGTGAATTATTTCTAGGCCCTAAGAATTTCACTATTGAAGCGAATTTATGATCTAAATTCACATAAAATTAATGATATGATAGAAGTTGATCAGCTCAGCATGCTTCTGGAGGCTTTAAAGTATATAAAATCAAACTCCACATCCATGTTGGTGCCTCCGTCCTATATCAGACCATCCAATACATCTTTGAGATTTGTCCAACGCTTCTGCATATTGTAAAAAATAAGACTGAAAAAAACTATAGCAAGAATATTCTACGCATATAAGTGCATGCTTTCTGGAGGGATTAATCACCTAAATTAAGCTAAGTAGATCAGCAGATGCATGCACGCATACCCATGTTAATAAATTACAGGGTGTGATGCGAAGTAGTTCTGAAACACATGCGTGTCGCGTGGTCATGCTTGTCTCGGCTTATCAACGCCGACACGCGCACTCAGCTCTGTACGTATATTTCTTCTCAGCAGCAATTGGTAGAGTAGGTACTACATTGTCTGTCGTGGCTGCGGCAAGCCACGATAGGCTTATCCATGTACGCTGATTTTCTTCTCAGCGGCAATTCGTAGAGTAGGTACTACATGGAGGCCACCATCTCTATCCCTATCTCTCCGTATATTTTCTGTTCTCCATGTACGCCTTATCCTGTACGATCCATCATCCTTCACAGGAGGTTTATTAAGCTCCAAAATCTAGCAAATTTCTTTCAATTTCGTCGTCAAAATCGGTAGCAAATCTAGGAAATCTTCAAATCCGAAGCCCAAATCAACCGATCCATCCATTTTCTTTGTTGTTTTTGCTTTTACCTTTGTATCACTTGGAGTCTGAGATCCCGTGAAGGCTAAGAGGTGACAGCACGAACCTGTACTACCTTCTTCCGGTCTGAATATCGCCCGTCGCCGTCCATGCGGCTTACGGCCGTGCCCGCCTGCGCCCTGGCCTCCGGCAGGGAAACCGTTGCGGTTGTGCCCACCTGCGCCCTGCCCTCCTCGGCCTCCAGAGAAGGGCACGCGGAAAGCCCACTGGATGGGATCAGGCAGCCGGATTCGGTGTGACCGGCGGCCGACGGGAACCGTTGCGGCTGTGCCCACCTGCGCCCTGCCCTCTTCAGCTCAACAAATTGGCTATGAACGGAGGGGCGACAGAGGTCTGATTTGCGAAGGGGAATAGCGAGCCTCCGACGACGGCGGACCTGGCCAGCAGAGGGAGCCCGTGATGGCGGCGAGGAGCACGGGACGGGGATTGAGGGAGCAAGGTCGAACCATTTTTTCTTCTTTAGATACAGTGGCACGAGTGCGTTATATGCGTTTTGGTGGGAGGGCAAAAGGGTCCAAAAAGGTTGAAAACGTATTTTTGGTGAACAAATTTCTTTCAATTTCGTCTTCAAAATCGGTAGCAAATCTAGGAAATCTTCAAATCCGAAGCCCAAATCAACCGATCCATCCATTTTCTTTGTTGTTTTTGCTTTTACCTTTGCATCACTTGGAGTCTGAGATCCCGTGAAGGCTAAGAGGTGACAGCACGAACCTGTACTACCTTCTTCTGGTCTGAATATCGCCCGTCGCCGTCCATGCGGCTTACGGCCGTGCCCGCCTGCGCCCTGGCCTCCGGCAGGGAAACCGTTGCGGTTGTGCCCACCTGCGCCCTGCCCTCCTCGGCCTCCAGAGAAGGGCACGCGGAAAGCCCACTGGATGGGATCAGGCAGCCGGATTCGGTGTGACCGGCGGCCGACGGGAACCGTTGCGGCTGTGCCCACCTGCGCCCTGTCCTCTTCAGCTCAACAAATTGGCTATGAACGGAGGGGCGACAGAGGTCTGATTTGCGAAGGGGAATAGCGAGCCTCCGACGGCGGCGGACCTGGCCAGCAGAGGGAGCCCGTGATGGCGGCGAGGAGCACGGGACGGGGATTGAGGGAGCAAGGTCGAACCATTTTTTCTTCTTTAGATACAGTGGCACGAGTGCGTTATATGCGTTTTGGTGGGAGGGCAAAAGGGTCCAAAAAGGTTGAAAACGTATTTTTAGCTGAATGCCCGTGCGTTGCTATGGCCAAATAAATTTAATGCTTGATATGTTGGATAATAAATTTAACAGACGTAGCTAGTGGTTGATCTTCATTAGCAGAACCAACACGATGCACATCTCTTATCTATCTTCTTTGAGGAACTTGGTCGACCCTTATAGGTCGGACTGAGGTATCGATCAGAAAATACTATATAACAAAACAGCATGTGCGTTACGGTGGAAGAAAAATTCAACATGGCAAAGTCACAATCTAAGTACCAGAACACAATTCAAAAGAAACATCATAGTATCTCACAAAAACATGCCCAAATGCATACATCCTCCTCCTCATTATAATCAATATCCTTATCTTCGCCCTCCAACCCATAGGGACACCATCGTTCTTCTCGGCCTTTCTAAAGACAGTAAACCATTGAACTATCATCCTTCTAATAGTGGCTAGAACAATCACAAAATTAAGAATACGATGTACATCCACTTGTCTATGCTTCTTGGAGTAGTACACCTTCTGATGATTTCTAACTAAACTAATTCTTCTCCTCGTTATTTAATTTTAGCTCGTGACCCTTGCAATCAACAACGAGATTAAAATGCTCAATTTCTTGAGTGTCATCGACATGACACGCACTCACATGGACCAAATGATTCAAGTATAAGTAGCTGAATTTGTAGATTGATTAAATCAAAGGGGAACGCACGTAGACATTGAGCTATTAAAGAAACACAGTGCCCTAGCTAAAAGCTGACGAATAATGTACTTAGCTGTACAAATATTAACAAGTACCTGCAGTATACAAAACCATAAGAACCATGCATCTGAACTGTTAATTATACTTGGATGAAACAACCGTTTGGGGCATTTCGACAAACAGCTCGCGGGCAGGAAAATCCAGAAATCTAGCAGGCCAAGAGTCGAGCAAGAGAGCGCACCGTATACCACTCTCACAGCGACCAAATCCATCTATTAACCCAGTATTTACATGGTCTACGCTTGAGCACGTCCAATTTCCAATCCAACGGCGGTGGCTGCCTTCTTCGACTCGACGACCCCCAAGCCAACACCACCGGTTCAAACGCTACCAGTTCGACTCGTCGAACCTTCCGCCGGAGACGCCGCCAGCGATGTCCAAGGCCGTCGCCGCCGCTGCTGCAGCGGCATCTCTCCCTCCACCGCCGCCGGAGGTGGCCCACCTGGTGGAGCAGCTCCAGCACCATCACCTCGCCCCGGACGCCTCCCTCCTCTCCAACCCCGCCCACTCCGACCTCCTCCTGGTACGCCGCACCCGCCACCCATCTCCGCTCCCCACATGCCCTCTCTCTGCCGCCGATCCAGTATTCTATCCCCGCAGGCGCGCGAGGAGGTGGCGGCGGAACGCGCGCGCTACCTCGAGGCCTTGGTTAGTTTGCCCCCGCTCGCCCGCTCGGACCTTTTTTTTGGGTTCAAACCGTTCACTTCGGCCGTTCGGCGGACGACATCGGTGGGAAAGCGCGAACGGCCGACATCGGTGGAAAAGCGTATTTTTGGTGAACGGAAACGTATTTGACCAACCTACCTCAGCTTAAATTAGTAGATAGATAATGGATTCAAGGTGAAAGGGGTTTCTGATTCTAAGCCTTATAAGTCTAAGTTAAACCCAGGTTGGTTCCTGTTGTGATGGATGTTAAGGAAGATGAAGACTCTGAAGATGGACATGTGGTGGATCCTTGCCCTCCCCCAACTCCAATTTCCACTATACAGGCTATAGATGTGAACCTCTATGGTGTCCACCCCTCAAAGATCTCTCCTAAGAAGCTTCTTCAGGACCTACAGGAAGAAGAGATTGATAAGGATTCCAAGAATAATAAATGTTAGCCTTAAAAAAGTGGTTTGTTTTATGTTGGAACATTAGCGGTTTAAATGCTAGATCCAAACAACTAGCCTTAAAGAATGCAATTCACATTAGTGGATGTGCAGTGGTTTTTATCCAGGAGACTAAGAAAGAACATTTTGATGTGGCTTTTATTAAAGAATGTTGTCCTCCTTCTTTTGATGAATTTTCTTATATGGCTTCTATGAGGGCTTCTGGTGGTATAATTATTATTTGGCAAAGTGCAATTTTATCTGGTCTTGTAATGCATTCTGAATCATATTCTTTGTCTGTACACTTTACTTCAACCCAGACTGCTTAAGAATGGGTTTTAGTTAATGTTTATGGACCTTGTCAAGGTGCTGCAAGAGATGGTTTCATACAGTGGTTATATGATTTAAATATCCTGACTCTAAAGATTGGCTAATTATGGGTGATTTTAATATCATTAGATCACCAAGCAACAGGAACAAGGGAGGTGGAAATAACAGTGATATGTTAATTTTCAATGATTGTATTAGATCCCAACATTTGACAGAATTTCCTATCAAAGGTAGGAAGTACACATGGTCAAACATGCAAGAAAATCCCCTACTTGAGCAACTCGATTGGTTCTTTACCTCTCTGCGTTGGTCAAATTCTTACCCTGCCACTATGGTTAACTGATGGCTGTGAAATATAGCCATCCACATCCATATTTAACCTGGCTATTATTCATATTTTTGATGAAATATCTCTTTAAACCCTGCCACTAATGCCTAATAATCAAAGGGGTATGCAATCCTTTCTTTCTATTTTTCCCTGCATAGATAATGACGTTTGATGATGGGAATCACAACATTAAACTCAAAGATACGAGATTTCCAACAACCCAAAGAAACCAGGAGTAGTGGAGAGGAGGCAGAAGCTTTAACAACCAACTATACAGCGGGAATAAAATTATGGCCGTATAGTTGCCACTGACACCTCTAGGTCAAACAGAACAACTTTCATAAAGGGACCCCTATATAAAGAGGCCTCGGGCAACGAGAAACGAGAGTCGCACCCTAGAGAACACAACACCGAAGAGCCGCTTGAGGAATAGATCTAGATCTAATCTCCAAACCCTTCTCCTCCACCATAGCCATATTCCACCACTTGTAATAGTAGATCTCATCTCCAGTTGGTAACATTTTAAGACTATTTGCTATCAATCTCATGATTTCCATTAAAATGTTTATGATTGTTGATTTCATATCTATGTGTGAGTAATTCTTCTTGGGATAAGGGCCTTGGTATAGCCATGTAGCTTTGTGCATGTTATTTATCATAGATGGGATCATGTATTAGTTTGTATGACATGATTATTGTTGTACCTTCTCTTGCCTCAATCTAAGGACTTGCCAGGTAACCAAGACCCCAAGGATTGATCATGGTATAGGGAGCGTGAGTAATGACTAATCTGGAGGATGGGAATCCCAGTGACAGAAAGGTTACACTACAAGAAATGTGTTTACTTGTGACCTTCTTATAGTGACGGAGAATGAAATCGTCATAGATCTATGACGATTTTGCACAATAAGGTCATACGCCATTTGAAGAGGTCAAAACCCTGTATATTGACGATGTTTTGTATCAGAATTGTCGTAATTCCATCGAATGAAATCGTTATAATCTATACAATACAACTTATGCGCTTACTTGTAGCCTACTATGACGAATTTAAATTGTCATAGTGTCTAAATTCGGATGTATTTATATGACTAGTCGGCCACATCAGCAATTGGGTATGTGTGTCATGTCTACATATCATTTTGTTTTGCATATGTGGCTTGTCCACTTGTATTTTGCCACAACCAACCAACCTGGGAGGCAGGACCCACCGTGACCTGACAGCCAGGTCCCACCCGCGACCTGGCAGGCAGGACCCACGCCATTGGGAGAATTCCATAAAAATAGGTCGACTATGGGAGTCAAACCCGCGACCTCTACCCCTCTCCCTATCGCACCAACCACTACACCACACGTTCTTTGTTGTAAACAAAACGCGCCGGCCCCATATAAACTTCATCTCGTCTATTGGGCCTAAGCCCAAACAAACCGTGTCCTCCTTTTTTGAGTCTGGCCCACCTATCGTTGAGCTAGGCTAGCTTCACATGGGTGCAAAATGCCTAACCACAATACAGGCCAGTCAGCATCCCTAGGCCCACCGGTCATTCTGTGCGGCTCACTTTTTCTAAGGTCAGAAAAGCTTCTTTTCCAGTATTTGATTTGGTTTAAAATTCTAGAAAAAGCTTTTATGTGGCATTATTCATATCTTTTTATTGGTAAGTTAAAATAAAAAATTATATATATATAAATTGAGCAGAAAATTATGAATATCACATCTATAATTAGTTATGGATAATTAATATTCAAAATCTTTTTAAATCTTTAGAAATTACTTAAATCTTGCATAATTCATAACTTTTACTTTGTAAATCGGAATTTGACAAATAATATATCTAATCGATCAGCGAGACGAGATCGGTCCAACTATGCATTCAATACTTGAAATTGAATAATGCATCATGCAGAACTTGAAAAATGGAAAATGCCTTTTTGAATTTTTTATGCCCGTTTCAAACTATGGTCAAACTTGCATTGGAGTCTCGCTAAACTTGCATTGGATCCCTAAAAAAAATCATATTGTGAGTCTAAAAATGATTTTTGCAAAAAATCACGAGCATCGGATCATGTACATGTAGGGTCTGTTTGGATAACGCCCCAGCCAGCCCTACCAAAATTGGCACGCCAAATATTTGGCGGAGGATTCTGCCGCCAAGATCTCGCCAACGCGTGGGCGTAAATATTGAACGGGGCTACCAAAATATTGGTGTGGTAATGAATCTTTGGCGCTGATCCAAACGGATCCCGTGGTAGTAGTCAACTACCAAAAAATTGGTTGGACAAGCGGCGGCTGTAATCCAAACAGCCCCGTAGTTCAAATCGGATCCACTTCCTACCGATTTGGTAGACATTTGTCTTTTTCACGAGGGGTGGACCGAAAGGTTTGAGATACCCCAGTTAGGAAATTGTCCATATAATATGGTATAGTATTTTTTAAATGGGATGGTACCATTTTGAAGCTTTCATTTGGTGGTCGCTTCACAAAACGCCTCGTTTGTTGGCACTCGGAAAATGGAAAATGGATTTTCCGTGCGACGAAAAGAAAAACTTCCTCCTGCAACATTGTTCTCCATCACAAGATGCACATGCGTGCATAATATGGCCATATTATCACAAACTATGCCGCGATTCTGACCATAACATTGATAATTTGGCCCGAAAGCCATGAAACCTCGAACATGATAGGTCAATTCTGAGAAGGGTTTTTTGACACACTTGCAATATACCAAGTTTAATATTTTTCGTTGCAAATATGTCACATAATAAGACACCACGCGAAGGATTTGCATTGATCGGACCATTTTTGAATTTTTTATGCCCGTTTCAAACTATGGTCAAAACGGCGTTCATGAAGGTTCATAGCTAGAGGATGATAATCGCTAAACTTGCATTGGATCTCTGAAGAAACATGATATTGTGAGTCTAAAAATGATTTTTGCAAAAAATCACGAGCACCAGATCATGTACATGTAGTTCAAATCGGACCCACTTCCTACCGATTTGGTAGACATTTGTCTTTTTCACGAGGGGTGGACCAAAAGGTGTGAGATACCCCAGTTAGGACATTTTTCATGTAATACGGTATAGTATTTTTTTAAATGGGATGGTACCATTTTGAAGCTTTCATTTGGTGGTCGCTTCACAAAACGCCTCGTTTGTTGGCACTCGGAAAATGGAAAATGGGTTTTCCGTGCGACGAAAAAAAACCTTCCTCCTACAACATTGTTCTCCATCACAAGATGCACATGCGTGTATAATATGGCCATATTATCACAAACTATGCCGCGATTCTGACCATAACATTAGTCATTTGGCCCGAAAGCCATGAAACCTCGAACATGATAGGTCAATTCTGAGAAGGGTTTTTTGACACACTTGCAATATACCAAGTTTAATATTTTCCGTTGCAAATATGTCACATAATAACACACCACGCGAAGGATTTGCATTGATCGGACCGTTTTTGAATTTTTTATGCCCGTTTCAAACTATGGTCAAAACAGCGTTCATGAAGGTTCATAGCTAGGGGATGAGACTCTCTAAACTTGCATTGGATCTCTGAAGAAACATGATATTGTGAGTCTAAAAATGATTTTTGCAAAAAATCACGAGCACCAGATCATGTACATGTAGTTCAAATCGGACCCACTTCCTACCGATTCGGCAGACATTTGTCTTTTTCACGAGGGGTGGACCAAAAGGTTTGAGATACCCTAGTTAGGACATTGTCCATGTAATATGGTATATTATTTTTGAAAAATGGGATGGTACCATTTTGAAGCTTTCATTTGGTGGTCGCTTCACAAAACGCCCCGTTTGTTGGCACTCGGAAAATGGAAAATAGATTTTCCGTGCGACGAAAAGAAAAACTTCCTACTGCAACATTGTTCTCCATCCCAAGATGCACATGTGTGCATAATAAGGCCACATTATCACAAACTATGCCGCGTTTCTTACCATAACATTGGTCATTTGGCCCGAAAGCCATGAAACCTCGAACATGATATGTCAATTCTGAGAAGGGTTTTTTGAGACACTTGCAATATACCAAGTTTAATATTTTTCGTTGCAAATATGTCACATAATAAGACTCCACGCGAAGGATTTGCATTGATCGGACCGTTTTTGAATTTTTTATGCCTGTTTCAAACTATGGTCAAAACGACGTTCATGAAGGTTCATAGCTAGGGGATGAGACTCGCTAAACTTGCACTGGATCTCTGAAGAAACATGATATTGTGAGTCTAAAACTGATTTTTGCAAAAAAATTACGAGCACCATATCATTTACATGTAGTTCAAATCGGACCCACTTTCTACCGATTCTGCAGACATTTGTCTTTTTCGCGAGGGGTGGACCGAAAGGTTTGAGATACCCCAATTAGGACACTATCCATGTAATATGGTATAGTATTTTTGAAAAATGGTATGGTACCATTTTGAAGCTTTCATTTTGTGGTTAATTCATAAAACGCCCCGTTTTGGCGCTCGGAAATAGAAAGGCCTTTTTTATGCAACCAATCAAATCACATGAAACAGCCTCCCACGGATCTCTATCTCGCCCTGATCTGGACCGTTCAAAGGGCATCCAACGTGTGGTGGCTCACCAGAAGAAGCACACTCGTCGCGGCCTCAGCCTTCGTCAATTCCCCATGCACGCGACACCCTGGCTCCAAACCCTAGCATCCTCCGTGTGTGCCGCCGCCACCACCTCCTACCTGGCCAGCCGCCGCTCCAGAGAACTTGCACACGGATCTCTCCTCTCCCTGGCACCTTCCCAGCCATCCGCCGCTCCTCCCACCTCGAGCGCGACTATCTCCTCTCCCCCGGCACCTGCCTAGCCAGCCGCCTCCAAGGTAATCTCATGGCCAGCACAAAGAGGAGAGAGGATCTCACGGGGCCTCACCAACCCGCCCGTTCTCGTCCTTCTCGATCTCGGGATCTGGTTGTCGCTGGAGTTGCTCCACCTCTGCCACCTCTCTCTCCCAACCTCCTAATTCTACTCATCTATTGAATCAGGAACCGACGCATCTCAAGTCATCCACGATGCTGTCACCCACTAGAGGCTCTGCATACTCCCGTAGAAGCCTCTCCGTGTGCCAGGCCTTGCAGACGAGGACCCGATGACCGTCACTGCAGGTCATGCTCGCCGCGGTCCATGGATCCTCCCGCATCCACCGTCGCCACGTCCACCTCCTTCACGAGCGAAGCGCCGCCTCCAGCCGAGGAGGAGCACGACGGCTAGTTCATCACGGAGGAGACTCCACGATGCCATAATCTGCACCGCCTCCACTTCTCCTCCCAGGTGTGTTTGATCTCTGATCTCGGTAATCTCCATTAACTTGACCTAGGATAATCTCCATACTAGCATAATATCTTGATTTGTGCATAAAACAAGTTAATCACCATGTTTTGTTGTAGTAGATCCTGGTTGAGTTGTGTTGTTTAGTATGTTGATCCTGGATGAGAAACAGAGGCTCTGGTACTGCTCTGTTTGTCAATGGTTGTAGCTATGTACTCTCTCATGTTTTATCTGGCTGTTCATATGGTGCCTGAGACGGTCGAAGTTGTGTCCAATTTAGGTTTCTGTTGCTCTGCTTTAGTTTGTAGGTTAAATCTTTTGTTCTTTTTTTTGACTTGTTGATGTGCTCTCTTTCATAAACTGTTTATATTTTTTAGTCATTACTTTCTGCGGATGGATAACATTGACTATCTAGATTCCATAGTTAGTGGTTTCCTAAAATGTCATTGTTTGTAGAAGTAAAATTTATAATGCAATCAATTTGGACGGTGATAGTGCAAAGCTTATTTTTTTGTTTGTTCATACTACTAGTAGTTTCTGTTTCAATCATCACTAAGGTTTGCTTGCTAACATATTGAAGCTATCGGTGCCCGTGGCTTTTTAGTGCATGCACGCTGCGAACTGACCTGTGCTCCTGCTCCTGATCATGCCATGTTGTGTTGGTTTCTAGCCTGGTGGTGCTCCTGCTGTGCTAGAATTGTGGCATGGTCCTAGAATTGCGGTGCTGGTCTCACTTGCCATTGTGGTGGTCTCGTTATTGATGTGCTATGTGTGTTTGTTTTCTAGGTTATTCAGTGTTGGGCATAATTGCATGATTTCTTATCTCCTGTTAAGCATGATCTAGTGTTATATCCATCTGTCATAGACTTGCAAAGCAAAAAAATATGATTAGGCATGGAATGAATTTCCACACATGTTTGTGTTGATAATGAAATTTCTCGTGCCAAATAGCATCCTTGTTAATGTGATCATGCCTTCTCTTCTAAAATTGATGCTCCTCTCATTGTTAATTGTTCATCAATACTTAGTTCTTAATTTGTACAAAATTAATTTCCACCTCTAATTGCTTTGCTTAATGGCATCTGAATTTTCTTCTAGATGTAGTACCTGTAAACAGTTTGTAGATATCAGTGTCACCTTATTAGTGTTCTTGCAAACATATTTTTCTTTCGGATCTCTATTTTGCTACTTCTACTATTGTTAACATGTTCCATTGTTCTGAGATAAGATGCTCGGTCTTTTAGTTACTTCTCAATGTTGTATGTTTGGACCGGTCTGCTAGTGCTGCTGATCTGGATTGGACCGGAGGACGACGTCCTGGTTCCCTTCTTCCTTGACATTGCCTTCGTCCCCGTCTTCTCGGAAGGTAAGTATGCGTTCTGCTTGTTGCTTTCACTTGTTCTGTTTGTGCTGCTTGTTGCGGAGTCCTATATGTTTATTGCACCTACTGGCCTAGAGCTTATATCTACATGTTTGCACAGACAAGAATTGATGCAATGAAACCATCTTGCCTAGAGCTTATATCTACATGTTTTTTGCTGATATTTACTTTGTTTGCTTGTTCTTCTCTGATTCATGTAATGGTTCTACTATGGTTCATGTAGGCTAGAAATTTTGCTGATAGATTTGTTTTGAATTATGTTCCTAACTGTTCTATTTTAATATGCAGATGTTTGCCTTCATAAATCTCAGCATATCAAAAAGGGTATTTCCTATCATCTACCAGCTGGAGTTGGATGCCTCGTTCAGCAAAACAATTTCATTGGAGCTAGTTTAATAGCTAGTTTATGTTTATAGTTTGTAAGCGTTACATGTATGGTTCACATGATACTTGTATGTGAACAATTATGCATTATTGTAATATATTTAATCTCCCTTTTGGTGAAATTATATGTGCTGGTTGCTACTATTTGGCTTAAATTTACTGTTAATGTATTCTTTGAAAGGCCTCCGTGGACCTCATAGTAACTGCATCTAAATAGGCCATGGCCCAAACTGAATTGGACGGGAACAATGCAAAATTCTGTAAATAAAAAACCAAAATAGTTGAGAAAATTATTATAAAAAGGCTAGGCCCGAAAAGATATAGATTGTCAAAAGGCCAAGGCCCTAAAAGAAGCGGATTTAAAAGGTAAGGCCTAAAAAAGGAAAAGGCCAGGGTTGTTGGGCTCAGCCCAGTTAGGCCACCAAAACGGACTGGGCTGATTTCGACTTATGACGATTTAATTTTGTCGCAATTTTGCCACGTAGGACTTGCCACGTAGGATCTGACGTGGTCTAGACAAACTGCTGGTGATGATAATGGATCGTCATATAGGTTATGATGATCTAATATCGGCATAGTGTATTATGATGATTTTACAAAAAACGTTGTTGTGTGTAATTACTGACGCTCAGTTTTTGACGATATGTTTTACGTCATAAGATCGTCATATATTATAGACAATGACGATTCAGTGACGAAAATAGAGGGTCATGTATCAGCAAATTTCTTGTAGTGGTAGTACGACTGTATGTGAGGGATTTACTTGGGATTAACAGTGACGTCACTATGCATATCATTCGTTATCTTTCTTCTATGGATGAGACTAGTAGGTTATTGCTATAAGTGGTTGCGGAGGCAATAGAAATTATGGATGCACTGTCCACATATAATTATCTTGCTCTAACAATTACATGCATACTTTATTATTATATTTTATTTCCATCAGATGTTTTGTGCAACTAAAGGTGAAACCAAAAACCCTAGGCCCTCTCTCTCCATCATCGACAATAACAAAAGACAACAAACTCTTGGTATGATAAAACACAAAAAGAATTCTAAAACTCCCGAAGATCCGTTAAAGTAACTTTACTACGCTTTCTGCTTCCCGAGGATTCGATAACCTAGGTCTACTAGGGAAAAAGAGCTATATTACATCCGTAATTCGGATCAAAGCTATCAACCTTTTTTCTAGTGCCGTTGTCGGGGAATCAATAGCTACCCTAGTAATGTAAGTAGGAACCTTGCTAGTTTTAATTCTTGTTTTTAATTTTGTTAGTTTGCTTTTAGTCTTTATTTGAAAAACCAAAAAGATATGTTACTCTTTAAATTCTTGTTTTTACTATTATAAGTCTTTGTTTCAAAGAAAACCCAAAAACATAGGAAATATGGCTGAAAAGAAGCTTGGAGAGTTTGCGACTCCCAACAATGATTATTTGCGTACTCCTATTACACAGCCAGCAATTACTGCTGAAGACTATGAAATTAAGCCCCACTATTTAAGTTTGATTCAACATAAGCAATTTGTAGGCTCTGATGTTGAGGACGCACATATGCACTTGAATACTTTTACTCAAATATATGTTATGATGCGCATTAAAGATGTTGACCCCAATGCAGTCAAGTTGCGCTTATTTCCTTTCTCTCTTAGAGGAAGAGCAAAATAATGGTTGCTATCTTTGCCTAAAATACTATTGCATCATGGGTGGAGTGTACTTCTTTATTTATGACTAAAATTTTCCCACATGCAAAGACTATGCAGCTAAGATCTAATATTACTGGTTTTAGACAGGAAGAGCATGAGACACTAGCGCTTGCATGAGAAAGGATGAAAGAATGCATGAGAAACTATCCCAACCATGTGATGGAAGATTGGTTAATTCTCCATTTATTTTATAATGCTCTTAACCATGTGTCTAAGTCTATCTTTGATACTGCAACTGGAGGAACATTTATGGGCAAATAAATTAACGAAGCAAAGCAGCTGCTAGACAATATGCAAGTCAACCATGCCCAATGGCACGTGGATAGATCAAACAGAAAGAAGAAAACCAAGCATGATGAGAAGGAGGCCATCACTTTGAAGGACAACTATTTTGGAGTGAGTGTTCCACTCATCTGCCCTAAGTGAGCAACATCAAGGTCAAGCTATTGACCATAAAAGAGCGTTTCATGGGAGGCAACCCATGTGAAATTAATGTTTGAGTAAAGTTTTAAAGTTTTAATTTAAGTTTTATGTTGAATAAAGAGTGCTAGAAAAATCTAGTTGAGGAGGAGAAGTTCAGTGGTATTAAAAATCATGTTTTATACATGCTGATGTTGGTCGACAATTTAGACTATCATTTTTCTATCAAAAACATGGTGTTTCGCTAAGTTTTAGTTTAAGAAAGAATTCTTGAAGAAACATAAATTTTTTGGCGGGCACAGAAGATTTAACGACCGAACTAAACGGCGGGAATAAAAATTCCAGCCATATAGTTCCGGCCGTATAGATATCTATGCCATCGACAAATTTTGTTTCACATGTACAGAAGGTTTAACGACCAACTATACGGCGGGGATAAAAATCCTGGCCGTATAGTTGCGCCGCTAGGAGAAAATCCCTAAGAAAACCTAATTTTTTATGTTAGACCAACTATACGACGAGAACAAAATATTCCGGCCGTATAGTTTGGCTGTATAGTTTTGTCCGATCATAAAAATGCCACGAAAGGTACCCCAACACCAAAAATTCAATCATTTTTCTCTCTTCTACCTCCAAACTCTCTCTAAACCTCAAGGGATCTTCATCTCTACCCAATTTCGTTCGATTTCCGCGCACACAAGTGATCTACGGTATGTTTCTCCTCCGATCCTCCAATTAGTTTTTGCAACATCTCTTAGTTGTTGTCATTATCAATCTAGGGTGAGACCTACTATGAACTAATTGCCATGTTTCTCTTACCTAGATTATTATTTTGAGGAGATTCTTTAGTGTGCTATGATGAGGAATATGTTATTCTTATTACTGTTGGATCAAAAAGTTTTATTTTTGTCTCTCTTATTATTTTAGAAGATGAACACAAGGATCCAAACTCGTGCTCGTGCCACTGCGAGTTCTTCCCAGGCTGCTGTTACAGCTTAGGATCGCATGGGGATACGTTTTAGGAATGAGCTCCAACGTGATCACTTCAACAATATCAAGAACCGAGAAGTGAAGACAACCAAGTGGGCTTGTCCCGTTATATTGAATCAACTCGGTATTTCTGATGACTTTAATTTACTTTGCAATAGAGTTGGCCTGCAAAATTTTGTATTCCATGATGCGCCTACTTATCGCCAGTTAACTCTTAAATTTTTAAGTTCTTTGCAAAGCACCGTTAAAACATGGCACGGAGAGGACATGAATTCTTTCCGACTTATGAGTAACAATTATACATTAACACTTGATGGATGGTGCAATTGTCTTGGTTTACCAAATAATGATGCTAATGCTTTACGGGAATCTTTTATTGGCATAGATCCTCCCCCAGATCATTATTATAATAGAATGAGATTCACTTCTAGAGTCAATAAGGGGAAGAATATTCAGCATCCTGCTATTCGCTATTTGTTATATGTTATTTCTAACACCTTGCAGACACGAAATGAGTTTACAAGACTCATTGAGAAGGACATCTTAGTTCTCGCAAAAGCTGCTTTCAACAACATCGACTTGTCACTCAACTTGGGCGCAATTATTGTGCGCTACCTGGAGCACGAATCCTCCCAAATCCAAGGACCAATCACAGGCGGAGGAGTCATCACCATGCTCGCCATTTCCCTAGGCATCGACCTAGGTGAGTTTCAACCATTGCTAGGTGAGCGACGTGTCGGTTTCTCTACTTTAAAAGATTGTGTAATGCTCACTAGGAGAGGTGGTGGTTTTTACTTGCATATTGCAGGAGCTGGGCGTCTCTACCCTGCTCCTTTTCCTAATGGTCTTTTCTCTATCGAGGAAGGACGTTTGCTATATGATGTGCAGATTAAACAACACCAACCCGAGGAGGAGATTTCGGATGAGGATGAGGACCAAGAAGAGGAGCAGCCACCAAACCGGTTCGCTACATATCAAGACTTCCATGAACTTGGAGGAACTGTGGAGGGGATGCATAATTTCGCCCTGAACCTCCGAGAAACCACAAGTAACTTATCAACTCAATTTGTGAACTAGAGTTACAACTTTTCCCGCCACCACAATGATTTGAAGGGATTGCAAAAGCCTAAGCTTGGGGAAGTTTCCTCATTATCTTTATTTGGCATTTGTTTGTTTTTATTTATTTCGAGGTTATGCTTTTTTTGAGTTTATAAGCACTCGTGTTGGTTTCCCCAACATTTTATATATAGTTATTTTTATTTGTTTTCGAGATTTTCAAGCCAATCTTTGCCGCCGATTTTCTATTCTTTAATTCCCTCTAAAAACAACAAAAAGATTTGTCCATTTATATTTATTTTCCCTCTTCCTTCTTTATATTCTCCTTGTGGCTTTCACATATTTGCAGGAGAGTGACTGACTTCGAGTTTGCAAGAAACGAATCAAAAGGGAAGAGAGAAGTGGAACCAATCATGAGAGGTATGCCTTATGACTCCCCACTTTTGAAGTTTGAGAAACCCATGCTAGTTAGTAGTAAATGTTAAGATATTATATTGGTGGAGTGAATCTTTATATTGGAAGTAAAATTTTATTTGCATGGGTATTTAGTTGAGTATGTTTTGTTCCAGCTCTTGTAGTTAACCAAGTCTTGCCTAAAAATTTGCTAAACAATTGTAATAAGAAAAAGTCTCACAATTTAAGGCTTAGGTTGCGTAGTGTTTAGTCTTGAAAGCTTATTCTTAGACACACTCAACACCATAGAAAATAATGATTGACTTGATAGCTCTCTTTGAAAAGATTTGTTCAATTGAATTAATTTTTAGCGGTTTTTGTGAGCATGTCAAAGTTTGACTTGTGAATCATAAGAATGATATAGCTTTATGCGTATCAAACTTCATGAGATGCCAACAACTCCGCTAGCCTATGAACGATCTTCATGGAGGAAACTCCTAGATTTCATCTATGAGTTGATTAAACATATGTAGCAGCAATGCTATAATGGGTAAGATTCTTGGCATTCTCAGGTAGCTGTTTTCATGATGGAATCACTCCTCTGGCTAATATGAGTAATCATTATGCAAAAGGAACAAAAACCTTGGTGTTGCCACGAGTGTCCATCACAACCTGATAAAGTAATTAAATTATTTGGCATGCTCTCAATTACTTAAGAACTGAAATTCTTGAAGGACAATGAATAGAAAAGTAGTGCTTGAAAAGTCTTGACTTATTGATGTGGGAGAATTTAAATACTTTAGTATATATGCTTTTCATGACAAACTCTCACACTCTCAATTTTACATGATTATACTTTATTGTTCAAAGGCAAGCCTATGAGTTGATTACATGAGATGGAATAGAGTTTACTCATTTGAATCATCCATGCTAACAATAATCTTGCTGCGCTATAAGGATTCACTAAAACCCGTATGATATGCTTGCCATTACTTTATCTATGCTGAAGTTTTTTAGATTAATAAAGTGGAGGAAACATGAGACTACCAATCATGAGTAAGATTATCATCTCGTTATTTCAGTTTAAATGCCAAGTTCCTTTTTGATTTTGGTTTTCTTGCTCGACGATGATCAAGTTTAAGATTGGGGAGATTGATGGCACTGAAATATAGCCATCCACATCCATATTTAAACTGGATATTATTTATATTTTTTATGAAATATCTCTCTAAACCCTGCCACTAATGCCTAATGATCAAAGGGGTATGCAATCCTTTATTTCTATTTTCCCTGCACAGATAATGACGTTTGATGATGGAAATCACAACATTAAAGTCAAAGATACGAGATTTCCAACAACCCAAAGAAACCAGGAGTCGTGGAGAGGAGGCAGAAGCTTTAACGACCAACTATACGACGGGAATAAAATTCTGGCTGTATAGTTCCAGCTGTATAGTTGCCACCGACACCGCTAGGTCAAACAGAACAACTTTCATGAAGGGACCCCTATATAAAGAGGCCTCGCGCGACGAGAAACAAGAGCCACACCCTAGAGAACACAACAACGAAGAGTCGCCGGAGGAATAGATCATCTAATCTCCAAACCTTTCTCCTCCACCATAGCCATATTCCACCACTTGTAATAGTAGATCTCATCTCCAATTGGTGACATTGTAAGACTATCTGCTATCAATCTCATGATTTTCATTACAATGTTTATGATTGTTGATTTCATATCTATGTGTGAGTAATTCTCCTTGGGCTAAGGACTTCGGCCTAGCCATGTAGCGTTGTGCATGTTATTTATCATAGATGGGATCATGTATTAGTTTGTATGACATGATGATTATTGTACCCTCTCTTACCTCAATCTAAGGACTTGTCAGGTATCCAAGACCCCAATGATTGATCCAAGTATAGGGAGTGTTAGTAATGACTAATCTGCAGGATGGGAACCACAGCGACAGAAAGGGTAGTACGGCTATATGTGAGGGATTTACTTGGGACGGTGACGTCACTATGCATATCATTAGTTCTCTTTCTTCTATGGATAAGACTAGTAGGTTATTGCTATAAGTGGTTGCAGAGGCAATAGCAGTTATGGATGCACTGCCCACATATAATTATCTTGCTCTAATAATTACATGCATACTTTATTATTATCTTTTATTCCCATCAGATGTTTTGCACAGCTACAGGTGAAACCGAAAGGCCCATGCCTTCTCTCACCATCATCAACAATAACAAAAGACAACAAACTCTTGGTCCGGTAAAACACAAAAAGAATTCTAAAACTTCTGAAGGTCCGTTAAAATAACTTTACTATGCTTTGTGCTTCCCGAGGATTCGATAACCTAGGTCTACTAGGGAAAAAGAACTATACTACATCTGTAATCCGGATCGAAGGTATCAACCTTTTTTCTAGCGCCGTTGTCGGGGAAGCAATAGCTACCCTGGTAAGGTTAGTAGGAACCTTGCTAGTTTTAATTCTTGTTTTTAAGTTTGTTAGTTTGCTTTCAGTCTTTATTTGGAAAAGTAAAAAATATGTTAGTCTTTAAATTCTTGTTTTTACTATTATAAGTCTTTGTTTAAAAGAAAACTCAAAAACATAGGAAATATGGCTAAAAAGAAGCTTGGGGAGTTTGCAACTCCCAACAATGATTATTTGCATACTCCTATTACCCAGCCATCAATTACTGCTGAAGACTATGAAATTAAGCCCCACTATTTAAGTTTGGTTCAACATAATCAATTTGGAGGCTCCGCTGTTGAGGATTCAGGTATGCACTTGAATACTTTTACTGAAATATGTGATATGATGCGCATTAAAGATGTTGACCCCAATGCGGTCAAGTTGCGATTATTTCCTTTCTCTCTTAGAGGAAGAGCAAATGAATGGTTGCTATTTTTTCCTAGAAATACTATTGCATCATGGGTGGAGTGTACTTATTTATTTATGACTAAACTTTTCCCACATGCAAAGACTATGCAACTAAGATCTAATATTACTGGTTTTAGATAGGAAGAGCGTGAGACACTAGCGCTTGTATGGGAGAGGATGAAAGAATGCATGAAAAACTGTCCCATCCATGGGATGGAAGATTGGTTAATTCTCCATTTATTTTATAATACTCTTAACCCTGTGTTTAAGTCTATGTTTGATACTATAGATGGATGAACATTTATGGTTAAATAAATTACCGAAGCGAAATGGCTGCTAGACAATATGCAAGACAACCATGCCAAGTGACACGTGGATAGATAAAACACAAAGAAGGTGAACTCTGTCACACCTCAGGAAAATGAAGAACTCAATGCTAAGCTGGATGAGCTCATATTAATCGTAAAAGGTAACAAAACCCAGGTAAGAGCTATCCCAGAATCAAATATTGAATAAATAGACTTCATAGCTAGTAATGATTATAACCCTGCTTGGAAGAACTATAATCCTAATTTTCAGAAACATTGTTCTAGTCCTGCAGGTAATTCTAATAATAATAATATAGGATCAAGTAATGATAGTCTCCAAGAAACACTTAAGTCCTTCATGGATTCGCAAACTAAGCAAAACAATATCCTAGTTAAGATAACGGAGAACCATGATACTATGCTTGGTAAATTATCTAACCAAGCTGTGATTTTGAGGAATGATTTGGAGGCCCTCCAGGAAAGAACAAGGATTGTTGAGGCACAACTAGGTAAGATAACTGAGAGTCAAACTCTCATTCTAGTTAAATTTGCAGGTACAGCTGAGCCCAATCCGGTTAAAGACCTCAAGATGATAAGAATCTAGAGGGAGGAGCCTGAAGAACTTGACAATAGCAATGCTCCTTCACCAAATTACACGGTTGAAGATCTTATGAAAATGATCAATATCAAGATTCCAGTAAGTGAATGAAATGAGGAAGCTGTGTATCAACACTTCATTAAGCAGGTAGCAATAAAGTTACGTGAGCTTGAGGAAGAATATAAGAAAATTGCTGAAAAATTACATATTAAGATTGATGATATATTTGAGCCTACTATTAAAATTAAAATTGGACTAATGAGATAGCTACACTTTGTGATTTAGGTGCAAGTGTTTCAACAATTCTAAAAAGTATTTTTAATAAGTTAAACCTTGGATCTTTTAAAATCACCGAGTTAAAATTACATCTAGAAGATTCTACCTATAAACAAGTTGTAGGAATTAAGGAATACTTTAGTGTACATTAATGGCTGTCTTGCTCTTATTGATTTTGTTATTTTTGACATGCCTGAAGATGCTACTGCTCCTATCATATTAGGTCGTCCATTCTTAAGAACTATTAATGCTTTGATTAATCTGCATGAAGGGAACGTGAAGCTTCAATTTCCTTCACGAGATCCTTTTGTTATTCATTTCCGAAGGAAGAAGAAAGCCAAGCATGATGAGAAGGAGGCCATCACTTTGAAGGCCAACTATTTTGCAGTGGGTGTTCCACTCATCTGGCCTAATTGAGCAACATCAAGGTCAAGCTATTGACCATAAAAGAGCGCTTCGGTAACCCATGTGAAATTAAGGTTTGAGTAAAGTTTTAGTTTAAGTTTCATGTTGAATAAAGAGTGCTAGATAACTACAATTGATGAGGAGAAGTTCAGTGGTACTAAAAATCATGTTTTATACATGCTGATGTTGGTCGACAATTTAGACTATCATTTTTCTATCAAAAACATGGTGTTTCGCTAAGTTACAGTTTAAGAAAGAATTATCAAAGAAACATAAATTGTTTGGCGAGCATAGAAGGTTTAACGAACAACTATACGACAGAAATAAAAATTCCAGCCATATAGTTCCGACCGTACAAATATCTATGCCATCGACAAATTTTGTTTTCTATGTACAAAAGGTTTAACGACCAACTATATGACGTGGATAAAAATCTCGGCCGTATAGTTCCGGCCGTATAGTTGCGCCGTTAGGAGAAAAACCCTAAGAAACCCTAATTTTTGACGTTAGACCAACTATACGGCGGGAACAAAATGTTCTGGCCGTATAGTTTGGCTATATAGTTTCGTCCGACCACAAAAACGCCAAGGGAAAGGTACCCCAATACCAAAAATTAAATCCTTTTTATATCTTCTACCTCCAAACTCTCTCAAAACCTCAAGGGGTCTTCATCTCTATCCAATTTCGTTTGATTTCCTCGCACACAAGTGATCTATGGTATGTTTCTCCTCCGATCCTACAATTACTTTTTGTAAATTCATCTCTGATCTATTGTCATTATAAATCTAGGGTGAGACCAACTATGAACTAATTGCCATGTTTCTCTTACCTAGATTATTATTTTTAGGAGATTCTTTAGTGTGTTATGATGAGGAATATGTTATTCTTATTACTGTTGGATCAAAAAGTTTTATTTTGTATCTCTTATTATTTTAGAAGATGAACACAAGGAGCCAACTCGTGCTCGTGCCGCTGTGAGTTCTTCCTAGGATGCTGCTATAACTTAGGATCACATGGGGATATGGTTTAGGAATGAGCTCCAACATGATCGCTTCAACAAGATAAAGAACCGAGAATTGAAGATAACCAAGTGGGATTGTCCTGTTATATTGAATCAACTCGGTGTTTCTGATGACTTCAATTTACTTTGCAATAGAGTTGGCCCGCAAAATTTTGTATTCCATGATGCGCCTACTTATCGCCGGTTAACTCTTGAATTTTTAAGTTCTTTGCAAAGCACCGTTAAAACATGGCACAAAGAGGACATGATTTATTTTCGACTTATGAACAACAACTATACATTAACACTTGATGAATGGTGCAATTGTCTTGGTTTACCAAACAATGATGCTAATGCTTTATGCACATCTTTTACTGGCATAGATCCTTCCCTAGACCATTATTGTAATAGAATGAGTTCCACTTCTAGAGTCAATAAGGGGAAGAATATTCAGCATCCCTGCTATTCGCTATTTGTTCTATGTTACTGCTAACACCTTGAAGGCACAAAATGAGTTTAAAAGATTCAATGAGGAGGACATCTTAGTCCTCACAAAAGCTGCTTTCAACAACATCGACTTGTCACTCAACTTGGGCGCAATTCTTGTGTGCTACCTGGAGCACCAATTCTCCCAAATCCAAGGACTAATCACAGGTGGAGGCATCATCACCGTGCTTGCCATTTCCCTGGGCATCGACCTAGGTGAGTTGAAACCATTGCTAGGTGAGCGACGTGTTGGTTTATCTACTTCAAAAGCTTGCGTAATGCTCACTAGGAGAGGTGGTGGTTTTACTTGCATATTGCAGGATCCGAGCGTCTCTATCCCGCTCCTTTGCTTAATGGTCTTTTCTCTATCGAGGAAGGACGCTTGCTATATGATGTGTAGGTTGAACAACACCAACCCTGGGAGGATATTCCGGATGAGGATGAGGACCAAGAAGAGGAGTAGCCACCAAACCGGTTCGCTACATATCAAGACTTCCAAGAACTTGGAGGAACTGTGGAGGGGATGCATAATCTCACCATGAACCTCCAAGAAACCACAAGTAACTTATGAACTCAATTTGCAAATTGGAGTTATAACTTTTTCCTGCCACCATGTCACATGCATGCATACACATTACAAGATTTTTGTATTGTTTTTAGTTTTGATCTAGTGCCTTGTGTTTTGGATGTTTTTAATAGATTGTGTTGACTATCAAGCGTGTAGCTGCGAATAGTGTACCACCACCACCAACTACTAAGGAAAGTGACACTATTTCATGATGTCGATTATTTTCTATACCTACTGTAGTTTTTGGTAGAAATGCATGTGTAGGAAAATATTATACTATATACTATGCTATGTTATGTCCTATTTAGGATATCATTTCTAACTTTCTTAGTTGAAACATTGCAGCTTTAGTATGCTATAGTTTTAGGGTGTAATATCATGTTATAATTATATAAAGTATTGGAAAAGATATGTTTTATATAATAAAACAAGTTCTCAATGAACCACCTGGGTAGAATGTAGATACTCAGTTTTGAATAAGTGGCAACGAAGAGACACAGATCCATGGTTATCTCTTTTGTGTGTGCACTAGAATAATAACACCCAAGAACTTAGAGATTGGACAAGTTTCTCATATAGTGGCTTCTAGTGTAGCCACATGCTAAATGGGCTCTGATTTAGTCAATTACATATTGGAAGACCCGTGCATTGGTACCTCTAACTAAGGGACTGACATTACGTATTGGAAGTTAATCCTTGCATTGGTACCCGTTAGATGTGCTAGCACTATGTATAGGAAGGACTTCTATGGAAATACTTCATTACATTCTCGATCCGCTGATACTCCAATTTGGTGTATACTATTCTAGTGGCCACCGGTGGCGTCAAGACGAGATTGTGCCATGTGGATAAAGTGTACTTCTGCACAATATCAAATTCTAAGTACTTACTCGTGCTCCGGTTACGTACAATACTACGCAACTAAGGCTTGAAGCTATGGAAGATCTCGACATTCCAATTTCTTGAAGTAAAACTTGATGGTGTCAACAAGGGAATAGACACACTTAGAGTTTACCAAGAAGTTTAGAAAGATTTGTTGCAAGTTCAAAACTATTTTTCAAACATAGGATAAAACCATACCGCTTTCTACAAATAAGCCTAAGCTCTACTTAGCCAAATATGCATGTAGTGATAGGTCCAACTTATATCCACATACTAGTGACACTTGCCAATACATTCTATGTATTTACCGTTTGTGGATGCAACCTATCATGTTGCGGGTATATTATACTGATGAGTGAGGAACGATGATAGGGGTTACGATTCTGCACTCAACATGTTTGCCTGTGGCACATGAATATGAAGGACTCCATGCTTTACTCTTTTATTCTATTGCTTTGTAATAATATAGCCTTTGGCTATGAGATTGTAATAAACTTATAGTATGAATCATGCAACGTAATATGACCTTTGTATCTTGACATTACATCATAAACCATGGGTGCTAGCTATCCAATCTAGGGACTGGCACTATAATCATATGGATTTTGAACCAAGACGGTTTCAGATCTTTACAAATGGTATCAGAGCACTATGTTGCCCATAGGTACGTAACCCAAGGATTTTGACAAAGACCCTTGTTAGGATGAACTTATAGTTTTGTACTTAGTAGATTTTCTCATAAACCTTGATCATTCTTTACTGGGCCTCTTCTCCTTCAAACATGTATAGGACCAGCCTTTTTTCTCTAAGGACCTTCAAGATGGATCATGTCAACAAGAAGTTCAAGATAGAAGTCGCAAAAAAACCTCGAGCTTACAAAGTATGTGGAGAAGTAGGCCACAATGGACTCTAAGGAACATTAAGAACAACGTCCCTATTGTGATTCCAACCATCCAGTTGAAGAATGTCCTACATATCAAGTCACTTGATTCCTATATGAAGGAACCAACCACATTCTTGCTAAATGCCATATCGACTTCATAGTGCAACAAGTGAACAAATAAGTCAAGGATGGAATGTATCAGGCTCTCAAGAAGCCAGAAGAAAACCTTAGCCATATTACTTGTGTCAAATACAAGAAGGAAGGACACAATATCAATCAATGCCTAGAGAAGTAACTTCAAAACAACAACAATAATAATAATAATAATAATAATAATAATAATAATAATAATAATAATAATAACACTTCAAGGAAAAGGACCCGCTACATGACAAAAGTGTTTTGCCATCGCTGCCGAAAGACATGACACTTCACCGACGATTGTCTAACTAAAAAGAGATCTCCCATCGATGTTTTCATAGTGCGATCCCAAAATCCATTAGATTGCCTACCAACTATCATGTTCAATTCATCGATATCCTGTTAGCGTATTGATCATGCCAGCCTATGTGGTATGGCTATACTAGGTTGCTTATTTCAAAGAAACTTGTTGTTTTCTTCAACTATTGAGTTATACTCAGAGATTGTTAATAAGTGAATGGTTGCTTTTTTATTGGTTGATTGAACTTGTTATGTTGTATTGTGTGTGATAGAACTTATTTCGATATATATATATTTATCATTACTTATCTCTAATCAACTAACAGATGCCTCTTAGACATACCAACAACAACAATGGCAATGAGATGCAACATATGATGGCTACACAAACTCAGTTGATGCATATGATGACTCAGTTCATGGCAACCATCAACAATACGAATCAAAACAACAACAATAACAACCAAAACAACAACAATCCACCAGCTCTTGATATGCTCACCAGATTTTTGAGGTTGAGACCTGCAAAGTCCTCTAGTACAAATAATCCAATGGTAGCCGATAAATGGTTGCGTTTAGTGAACATGGATCTAGTGACTGTTGGATGGTTTGATGCTGATTCGCAGCACACTTGCTCGAAGGCCCTACGGCTACATGGTGGGACAACTTCCAAGTTACTCACCCCATTGAATAAGTGGCTTGGGAAGTATTTGAAGATGGTTTCCGCACCAATCATATTTCTTCAAGCATGATGCGTCTGAAGAAGAAGGAATTTCATAACCTCCGACAATCACTTGCTTAATTATGTTCCAACTTATCAATCACTATGTGACAAAGCTACAATAGCAAGATGAAGCAAGTTGAGAATAGGAAGAGGAAGCATTGCTTTGACAAGCATCATTCATGATCATCATAGAAGATGTGTTTCTTCAAAAAGGTCAATGGAGAATCTGGATCATATCAAAAGGAAGGAAATGGACATAATCACCATCATCACAAGAATCACCACAAGAATCGCCTATACACTAAAATGCATCTAGACAAAATCAAGTCAGTTATTTCTGGACAGAGGGAGTATGTGTAACTAAAACTCAATGTTTTTTCATATGCAATTGGGTGTGGATCCATGTGCGCAATTGCATATATCTGTGCAATTTCTTTACATATACGTGTAATTTTATGCATCAGAAAAATCATTGCATTTTTTGCTCGTCAATGCATAATTGCACATGGGGTGTGTAATTGCATATGTATGTGCAATTTTGATTTTTTGCGAAATTGTACTTATATGTGCAATTGAATATATCCGTTCAATTTGAACGTATTTGCACATGTATATGTAATTTTATTGAGCAGAAAAGTCTTTGTACTTTTTTGCTCGCAGACGCACAATTACACACGTGTTATTGCATGTGTATGTGCAATTTTAATTTTTGTCTAAGTGCATTTTATTTCCTCATCTCTTTGTGATTATGGTTGTCACACAGGCCTTTTTCCTCACTTAAAAAGCGTGATTGAAAAAGCCCATTAAAAAGGAAAAGTGGATTTACAACAACAAAACTGTTACATGTCTTGACACATGCATAAAAGAAACATACACAAGGTAATATTTCACGTATATATATAGTTTTCCTATGGAAAAAAAACTCATATTTGATGGATAGTAATTGTCATCAATTTCGTTAGACATTACATTTCTTACAGATAAAGGAAAAAGATAGACAAGATCATGCATGTAGAAATGGTCTAATCAATTAGTACATATACATTACACATAAATATTGCAAACGTGAACTAACGTACTTTCGTTTCGCTCATTTTGTTCTTTTTTTGTACTTCTGTACAAATAATACACACGTACATATACCATCCACACGGCCGGAGCATATGGATGGCTGACGAGAGCATGACATGCATATATATATGCATGCATGCATGCACAGGACGACGCTGGTGGCAATGCAAGCGGCTATATAGGCTTGGATCACTTGATGAAACCCATGACGTTGGGCGCGCCGGAGTTCTGGAGCCAGCTGCTATTGTGTCCGTCGATGAAGACGGCGGCCGTGAACTGTGTGGCCTCTGCCTGTCCGATGACGCGGTATCCGGGCCAGGTGACCCTCTTGCTGGTGCCGGCGCCGGGGCCGGTGTTGGCGTACTCGGCGTAGTAGAGCGTACTGAGGCCGATGTCACCCATCCACACCGACCACCCCTCCGGCTTGATGAAGTCCCCGATGGTGCTCTCCATGACCACCGTCCTGGCGAACTCCTTCCAGGGGCGGCCGAGGTAGCTGGGGAAGTCCATCCTGACGGGGAACAGCGCCTGCTCCGGCACGATCTTGCAGCCCTGGAGCACGATGCCGGTGGGCATGTTCTTGTCCGTGCGGCCGTGCGCGGTGATCATGTTGCCCTGGCTCTCCATGGGCTTCCGCACCGTCATGAGGCAGTTCTGGAACAGCGCCGCCGAGTTGCCGAAGATGAAGTCGATGGTGCCCAGCACCTCGCAGTTGCGGAAGAACTGACGGTTGGCGTGCACGTACAGCGTGTCCTGGTACCCCTCGAACCTGCAGTTGAAGAACACCGAGAAGTCCCCCTGCACGTGCAGCGCAACCGCTTGGTGACCGTCAGGCCCCGCCGTGTTCACGAACCCCATAGACTTGCAGACGAACCCGTTCCCCTCGGCCGCTGCAACAACCATGCATGATGCATCCATGCTAGATTAATTGTGAACTTAATTGTGAACTTAATCGTGCTTACAGAATGTGCGGGTGGCGATGGTGGCAACACCCCCCTTGTTGCTCTTGTCGCCGATGACTCGGGTCTTGGTCGGCCCGTCGCCGTACATGAAGATGTTGGTCAAGTCCTTGGTCACCGTCACGTACTCCTTGTAGTCGCCGGCCTTCACGTAGATGACGAACCGGGCGGTCGACTTCTTGGGCGCCGCCGCCAGGGCCTCCGTGATGGTCTTGAAGTTGCCGCTCCCGTCCGCGGCCACCACCGCGTTGGGCTTCTGGATCCCGGGAACCTGCAGGAGCCTGCGGGCGTGCGACGACACCCACTCCGGGAACGCGCCGGCGGCGGACAGCAGCGACCTGCTGTGCTTTCCTTCGCCCAGGTCTTCGATCGTGCCGACCACGTCCGTCGCCAGCACCCTCCGCTCATCCTCCTCGCCCTGCTGCTGCTTGTTGTCGTCGATCGCCACCAGCTGGCAGTTGGCCTCGTTCGCCACGTCGTGGACCATTATCAGCGTGTTGGACAGGAGCTGCCGCTTGCCGGCGAGATCCTCGGGGACCTCCGTCGCCAGGAGCCGGCGGTTCATCTGGCCCGACATGTCGGCGATGCTCTCGATTTGCGCGGACAGAAGCCTTCGCCTGTTCCCGTCCTGCTCGTAACTTGCCTGCGATCGATATGCATGAGTGCCCGCCCTCCCGCCTTTTTTTTAGACCAATGCAAGTTCCATTATTTCACACACAAACGAAACGAAACGAAACGAAACGAAACTTAATTACCTCCGTGCCGGTGTTGGCGGACATGCTCAGCAGCCGCCGCCTCACCATGTCCGTTTCCTTGCTCAGGTTGGAGATGCCGCTCAACATCGGGGAATCCATGCTCATCATCAGCCGCCGGCGCCCAACCACGTCGAAGTCGGGGCCGCTGCTCTCGCTGGACGAGGACTCGTCGTCGTCGGTCAACATAAAGCTCTGGAGGCGGCGGCCTCCGTCGTGGGTCATCTCGCTGATCTCGTCCAGCGTCTCAGACAGCAGCCGCCGGGTCGCGTCTCTCACGTCGGCGATCTCGTCCAGCCTGCCATCGACGGCCAGAAGGCGGCGCCTGCTTTCCTCTGTTGTGACGTCGCCGAAATTGTTCCACCCGAGAAGCCGGCGGCTCCCTCCAGGGCCGGGCTTCTTCTCCTGGATCTGCACCACGAACTCGCTGACCTTGGTGACGATGGCCAGCGCGTTGCTGCTGAGCTCGGTGGAGTTCTGGAGCAGCTTGTCCATGGCCTCCTTAAGCTCCGGCTGGTCGAAGCCATCGGCGCAGGTGTAGATGTAAGTCATGGCTCCCGAGAGCCAGTACCTGAGGTCGTTCATGTGCTTGAGCACCTGGTCGGCTCTGAGGCCGGTCATGTCCTTGAGGTCCGAGATGGCGTCGTCCAGGAGCTTCTTGCACTCAGCGATGGCGCTCTGGGTCACGCTGTCAGCGGCGCCCTTGCCGACGTCCGTGTAGCGGACGAACACGGCGCCGACCTCGTCCAGGGCCACCTTGACCGCGGCCCGGAACACCTCCTCCGGCCCCGAGGTGTCGTTCACCAAGGGTGTGAGGCTCTTCTCGCACTTGTCCGGGTACAGCGTGGAGTTGCAGATCTCGGCGAGCTTGACGCTGGTGGCCATGGGGGGCGCGTTCTCGTCTTCGGCCGTCTTGACGGTCATGACGGCGGCGATCATGCCGACGACGGCCACGACGCCCACGGCGGCGATGATGCTGGCGGTGGCGGCCTTGTTGGTCATTGTGCGCGAGTGTTATTGGTGGTTTCTTCGCCGGAGCCGGCCGGGGCTCCTCGCCGCACGGGTACGTACGTACGTAGTGAGCTTGGCCGGTGGCCCGGCGTGGTCTCGTTTATGTAAGTGCAGCGTGCGGACAAGAGCAGCGGTTATTCTTGGACTGCCCTGGTTTGGCCTGGGTCTCGGTTCAGCAGCGCGCTTTGAATGGTTCTTGAGATAATCTTGCCTACTGGTTGGGAACACTTTGCATTTGCATGGATCGACCGATCTCCTCCATGCAAGGCGCATGCTCTCCATTGATGCTCTGCATGCCAATAGCTAGCTAATCGTGTTCTTAGTGACCTTCTTATTCTACTTTCCGAAAATGAAGAGTTTTATTGTCTTCGATTCGATCGAGTCATACATTATTTAGAGTAGTAGTACAAGATGTGGTGAAACCAATCTTGACTATAAGTGGCAGCAATCGTTTGATACTCCAGTTTGTATCATTGTGATATTCCAGAAAGCTCAAAAGCTAGCAAATTTTACAGGAGGAGGGGAAGAAAGGGAATTACACGGCTGCACTGCCAGAGAAACAGGCTTTGTACAGATCGAGCCGAGACCCGCAGCTTGCCGCTCTTTAATTATAAAACTTTAATGAAACTAATAATTTATCATATTAGACTTGTTTCACAATGATAAGACATATGGTTAAGTGCAGCCAAGGTTTTAATGTTAATAACATATTGGTTTCTTGTAATAACACATATATTTCATATTGTTTCACACATGTAAAGACTTTCATCACATTTTGAACATACGTCTCTAAAGTCTATTCGGTACTAGATATAACCCAATGAGAGAAGTTGTAAACCTTTTTTTTGTGAACCGAGACTAAACTATAATTGATTGAAATATATCTAAAATAATCCAAATACATAGAATGTTTATGAAATGATTATAAAACATGTGAATATTTATGAAATATAATTAATTTTATAACAACTCTAAAATTAATTGAATCTAGAAAAATTGTTAAAACATTTTGCAGAAATCGTTTGAAATAATATTATTTGGAAACTTATTGATATATTAGTTTTTGGCTTAATACATACTCACACAATTACTTGGCATTCTAGGTTTAGTCAGATTAAAAAAATAAAGTTGACCAAATATTTACTTTTTCTAGAGGAAAAGGGTGCACTCGCCGGTTTCATTAAAGAAACCGACATCACAAAGTTATTACAACATTCGGGGAGGTGACAGAATGTCAAGCCCGGATTCTAACCCGCAAAAGAAAAAGTGTAGCTCTCTTAAGAAGTGAGCCTAACTCACTTGGTTATGAAAGTGGATGTATAACCCAACCACTCATGTTCAAATCCTAATTGGACGCAGATTTGGGTTCTTATCATATAAAGACAAAATCATTATAGGGGCTTTCCCTACTGTATTTATTTCAAAAAAAGAACAAGTCTTTTAGTCATCAACACTACCAAAAAGAACAGGCAATTGGCTATTACAACTACCCTACAGGCTAAAGATCTTCTGAACGACTCCGACACTGGGCATCAATCCTCATTCGCAACCTTCAACATGAAACCGTCCTCCACCAGCCTGAGAGAGTTTTTTTCCAGCCATTTTGTCAGACCATCATGAATTCAAAATTAGCAGGATCAAAACACATGCCAGTTAAATGCCCTATTTCTTTCCATACCACATTTGCAATTGTACACTCAAAGAACAAATGCAAGCGCGTTTCGGGTTCAGAGCAAAACATGTAAGATCGTCTACTGATTGTCTCTTAACAAGATTATACCTAGTGAGAAGTTTTTTATGTGAAAATGACCAAAGAAAAAAATGAATCTTCGGTGGAGTTTTAATCTTCCACACAACGTGAGTATATATAGGCATCACTCCTCTGAAATTTATAATAACATAAAAGGAGCTCACACTATACATACCTTTAGCCTCAAACATCCAAATTACAACATCGTCCTCATCACTAAGGTGAAGAGTATGGGCTATTTACAAGATCTCATACCACTTGATCAAGAGATCATAACTAAAACATCTACAAAAAGTAACTTTTAGTTGTTCCCCATCCTAGAGTTCAACAATAGTGGCAGATTTCTCATTAGGGGCGACATAAATCTCCCAATATTGAATTGCAAGGCTGGAAGAACCAAACTAATGATCCTCCCATAACTTAACCTTTTTTCCATTCCTACTTTTTGTTGGTATCCCACTTTAGCATCTTTTGCTGCCCAACTAACACCTTTCGAAAAAGAGGAGACACCTATATCAGAGGAAGCAAAAATATTTGGACTATTCACCCTATACTTGTGATCAATAATCTGCTTCCGGAGCTTATTGTCATCCAAATGGTATCTCTTCACCCAGGATGCAAGCAAACACGTATTCATATCAACTAAGTTGGGCACACCTATCCCCCAAACTCTATTTTCTGAGAAACTAAATTTCAATTAGCTAGATGATACTAAAAGTGCCCATCATAATTATCACATAAACAATGAGTCATTTGATATTTAATCAGCTTAATGGCCCATTTGGGAAATTTGATGACACTAAGTAGGTAAAGAGGAATACTGGCTAGCACAGTTCTCACTAATTCCAACTTGGCTGCATGAGAAAGTATCCTCCCTCTCCACCCAGCATCCTTTTAAGGAGTTTATCCGCAATAGGTTATAGATCTTCTCTCCTAAGCTTACTATGATGCAAGGGAACCCCTAAATACTTTAAGGGAAAATACCCAAGCCTACATCTTAATGCTTGAGCAAACACCTAGGCCTAAGCAACTACAATGTTGATTGGCACCAAGTCACATTTATGAAAATTAATCCTAAGCCCACAAGCTTATTCAAAACATGACAGAATCCATTTAAGATTCAAAATCTGGGTCAATTCTTTATGGAGGAAAAGTAAGGTGTCCTCAGCATACTACATACACCAGTTTGATTAAAATTATGCAACAAGCCAGTAATTTGGCCATTACCAATAGCTTTTATGAGCATTCTACTGAACACATCAGCTACTAAATTAAAGAACAAGGGAGATGCAAGATCTCCTTGTCTGACACCCCTGCCAGCCAAGAAAAATCACTATTCACATCACTAACCCTTACCCCAATATATCCTTTATAAAGTAAAGAACCAAAAAGTTAAAGACATTTTGGGCTAAAAATTCTAGATGCCAACATCTTAAGAAGAAATCCTCTACTAACCATATCATATGCTTTTTCATAATCTAATTTTGAAAAATCAACCAGATAATTATGAAAATGAAACCAGATGATTATGAAAATGAAACCACATTGATCATTGTGTGCAACCTCATGAATATTTTCTTGGCTGACACCACACTTTCCAAAATATATCCGCCTATAATTAATATATATTGGTTTGGAGAAATAAGTTCCTCGCACACCACACCTAGTCTATTAGTAACACATTTGGATAAAATTTGAAGTTGTAGTTAGTTAGATCAATAGGTATATACTTTTTGGATAGTGAAAGCCCTCGGGTTCTTAGGGATCAAAGTAAGAAGGGAAAAATTCAATCTAAATAAAATCTAGATCCATATTGTTCTAGTCATTAAACATGGCAAGCAGATCTACTTTACTTAGATCCCAAAAGTTTTGGTAAAACAAGAAAGAAAATCCATCTAGGCCACGAGAACCTTCAACATAAGAGCCAAAGATATCTTTCTTAATTTCAAGTATAGTGAAGGGAGCAGGTAAGAAATCAATTTGAGCATTAGTGCATTTTTAAGTGATATTCCAAAAGTCATCAGCAATATCAATATTAGGTTTATGCTCAAATCCAAACTGTTTCTTATAGTAATCAACAACAATCTTAAGGATTCCTTCATGTCCTCAACATCACCATGGGGGCCCTACGAAAGAGTGATTTGCTTCTTCCTCCTCCTCTGGTTTGCCATAGAGTGAAAATAGGCAGTATTCCTACCCCCTCCCTCCAAGATCTACCTCTCCCTTGATATCTTTCTAGCCTTAATCTCATCTTTCTTCCACATATCTATCAAATCAGAAGAAATACTTTTCATTTTAAATTTAGACATATGTGATAGATTATAAGTTTCAGATAAAATGTCCAGGAGGCCATATTCAGCAATAAGTTGTCGTGTTAAGGTTATGTTGAGCAGATTCAACTTTTGCATACCACCCCATAACACCTCTCTTGATATTTATAATCTTAAACTGCCAAATATATATAGCTTTTGTCAAGTTGCATGAAGCATTACGGATTTTTCTCCACAACCTGATTAAAGCCCTCTTGCTCTAACCACCATTTCTCAAACCTAAATTGTTTGATTTTTGGGATTATGAAGGAATTAGTATTCACAACAAGGGGAGTATGATCACTTCACAAACTAGGGAGAGATTTCACCAAACTAGTAGGGTATAACTTATCCCAACAAGTAGCAATGAAAACCCTACCAATAGTATCCATGATCAAATTCTCTTTATTATTGGCCCAAGTGAATCTCCTAACAGAAATCTTTAATTCCATGAGACAAAATTTATAAATCTATTCATTAAATAGGTTTGCCCACTTATGATTGATAATGCTAGATCTTTTATCTTTGCTCTCCCTCACTAAACTAAAATCTCCACCGACTAAGGCAGGTCCAGACCAACTAGCAAGCACATTATGCAATTCATTGAGAAATCTAGTTTATGTTCCTCATAGGAGGACCCACGGAATGAGATGAACCTCCAAACCACACCATCTTGTTTATTCTTCATCAAAAAAGGAAATCAGTATGTATGGACACATTCCAAACCAAAACATCAAACATGTCAGAATTGATTCCAACCAGAACACCACCAGGAGTGTCATTGGCTGGAAGCCATTTCCAACAGTAAAAACTATAAGGATCAAAGACCTGGAACTAAGAAGGTGTAAAATCCACCTTCTTAATTTTAGAGAAACCAATAAAATAAGGTCGGTGGTCTCTAAAGTGATCACCAACTCTACTTAGCTTATCAGGTCTATTAATACCTCTACCGTTCCATATAAATCCTACTACCATGAAAAACTAATTTATTTTTGCTACTTTTTTCCTGCTGGTTACCTCAATCCAAGGCGACACAGCTTGTTGCTCATCACTAATGTGAGGATAAACAACCAACCGAGGAGAACTCCTAATGGGGCCAGGCTCTTCGACTAGTTCCTCCAAAGTAAGATCAATACTACTTAGAAGGAACATGTCAGGATGGTCATAGTGAAATTGTTTAAATCTATTCACATCTACCTCCTTAACAAGGTCAATATTAGCATAAATAATTTCATCAGATTCCCCTAGATTAATCCTAGCATTCTGCATCAAGACAGTAGTATCTAGAACACCAAAGGAATTAGTAATACCTTTTGCAGCTCGGAGTTTCTCGGGAACCTTAAGGTTCTTTGATTTTTTAGGCCCTGAGCTTTCTCAAAATAAGTTTTCCCTGTTTTCTAAATTTTGGCACTCATACGAGTAGGAATTACATGACCTCACTCCTTGTTCCGAGCATTGGCCTGGATATCGATTGTCACAATTGGCTCTTTAATTAACTAATGTAGGATCCCCCTGAGTGTGTTCATCCTCATCATCTCAAACCAATAGATGAGCTCCAATGTTTCCTCATGAGCAAGGAACAAAGCTCTACTAGGTAAGGGAGTGGCTGGTCTGTGACCTTGAAAGATTTCTCTTTTTAAGATGCATATTGTGAAGAGCGGCGTAAAATAGACCCTTTTGCCCCTAACTACTAGCTCGATTCATTAATTTCTGGCCAAGAGTTACTAGAGGAATGTGCAGGCGGTGGAGACTGGAGGGACATGCGGGAGGCAGGCCAATGCATGCAGCGTATTAGTGGAGGGGGGGTTGGGCATCGTTGCATGCAAATTAATTGTGCAAGGGGTATTTTAGTCTAGGAATTTTTCACCACAACTCTCTATGGGTGTTGTTGGTATGCGTGTCAAAACTTGTACGCATCTTAAAACGGGAAGGAGGGAGTACTATCCCATTTCTTGCACTATTCTCCACAGTCATTGTCCTAGCCCCTCCCTATTAGCAACAGATCTAGGGGCAGGAGTGGAGAGACTAGTGTTTACATCAGTATCCGTAGGCTTCTGTTCATTTTCTTTAGATATTTGATCCATACATGCATCGCCAAGATCTTATCTATTCGATTACTGTTGTATCCTCCACCACATCCATCATCATCATTGACATTTCCGCCATCCAAACCATCCTCTTCTACCTCAAAATTGACCAAGTATAAACCCAGGTCCATCTCAAACATTTTGTCTTTATGAATCTTGTCTATATCTCTAACAACAACCTTCACCCTGATAGTTTTGTAGGAACTCCTGAAGATCATATGCCAATCATCATTAACCAACACACCAAGGGAATATACAATTTGACTAATAACTTTTCAACTGCACCACTTTGGAGGGATGCCTGTAGCTTTGACTCATACCTCAGTGAGATCCACAAAAGTATCAACTTCCCCATTCCATTTGGAAAAGGCAACATAGATACCTTGTTTTTTAGGTTGATATATGGGTATTTCATCAATTCATCAATTTTCTTATTGGGAGGCAGCTTGATCAAGAAATTTTTAGCACTCAGCTACCCGATCTGCTAGAAGTAATTTGTCTTCCACATCTCAGTGAGAAATTGTTCGAGTTCCTTCTTATCAGCTTCTTCTTCTTCCACTACTTCCACTACTCTAACATTGCTAAAGTTTATCCATTTAGTAGCTTCCACACTTTCAACCTCCACATGGAAAAATCCCAAACCAACATTTGCACTACCCAAATACTTGGCACTTAGTATTGGTTTATAACACTCGAGGCACTCATCCATATGATGCCCTGGCTTGCTATAGATGAACAAGCATTTTGTCTTGTGGAATAGGCCAACAAAATGACCTGGCTCCCGCAGTTATAGAAGATAACATTCCTATATTTTGGCACATATACCAACACCAAAACAACCTTAGTCTTCTTTGGATCTTTCCCTTTGTCTTTCTTATCCAACTGTTGGCATGTTGATTTTTGACCACTGGCATTAGCTGCCTTTACAGGGTTCTTCTTATTCTTGATACTGTTTTTTTGATGATATCTATCAACACCAACACTGTTGTATTGGCTAGATGAAGATTGCACATGTGGAGGCACATACTGATTCAGCATTTCCATCGCCATCATCAGATTCTACATCATCTAGTGTTATGGAGCAAATGTCATCTGATAGGTCATTGTGCCATCTGCGGGAACTAGTTCCATGTACCTTATTGCATCATTTTTAGTATGTTCATCACCGTATATCCTCCCATCTGCTGCTGCCCCCTTGATTCGCCACCTCTGAGGAATTGGGCTACGGCGACACCTGGATTCCTCCACTTTGAGTTGGTTGCTGCGGCGGCCTCGACGAACTCGGATATCCTCCGTGGCATTGACGACTACATCCAACTCCATACCTTTCTCCGTCACTCTGACCACCAGCACCCGCCATCAGGATCCCCTTGAAGGTGTCTCTCCTAGTTGTTGCACTCCAGAAATCCCTCTAGAAGGAGAACGGCAGATTACCCTTCCTCGTCGAGAAACAATCTGCTGTCGTAAACTTCTTAGCCTCGAATAAGTCTTTCCTAATCCATACCATATGGGGTGGATGTGGAAACCCTAAGTACGCACCGCTCAGGCACCCCTGACTGATCGTCAACAATCTCCACCACAGTATCCTTATCCCCACCATGGTGTGGAGATGGCTTATTTCCACCAGCTTCTTTTGCTGCAGACTCACGGGGACCTCCGCCATGGATCCTGCCAGATGTCGCCAATCCACGACCCATGCTAGCCCCCTTGTCGACAAGTTTGACCCCGAAATTCAAATTAGGGTTCCCACCTCGCCCCCGATCTCGTCACAGTCGATCACTGGCATAATCTCTCACCGGCGAGTCACAACATCTTGGATCGATGATGTAGGAGGCTCTCTCCGCTTCTCTCGAATCTCCCTCTGTGGATCTGTTGCCCTCGCCCATCTCTCCGATAACCTCCATCAACAACCCCTACGTAGCTGCACAGGATCGTCGGGGAAGTCCCTGGCTCCGACAAGGAGTAGGGAGGAAGGGGGAGGATCACCCGAGGAAGGTCGGGAGCGAGAGAGTCCATCATCTCTACACCAACCAAATATTTACTTATAAATATCAATATCTATAATATAAAATCTATGGTATTAGAATAATTATGAAGTATATTTTCATATTATATGCATTTGGTATTATATATGTTAAATATTCATTATTAATGAAACTTTATAAATTTTGACCGCATCTTGTCGTGTTGCTCGGTTTGGTGCCCAACCCACAGCCCGTCCCAAGCGTATGATCTGTGTCTTGACCGTTTCTCCTATAACCCGCAACGTCTCGTTGCCTGTCTTAGAGTGTACAATGCAAGATGCTTAGAACGGTGTTTAAAAAAACCGTTTTTAAGCACCGATGCTTATTTATACTAGATAAATATCTAACTAGACATCTTTTTTACAGAAACATACACCAATGCTTAACAAAATTGTTGATTGATTTTTATAAGCTCTTCACTAAACACGTACCATTTATAGACTGAGGCCGCTCTACGCCTACAAGCTGCCCGTTCGCACCTTCAGTTCAGCCGTGTCCCCTGTGTCGTGCTTGTGCGGCAGCCGGGTTCGATCACTATTGATGAAAGGAGGCTGATGATTATGGCCTTTCTTTCTCTTCCTGTAAACTACAAAGCAAGTTCAAAAGGTATCCCAAACGGTCTATTTCTGTTTGTTTGGGTTGACCCACGGTTGTTTTTGGGTCGTGGTTCGGCCTGTCCGACCAACCGGGCCGAGCGACCCGATCCATCTGTCTGTCTTCCCCCGCTGTCACCGCTTGACACCCTCGGCGATGTGACATTAATGATGACGAGACGTTGGTTATCAGCGTCGGTGGCTTCTCGTGCGGCCGACATTTCCGGCCATCGAAGCTTTCAGTTTCCTGCGCGTGTGCCTTGTCTCCCGTGACTAGAAAACTTCTTGCGCATCCCCAGTCGTTTCCTGCCTTTGCCGTGGTCTATCAAAAACGGACGCTGGCACGACAGAGACAACAAGCCCAAGCAAAAGCAAACCACCAGCCGAAAAAAGCACCAACCATCACTAGCCATGCCTCGCCGCAAGATCGCCAACTGGACCAAGATCAGAGAGATGTGCCGCACCCGCTTCCCGGAGGTGGAGATCGATGTCATCGACCTCCAGGCCACATTGCTGTCACAGTGCATGACCAAGGCGCAGGTGGTGGCCTTCAAGGAGGAAGGCCATGTGGCCGAGGCAGCATTGGAGCGGGTGGTGGAGGCGGCCACAAATGTGGCCGCCCAATGGACGGTGTGCGAAATTCACCATGTCGCCGCCAAGGAGGCGGTGGCCATGGAGGCCTCATCAGCGGCCCTCCGCGAGATCCGCCACGAGGCGACCATGACCACGCTAGAGGAGGTCGCCAAGGAGGCCGTCAAGGTCGCGGTCTGCGAACTTCTCCATGCCGCCTCCGTGCGCATGGAGGTGTAAGCGGCACAGTGCAAGTGCGCCATCGACATGGTGGCAGAGGAGGAGCACGTGGATATGACCGCCGAGGTGGCGGCCACGTGGGCTCTCGTCGACAGGGATGAGACAGAGATGGAGGAGGACGACGAGGAGGGGGAGAAGGTGGATCAACCATAGGCGGAGGCGGAGGCGGAGGATGAGGGGGAGGAGTCGAAAGCCATCCTCCTACAGATCGCGCAAGCGCTAGGCCTTGGCCTCAAGGGGTTTCGGCGAGCGTGACCCGACGGAGGCAGCTCTGGCCGACCAGAAGGCGTGGGAGCACTAGGCTGCCGAGATGGAGAAGGCCCTGGCGAACCGGGCGGCGGAAGACCACAGGAAGGCGACGGGCAAGGATCGCAGGAAGGCGGCGACGGGCAAGGTGGCGGGCAACTGTGGGGAGTAGCTGTAGGGACGACCTTCTTCGGCGGCAGTAGTCCCATTTTATATTTTGTTCAAATGTGCCTTCTCCGGCGGCAGTAATCTAATGCGGCCGACTGGTGAACACCCGCTCTGGACCAACGCAACCGTTGTCCAAATTTGATGTACAAATATGTCAAGCTGGACGTGTGTCGTGTCGCTGGAAGATCGCACGCGTCCGCGTGTTTGAACGGATTGAGTCCGACCAGTGGAGATTCCCAAAGCGACTTGGAGGCTGGAAACGACGCGGCACTGCGGCCGCTCTGGCTATCATCCATTCCAGTACGATACATTGCATTTCTTTTGGACCAGTTTAACCTGATCGGTTCTCTGTTACCTATATACACAGGACGACCGCCGACCGATCTTTATAACAACAGAGATCCAGAGCATATAACGAAACAGAAGCGACTCTGCTCCACCTGATTCGTTGGTGCTATGAGGACTCGACTGTATGTATCGTATCCCTGTAGTCTTGCGATTAAAACTGTCAAAAAGAAGATAAGAAATGCTGCCATCACTAGTGCAGACGGGAGACTTTAACACCGGTTCCTAAGGCCCTCTAACAGCGGTTGTAGAACCGCTATTGAGGGTTCGGTGTTAGAGCCCCTCCCCCCTTTAACACCGGTTCTTAGGGTGGCGCACGTGGGGTTGTCGCAGCGCTCGGCCCGTCCCTCCTTTAACACCGGTGTTAAAGGTTCTATGCTGTGGCAGGAAAAAGAGATAAATCTCTGCTGCGACAGAGTTCCGCCGCGGCAGGAAAACGGCCTAAATCTCTGCCGCGGCAGGAAAACGGCATAAATCTCTGCCGCGGCAGAGTTCTGTCGCCGCCCCGTTCTGGGCGTATTTCTGCGGCGCGGCGGGGACGGGGAGGGGGGAGGGGGAAATCGATCGGGAACGGTATATACACATACATCGTCGTCGGTACATACGAGTACATGAATAATTAAGCAACTATTATTATACACAAACATCGTCACTGTGTGGTATTCTCCGTAAACGTTGAAGCATCAAGTACAAGACAAACACGTTCAAGCATCTAAAGAGTTTTTGGATATCTAAAGAGTTCTCCGCCAGGCGTGACGACCTCATCAAGTATGAACCCCGCCAATTCCTCTTGAATGGCTCGTATGCGGTCAAATGGTAGGAGTTGGTCCCGCATCCATTCGATCTAAATATATATGAAGAATGGGGTCAATATATATATAAGAATAAAACTCAACACAATTGATGGTAATAAAATAATGCTGTGTACTTTGTTTACTTACTCTAAGTTGTTCTAGTGCGGCTTGGCCCGTCGCACATATCGTGTTGCGAATGAACTCTCAAATATTCTATCCACATAAGTTATTGTCGGGTCCCTGATACGCGCACTTTACGAGAATAGATAGTTCAATCAAAATAATAATCAATAAAGCATGATATAATGAAATTGGAAGTAGAATCAAAGAGATACACAGACCTAGCTAGTATTACTTACATTTTAGTCTACAAATTTTAGTTCTTCTGACCATTCACCCACGGTCCTGCCCGTGAACCTTTTCCAAACCCTGTCCGGCAAAGAAAATGGATAAAGGAGTAATTAATTACTTGTTGTCACGAAAGTTGCCGATCTAGTGCGATAATATGATTAAAATTACCTCTGGAGCATCTCTCTAAAGTCTGCCCATAGCTCTTTTTATTTTCGTAACGAGTCCATGACAAGGAATTTTCCTGAGTCAGGTTGAATGACTAGAAGAATAAAGTGAAACCTACGCACGCATAACTCATCATCAGTTACACTTAACATCGAGTAAGCCGAAACAGAATGTGTACAAGAGAGGGTAACAGTACTCACGAAAAGTTGTAAGGCAATAGTATTTCCCTTTTGGTTTGTTGTCTCAGTAAAGACCTTAGCAAGTAATCTTCTATTTGCCCGGGTTTGGTTCTTACCACTTCTTCATGAACTCTATTTGGGTCAACGAACCCAATGTCAAAAGGGCCTCCTTTCATGCATTCCATAACCTTTTTCCTGCATAATAGTATATACATATATAGTGAGCATATATATATATATACATGCAATTAATGAAGTGAATGAGATGAGATAGAAATTACATAAATAGTACTTACACACAATAAAGGCTGATGGCAGCTTTGTCAAGTTCCTTCTGATTGAATAGAAAATGCAAGTCTTGAATGTTGAAGTCGATCTCGTCGTCTCTGCACAAGAAAATCTGATCTCTTATATGCGCCGTGATCCATTCTTCCTTTCTCGTCTTGCATAAATCAAGGTACCACTTGTGCAATCTTCGCATCTTTGTTGGTAAATTCTTGAGCTCCTCTTTCTTGATGAGATTCTTCCCATACTTCCATGGCTGTATGGGGTTGACATCGCCTGTGGGAATGTTGTCTCCCATGAGGTTCAAGTATGCAATGTAAGTCATCCCCATCTCATTTGCCTTTCTTTGTAGCTCTGCCTCGTAATCATTTACAGGAGGAGCGTTCCGTGTGTCGAACACTTGGAGCGGGGCGCATGATTGCTTTTCCTGCTCTCCGAGCATGGGAACTGTTTTCTGGGGTGCCGCACGACTGCTACTTTCAGTCTTCCTCCGCCTTGCACCCCCCTTCAAAATCTGGCGCTCGTAGTCCGGCACAAGTGGGGTTTCAGGTTTCAAAAGATTATTGTAAAACTTCTCCACCATCGCCAGATCTATTTTCTCCTTTGGCTCGGCCCATCTAGGTGCAAAGAATTTATTGACCTCTTCTTCCGAGATCCTATTGGTCTCCCCGTCGCTGTGATTCCACGGTAAAACCGGCAATAGCTTGGAGGAAGACTGCGGGACGTAGTTTCTTGAACTCTTTGGCGTACGGTTTCCTGCGGATTTCGTCGTGGCAGTGCTAGTGATGCTCTTCGTGGCAGTGCTCTTCCGATTACGCTGAGGAGATGGCTGGCGCGCCGGAGATGGCTGTCGCGTAGGAGATGGCTGGCACGCCGGAGATGGCTGCCGCGCAGGAGATGACTGAAGCGCGGGAGATGGCTGCCGCGCGGGAGATGGCTGAAGCGCCGGAGACGACAGGGGAGTATTCTGATGACTTGGAGACGGCTAAGGCGGCTCAGACTGCTGACGCTGTGGAGACGGCGGGGGTGCCAGTGGCCTCCAATTTGGAAGCACGATGTGTTCCTTCTTCCAAAGAATGGTTATTTTCACTTCAAATTTGAGTTGAGTTTCCCCTTCACCTGTAGCATGGTCAAGCTGTGCTTCCTCATATTCGTTCACAACCTCATCCACCCCAACAATAGCATAGCCATCTGGAATCGGTCGGCAGTGGTAAGTTCCACCAGCTACAGGAGGTAAGGCATAGCCGACAGCCACCTTAATGGATAAGACCATTAATCTCACATGCAGCTCAGCGTGTTCTCTCTCCGTGATCTCATCCACGGTGTATCGAGGACCCGCCATTTCAAGCGTGGGCTGCACGTTCTCCGTGGAAGCCACGCTGCTTTTCCGCGCAGAGTCTGGGCCACCGGCAGCTTCCAATGCAGGCTCTTTGTGGTGCTGAGATGGGCCGGTAGCTTGATGGCTCTGTTGTGCATTCACTTGCGCCTGCAGCGCCACAAGTGCATGTTCTATCTGTGTCATCCGCTCTGTACGCTCTTTTCTTTTCTGCTGCGCCATCTGTAAGAGTCGCCCCACTCGGCAAACCCATCCTTCCACGTCATACCCCCTGTGCCTCGTGCATGTCCAGGGTGTTCTTTTTTACCGATGGCGCGTGTGAGCTGGTCATTCTCTCTGTCGGGATGGAAGGTCCTGGCGGCTGTTTCCTCGTATGCCGTGATGAGTTCAGTGACGGGTTTGGCAAGGAGGGTTGGGAAGATGCACAATCCTGTTTCTGGGTCCAACCTTGCCCCAATTCCGTAGAACCAAGTCTTTGCACGTAGGTCCCACCCATGTGTCTGGGGTGTGATCCCTCTAGCGCGCAGGGCCTTCTCAGCTTCCTCCCACTTAGGCCTCTGAGATATGTAGCCACCTGACCCCGTCCTCTGGTGATATTCCTTCTTCTGGGCATTTAGCGTATTGGTTTTTGACCTCTTTGTAGCTATAACACCTTCCTTGTATGCCACAATTTCGGGCCAGTGAGGTCTTATCTTCGCATAATATGCGTCTTTGAAATCTGGAGTCTCGCGAGCTTTGACAAATTTGTTCAATTTTGTCTTCCAGTTGCGGAAAGCGTCAGCCATCTTCTTTAGAGTCCACTATTTGACCTTTTCCTTTATAACCGGTTTGTTTTCATCCTCCTCTGGCGGAAGGGTGAAATTTACCAATAGCAAATTCCAAAGCGTTTCTTTGGATCTTTCATCGACAAAGGTACCGTCGCCCTTCTTTGGCTTATTCCAATTTTCAATTATGATTGGGATTTGGTCCCTAACAAGAACTCCAGCCTGACGTACAAATTTGTCTGCGGCCTTCTTGGGATCCATCGACCTGCCATCAACACGGACTGCTTCGATTGTGAACTTTGCATGATCTTTCAACCGATGGCTCGTGCCTCGCTTGCTCTTTTTCGTAGAAGAAGATTGTTGTTGGATGGTCGATGTAGAGGGCTAAAAGAAGAAAGAAGTGTTAATTAATACATGTACATATATACAAATCAATCGTTGGAAGTCAGCAGAGGATTAATCCATGCATATACCTCGACAGATTTTGTAATCACTAAAGTGCGTTCACCGGAGTCGTCATCTTCACCATGACTACTTGAGTTGTCATCATGTCCCTCCAAGTTCAGATATTGTGAGGTGTCCTCGTGGATGATGTTCTCCATTATTTCTTCATCTTCAAGGTTTCTACTGAGTGGATCCATAGTTTCTAAAACAATAATATTATCTAGAGTAAGAGAGTAAACATTCAAGTGGACTTGGATTCATACACAAATATACATATTATTCATACAAAAATACACAAATAAATAAACAAATGAAATTAAAACCCTAAGGATGCTTGTTACTCCCTGTTCTGAGAAGGAGCTGCAAACGCGGCGGCGCATCTCCTCAGCGTAAGCGGAAGAGCACTGCAGAGTGTAAGAACTGTAACTTGTTACTCCCTGTTCTGAGAAGGAGCTGCAAACGCGGCGGGAAAGGAACCCCATGAAGGTTCTAGTTAACCCGGGAAGGCTGACGGACATAGCTTTTCAGAATAAAAGCAACTTTTGAAGAAATGTTTATGAAAACTTGCATTGCCTACGACCTATGGTCTGTGGCTGTAGTTATAGTGCATCAAACACTCCTTTTCTAGTGGACTTGCTAAGTACGCTCGTACTAAAAGTATCTTCTTAACCCTTGCTAGGTTCTAAAGCCAGTACAGACGACGTCCACATCAAGATATGCTCCAGGAATCATCATCAACAGCTAAAGCTCTTCAAGGAAGTCAAGAAAGTCAACATATACATCAACTCAAGTGAAGACGAAGTTGCTGATTAGATAAGAATAGAATTTCTAACCATAGAACCTACTTCTGTAGAGTACTGCAATAGCAGCAATGCAAGCCAGTAGTTCAGCTACTAGTTTTATAAGTATGGTAGCTATGAGTTATTTATTCTTGATTCTTCTTCATAAGAAGTTTCTTTCTCTCTTTTTAACGTAGAGTGTTCTCTGGATCTTGTGTAAAGAGTTGAGTTGTAACCTATAGTCATGTCTTGGACCTGCTATGTTTCTGTTGTACTACTCTGAGGGATGTAATACTAGTGAATGGTGTTTCATTGGTGTTATGTCAACTACTATAGTGTACTACATCATGCAGTGGTATGCTGGGTCACCGCAGCTGGTATCAGAGCATATGATTTGACCTTAGGATTGAAACCTTTTTAGGAAGATCTGTAGGTTGGATAGTGACTATAGGAGCCATCTTACCTAAACAAAATATTCCTATGACTTATGATGAGTATCCACTTGAGGATAACCTTGTCAGACCTAAGTCAGATGCTTAAGTCATTCTTTCTTAGGAGTAATTATTTTATCTTTTCTCAAGTATAGTGTTCTTTAGTGTCCTCCGAGGGAGACATAAACCACCAAGATACTGTAGGAAGTGTAAGACATCAATTGAAGCAGTCCTAATAGTATAGCTTAACCCTAGAATTTAAGTAAGAACAGTAAAATTTTAGTGTCAGTTGATAATCAAAGGCAACATGATGAATATCATTAGGGTCAATGTTGATGAAATGAGTAGTAATCATGTGGGATTCACTTGAGAATTTCACGTGATGAAGTAAAATTATGATAAGACTGAATGATAGAGCCATGAGAAATAAAGTCATCATGGTTAGATTAGCTCCTAAATCATAATGCACAGGTAAAACATAATAATATCATGGCGAGATTAGCTCCGAAACCATGATGAGAGTGTAAATATGACAAGAAATTAGTAAATTAACCTGAAGTATAAGTATGAAAATACCGTGGTAGAGCTATGATGGAAATCATAGGTGCTAAAAATTTCTAATAATCTATGGTTTAAGTTAGCAAATAGAATCTGATTAGTCCTTTGGAGTGATCATGTGAGGTTAGTTACTAAATAATGATAGGTTGGTTATATTAATCATTTCAAAAGTGAGATCACTTTGTTTAAGATTATCCTTTTGCAATTGAGCAATTAGGGTAAATATTGAGACAAAATATAGTTTGACCCTAAGTGCTAAGTATCACAATGTAAACCTATACGAGGAGGTGTCATAGACTACACAACTAAGCCGGAATTCTAGAGATATTATACTCAACTACTATATTCTGGGCTTAGAATATTGTGTGTTATATGTACCACATTTGGATTTATTTGTTTTTCTTGGATCTTCTTGATTGACTAGATTTGTACATGAAGTTTGACTTGGTGTGCAAATGCATGTTGCAACATCCAGTCACTACTTGATGTTATAGACCAAGATAGAGTAAGGGAATTCGTGTAAGGGAGTGACGAAGTTCAAAGACCAAAATGAAGACTTACATGAAGAATGAATCCAAGTGTAAGGATTATCAACTCAATTTGGAGGATGGATCAAGCTTAGATCATTATTAGTCAGCAACAAGAAGTGATGAACTTAAAGTTTAATCGAAATAGGTAATTTTGCTAAGAAGTTAATGGAGTAATTATGCAAGTTCATGGAAGTATCATGAATAAATACAAAGAAGTAGCTTTGAAACCAAAATGGTATTCAAGCTCTGACAATTCAGAGAGAATGCCAGAGGTATATCGGAAACCATAGGGTAATACATATACCCTAGGATGGTTCGCAGCTGGTAAATATCCACAACTGGTCTTTGATCCACAATGGGTATCTTGTCCGTAACCGGTGTTGGTTGACATAGTTAACCCAATCATCTTAATGGTTACATAAAGAGCATAAAATTTGGCCTAAATTAAGTAAGGCCTAAAGGAGTATAAAATATTAAGTGACAAATTTCTAAAACGTTTTGCAAAGTCAGACTTATCCAAGCGAAAATGTCCAAAAGATAGTAAGACAAATAATGCTGAAAGATTCACTTCGGAGATCCACAAATGTGTGGATACACCGTCCAATCTTTCATCAGACCCTAATTAGGCAGAGTATAACCTGGATAGCGACCAATGTTCTATTTATAAAATTAAGAAATACTATATAGACATTTTGAAGACCATTAGTAGACCCTAAGGGGGAGAGTAAACATTATAAATGAAAGTTGAAAAAAGTACCATAGGTAATAATGAAAGAATATCTAAAGCCTAATAAGGTAAAAGCTCGAAGTAATAAAATAGAATAGTCCTAAACAAATAATCCTAAGAGGAAACAACTCTTAAGTGATCTTTAAGAGTGAATAATCACATCAAATTAGACATGTATAGAGAAACAAGGAAATTCCTATGGGTAATACAACTCCCTTACTTGAATATCAAATCCAACTTTTCGAAGGACTACCAATATAAACCATATCATCATAAATCAAAAGTTAGTCTTTTGATTTTAGTTATTGTTTAATGGAGTTAAAATCCTATGTTAGTGAGACTTACTAAACCTTGTATAGTATAAGCAAGGAGGTTTGATGATCAAGAAAAGGAGTTGGATTAGGATACCGAATCAAGGAAATGAACTAAATATGAGACCCCAATTAAAAAGAGTTTATAACAAGGACATATCCCGAAGGAAGTAAAGTAAAAGGAACTTTAGGGTATTGAAGACCACAAGTTGGAGATTGCCAAGAATGATAAGAATTCAAAGAAAAAGATTCGGATATGGAATACTACAATTATGTCCATTTGAGGTTACAATGAAGTTGAGAAATCTCGTAATCAATACAATGGCAATTCCTTATTCTGAAATGTGAGAGTGTACGAACTTCGAGGACGAAGTTAATTTTAAGGGGGAGAGTCTGTAACATCCCAGGATTAGCACTTCGAAATAGACAGGACACATGTTTGTGCATTGCATTCATGCATAAGAAAATCCGGGGAATTTTCGCGCAAAACTAAAGAAGCTATAGAGGGATCGAGATCTCTCTTGTTCTGATGGAAACATCAAGACAGGTGCGATGGATTTCGACATGATCTCTATTGTGCTTTTGTCTTTCGGGGGAAAATAATTCAATATTTGAATTTTAAATTGAAAGATCTGAATATTAAAAGAATTTGAAATGGAATAATAATTGGCAAGTAAATTGTAATAATAAATAAAAGGCGAACTCTTATTTATATTTAAGATACAATATTTACAATTATCTAAGTATACAAGATAATTGAAATTCAAACACAAAAGGAAAAAAAAGGATTTACAATAAGAACTGCGTTCATAATTATAAACAAGATATGAATACTACAATAATTTAGATTACAAATAGAAAGAAAAATTGAGCTTTATTAAGATTATATAGTATTACATTGTCTTTACAAATGAAATATAAAACAAATAACTTTATTAAATAAGATACAACCATACAATGTATTTACATTATTTAAACATAAAATAAATTACAATAATAGTTAAAAGAAAGAAAACCTAAATTATTTTCCTATCTACTTTTGTATCCTGTTTTCTTCATCTCTTCTTATCCTCCTTAGTCTTGATCCCTGCAAGAAAGCAACAAGCAAAAGATATAGAAAACACAGGGGGTTATGGGGGTTATGGTACTCTCAGGTTTTAGCAATGTAATGCATTGCTTTGCCTCATCATTGAGTAGTATTAAATAAAAAGAGGCCAATGTAAAATCTGTTCTTATCTAGAATTTTTGCCTCAGGCTTATGCATCATAGGCAGGGGAAAGTTTCACCAAATAGAGCATCTATTCTTATCAGATGTGAGGCCTCAGTACAATGTCATTGTCCAAGAGGCAATTTACACCAGATAAGGACATAGTAAAGAAGTAGGAGTAACAGCCAAATTACTTGATCTGATCCACTCACTGGAGGTAAGCAGACAAGCTGCTCACACAACCATGCATAATGTTGTGCTGTCGACATAGCAGTAGAAGCAACAATAGTAGTGGTAGTATAAGAGGATAGCCACAACAGCTAGCCAAAACAGTAATCCATTCTTAGCTTGCAGACCACAATACCAACACATCCTGTTCCATTCTATCACTACACCAAAAAACTCAAGAACTCATTCCTCTTTAGAACTCATCACAGCCAATCCATATCTCACCAACCAAGACACTAGCCCAGATCACCACCACATCACTACACCATGGTTGCTGCAAGGAGCCATCCAATGGCAAGGACAAGGTGGAGAAGGCCAGGCTATGACTGCTAAAGTGGATAAAGTAGTAAAAGGAGAGGTGAGCAGGATATCTAGATGCAACAGCATCTGAACGAGATCCCTATCAAGTGAAGCCTCCACACAACTACAGGTCAGGGACATCCTTAAAGGAATTTTGGCAAGAAATAAAATTCAGTAGTAGATCATGTGTTCAGACTATTACTATGCACACTCCAGGGTAGAATCAGCACAATAGGGTTCTACATCAGATATGAGCCACTTACTCAAACCACACCATCCCAGAATCCATAAACATAAGAATATAACAGATGGTTAGGAACAAGCCACTTAACTTTAGGAAGGATTCTTACAAGAAGACTATCTAATTTAGAATAATATCAAGGCTCTTAAGTTGATGATTTCCACAACAACCAATAAATTCCACTACCATATCCATAGCATGAACAAAATCTAACCATTCCTGATACACAATACTAGTCAATGAGATCATTTCCTCACAAATGCAATAGAAACTAAAATCAGTCTGAGCATAATCAATTAACCCTATACATTCCCACAAGACAGATTCATAATACAGTAACCAGAACACCACATCTTGGTACTGTCATAGTTGATAGTATAGAGCTAGTATTTATTTCATTAGCAACAGTCGGGAAATAAAGAAGCATCCCAACACAGCAAGATCAAGTATGTTGTATCTATTCTTATTAAAAGCATACACTACTACACCACAATTTATACATGATCATTATCACCAAGCTTAACTAAACCAAACAAAGTAATAAATTCCAAGAAGCAAATATTGAAGATACAACCAGATCAAGTATAATATTCACACACTTATATTTACAGAAAAAGATTCAAACATAATATGTGTGGCCATCTATTTACTGCAGCAAGCCAACCATATCCATTTTACCACCAAATGAAAGCAACAAATAATATTACTCACTAAAGTGTGGTGCACTATAAATTACTACAATACCACTAATAGCTAAATCATACAACCTCACAAATTGATTAACCAGAGTAAAACTGTAGTAAGAATATTATTCCAGAATCATCCATTGCAAGTTATTGATGCATAGCATCCATACCAAAACCATATCAACCATTTAATTAAATCCAGGCCTAAATTGGAACATCAAATAACCAGCACTACATCAGCTACAGGACCAATAAAACCAACTAGATCGAGTAATTACTATCAACCTAAAGTTATCTACAGGCTTAATTAGAATACTAAAATTAACCACATAACATTAAAATAAGATAAATCGTCGACTCGAGGGTCGGTCACACAAGAATTACCTGGATCAAGGTAGGAGAAAATGCTGGAATATCATCATAACCAAAATAGCTAGGAAATTCCCTACCGGGGTTGCATTCACTGCCGTCCCTCTGGCATCAGAGAATAGAGTAGGTCGCAATCGTTGTTGCAATACCTCATCACTATAGAGAGCAGCCCCCAGCAGACAGCGCGAAATGCGGCCGACCATGGCCGAGACTGCCAGGAAAGCAACTGACAGTAAAACCCAACAGAGCCATAAAGGAGCCGAGGACAATCAGCATCCGGGCGTGAGGATTAGAGTAGCCGCACCGGTGACCTTGCCGAAACTGCACGACTAGGGTTTCGTGGGGCCCCAAACGGAGAAGCAGAGCAACGTTGAGACCAGGGTGATCGAAGAAGGAGCGAGATCCAGGGCCTCATCAAGATTTAACAGAGCCGGAGTTGGACGCCGTCCGGCAACTCAGCAACGGCGGCGCATCGAGCATGGCAGAGAGGGGTTAGCGTGAGTGAGATGGGGAAGAAATAGGGTGGATCGGGGTGTGGTTGCCCTGGCTCAACCAGTTAGGCCGGAGCTTGGCCTGCGAGTGGCTGCGAAGGAGGCGTCCAGTGGTGGCCGAAGTGGCTGGCGGCGGCGACCTCGCACGGGGGCGAGGAAGGAGTGGATGAGGTCTATGGGTGTGTGTGCGTGTGTGTGTGTGTGGAGTGTGGGGTGAACCAGGGTAGGGTTTGACCCTGAGCCAGATGGGCCATATTGGGTCCAAATGGGCCCCTTTGGTAAACCTGGCCCAATTCCGAAGAAAAATAAATGATAAATAAAGTATTTATCAAGTCACTAACTGACGAAACTACCCCTAAACATAAATTGTACCATAGAAAAATATAGAAAAATCCTAAAAATATATATGATATATCAAGATGATCACAAAATTATATCTACCTAATAAAAATATAATTTTAAGTGTTTAAAATAAATTTAAAGAAAAATAATTATTAACACCATTAAATTTTAAATGAAATTTTATAAAATAAAAAAAAAACCCTAAAAATAAATAAAAAATCATTTTTGTGTATCAAAATAACTCTATTATTTTATAAAAAGACTCACTTAGAGTTTTACAAATAAAACATAAAGTAAATATATTATTAGGAAAGTCCTTAATATTTTAAATAACAAATCCTTACCTAATACCTATTTTGTGAATTATTTACAAACAATTCTTAAGTAAGAAATAATCACAATTCTTATAAAACCTTGAGCAATTAATGTCTTAGTACTAATTCCAAACCCATAACTTAAATTCATAATCAAACTTAAGTATAACTTTTAACTTTAAAATATTCTTTTAAAATATTATTAAAACTCCTTTTAAATAAACATTGGGTATCACCCATTTATATAATATGGTGAATAATCATTATACTTTAACCACTATTAACATAACTTTAAATTCTAACAAATTACTAAGACCATCTAATTATGATTCCATTAAATAAATACATATTCCTTTCATAATAGCAAAACAAATTTAATCTAATCATTCACTTAAATAGAAAGTGAATAATTCCACACCTTAGTTATACCTATCATAAATCTAAAACTTGGGAAGAATTAAAATATATTACATTTTAAGTTTACTTAACCTTTTAAAGTTAACTTTAGTCTCAAAAGCTTATAAACATTATGTCTAATAAACTACTTATGTTTTTATAGTTAACTTTGGTCTATTTCAATTAAGACATAATGCATCTCCAGTCCAAACTAATCAATCAAATACCAAAAGGAATTGATCACATTTTATTAACAATGAAGATTGCTTAAACATTACATAGGAAATCTTTTCTTCGAATGTTATTCTTTTTGCCACTTCAAATAACAATCTTATAATAAGTTCTTCAACTCTTAACAACTCAATCCCAAGGACTTTTATCATAATCACCACATGACAATTCACCCTAATCACATCATCTTATACTTTACTTACATATTTTGGATTATTAACACTTAGGTTCCTTATGAAGGTCATTACTTGTAAAGTAAAATTTAAAGATAAACCCAACTCTGAAAAGAATCACTTGAATTCACTTCACTCAAAGTATTGAGGATTCAAATTGGGAGTTTTACAAAAAATGCATAGCATTACTTATGCATAACTGCATATTGATTCTTTAAACATTAGTCCTTACCGGACCAATGATGCAGATTTCAGATATTGGATCTTATGTCGTCTCGAAGACCGTGAGTGCATAATCTTGCAATCACAAAAGGCAAGTTCACACTTGCTCATGTCCTTTGATTATTTTCTGTAAAGTATTTTGCAAATCCAGTGTTGTCATCACCTGCATTTGAAAAAGGACAGAAAACACTATTTTCATAATAATGTGATTATAGGTTATTTACCATGAGGTAATAACCTACTATAAGAGTTCCGGTGGTAAAGGAACATATTATCTAGGACTTAACAACCAATGTCGCCAGTGACTCTTGCGCCGTATATTACGCGTTGACCATGAGATTTGGAATGGGACGGAGAAGTCAGCTGTATCTTTTCCCTCTCGCATGGAGCTGGATGTGCGGGTCGTGGCTGTTATCACTCGTAGCGTGCATATTATTTATGGTAATTCGTAGAGGATATGCAGCATATGGGTGGGAGCCCTCAACGTCCCACGATAATTCCGGCATCTAAACGGTCTGTACAAACCATTGCCGTAATTCAATAGGTGGGCATGGTGTACACCAAGGAGACATGCGGGGTCGCGGAGAAGGCAGTGATTGACTTGGATCTTAGGTTGGGCCTCAAACCAAGGAAGTTTGAACTGGGACATACTCCCGGTCGTGCAACAAAACCTAAGGTCTCTCATGGGAGAAGTGACACACCTCTACAGAGTGTAAGAACTGTAACTTGTTACTCCCTGTTCCGGGAAGGAGTTGCGAACGCGGCGGGAAAGGAACCCCATGAAGGTTCTAGTAAACCCGTGAAGGCTGACGGACATAGATTTTCAGAATAAAAGCAACTTTTGAAGAAATGTTTATGAAAACTTGCATTGCCTACGACCTATGGTCTGTGGCTGTAGTTATAGTGCATCAAACACTCCTTTTCTTGTGGACTTGCTGAGTATGCTCGTACTCAAAGTATCTTCTTAATCCTTTCTAGGTTCTAAAGCCAGTACAGACGACGTCCACATCAAGGTATGCTCCAGGAATCATCATCAACAGCTAAAGCTCTTCAAGGAAGTCAAGAAAGTCAACATATACATCAAATCAAGTGAAGACGAAGTTGCTGATTAGATAAGAATACAATTTCTAACCATAGAACCTACTTCTGTAGAGTATTGCAATAGCAGCAATGCAAGCCAGTAGTTCAGCTACTAGTTTTATAAGTATGGTAGCCATGAGTTATTTATTCTTGATTCTTCTTCATAAGAAGTTTCTTTCTCTCTCTTTAACCTAGAGTGTTCTCTGGATCTTGTGTAAAGAGTTGAGTTGTAACCTATAGTCATGTCTTGGACCTGCTATGTTTCTGTTGTACTACTCTGAGGGATGTAATACTAGTGTACGGTGTTTCATTGGTGATATGTCAACGACTATAGTGTACTACATCATGCAGTGGTATGCTTGGTCACCGCAGGGGTTCTGCTAGACGTTTGAAATGCTTGCCTTTCTTTCTTACTGGATGCAGGTTCGGAAGAAATCGACGATACCCTAGGTACAAAACCTTCTTACATTTATCCAAATATACACTTTCAGTCTCATCTAAATAGTGTGTGCATGCATTGTATCCCTTGTTTGTCTTCCCTGAAATGTTACTAAGAGCAGGCTAATCATTGATGGCTACGAAAAGAAATGCTCGTAGGTCAAATGGCTCCCCTTTGTGCTCATCCCACATACGTATACCTGGTTTGGCCCACAGCTGTAAAAGTTCTTCAACTAATGGCCTTAGGTACACATCAATGTCGTTGCCGGGTTGCCTCGGGCCTTGGATGAGCACTGGCATCATAATGAACTTCCTCTTCATGCACAACCAAGGAGGAAGGTTATAGATACATAGAGTCACAGGCCAGGTGCTGTGACTGCAGCTCTGCTCACCAAAAGGATTCATTCCATCTGTACTTAGACCAAACCTTAAGTTCCTTGCGTCATGTGCGAAGTCCGGGTACTCTCGCTCGACTTTTCTCCACTGTGACCCATCAGCGGGGTGTCTCAACATCGCGTCTTTCTTACGGTCTTCCATGTGCCATCGCAACAACTTGGCATGCTCTTTATTTCTGAAGAGACGTTTTAACCTTGGTATTATAGGAGCATACCACATAACCTTGGCAGGAACCTTCTTCCTAGGGGCCTCGCCCTCAACATCGCCAGGATCATCTCGTCTGATCTTATACCGCAGTGCAGTGGGCATGCATCCAAATTCTCGTACTTCTCACCGCGGTAGAGGATGTAGTCATTAATGCAGGCATGTATCTTCTGCACGTCTAATTCTAGAGGGAAGACAACCTTCTTTGCTTGGTATGTACTGTCAGGCAACTCATTATTTCTTGGAAGAAGATTCTTCATTTTTACCAACAACTTTGAAAATGCGCTATCAGTCACACCGTTCTCTGCCTTCCATTGCAGTAAATCCAGTGTGGTACCTAGCTTTTTGTGGCCATCTTCGCAAGTTGGGTACAACAATGTTTTGTGATCCTTTAACATCTGCTCCAGCTTCTCCTTCTCCTTTTCAGTTTCACATTCTTCCTTTGCATCAGTAATGGCCCGACCAAGATCGTCATCAGCGGGCCCATCTGATGCCTCTTGATCATCATTATCTACCCCCGTTGCAGTATCATCATATTCATGATACATATTATGATAGTTGTCATCATCCTCTTCTTCTTCGTTGTCTTCCATCACAACCCCTTTTTCTCCGTGCTTGGTCCAACAATTATAGCTGGGCATGAAACCGGATCGAAGCAGGTGGGCGTGAATGGTTCTGGTATTTGAGTAGTCTTTCTTGGTCTGACAGTGAACACACGGACAACACATAAAACCATTGTGACCACGGTTTGCATTATCCACAACGATGAAATTTTGGAGGCCCGTAATGTACTCGAAAGTGCGTCGGTCACCGTACATCCATTGCCGGTTCATCTACATTAATATATAGTATATATCAAAAATTAATAGGGAGACGACCATTTATATATAGTACATCAATGACACATGAAAGTATAGTTGCCGACCTCGACCGAGAAGGAAAGAGCAACGAGAAAACTTATTTTGAGCTCTCGGGCATTTCACCGAACACCTCTTGTGCATAGGAAAAAAACACAAACTAGCACACCTCACACCCTCTTTCTAGGCTCCAAAATGAGAGAGTGAAAAAATGGAAGAGAGGGGTTTGGGCTGCGTGTGTTATATAGCCCCCCTTTAACACCGGTTCAAGCCACGAACCGATGTTAAAGGGGGGGCTGCGCGGGCCACTGGTGTAGGGGCCTTTAACACCGGTTCGTGCCACGAACCGGTGTTAAAGGGGGGCTCCTTTTTGCTGCACGGGCCACGCTGGTACCCCCCTTTAACACCGGTTCGTAGAAGAACCGGTGTTAAAGCCCATTTCCAGGCTCAACCAAAGGCCTCGTTTCCACTAGTGCATGGACTGTACCTTGGCGCAGACAACACCTTTTTTTAGGGAACGCTGACTACACAAGTATCAAGGCCTACTTGCATTGTCCAGACAAGCCCAGGTAAATACTCAGCCAAGTTTTGGGCCTCTACAAGATTTCGGTCTGAAAAATGGGAGTGGTCAATATAACAAATAGAAGCCCGCGCACCCAACCTAAGTGCAGGAGGCGCTTTATACTAGTTCAAATTTTTGATGTGCAACATGAATTCGTCCAACGGAACTCAGGATCATACTGAACGTGGTTCATCTTCGGAACATCTCAGTGGATCCCGCTCGACCAATATTTGCCAATTGATTGGTGCTATCGAGGGTTTCCACAAACACTTCACACCAGGCATCGAAACAATGCCTTGTGAAGTTCTTGATGAGAAAACATTGGTAAAACTAAACTTGCCTTGCATTGATCATCTCTTCGGGTTCTTGGCCGGCATTGGGTGATGCTTGGTGGGACTGAGAGTTCACCCAAACACTTCACAATGGTGCTTGAAATAGTGCCTTGGGAAGTGCTTGTGTGGGAAACTCATGGTAAAACCAAACATTCTTGTTATATATTGATCCTCACTTGTGTTTCTTGATCGACATTGAGTAAAGCTTGGTGGCACCAAGAGTTCCCACAAACACTTCACAATGGCACTTGAAATAATGTCTTGTGAAGTCCTTGTAGGAAACTCTTGGTAAAACCAAACATTCTTGCTATAAATTGATCCTCACTTGTGGTTCTTAATCTCCATTGAGTAAAGGTTGGTGGCACCAAGAGTTCCCCCAAACACTTCACAATAGCACTTGAACTAATGCCTTGTGAAGGATTTGTAGGAAACTCATGCTAAAACCAAACATTATTGCTATATATTAATCCTCACTTATGGTTCTTGATCTCCATTGAGTAAAGCTTGGTAGCATCAAGAGTTCCCCCAAACAGTTCATAATGGCACTTGAAATAATGCCCCGTGAAGTGCTTGTAGGAAACTTATGTCAAAACCAAACATTCTTGCTATATATTGATCCCCACTTGTGGTACTTGATCGACAATAAGTACAGCTTGGTGCCACCAAGAGTTCCCCCAAACACTTCAGAATGACGCTTGAAATAGTGCCTCGTGAAGTGTTTGTAGGAAACTCATGATAAAACCAAACATTCTTGTTATATATTGATCCTCACTTGTGGTTCTTGATAGACATTTAGTAAAGCTTGGTGGCACCATGAGTTCCCCCAAACACTTCACAATGGCATTTGAAATAATGTCTCGTGAAGTCCTTGTAGGAACCTCTTGGTAAAACCAAACATTCTTGCTATATATTGATTCTCACTTGTGGTTCTTAATTTCCATTGAGTAAAGCTTGGTGGCACCAAGAGTTCCCCCAAACACTTCACAATGGAACTTGAACTAATGCATCGTGAAGGGTTTGTGGGAAACTCATGGTAAAACCAAACATTATTGCTATATATTGATCCTCACTTGTGGTTCTTGATCTCCATTGAGTAAAGCTTGGTGGCACCAAGATTTCCCCCAAATACTTCACAATGGCACTTGAAATAATGCCTCATGAACTGCTTGTAGGAAACTCATGTTAAAACCAAACATTCTTGCTATATATGGATCCTCACTTGTGGTTCTTAATCTCCATTGAGTAAAGCTTGGTGGCACCAAGAGTTCCCCCAAACACTTCACAATGGCACTTGAAATAATGTCTTGTGAAGTCCTTGTAGGAAACTCTTGGTAAAACCAAACATTGTTGCTATATATTGATCCTCACTTGTGGTTCTTAATATCCATTGAGTAAAGGTTGGTGGCACCAAGAGTTCCCCCAAACACTTCACAATAGCACTTGAACTAATGCCTTGTGTAGGATTTGTAGGAAACTCATGCTAAAACCAAACATTATTGCTATATATTAATCCTCACTTATGGTTCTTGATCTCCATTGAGTAAAGCTTGGTGGCATCAAGAGTTCCCCCAAACAGTTCATAATGGCACTTGAAATAATGCCTCGTGAAGTGCTTGTAGGAAACTTATGTCAAAACCAAACATTCTTGCTATATATTGATCCCCACTTGTGGTACTTGATCGACAATAAGTACAGCTTGGTGCCACCAAGAGTTCCCCCAAACACTTCAGAATGACGCTTGAAATAGTGCCTCGTGAAGTGTTTGTAGGAAACTCATGATAAAACCAAACATTCTTGTTATATATTGATCCTCACTTGTGGTTCTTGATAGACATTGAGTAAAGCTTGGTGGCACCATGAGTTCCCCCAAACACTTCACAATGGCATTTGAAATAATGTCTCGTGAAGTCCTTGTAGGAAACTCTTGGTAAAACCAAACATTCTTGCTATATATTGATTCTCACTTGTGGTTCTTAATTTCCATTGAGTAAAGCTTGGTGGCACCAAGAGTTCCCCCAAACACTTCACAATGGAACTTGAACTAATGCATCGTGAAGGGTTTGTGGGAAACTCATGGTAAAACCAAACATTATAGCTATATATTGATCCTCACTTGTGGTTCTTGATCTCCATTGAGTAAAGCTTGGTGGCACCAAGATTTCCCCCAAATACTTCACAATGGCACTTGAAATAATGCCTCGTGAAGTGCTTGTAGGAAACTCATGTTAAAACCAAACATTCTTGCTATTATGGATCCTCACTTGTGGTTCTTGATCTCCATTGAGTAAAGCTTGGTGGCGCCAAGAGTTCCCCCAAACACTTCACAATGTTACTTGAAATAATGCCTTGTGAAGTGCTTGTAGGAAACTCATGATAAAACCAAACATTCTTGCTATATATTGATACTCACTTGTGGTTCTTGATCTCCATTGAGTAAAGCTTGGTGGCAATAAGAGTTCCCCCAAACACTTCATAATGGCATTTGAAATAACGAGTCGTGAAGTGTTTGTAGGAAACTCATGGTAAAACCAAACATCCTTGCTATATATTGATTCTCACTTGTGGTTCTTGATCACCATTGAGTAAATCTTGGTGGCACCAAGAGTTCCCCCAAACACTTCACAATGGCACTTGAAATAATGCCTCGTGAAGTGATTGTGGGAAACTCATGGTAAAACCAAGCATTCTTGCTATATATTGATCCTCACTTGTGGTTCTTGATCAACATTGAGTAAAGCTTGGTGGCACCAATATTTCCCCCAAACACTTCACAATGTCACTTGAAATAATGCCTCGTGAAGTGCTTGTAGGAAACTCATGATAAAACCAAACATTCTTGCTATATATTGATCCTCACTTGTGGTTCTTGATCTCCATTGAGTAAAGCTTGGTGGCACCAAGAGTTCCCCAAACACTTCACAATTGCACTTGAAATAATGCCTCGTGAAGTGCATGTAGGAAACTCATGATAAAACCAAACATTCTTGCTATATATTGATCCTCACTTATGGTTCTTGATCTCCATTGAGTAAATCTAGGTGGCACCAAGAGTTCCCCCAAACACTTCACAATGGCACTTGAAATAATGCCTCGTGAAGTGCTTGTAGGAAACTCATGGTAAAACCAAACATGCTTGTTATTGACCCTCAATTGTGGTTCTTGATCGGCGTTGAGTAAAGCTTGGTGGCACCAAGAGTTTCCCCAAACAATTCACAATGGCACTTGAAATACTGCCTCGTGAAGTGTTTGTACGAAACACATGGTAAAACCAAACATTCTTGCTATATATTGATCGTCACTTGTGGTTGTTGATCTCCATTGATTAAAGCTTGGTGGCACCAAGAGTTCCCCCAAACACTTCACAACGGCACTTGAAATAATGTCTCGTGAAGTGCTTTTGGGAAACTCATGGTAAAACCAAACATTCTTGCTATATATTGATCCTCACTTGTGGTTCTTGATATCCATTGAGTAAAGCTTGGTGGCACCAAGAGTTTCCCCAAACACCTCACAATGGCACTTGAAATAATGCCTCATGAAGTGCTTGTAGGAAACTCATGGTAAAACCAAACATTCTTGCTTTATATTGATCCTCACTTGTGGTTCTTGATCGTCATTGAGTAAAGCTTGGTGGCACCAACAGTTCCCCCAAACACTTCACAATGGCACTTGAAATAATGCCTCGTGAAGTGCTTGTAGGAAACTCATGGTAAAACCAAACATTCTTGCTATATATTGATCCTCACTTGTGGTTCTTGATCGCCATTGAGTAAAGCTTGGTGGCACCAAGAGTTCCCCCAAACACTTCACAATGGCACTTGAAATAATGCCTCGTGAAGTGGTTGTGGGAAACTTATGGTAAAACCAAACATTCTTGCTATATATTGATCCTCACTTGTGGTTCTTGATCGACATTGAGTAAAGCTTTGTGGCACCTTTTAGGGTACATCTCTTATGGTAAATTGCAAATGCTTAGTTACGCCGAGAGTTCCCCCAAACACTTCACATAAGCCCTCGGAAAATGTGCTCCGTAAAGTGTTTTAAGGGAACTCCTGGTAATACCAAGCGTGGTTCACTATGAGTACATCGCCTTTTTTTGCATATGGACAATATGTACTAAATGCTTGGTGACACCGAGAGTTCCCCCAAACACTTCAGAGTACTCCTACAGAAGATGCTTCCTAAAGTGCTTGAAGGGAACTCCCGACGATGCCAAACTCGATTAATTCTAATCGTGTATATGGATTTCATGTATATATGCTGGTTCCCACCCAGAGTTCCCCCAAACACTTCACTATACACACAGCTCTCTATCCCTGCATTGAACACCTGTAATAAAATGTTAATGCAACAATGAGGCATAAGCTAGCTACTGAAGTGATTTGAGGAGAACTCCAGGTGACGACCAACCAGAACTAGCCAGGACTATCGTTCTCTCATATGGACCACACTTGTTTAATCTGCTCTGGTCATGAGCGCATAGCCGGCTGCTATTTATAAGTATAGACGCGAAAGACTAAAATATGTAGTAGTAGCAAGTTTGTTGCCTCTTGTGGACTGGGGCGTGCAAAATGCATGCAAACTTTTGGTGCCGGATGAACCTAGCTACCAATGCACCTAGCCGTGATGCAGCCTAGGTTAGAATGAAGCTAGCTGCTAGAGCAATGGGAATCTAGTGAGATGTGGCCCTTTTGAGCCTAGATTTGCAGTTCCGAATCATGCAAAAGCTCATGGAGTAAAGGCGCATGTCCAGCCTGCAAATTCCTTATCTCCAGTCGTCGTCATCGTCGCCCCGTTTCTGTCCACGCACATTTCTGTCAGCGTGCCCAAAGGGACATAGAGACCATGTTGCAGCATAATTATCATTATCCCAACTGGTGCAAGGCGTGGTTGTGCAAGTTGCGGACATACTGGCTGGGATTCTGGGCAATCTTTGCTACAGTAACAGTTTTGTTGCAGAAAATGCTCCATCTCATGGATGGATTTTGCAGTGATCGGGTACTGTGCTGTGGTGCAGTATATCTTGATAAAGTCACAAGGAACTTCAGGTAGAAGAAGTAATTGAAGTGATCGGGTACTTATGTAAAAAAAGAGGAACTATTTCCTACGTCTATGATATGGAGTATCATCTGCGTCCGTGTTATATGTTGAACATTTCGCACTGTTGAAGGATGGCATCGATGGATACAGCTAAGGACAAGGCCGTGCTAGTATGCACAGTTAAAATAGTGGGTTCGTTGATAGTTTAGTGACCTGCTAGTGTACTACTGCTACTAGTGTACTCCTACTAGTATCTCTATCCCGAAAAGTATGTCGTAAATTTATCTAAATTTAGATGAATCTATAAATTAAATAGTGTTTAGATATATTTAAATTTAGCAAATCTGTGACATTCTTTTCAGAACGAAGAGAGGAGTACTTTTCAAAGGCTGTGATTTCTCTGAAATGTGCCATCAGTAGCAGTTCAGTATGTGCAAGTTGAGGGATATGCTAGCTGGGATCTTGGGTGATCTTTACTACTCCCTCAGACTCATATTAATTGACTTGAATTTTTCAAAATTTAGATAAATCTATGTATTAAATAGTGTCTAGATTCATCTAAATTTAAATAAATTTGAGTCAATTAATATGGATCGGAGGGAGTAATAATTAGTTGCCGAACATTTCCATGGTGGATGTGGTCGTTGCAGTATTGCTGTATATTGATAAAGTGACGAGGAAAAAATATGTGATGATAAACTTAGAGCATCTTGACAGGTAACAGGTTTTGGACCAGCTAGCTTTGCACGCCTGATGCCGTTCGAATTTTGAACTCGCCGGCGGCGGCCGCTCCCATGGTGCTGCGCTCGCCTCCTTGGAAGCCCTCCCCTTCGCTGGCGCGTCTCCTTGACCTCCATCTTTGCCAGCTGCCGCCCTGGCTGGTCGGCGCCACCGTCATCCTCCGTCCGGCGGAGGGACGCCTCGTTCTCCTCAACGAGGAAGGTGTGGTCGTCGACGCGGAGAATTCGTGCAGCAGGGCGCCTCTCTGCGGTGACCCAGCATACCACTATATGATGTAGTACACTATAGTCATTGACATAACATCAATAAAACACCGTTTACTAGTATTACATTCCTCAGAGTGGTATAACAGAAACACAACATGTCCAACACATGACTATATGTTACAACTTGACTCTTTGCAAAAGATCCAGAGAACACTCTAGGTTAAAGAGAGAGAAAGAAACTTTTTACAAAGAAGAACCAGAAATAATAAACTCATAACCATCATACCAATGGACTAGTATTTAAACTATTGGACTTGCATTACCACTATTGCAATACTCTACACAAATATGTTCTATGGCTAAGGATTATACTTCTATCTAATCAACAACTTCATCTTCACTTTAGTTAATACATATATTGACTTCATTGAACTCATTGAAAAACTTGAGTTGTTGATGATAATTCCTTTAAGCACTAGACATCGTCTGTATTAGCTTCAGAATCTAGCAAGGGTTAAGAAGATACGTTGAGTACGAGCGTACTCAGCAAGTTCACTAAAAAGGAGTGTTTGATGCACTAGGTACAGCCACAGACCATAGGTCGTAGGCAATGCAGGTTTTCGAAAACATTTCTTCAAAGATTGCTTCTATTCTGAAAATCTATGTCCGTCAACCTTCACAGATTTACCAGAACTTTTATGGAGTTTCTTTCCTGCCGCATTCGTAGCTCCTTCCCGAAACAAGGAGTAACAATTTACAGTTTTTACACTGCAGAGGTGCGTTATTTTACCCATGAGAGATCAAATCCTTGTTTCACAACCGGACATCTTATTCCCGTCTACAATTTTGTAATGTGTGGCCCAATAGATGATCCAAGCCAATCACTTCCCTTCTCCGCGACCCCACATAGAACACGACCTCCCAAGCAGAACGACCTCTGTTATTCTCATGGAAAAAATAGCGTGCTATTTCTTCGCTATAGCGGCGCTATAGCGTATTTGGGACGTGAACGCTACGCTATGCAAAATCTGCTTGTTATGATGCTAATTATGCTTTAGCGACGCTAAATACGCTATAACGTCACAACGCAATAGCATCGCTAAAAAATCTGTGAATAGAGCGCCACCCCATAAGCCCATTGAGCCCACGAATCCACCACACCCAACACTCTACATCTAAATCTATGTAAACTCAACCCTGTTCCCCCGTTCTCCCTCCCCACATGACGGTGACGACTGCTGACAGACTGCAACGCCTATCTCCTCTAGGTCCAGCCGGTCGGCCGCCTCTCTGCTTGGCACGTCCACCAGACGCAGTGAAGCACCAGGTCTTGTCCTCTAACTTGTCCTGCACCGGATATCAAGCAAACTTTGTCATTTGGCCACTACTAGTTAATTGGTATTGCATGTATTACTCAAAAAATAGCTGCTAAAATCCCTAGTAATACATGATAGATCTTATTTTTTTATTTTTTTTACACACGCTATTTTGAAAAATAGCGCGCTATTAGCACGCTATAACTTGCATAGCATTTGGAGAAGAGCCACGCTAAAAGAAATAGCACGCTATTTTTTTATTCTGCATAGAAGATATAACTATGGTTGACTCTTTAAGGACTCTAGTGAGCAGAAAAGAACCTGGTCGCCCCCATCAATATGAGGACATACCTACGACCGTCTCTCAGAGATAGTCTAGACACCAATTTCGCGGGGAACTAAGGGGTCCCACCCATGCTGAGCCTCGTAAGGTACAACGGCGTCACGAGATGGTCATCTGTTCATGTGAAAGGAAGAAGATCCAGCTGACTTCTTCATCCCATTCCAAATCTCATGGTTAACATGTAATATACGGCGCAAGAATCACTGTCGATATTGGTTATTAAGTCCTAGATGATATATTCCTGTGCAGTGGTATTCCAACTGCCAGACTTAATAGATTAGCTAATCACCCTGGATCAATAACCAATAGTTCACATTATTATCAAAAATAGTATTTTCTGACCTTTTTGAAATGCAGGTGACGACATCATTTGATTTGCAAATACTTGATAGAAAATAATCAAAGGACATGAGCAAGTGTGAACTTGCCTTTTATGATTGCAAGATTATGCACTCACGGTCTTTAAGACAATAGAAAATCCAATATCTGAAATCAACATCATTGGTCCGGGAAGGACTAATGTTTAAAGAAGCAATATGCATTTATGCATAAGAAGAGTTAGGGTTTCCCCAAACCCTAGCCGCCGTCCAAGCCCTCCCCTTGGTGCCCTCTAAACCCTAGATCACCAAGGCCTCTCTCATACTCCATCATACTCGCTCCGGCTTAAGGAGAAGACCTGCGAGATCTCCCCTCTACTTCCGACACCACGCCGTCGTGCTGCCAGAATCGCGAGGAGAGTGCTACAACCTCCACTGCCTGCTAGAAAAAGGGAGAGGAAGGTCTTCATCGAGTACCGAACATGTGACCAACTACGGAAGCGCTGCCGGAACACAGCGCCGGAAGGATCGTCTACGTGATCTTGAGATCGGCAAGAGTACGACTACATCACCCACGAGAATCTGCTCTCGTTAACCGCTTTGGAATCTTCGAGGGTGAGTTCCTCTATCAACTCATTGCTACAATCTAATAGATAGATCTTGGCTTGTTTGTTTGCATGCGCTAGAATTTTTTTGTTTTCCATGCTACGAACCCCTACAACTCGTCCCTAGGCTTCTCGGCCGCATAGGTTCAAACTCTATAGGTAAGTTTGACATATCAGTTTAAACGGGCAGGGTATGGGTATACCCATGGGTACAAGTCTATACCCGTGCCCGTACCCATGACTTAACGGGTAGGGTATGGGTATTACCCATGGGTATAAAAGTGTGCCCATGTCCTACCCATACGGGTACGGTACCCATGGGTAAAATTGCCATCCTTAAAACACACCACTACAAGTTATGGAAAAGAAGCCAATTCAGTGAACTGAGCAAAGTTGACTATATGCACAATAATATTGTAGAATCTTTCAACTCAACGATCTAGAAACTAAAGGGTCTTTATTTGGCAGATTTGCTTGACAAGATAAGGATAGAATATGTTCAGAAGTTTCTTGTTCATGCAGGAATAGCTGAGGCAAAATTCATGGGCCACATTATCATCCCTTCCGTGATGAATGAATTGAAGCAGAAAACAAGAGGCTTGGAAATGGACATGACTCGTTGCTCGGCTACCACAACAGAGGTATCATTTTTGGATAAAGATAAGAGGGAATGGAGATATCCAGTGGATTTAGAAGCTAGAACTTGCAGTTGTAGGCAATGGCACATAACTGGGTTGCCATGCATTCATGCCTTGTTTTTTATCACTACTCTCTCAGGTCAAGCAGGGAACATACAACAGTATGTGCATGATTACTACTCTGTTGCAAGGTTCAAAGCCACATATGCACATGCATTACCTGCTTTGGAGGGAAAACAACAATGGGATATAGTGGATCCTGGTTTCAAGCTATGCCCACCAGTTCTTAAAAGAGCAGCAGGTAGGCCGAGGAAGATTCGAATAAGACCTCGCAGCAAAGGAACTGGACTTGGACCAAGGAGGTGTAAGTGCACAAGGTGTGGTGGGGCGGGTCATTTCACTAAGTTCTGTGATAATGCAGTAGATCCAGCGTTTGGAGAGCGTTTCGACAGTGATGAGCAAATGGAGGATCCCAATGATGAGCAAATGGAGTATCCCAATGATGAGGAAATGGAGCATCCAATTGATGAGCCAATGGAGCATCCAATTGATGAGCCAATGGAGGCTCCAAATGATGAGCAAAAAAATGATTAAAATGATGCTCCAATGGTTGGTGTCCAACCTTCTGTGATTGTGAGTTCTACTAGGTATGTAATGCTTGCGAATACTACTGTACATTTATCACTTAACATAATCTTACCAATTCTCCCCTTTGTTTTGTATAGCTCTGTGGTCGGTTCAAACAACGTGGTGGCAGTGACCTCTGAGGTGCTGACAACCAAGAGGAGCACAAGGAGCAAAGTGGTGGCAAAAAGCACCAGGTTAACAAGGAGCAAAGTGGTTCCAAAAAGCGCAAGGATCAATAAGAAGCCCCGACGCTTTGTAGATGATGATTGAGTGGGAACCATGTAAAATTTATAAAACATTCATGACTGATGTTGTATTTGTGTTAACTGATGTTGTACCTATGTTAGAACTCATGTTTGAATGATGTTGGTACATGTTTTGAGCAAGTCATGTCAAAATATGCTAAAAAGAGCTCCAAAGCTAGGGTAAATAGCCTCATTTCTAAGCATTTTTTCGATAATGTCTAAATCAGTCAAATAAATTTCCTGCACATCTATTCTATATATGTAGACAATGTGCAGAGAATTTCCATTTTTTTATTTTTTATACTAATTTGAATTCTGGTCAAACCTACCTTTGACCAATATTTAAAAAAATTTAAAACATGAAAAAGAAAAAGTAAGCATGGATCCTTCTTAATCACTCCTAAATGAAGTCATTTGCAAAGTTTTGTTCATTTTCATGTCCCAAAGTTGATACCACCTCTCTTCACCCTTGAATTCGTACAACGATGTTCGAGATATGACATTAGATACATGATTCTTTCGTTCCTATGTATATAGATCATGTTTATCAACTTCAATAGTTAGTAAATGACATTATAAGACAATGTGCAGAGGCTTTCCATTTTTTTTATTTTTTTTGAATTTTTTATGCTAATTTGAATTCTGTTCAAACCTACCTTTGACCAACATTTAAACAAATTTAAAACATGAAAAAAAAGTAAGCATGGATCCTTCTTAGTCACTCCTAAATGAAGCCATTTCCAAAGTTTTGTTCATTTTCATGTCCCAAAGTTGATACCACCTCTCTTCACCCTTGACTTCGTACGACGATGTTCGAGATATGACATTAGGTACATGATTCTTTCGTTCCTATGTATATAGATCATGGTTATCAACTTCAATAGTTAGTAAATGACATTATAAGATAATGTGCAGAGGATTTCCATTTTTTTGATTTTTTTTAATTGTTTATGCTAATTTGAAGTCTCGTCAAACCATACCTTTGACCAACATTTAAACATATTGCTCAAAGTGAAAATTACAATCTAATCTCAGATCCGTGTTCCTCACTCGAAAATGAAGCTATTGAAATTTGCACATTTCAAAATACACTGTCGACTGCCCCCAAACCATGTTGACATGCCAAAACCCCGTTTGTTGACCATCTAACCCTATTGACCAATTGCAACCGTCCATCTAACCCTACCGAGACAGCACGTCCGTTCGATTTGTTCTCAGAGAAGGATACCTGGCCGATCCGTGGCTTCCTCTGTTTGCAGCGTGAACCGTCCATACGGTTAACGACAGCCGTCCGATCTGGCCTTCTACAAGGACCCACAGCCGATCCGCGGCAGACGTCGTCCTTCAACGTGATTGGCTAAAAAAAATTTCCTCACCGCTGTGGAAAAAGCTGGGCGGGAGACACCGGATGGTCTGTTGGGCCAAATCCAACTGGCTTGTCTAGCCTGCGCATGTCTGCTCGCCACCGGGCTTGTCGCCTCTCCACATTGCGCCTCTCTAGGCCTGCCATGCAGCTCGCTCGCAGTGATTTAGCCTTCCCCATCGACTCAGCGTCGCATCATCTCAGTTCAGCCCCTGCTTTGCGCCAACGACTCAGTTTTGACATCATCTCAGTTCAGCCCGCGTGCCCACGGATACACACGCGCATCAACTGCCAAAGGATTCACACGCGCCCAGCCCCTTCGTTATCCTCTCACGAGCACCACGACGCCTCGTCTACTGCCAACGGATCCACACGCGCTCTGGATACACACGCGCACCAGACGACTCGTCTTCGCGTCTTTAAAAGGGGGTGCCTCTCTTCCTCTCCCACACACACCCACCGAGTGAGCCAAGCCTCTCTTCCTCTCCCACACACACCCACCGAGTGAGCCAAGCCTCTCTTCCTCTCCCTCTCCACCGCACCTTCCACTGTCTACGCACCGAGCCAAGGTGAAATACACCAGACCTACCTTCCACCGTCCGCGCAACGTACCGGAGAGGCAGTACCCGGCGGGCGTCCTCGTCGAGAACACCCTCCGTGTGTGAGCCAAGTCCAGGTGGAGGGGCGAGAAGGAGCTGCTCAAAGACTTCCTCGACGAGGGCTTCTCTCACCTCCCACGGGGCTCGCCCGTCATGTACCACATCAACGAGTCTCGTGAAGGTGTCGCCCTGAAGCTTCTCACGGTCACCTTCTCCTACAGGTTCGACGCGTACACCCTCCTCAGCGAGGTCTATTGGTGCGGTTGCGAGTCCATCTTCCTCACCACCTACAACATCTTCATCGACTGCGAGTCCATCTTCTTCTCCGGTGCCGTCAGCACTGCCTCCCGTACAACAAGTGAAGACGTTGGTGCGGCCAAGGAGGTGATGCGACCAAGGAGTGTTTCAAGCATCGTCATGTTTTTTTTAGCATTTTCTATTTTTTTTGTTTTCCTATGTCGTTCCGTGTCTTCGTGTCGTATCCTTGGACTCCTTATCTATCTGTGTACCGGTTAATTACCATATCGTATTTATCTAAGTTTTATTGTGTGATGATCTTGCATCTCAAGTTATTATGCCTTATTTGTTTGCTTGCGCTCATGGATCATCACATGAAAAATCACAAACATGCAATGTTTGAAATTTGATGATATGTGTAGAAATATTTGTATCTCAAGTTACCTCAACACGCTTTAAATAATGAACTTTGGTGTAGCCTTTAATCTGCAATTTTATATATTTTCTAAAATGAAATGTTCGTGTATACACGGCCAGCAGGTCACAACTCCACGTGCGCAAACATTGAGTACAATTTTTTTTGTAAAACCCTAAACCAATGGATTGATTAACTATAGCTACCATTGTTTCCGTTCCTTGTCAATATCTTTCCATCTGCCCCACTGGTTAGCAGAGCAGTCCTTAATGCTACCAAACCAAGCGATCAAGGGTTCGAGTCCCTAGCCGCACCCCTTTTTGTTTTTGTTTTTTTACTTTTTCACCATTCCCTTATTTTGCATCAAGGCTGAGGCCAGCTGAAATTTGATCAAATTACTTAATTTACAGCTTTGAAATTCATCCCAAATTCAAGCTTACAAGTTCATACTATTTTAAGGTTACAAATTCATACATTTCCATTCAATGTCAACATTGCACCTAGTGTGATTACAATCCCAACTACAACTGCCCAAATGTAATTGCAAATCTGTGATTGATCTTCCAGCTTACTAATCTTCTGGTTCACCCTCCTTAGCTCTATAGCTACCTCTCTGTCAATGTATGCTCCGCCTCCGCCCTCCTTCTCTTCTGTAGTAGCTCGCGCGCCGGCCGATGCAATCCGTGGCATGATGGGCAACCATTCTTCGTGCTCATCTAGCAGCTCATTCATCAGCAACTGCTGCCAGAACATCGACCCAAAGGAAAAAGCATTTTATCTGCAAGCACATACCAAAAATATCAACCAATTTTCTCAAATATCCCGACCACAAAAAATAGTGAAATTGCCCTGGTTCTTACCCCTTCTCGTTGCACACGTAGAACAGACGATTGGTGTTCTTCGGTGTGCGTGAGATCCTCCGATCAACGGCCGCCCGGCACCGCGGACAGAGCAAGATCGGCATCTCCATGCGCGTCGGAACGTCGAACCGCGAGGTGGCTCGGGAGTTAGAAGAAGACATGGACCACGGAGCAAAAGAGGATCTGAACGCCGCCGCGCATAACCCCTCTGGCTCTAACAGAGAGCTGCGCCCTCCACAGCTCCCGCTGTCGATGGTGCCCTCTCGGTTGCCGCTCTCGGCTCGTAGCTACCAAAACGGATCGCCCCTCCCACCTGTGCGCGTGGCCTCCTCCCGCTCACCCGCTCGGACCGATGCGAGCTTCAATTTTGCTTAGCGATGCAAGCTCCGGCGGCGCGTTCCAACACTTTTAAATAAAACAGAGCAACGGTAGCATAGTGAGTCCCACGGCTCTCTGCCTAACCCCACCTTGTAAACAAAACAGAGCAAGCAACGATCACCTTTTCAAATGCCTCTCCGCCTGGCCCCACCTGAAACGGCGTGGTCAAGGATGTTGACCTGACGGAACCGGTAGATTCACGGAATAAGTTGCTGCACACATAATAGGGGCAAAACTGAGCACCATTCCGGTCTAGTGGCAAAACTGAGTTCAACATGACCTCGAGTGGCAAAGGATTAATTAACCCATGCATAATTGGACATACATACCCACAACAGGTAGAAAAAAAAAGATAAAAACAGTCGGCTAGCAAGCTAACCTAATATACAGGCAACCTTGGTCCACGCCTCACGTGAAAAATACTTAGTTAACTAATCAGGCTTACATACTGCAAGTTAAAAGGCCAACAATTATATTACAAAACACTCAGACAGTAAAAAAGGAATATAGCCCAACGTACTGCATGATGAAAAGTGTACACGCTGTTAACAAAATCGAATATCAGACCGAATCCTACTTAGCTAAGGAGTCCTAATCCTACTTAGATAGGGAGTTCGAATTCTACTCAGTTACATTAGCACGTACTACCTTACTTTGGTTCACGTTGTCTTCCTATTACATATAGCTAGCTTCAAATCAGATTAGTCTATCTCTTGCGCGACCAGATAAAGTGCTTCCGGCAAGTTTGCATTGCAAAGCTTTGCAACGTCTAGCCGGTTTAGGCCCTAAAAAAACATACAACGAACCAGGTATGATTTTTATATCTTCCATACAGCATCCTTCAACACCCTAACGAACGAGATATGTTCTTTATCTCATAGGGACGAGCTCATTTTCCCCCTCACCTTCTCTCTCTTTGCTACAGTAGCTAGGGTTTCCGTGCGCCGGACCGGGCCGATCCCGAGCCTCTCCGGCGGCTTTGCCGGTCGGAGATGGCGGAGGAGAGACGCCGGAAGTAGTTTAGGGTTGGTCTTGGGCTTTATGCCCGTAGTTTGGAGCGAGATTCGGATCCTGGCCAGATCTGGATCTTAGGGTTCCGCCGCCGCCGGTTTCCTCCTCCGGTCGGAGTTGCTTGCGGTGGTTCGAGCTGCCGTCTCCGCTAATAAGGCTGGGTGGTCCTCCGCCGCTGAGGTTCCACGGCCCTTTTCTTCCGTGCCTGGCCGGTCGTGGTGGCGAGGAGGTGCGGTGTTCTGGGCGGTGAGCGGTGGCTTTGTCTCTCCTGGCCGGCCGTGGTGGCGAGGAGGAGAGATGGAGACTATGCTTCTTCTTCAGCGGTGCGAGGACGGTTCGTCGGCTTCTCTGGCTAGGGTGCCTTGGCGGCGTTTCATCTGCTCCAGGGAGCCATGGCGGCTCTTTTGCAGGCATCGGTGTTTGCGGCGTCCTTGGGTGGAGAAGTCCTCTGGAGCTTCTCTCCGGCGTCTCCCTGGCGGCGGGTCTCGCCAGCTCGCCGGACTCAATGGCAGTAGGGCTGCCGCTCCTCTGCTGCTCTGCTCCTCTCGCCGATTGCTTCCTTTGGCAAGGATGCTCGCCGGCGCCGGAGCTTCGTCGATCTGGATGAGGATGAGGAAGAAGGACTTGATTGCTTTTTCAAGTTTCTTTTAGGGTCCTCAATGCAATTTCCTGGGCCTCTGTGTAATTTTTATTTTTTTATGGCCTTTTTGTACTCCAGGGACTATTATGCAGCAATATATGTCGGGTGCTTTGCACCCGTTCAACGTTCAAAAAAAATGTTCTTTATCTCATGCAATGTATATATTAAATTTATAATAAAAAATCCGAACTTGCGGTCTTTAAACAACAATTACAATGAACGTGCTCATGTCATGTAAAAATTAAATTTATCAGCAGCAATTCTTATTAGCGGACAAGCAAAACAACATGCTTATAGGATATCCTCACTAGCATCCACTGATTAACATATCCATTGGGGAATATACTCACACAAATAACACCTAAGAAGTAGTATACTAAGCTAGGGAGTCCAAGTACTCACATTTAACCAAATAAGTCACCTGAGTATTTATTAATAGAAAAATAGTCTTCAAGATCATACTTAACACACGCATTCATCCTTCCAGTCACGTGACATACTACCGATGAGCATCATCTAAGTACATACTTACAGTATACAAACTATTATGTAGGAAAGTCATTTGTGTGTTAGTAGCAAGTCATGGATAAAAAAGAAGAAAGAAGGAAAAGAGATAGAGAGCGGTATGCAAAGATGACAAATGAAGAAAAGCAAGAAAAGCTAAAAAAGACGTGAAGCCAATCAGCAAGCACAGATTACCAATGAATAAACAGGAATTTCTTAAAAGACGTCGTGAAGCCTATGAGCAAAAGAAAGCAAAGGATCCAGAACAAATGACAAAAAGAAGTGCGCGAGAAAAACAAAGATATACAAATTTGTAGTCCGAGAAAAGAAGGCTAGAATAGAACAAGTTGCAACTAGCCGTGACTTGAGACGCAGAACACCATGCAAAGAATCAAATGCGATGGTGAATCCTGCATATGTAGCAACAGAAGAGGAAGTTCATAAATATACCTTGAATGTAAGACAAAGAAATCCCGTGACACCAGGAGAAACACAAACATTGCTACATCGTTGTAACGAGGAGTTTTCAAAGAAAAAGAGGAAAACTAAATCAGTATCATCACAAGAAGACACATCTGAGTTGAACAACGAAAACGATGAAGTCGAACCTGTAAAGAATCCAAAAGTCTTGATTGACGGTAATACTTTTCATTTCAATTCGTATAGTACAAACATTACAAAAAGAATAGTTTGTAAAACTAACAAACTTTCCTCTACAGGAATCCGCAAACCATTATGTCCACCCAATAAAGACGGAGATGCACCGGCAAAACCATTCAGCAATGATGATGAATATGGTAAGGCCATCGATCTCATATTAACAAGGATGGAAAAAGGAAACGTTGAAATAATAACTATAAAGCATCAAGAAATCATGATTAACGGTAATACTCTTATTTATACAATATACTCATATATTCTCCGAAGAAGTAAAAGGAATGAACAACTAACCATCTTTCATGGACAGACGTACAGATACACCGGCACAATCATTCTGCAATGATGATGATCACGGTAAGATTATCAATATCATATATATTCCTGTGGAACATGGTAAAGTAAATAATACAAAATGAAATTATACACAGGTAATGATGAAGTCATATTTAAACAAGACACAAGCGAGGATGAATACATCTTCTCTGGTCAAGGTATGATCAATACATTTTTAAATATAGTTTTGTATAATAATATTACTACTTTACTAAACTTCTGATGCTGAAAATAAAACCAGAATGGGAAACAGAAGTGGAAATCGAAATAAAAGAAGGCGAGGATCATAACACGCCTGATCCATATGATGATATCTACAAAAATATACCACACATGCTCATGAAGAAAAACATTGCAAATGGTGTGGTGCGAAAAAGTTTGAGTATGAATCTGAGGGGTTATGCTGCAAGAAAGGAAAGGTAAAACTTGTCAATCCAGAGACACCACCTGAACTCATGAGACTTTGGACAAGCAATGACAATGATGCAAGATATTTTCAAGACAATATAAGATTTTTCAACATACACTTCAGCTGGTATTTACACCTTTCGGGCTCATGGTCAGATATATCACAATGTACACTCATTTTCCAATAGTTGCTCAGAACTGAAGCATCTGAAGCTATACTTCTATGACGATGACCCAAGCCTAGAACATCGGTACCGCCGCGGCCGCAAAGAAACATACGAGAAAGACAAACAAGTAGTCGGGACAATAACAGACATTCTACGCGACAACTCATATTCTAAACAATTTAGGAGTTTGGGACAAGCTGAAAACCTTGATGACTACAGGCTGATCTTGAACCTTGACCAAAGATTGGACCAGAGAACCTACAATGTGTCAATCACTTCGAAGGTAGCTGCAGTGTGGGTCGAAGGAAATGAAATAAAAAATTCATTTGAAAAAAACATGATACTACATGAAAACATCGAAATACAGAGCATTAAACCATATTATGGGTGCTATGATCCACTATCATCCTTTGTTCTTTCCAAGAGGTGAACAGAGTTGGCATAGGAAGATACCAAAAGAAAAAATAAAAGAGGCAGATGTTAGAAGGGATGTAGCAGAAGCTAACGGTGATGATGATAATATTAACCCAGGTAAAAATTTGGAACTTCTTAACGTTTTAAAAATCTAGTATTAATATATAGTACACTACTAACCATGTAACTAACTTTTTATGTCGCAATTCTTGGAACAGATGCAGCCAGCAGGTTGTGGGTCACCATGTAAGAATACTATTGCTATAAACTACATACACGACCAAACATATTCAACCCAGTATTATACGGAGGAAGGCTACTCTAACAATTCGTGGTAGATACATACATCAAGATTGAGAGCTCCAGACTGGAATACATGTTTCATCACCAGAAAGAATTAAGGGTAGATCTATACAAAGGCCTTCTGGATAGCATTCAAGCAGGATAACAAGACGGAAATGCAGTAGGAAAAAGAACAATTCTTGCATCATCATTTGCGGTATTGTTGGTGGATTGTAGTATCTTACCATGACCAAACCTGATCTTGCATTTGCGGTGAATAAGGTGTGTCATTTTCTCTCTGCTCCTCGTTGTACTCACTGGGCAGCATTGAAACGTATACCATGGTATGTTCATGGCACCTTGACATATGGTTTACTACTGATACGTCCTACATCGTCTTCTGATTTTTTGTCCGTTTTCTCTGATGCGGATTGGGCTAGTAGTTCTGATGATCGGCGATCAACCGGGGAATATGTCATCTTCTATGGTGGCAATTTGGTTTCTTGGAGTGCTAAAAAGGAAGCTACCGTGTCTTGTTCTAGTACCGAGTCTGAGTACAAGGCGCTTGCTAATGCTACTGCAGAGTTGATATGGGTACAAGCCTTGCTAGCTGAACTTGGTGTTTCTCAGAGTTGTCCACCAGTATTATGGTGTGACAATATTGGTGTAACGTTCCTTTTTTCGAACCTAGTATTTCATGCACGAACTAAACACACCGAGGTGGATTTTTATTTTGTTCGAGAGAGGGTTGCACAGAAGTTACTACAAATTCGGTTCATCTCATCCAAGGATCAGTTGAGACATATTTACTAAACTTCTCTCACTACCACTGTTTCAGTTCTGTAGACGCAATCTCGACATTGGTACCCTTCACTAGTGGAAAACGTGCCATCGGTCTCGGTTTGTAAAGGCCTTTAGTCCCGGTTTCCTAACCGGGACAAAGAAATCGGGACTAAAGGCCTACCCCTTTAGTCCCGGTTCGGTCACAAACCGGGACTAAAGGCACTCACGGGGCCGCGCCGAGTGTGCAGGACCTTTAGTCCCGGTTTGTAATACGAACCGGGACTAAAAGTTTTTTTTATTTTTTATTTTTTAAAAAATTTTGATTTTTTTTTTCAATTTTTTCTTAAACCTTTGAATTATTTGACTCGTTAATCTCCCACATCTCTCATTTTTAACACTAATTATACTTAATCTTAGTTCAAATCGTACTTACAGTCAAACTTCCTATCCGGTCACCCATCCTAGCACTACTCCACCCCTAGCACGCTTAACTTTTTCATTCCATCTCTTCCACCTGCGCGAAGAACCATTATATCTTGTTGTCAAGACTAGTATATCAATCTTATTAACTCATATCGATATGTGACACGTTTTTATTTTTTGAAATTAAGAACAACTATTTTTAGTAAACAACAATAAATAATTAATAATAACATTTTATTCTAATTAAATTAATATTTTATTCATTTTTGCCATTTATTCATTTAATATGACATAAACAATATCTTCAAATCTGTAAATCGAAATTTAACAAATAATATATCCATTATTATCAGAAAATACGAGGAATTCAAATATGACATAAAAATACTAAAATAATTTAATTTCTGAAATAATTTTTTCTGCACGTTTTGATAGGTTGTACTTTTTTTACATGGTATACAAAAGTTATGGCCATTTGAATTTTTATAACATTTTTTGTAAAATATGTTGAAATTTATATTTGTTAATTTTTGTAACAACTAAATCACTTAATATAAATGCACGTCTAATTTTTCCTGCGGCGGACTGTACGGACGCGAAAAACAAACTCTATTTAGCGCCCGGGTTTAATGCCACGCGATGAGGGACAAGGGCGCTTGCCTAATTTTCTTTTTCGTACGTATTGTTTTTAATCAGTTAAACGTCTATCTAAACGTCTGGCAGTGTACATGGCCTAACTACAGTTCGAAGGATTTTATTTTTAAATTTTTTTATAACCTTTAATCCCGGTTCGTATCACCAACCGGGACTAAAAGGGGTGCCCCGGTGCCAATCCCTTTAGTCCGGGTTGGTAATACGAATCGGGACTAAAGGTCACACGGGACTAAAGGGATTGACACCGGGGCACCCCTTTTAGTCCCGGTTGGTGATACGAACCGGGACTAAAGGTCCCATTTGACCCGGGACTAAAGATTGCTGGCGTTCTAGCCGTTGGAACCGGGACTAATGCTCATATTAGTCCCGGGTCCAACTATAACCGGGACTAATGCTCCAAACTGAGATGGACGAATGACTCTTTTTCTACGAGTGCTTGTTGAGATTGAGTTAGGGTGATAGACGTATTTGTATAGGACTCTAATCTAACTTATATTTACTAGCTGAATACCCGTGCGTTGCTACGGTTTTTTAAATTTTTTTCTGTGGTCTTAAATTCCACTTTGCTATATCCAATAACATGTCAAGAACATCTCTTCGTGAGTTATGGATGCAATGCCTCTTCTATGAGAACGACACTACCAGAAGCACGTGATTCTTCCTCCTCCCATTGCAAACCTCAATCGCCGTCATGCTCATTGTTATTGACTCCTCACCAACATAGGAAAACCTGGTACGTTATTGATCTCACCGCCGATCGAAGTTTTGCTTGCTTTTTTACTGCATGTCCTCCGCGATAATGATGTCTTTAATAATAATCAACACAATTAAACTTAGACTGTCTAATTTTAAATTTCACACAAATATAAATAATATGATCCCATTTAATATGAAGTACTCACAACTTCACGAGTGATTAAAAAACCAATTAGATCAATTAGCATCGATATAGAACAAACCGGCAACCATGTCATCGTATAAAAACCAATTAATCATTCAGTACATCGTATGTATGAAACCTTCTGCGCTGTCGTACATGTAGCAAGATAATGGGTCTCTACTATGATCCAGTCAGTAACATACACAAGGATTTGGTGACCGTCCGATAACCGGATATCCCAAGCACTCTCGGGAAACCGAGTAAACAACCAAAAAAATTGAGTTTTTTGAATTTATTGAATTTAAATTCCTTAATATGGATAAATAGACAATATATCGCAAAAAATGATCTAGTCTTTTAGACAACTCTATAAAATGAATTTAAATTTTGAATTTTTAAATTTGTTCGGTAACCACTTGGGATTTCTCGGTAACTGTGGTAAATCTTGGAAACATCCAAGCTTAACCTCACATAAGCTCCTCCTCTTTGCGGAGGTACTCGCCAGCGTCAGACTGGTGCAAAACCACCACCGCGTTGGTGCCGACCTCATCGAGTCATGGGTGCCCCTTGCAGCGACCCCAAACCCGAGCGGCACATCCGCCATGGACATGATTACAACGCCATCGCCGGACTTGGTGTTCTCAGTGATGCGCTAGGGCGGACTTGGGCACTGAGTTCTCGAAGAGGACCCTTTTTACCCAAGTAGATTCAAACATGAAAAATCTCTCAATCGGCAGCCGTGGACCGAATCTCAGATTCTTTGACCCAACCACTCGTCAAATCAAGTCCAAGTAAAAAAGGAGATCAAGTCTCAGCTAATCCCCATCCCCCGAAAGAAAGATTGTCGATCCCCAATAACGCAACAGAAGCAGGTGCTAAGCAGGAGCTCCTCGCCGGCCCTTGGCACTTGTCTTCCGCTGGCCTGTAGCCAACCACGGCCGCCGCCGCATGCACCCTCCTCTTCCTCACCAGATCGGCCCCGAGCGTGCGCCATGGCCTATCCGGCAGCCAACCACCGCCGCCGTTCCATGCCCCTCCTCTTCTACACCATATTAGCCCTGAGGGTGCGCCATGGTCACTCCCAGGCACCCTGCTGCCATCGCTCCACACGAGCATGCCATGGCTGCTTCCCCTCTGCTTCCGTTGCGTTGTCATATTCGGGAGGAGGCTGTCGTTGGTCGGGTCTAGAGGGAGGAAAAGAAATTAATGAACCGGTACGTGGCAATCTATAGCAATATGTGATTTGATGGGAGGGCAAAAGGGTCTAAAAAAGCTGGTTGAAAAAAGTGTTGAAAACGTATTTTTGGTGAACGGAAACGTATTTGACTAACCTACCTCAAGGAAAATTAGTAGATAGATAGATAGATACATGTATTGTAACTTTATCCTTATATATAATGAGATAGGCCGGACCCCTTGAGATACCGTGCAATACCCCTACCGATATTATTTCTTACAGTATGCACTACCACTCCACCTACCAATCCTAATTAATCTATATACCTGTATAATCTTGTGGAGTTGTAAAATCAGGTTCCTGGCCTGCAGGTTCCCGTTCCCTGGTCAGACTTGCCACTGCGCCGTCGCTGTTACAACGCCCCAGTCAGACCGACGCCGGCCGGCTCACACGATCCTTGCCTTGCCTGGCCCTACTGGCAAGATCAAGTCAACCAGTGGTGGCGTGGTCGGAAAGCTTTGACGACGACCACGGCACTATTACGTGCGTGCCCGCGCCCACGAACTGCCGGCCGCCGGTGTCCCATCCATACGTCGTCACATGCTCCAGTGCTAGCTCCACCGGCCGGGAGTGGAAATTAAAGGTTAGAGCCATATATATAAAATTGCACATATGATGCGTGCACTCATGTCGAGCCAACAGCCAAGAAGCTAAGCTTCCAGCAGCAATGGCGCCATTTCACTCACGGCCCTCGGCGCGCGACCTGCGTTTCGTCCTAGCCGTTGCCGTGTTCATGACGACCGCCGCCATCGCGGAGGCGCGGTATGGCGGTGGTCAGTTCAGCCCGGTGGCGGCGATCGTGAGTGAGGAGCTCTATTCCTCCCTGTTCTTGCACAAGGACGACGCGGCCTGCCCGGCCAAGGGGTTCTACACCTACGCCTCTTTCATCCGGGCTACAAGGAGGTTCCCTAAGTTCGGTGGCACCGGCGACCTCGTCACGCGCAAGCGCGAGATCGCCGCCTTCTTGGCGCAGATCTCCCATGAGACGACGGGAGGCTGGGCGACCGCGCCGGACGGCCCATATTCGTGGGGTCTGTGTTTCAAGGAGGAGATCACCCCGCAGAGCAACTACTGCGACGCCACCAACAAGCAGTGGCCCTGCTACCCCGGCAGGTCCTACCACGGCAGAGGGCCCATCCAAATCTCATGGTAAATTCACATGCACGCTAGCTGGAATTCCGCCGCCGTTCATCATAAGTCTGCTAGCTAGCTGCATATATACGGGTCTTGGATGATTTCCTTCTTTTTATCTGCAGGAACTACAACTACGGGCCAGCGGGGCAGGCCCTGGGCTTCGACGGGCTGCTGAACCCAGACCTGGTGGCCAACTGCTCGGACACGGCCTTCCAGACGGCGCTGTGGTTCTGGATGACGCCCAGGCAGCCCAAGCCGTCGTGCCACCAAGTCATGGTCGGCGAGTACTGCCCCACTACGGCCGACGCTGCCGCCAACCGCACGGCCGGCTTCGGCCTGGTCACCAACATCGTCAACGGTGGGCTCGAGTGCAACATCGCCAATGACGCGCGGGTCAACGACCGGATCGGCTACTACCGGAGGTACTGCCAGGTTCTCGGCATCGACGTCGGCCCCAACCTCGACTGCGCGCACCAGATGCCATACTCCTGATTATTACCTCCCCTTTATCCGGATATGACCAAGTGGCTGCTCTCGCCCTTGTTGGCTCCAAAGTCCCAACAATTAGTTGAGCACTTCTTTTCAAATTATGGGGAGTCTTGAAGTGTTACTCCCTCCGTTTCAAAATATAAGAGCGCCTAAGCTTTAGTTAAAAATCAACATCTTCTAAGGTTGACCAATTTTATACAAAAAATTACGAATATCGAATGGACATATTGAAAAACTATACTTTAGGGTGAATCTATCGATATTGATTTGATATTGTAGATGTTTATATTTTTACATATAAATTTGGTCAAATTTAGAATACATTGACTTTTGACTAAAGCTTAGGCGTCTTACATTTTAGGACGGAGGGAGTGTCTTTTTTTCGATAGTTCTTGCATAACTAGACCGGATAGAAGAAGGTGTTTGTGAATGAATTACACACCACCCTTTTTAGTAGACATCTTGGCAAATGATTGTAATCCCACTAGTTAAGTAATGAAGCTCCTTAATTCGCAAAAATAAATAAACAAAAGTGTCGTCTGAAAAAAAAAATTAGTCATACAAGTAATCATGAAAGAAACTATAAAGATACCTCAGGTGATGGAAGATTAATCTATAAATTACGTTGTCATCCATGCTGACCAAAATATCCCTTGTTGTATCCTACAACCGAATAGATACCTCCATAAACACGTTGCAATGCTCCACATGCCATAAACAGTGGTGCACCGGTAGATTACCTAGTAACTTTTATTATTTAAAACCTTATCATTTCGACATAGCCATAGCGACCAAATAACTATAAGTTCTCACACCCTAATAAGTAGTTTAAAACTATGATCCACACCATTTAGCCAATTGCCGAAAACATTTGCAACGCTACATGGTGGGAATAAGATAGAACCTATCTTGATGACTGACCATGTAGATCTTGCAAATTTGCACTCGAAAAATAAGTGTTCGATAGCCTCGTCCTTATGGAAGAAGACACATGTTTTACTTCAATGCCAATTGCGTTTTGCAAGGTTCTCCTTAATAAGGATTACAACTCGACGAGATACCATTCAAAAGCTTTATTTATTAGCAGAATCTTCATATTTTATATTCTTTTGTTATCATCTCATCTGGCTAGATTAAAGCTTTGTACACATGAAATCCATGAAAAATTTACTACTCTCAGGGAAATTTTATCGAAATTCATCAGACCCTTGCATCAAATTAACCAAAGCCAGATCGTTCCAAGATGCTATACGAGGACTAACGAGATCTCTTCTGAACATCACATTTGGTGGAAAATTTTCCAACACCTTAGATTTTTAATCTTGGTTAAGCACAAAATATAGACGCAAATTCTCCTCCACGAGGATCTAAACCCAGGTGGTGGGTTTGTAAATCCACATTCCAAACAGTTAAACTATGCTCACTTTATAAAAACTCTCCGAGGTGTTATCTATATCCTTGCTTTGAGTAATCGGATGAGGCGTCTCTCATGCCGCTCCAAAACTATACTACTTTAAAAAACTAAGGTCACTTTAATACTTAATCTAATTCTCAGTCGACAGCATGTAATATTAATATGCAACATTTTTTATTATTTAATTGTTTGTTTTATTTTCTCGCAATAAAAATAGGATAATTGGTTCCGGGCCTCACTAAGGCTTGTGTTACTTAGTTCTGTCCAGCGCTCAAAACACTCCTTATTTTTTCCCTCCTCTCTCTAGCGTCATTGCGAATGCCCACACTTAGTGTTTCTATCTTGAGTGAGACCTACAAAATACTGACAGTGGGACCTCGCGGTGCAATGACCTATTGTACCTCAATTATTTCAGTATGTTTTTTCGGGTACCTCGACGGGTATTTGACCCCTCTATTCGATCTCACATCGAGTAGAACTTCTTCTCGCGGTTAGGAGGGATACACGTAGCTAGGCGACTGACACAATCGTCATCAATAAACTCCACCGAGATATCTTCCGCTAAAATTATCGGTGAGTGCATCTAGATCTATTCGGGTAGATCTATATCAATTTGATCCTTGTTTTGTTCCATAACTCAATTTTCCCAATGTGAATTCCAATAGCTTCGAACTCGTAGACTACATGCACTTTACACCTAGATCCAGCACTCGCGGACCCATCGCACTACCGACACCTTCTTGGCCCCCCATCTTCCACGCTGCATTTCGCCAGCCACCCATGCCATGCTGGGAGAGCGCGGCCATCCTGCCTCATGCTTGCCATGTCGGGCCTCCGCGATACATTCCTAATGCACCCGAAGTTGAGCGCCAATGCTGGAGAAAAACAAATACCGTCATAGTTGCCCATCAACGTGAGCCTACGCCGGCAAGGGTGGGTAGGTGGATGCCGTGCGGATGTGGTTTTGAGTCCGGTGAAGGTAACATGGTATGTGGTCGAGTATAGAAATAGAACTTTGGCGGGGAGATTCCCACTTCATCAAGAAAACGGTCTAACATGGGTCTACACATCAATGCACATGCTTGATAGACTTGGGTTTAAGGGAAGAGAAGTGAGATGGTGGATTCGTCAGCTAACAAACAAGAAGTAGGCACGATTTACCCAGGTTCAGGCCCTCGGAGAGGGGAAATCGTACTCCTGCTTGTATGTTCCTAATTAATGGAGAAGGTTACAAGGTCGCCGTGATGGCAATGGTGTTCTAGATTGGATCTTGCCTAGGGAAGATTTTTTATGAGTTCGAGAGAGCCTCCTCAACGGACACCCTAGCATTTATGTGAGAGCATAGGTGACGTGGGGTTAACACGTCAATGCCCATTGTTATGAACTTGAGTTTAGAGGAAGAGCGGCACGCTGGAGACTTTGTCGGCTAACAGACAAGCAAGAAAAGGGCCATGAGGTTTACCTAGGTTTAGGCCCCGAAGGTAAAACCCTACTTCTTCTTGTCTGCTCTTGATTGATGATAAAACCAAAGGTTACAATGCTGCCTTGATGGCAGCGGTGTGCAGATGTAACCTGGCGGGTGTATGTGTTAGGGTTTGTGATGTCTAAATCTATTGTCTATTGTGGGAGAGGTACCCTCTTCGTTGGACCCTCCTAGCCTTTATATATGAGGGAGGCTAGGTCTCAGGTACCAATACGAGTAGGTTACAAGTTGAATTCGAACACTAGTCTTGATATTTCCTTGTCTATGCGCTTGGAGTCCGTGTCCATATGGGATTCGTATCAGCCGAACCATAATGGGCTTTATGGACCTTAATAGGTCATCGAGTGGGTCTTCCATTTGGTCGCACCAGGTAGGCTATATGCGGGTGCCCGTTGAGAATACCTATGTCACTAGGTCTTAGGTATCATGACCGAGTTGGTTACAGGTTAAGGGATAGACCTAGAACTTCTTAAGATTGGACTTGTTCTTTGCCCTACACACCAGAAATCTGGGCCTCCAAGGCTTCGCCGCTTCTAGCTCATCTTGGGATTCGTCTTCTTTATCCAATCATCATGTTGGGCCTCTAGTTGGGCTAGACCTTATATCCCAACAGTGGGTACTCAGAGGGCTATATCCATGTCAGTATCCCCTGAGTGACAAGTCGAGTCATAGACTCGAGTAGGGACTCAATTTATAGGCTATGTATCGTGGAATCACAATCAACAATCATACAAAAAAATTCAATCACTCGGGAGTGCATCAGGTCAATAAATTGCATGTTTTTAGATGTTTAGTAAACATAGGGATAATGGACTAATGCATCTGGTGCTCTCAATGTATCGGGCCTAGTTAATTGCTCTTGGAAAAAAAAACAGTGTTAGCCTACTTAAGCTCAAGTCCACAGACTCAAACCTGGTATATGGTGGGGTAGTTTGACTCATTCCGCGGAGGTCTTATCGAGTCAAACTCCAGCTTATAAGTGGGTACCCAACACGCCTGTCAGGATTTTCGTCACACAGCAGATGTGGTAATTTTCTACTAGAGTGCAGTGTATGTGATTGCTAGGTCGGTAGATTCGATCAGCGAATCTTACCTTCACATCATAGATGTCGAACCCAGATATATTGTTGCGGCAGATGCAATCTAGGGACTCGAGGAGATGTTATATCAAGCACTCGATTTTATAACAGTTACGTACTGCGAACAAAATCAAAACAGTGGACAAATTATCAGGTCCACGACTAGCGCCATCGATGGGAGTAGCCCCTGAGGCTGTGTTTGGCTACTTGTAGTCGTGCTAGGATCGTTTTATTATAGTGTCAAGTGATGCCATCATTTTGACGATCAGCGCTTCCGATGGGAATAGCCTCCGAGAACGTGTTTGGATACTTGTAGCCGAGCATAGACTTGTACAACAATAAGTGTCCCGTTCTTCCAAGGAACTATTCGACTTGGGCCATGATCTCGCAAATGCAAGTAATCACTATCGGCTCTTTTTAGAGGACTCGATAAAGTATCTTAGTGTAAATAATGTCAGGGATGACATCAGGATGTACTCGTGTGATTCTCTATTTGCTTTCAACGCACGACCCACAAAAACCGGGGCACAACCATAGTATCTTCGATTTTCGCGCGGGCGAAGTTAATGGGGCACGACGGTTTTCTCCTGATGCCTCCACGTGTCTTCATAGATGCTCGCCACATAGCGATGAAATTAATTGGATGGCGTTCAACGGTCGTGATGTCGCTATGTCTCGCTTTCGTTGAATCTGGTGGTGCACGGTCCGGCGAGCAAAGGGCTGTGTCGGAGATTTGTCCCGCAAAGGAACTAGGGTCTTGGTTTGAGAGGGTGCTGACCACGCAATTTAAGGAATCTTGGCGACGGTGGCGACGACGGAGCAAGCAAATGACAGAGTGAAGACATGGGTTTTTTTACGCAGGTTCGGGACCCTCGTGAGGAGGTAAATCCCCTACTCATATTTTGTTGTACTGCTCGCGTGCTTCGCGAGGGTACAATGGAGGTGTTATGCCTAGGGTTTTAGATCTCAGTGATCGCCCCGTTCTAAGATAGGAGAAGGGCTCCGTATATAGCAGTGACAGGCCTCTTCCTCCAATTCTTGGACAGAAAGGGCTACCACAATGCCGTTCCTCGAGATCCTGTACCACGAGACTACTTTGCGTGGAACAAGTCTATCCTCCTGGAAAGCGTCGGTCCTCCCGGGGCTTCGGTCACTGGCAAGGATTTGGTTACCGGCCGGTAACCGGATTTTCCGAGCCCCCTCGGTAAACCTCGTTACCGAGCAAAATTTCCCGATTTTTTTTGAAAAATTTGAATTTAAACGAACATATCTAGACAAATAGGGTGTGGCCTTCTATTCTAACAGGAAACGTACGTAGTACACTGGTATTACCGCGCGCATGCGTACGTGAGGATCCCCGTTCAACTTCTATGTATGAAAACCTTTTGTGTTTTTTATTTTTGCAGATTATTCTGAGCCAGAAATATGTGTAAAAATTGCTAAAATAAAACGTGCAAGGGGTCGAACTCAGAACCTTCCGCGGGTGGAAGAAGTTGTGCTAATGCGATACCAATGAAGCAACAACAGTTGGTTGTAAATCTTGAGTTAATATGCTTAGTAACCTTTACAGAAAATTTTGAATTCAAATTTTGTTTGAAAAATTTCGATCGGTAAATGCTCGGGATTTACAGGTAACCGCGGTAACCGACGATCCCGAGCACTCTCGGGATTTTTTTTCACTCGGGAACCAAAATCTTGTCACTGGTGGCGTCTCGTGTCGGGGCTCGCCTCCATCTGGCCTCTTGCACCAAAACAGGGGGGACACCGTCCTGCCAGCCGGGGCCCCCACAGCCTTGCTTTTTTTACCATAATAACAATAGGAAAGGCTCCTACTATTTTTGTATTAATAAAGCAGCCAAAGGGCTACATGTATTACATATTTACAAGTATGGAATACAGGAGCAGTACTAGTCCAAGTTATAGAAAGAGTTTATTAGAGGGTGTAGCTCTGGTTTAGTTCTATGAACTAAAATACTAAGATCTAGCTTGAATATATCTTGCCAGGAGATAACAGTAGGTAGTATTGCGTTGGAGCATAGATCATCACGCTCCTTCCATATGCTCCAGGCAGAAAAAATGAAGATTTCCATGAATGGTGGCCCTTTCTAATTATTTCTTCCATGCTCAATGGTGTGTAATCTGTCCCCTTGTTTTAGCCATTGTATACCAAGTTTGCTCCAGCATTGTAGACAAAATGGACATCTGAAACAAAAGGTGTTTTAGTCGGTGTGGCCTCTCCACCGCCCAGCTCCGGGAAGGACGAAAAAAAAAGAACAGACACCTCACCTCTGACTTAGGGATGGCATGGTGGGCAATTCTTTGCAAATCGCATGCAGGGGCAAAAAGTCCAGGAACGTTTCGTTTATTATTATTAGGTATAGACATAGATTAATCACGAAGAGGTATCAAGTGATCTAAGTCATCCTTGTATTTAACATTATACGAGTTTGTACAAGTTTAGGGAAGAAGTGTAGTACTGAATCAGAGTCCATGAACATGATATCACCATATACATGAACAAAGTACGCCACATATCTGTTGCATGACGGTAGTCGGCGGGACTGACAGGTTATTCAGAACAAATTTAGCAATCATGCAGACAAAATTACTGCTAAAGCACATGCACCTAATCTGGGAGTATTTCCCATTAGAAAACACCAGTCTAATCCAACGGGCTACTTTGTCTGATTATGCGTGACTGTATGGGTAGACAGCACGAAGTGAGAGAAAAGCTTTTGGCACTCATGGCAACATGCTCTCTACCACCAACAGGATCGGTGACTCGTATTCCCAAATCCCCAAGACCATACAATAGTGCGAAAAGCTACAAGAAGGCGTCCAGGTTCAGTGTACGCGATTCCCGTCACTGCAGGACATCGCTCAAAGCTGAGTACTCAGCTGAGATGACAGGGCTCAAAGCCGGTCAGATTCCGATTAGCAAGGCTAGGCCTGGCATGGAGATATTTGGCCGTATAAGTATCTTTGGGGGACCATCATTGGCAGAGGGCAAGATGAAGACGATGCTGCGTCAGGGGCTGTTCTTCTTCCTCGTGATGTAGAAGGAGGAGAAGAGGCCGTCGTCGTCTCGCATGGAGTTCCCCCGTTCACTTCTTGGTACTGGTTCGTTGTTGGTTCGGTCATTTTAGGTTGGGAGGAGGGTTTTGCTGATGTGACCCATCTCCCTTGTGTTTATTCGTAGGGGAGATGGTGGAGATGATGCATCTTCTTCTCCTCTCGCTGCGTGTTGTTGTGCCTTGATTGTATCAGAGCAAATAATAAAGAGCCTTGCTTCGGTATCCCCCCCTAGACAAAGAAATACAACGCTACCGGGTTTCGGGTTCATCTCCGGGTGGAGACCGGATGGAGATGGAGACCGTACTGGCTACGTGCCTACGTATACCATAGCGGCATACGTGATCGGGCGGGATTGTAATTGATCAGTTGCGAGGAGGGCATACGAAGAGGTTGGGACCGGCTGCGAGTGTACGTGACCGCGCAGATCATGTCGGCCGCCCATCGCTGGACAGAGAGAAGATCGCCGCCGCACTCTCGCTCGCCGCCCTCGTGCAGTTCCTCCACCTCCCCTCGCTCCTTCTCCACATGTCCGTCCACACCTACATCCACCTGGATGTACGTACCCACCATAGTGTTGTTCATCGTCCTTCATGCCCAGCTCCTCTTCTGCAACCTCCACGCCCAGCGCTAGCACCTCTGACTGCAGCTGCTCCCAATCTACACAACATCTGCCTTCCAATCTGAGCCCGATTTCCACCCGGAGCACGAACCCGAAACCCGGTAACGCTGAATTTCTTTGTCTAGGGAGGGGGGGGGGGATACCGAAGCAAGAGTCAATAATAAATCTTTGGCGTTCACCATCTCCTTTTGGTTACTCGTGTTTTGCTTTGCAACCGTTTCTTATGGCTGGAGGATATGCGAATGCGCATGCATGTTTCTGGGTGGGATCATGATTGTGATTGTGGTGTCCCAACTTCAGGCATGTCAATGCAGAAGCTTCAAATGCAGGCTGCTGATCTAGTATACATTCTGGTGTGATACTATGCCTTCAACCGCTCGGCCATCTCTCCTACAATAAGCCTTTGTCTGTAAAATTCAGGTACAGAGAGATGGCATGTTGTAGTTCGCACCACACGATCCAACAATATCGATATTCCGTAGCATGAAAGCCCCGGTGACGCCTACTGCGGCCTCTCAGTCGCAGCCCCCTCATGACATTCGCCATATCAGGAGGCAACTATGTGACAACACTTGTCAAATTTTAGGATTTGGCAAAATTTAGATCTTACCCAAATATAGAATTTGGCAAAATGGCAGAAATTGAACTCCATATTGCTCTATGTTAGTCAAAAATAGAAGTTTGAACTCATATTGCTCTATGTTTTTTTTGAACAAGGGGAGGGGTCTAGAAGACCCCCCCCCAAGTGCTGCATTAACTTTAAAGAAGCGGTGGGTATAAATTGTAAACAGGTCTCTCAACAAAAATACACTGAAAAGCAGGCCTGCTATTTGACAAAAAAGACCCTGGAAAGAAAAAAGAAAAAGTGATCTAGTCCAACATTTTACCCACCGACGACGAGACTCCGATGCCGACCTCCTTCGACCTGCCACCGGGGACGAACCACTTGGCTGCAGGGAGGAGTGAAGCGCCAGCAAGGATCCCGAGAAAGGGCCTCCGTCTTGGAGGTTGATGTTGCGCTCTCGAGGAAGCATCTTTGCTGGCCATCTTGGCCATAGATCATGTCGACGAACATGTCGACCATGAGGTGTGCTCCGGGATGCAGCAGATGGGTGGCCAGGCTCGCCGCCTCTGTCGACCACCACAGACGCCCGCAGATAGCATCAGTAGAAGCACCTCTGCTCCCTTCTCCCTCGGCACCGAGGCCGGCCGAGAAGAAAAGTAGAGGCAGAACTCTGCCATGGTGCGGGCGCAGATAAGACCACCACGCCGATGTTGAGCTTTCTTTGAAGCACTAGCACTCCACTTTGCCTCCACGGCCGGACAGGAGTTCTACCGAAACTTCTCCCTTCAGCAAGGCTGAGCCTTCCCCCTCGCCATCGAGGCCGGCCAGGAAGAGCTCGTGCACACCGTGCTCAAGCAGCAGTAGGTAGTTCACTGTTAGAACTTTATTGAAGGAGACATCGGTCCTCCCTTACGCTCTCCCCTCCAACCGCTGGATAAGAAGAACAAGGAGGAGGAACCCTACAGTGGCATGGATCCAGGCGGAAAGATCCGTCACTCCACCCCAACTACCGGGAAAAAAGCCCACTACTAACAAAGCATCACTACTCCTATCTATTCTACCTACTCTGGCGCCTCTCCTCCACCCATCTCGACGGGCAATGGCGATGAGAGAGGCTTTGGATCGTCCCGGCGCTCTCGGTGTTGCTCTCAGCTACTGTAGCGAAGAGATAGAGAGAAAGGATAGGAATGAGCCTCCCCATATTGCTCTATGTTAGTCAAAACTTGTAAAAAGAGAAGTTTGAACTCATGTTTCTCCATTTTGGCTCGATATTTCTCTATGTTAGTCAAAACTTGTCAAAAATAGAAGTTTAAACTCATATTGCTCCATGTTAGTCAAAACTTGTCAAAAACAGAAGATTGAACTCATGTTGCTCCATTTTGGTTTCATATTGCTCTTTGTTAGTCAAAACTTGTAAAAAATACAAGTTTAAATTTATATTACTCCATAAGTCCATATTGATCTATGTTAGTCAAAATTTGTCAAAAATGGATTGAAATCATTCTAAGTGTTTCTTTCACTTGTAGGTTATGCATTGCGGGCGCCTTTGATGATGGAGATTATTGCCTTGCAAATTGATGACATCGTAGACGACTATGTTTGATGGTTATCTACGCGTTATGCACTTGTTTGATGTGAAATTGATACAATTATGCCGGATTATCTATTTTCTCTTCATGTTTTTAATATATATTGTGAATATGTTGTGCTAGGTGTACTGGGGAATTGAGGAAGGAAAAATATAATGTGAATTTCATTTCATTTGCAGGGAATTTTGGAAAACAATAAAAAATTAAAAATTGTGACCTCTTTGCCGTGTGTAATACACGAAAAAGAAAAGTGTGTCGCCTGCATGTGCAATCTTGCATCTCCCACTGGCCATTTTGGCAACTTTGTCGTGAGGCTTTCGAGAATACGCAAGGCAATGATTTTAAAATTTGGAAAATCCTGTGTCGCGTGGTTCAGGATATACACTAAAATAATTGCTCATGGAAAACAGGAGGCACATAGCAAACAACTCAAAGTCATACCATAAATTCAAAAAAATGCATAGAGTAAATATTTCAAGAAAATGATTTCTATTTGAGTTTACACACGGGCAAAGGCACGTGCGACCTCTCCGTTAGGATGGAGGCCATCAAACCACACTTCTTGTCGTGTATTAGGCATCCTTTGATTCATAGAATTGTCCCAGGAATTCCATAGGATTTAGACCCTATGGATTTTTTCCTTTGGATAGTGTTTGATTCATAGGATTGTATCATGTAGGAATTTTTTCCATAAGAATTGGGTAGTGTATTTTCATAGAAAACTTAACATGAGATCAGACTTCATGGGAAAATCCTGCATAGATTTCCTATACATGTAGGATTCCATTGGACATGGCAACTCAATTCTATACAATTCCTATCCCTTTATGTTTCCTACACTGAGAATCAAAGGAGGCCTTAGGCAATACACACGACCAAGATTTTCCCGGGTTATGAGGAAAAAGCACAGAGCAAAGTTTTTTTGCAGGGACATGTGTACTCTCTCTCTCTCTCTCATGTGTAATACACAAAAAGAGGGTTGTCATTTGTTTTTTCTGCTTTGCCGAGTATTTTTGACACTCGGCAAAAAACCAGATTTTGATAGTGAAAGTCACCGATCTTCATCTTTGAAAATGAGATGACACATGTGCACCGATGTTGCCTGATCCATCAAAAGAATAAGATTGTTATGGGAATACCACGGAGTGTACCATCGAAACAGGGACCAACGAAATGGACGGCGGTGACATAAAGTGAATCGTAGACAGTATCGAGATACCCAGATTCTCATTAGACTTGTTTAACATTGATAAGACTTATGGTTATTTGCAATTGAGATTTAATGTCATTTGCATAATGGTTTCTTCTAAATAACACATATATTTCATATTGTTTCACACATGTAAAGATATTCATCATGTTTTGAACATACATCTTTAAAGTCTATTCGGTACCCGATGAAACCACAATGAGAACTTGTAAACCTTTCTTTGCGAACCAAGACTTAACTGTAATTGATTGAATATATGTGTAAAATCTACATAGAATGTTTGTAAAATGATTATAACATGTGTGACTATTTGTGCAATATATACTACTACCTCTATTCTATAATATATATACCTCTGTTCTATAATATAAGTCTTCTTAGTAAGCTCTTTTAGCTTACAAAAAAGTCTCATATTGTGGAACAGAGATCTTAAATAATTGCATGTCCCTAAAATTAATTGAAAGAATTAAGAAAATTTTAAATTTTAATTTCTAGAGAAATTGTAGAATTTTTTTGGAAATCTTTTGAAATAATATTGTTTGGAAATTTATTGATATAATATTTTTGGGTTGAATACATCATATACATATTCACCCCACTCACAATGACTTTGCTTTCTAGGTCTAGTCAAAGTCAAAAGTTTAAAGCTTGACTGAATATTCAACATTTATAATATAAAATCTATGGTATTAGAATAATCAAAAAGTATATATTTTTATATTATATATATCGGAAATAATGGGCTACTCAGACGGCTAGCTACGCACATGCAACTAGCCATTGGATCAACTACATAGATCATTTGATGTGAACACAGAATCACAACCTTTACTAACGGCGTTACACCCGGTGTAGATTTGCTAATTCAAAACCACCAACACGTCTATCCACAAAACTAACTTTCCATATGGAAAGACCACATATTTTTTACAGCCACAAACCATGTCACAAAGGTACTCATAAATCAAACATCCACATTACACGCCTCAAATTTTATTGTCCACAACAAAGCTCCATGGTGATTTTCTTTTACCTTGGACCGTGGTTGTGGACGAGCGGTGTGGACGAATGCTTTTGCCATGATTAAAAGCGAAACACTAGGAAAAACAAGCCATCATTCGGGGCCATGGAGCTGCGGCGTGGACAGATGCTTTAGCTACCATGGTGGATTTGCTGATATGGTTCAAAACAGAAACACCAGGAGCATCAGCCATTGCTCACGATCATGGTCGAACGACATGGATCAATGCTTTTCGCAAACTCACACCATGCAGAACGAAAAAATGGGATGTCGTTAGGACACGAACAACCCATCCCGTTTCATCATGATCCCGTATGTAGCTGTGGTCTCTATATCTAACGGCAGGCACCACGTGCATAGGTAGCCCCCATTATATAAAATTCACGTCTTATATGTATTTGGTATTATATATTTAAATGTTTTTATATTACTAATGAAACTTTATAAATTTTGACTTGGAATCTATGCAGAACACGATCTAAATAAAAACAACATGAGGTAGACACTACGCGGCTTGTAGGCACTGACATGGTCTTACTTGCATCTTTCAGGTCACAGAAACGATGGTAGGACTTCACATATGATTGTTGCCAACTCCAACCAATGAAGACAGATAAGACCCGAGGGGCTCTTATTGTCCCCTTTATTTCTCTCTCTCCTCCCCTCCTCATGAGATTCTTTCCCTTTTCGATGACTCCCCTCCTTCCCAGATCCGGCGGCTTTGCTGCCAGCGATGCGGGAGAGAGGGGAGTTGGATCTCCTATGTATATAATCCTAGTGATATAAGTATGCATACGCGCTAGTTTGTTGTTATGCTGGCGGTGCGATTTCTGCTAGGGCTGGCGAGTTGCCCCGTGCAGGAGATGGTGGTGGTGAGGCTGCTCGTGGAGCTCCGATGGTCAGAGCCGAAGGCGAGGAGCGGCGTCCCTCTTCAACCCTAACAATAAAGCTCGAGCATCGAGCTCCTACCCATGGGGATCTGCAGTTCCTCAATTTTCTCCTCGTGGCCATGGTGACATACTAGAGGGGAAAGAGGAACAGGCGATTTCTCGATTTGGTGCTTAGCAGGGAGATCTGATGTGTGCGGGTGCACACACACTCTAGAAGCTGTTGTTGATGGAGTTCCTTAGCGCTAGCGACACTTCGCTAGAGCTACTCTTGGCCAAAGGCGCCGCTCCATCCCGGGAGTGTTCTCCCTCAAACTTCCGTCCTCTATGTGTGAGGATCTTGTTCGACCTCAGCCTAGGATTCATTATCAGCGACGCCCAAAGTGGCTTTTTCCTTGGTAGCGGCGACAACGACTGGTGCTAGAGGTTTCAGTTCGGCGGCGGAGAAGGAAAAGGACCGGATCGCATGTTCGTGTTGTGCTTTAGGGTCCTACCTGTAATTTCTCAGCCATGTGATGTATTATGTTTCTTTGTTGAGGGGATTCTTGTAAACTTGTACCAACCACCTAAGTAAGGCTATCTTCAATGGCACCCCACAAACGGATAAATCTGGCTCATTTTTTTCTGGCCAGACAGTACCAGGAGATGCGGTGCACATGCACCAAATTGGACAAGGGTCTGTTTGTGTCCTCTTTCCATTGCAAATCAGACAAAAATGGACAAAATTCCTGTCCAAAATGGGGGTCTTGGCTGGAGATGCCCTAATGTGAGCTTCGAGGCCCTTCAGGGTCTCTCTTGTTTAAAAGAAAAGGGATAAGACCCTTCCCATGAAGACGGTGCACCTACCTCTCGTTCTTCTTTGATCCGAGTAGTGGAATTTTTTTTAAACAAGACAAAATATTTGCCATTTCCATTGATATGCAGAAGTAAAGAGATGGCCAGTTTATTTACGGAAAACCGGCTATACACAAGCACCCTCAGCGACCGTCATGAAACATACGACCGTAGCGAGTGGCACACTCAGCCACTCTAGCTACTCACAAAAGCTACACAAACGCCAAGCTCGACTGACCTATGCTAAACAGGTGGCTCCTCAAGAAGAAGCTGGCAGCTCCAATTCTGAAGACAAGAGCTCCAGAAAGAAGATGTGGCAAAACCAGCGCCGAAGAAGACCTTCACTAGGAAAAATCTAGTGGTGAAAATTATATCATGTGTGTTTCACTATGAAAGATCTTGCATCGATGTTCAATGCAACAAAAACTGAACACCACCGATGGTTGATTTTTTTCTTAAAAATATATGTGCCGATCCTATCGACCCGTACAAGTGTGGTTGATTTAGTATAAAATTGTATGTGCCGATCCTATCGACCCATATATGTGCCAGTTTGTCGTAAATTCCGAAAAAAAAGCTTCCTTCGATCCATAACAAGTGTGGTTGATTTAGTATAAAATTGTATTCCTGTCCTGCTGTTTGGTTCAGAAAACCGTCTGGAGTGTATCATCCTTGCCTTGATCGTTTCTCCTGCAATTCAGCAACGTCCCACGACCAAGGCCAGCTCGCATCTTGGATTGAGTTCAGCACTGTGTAGTGCTTGTGAGTGTGGTGGTTCGTTCTTCGTTGGTGCTATGCCTGTAACTGGACTCAATTGTATGCATCGTATCCCTGAAGTGTTGCATTTGAAACTGTCAAAACAAAGAAAAGAAATGCTGCGATTGACTGTACCTTGGCGCTGACAGCATTTTTTCTTTCTGAGGAACCCTGACAACTCTAATTTTTTTTTAAAGAGACTTGCTGACAACACTGGCCAAGTTCTGGGCCTCTACATGATTTCGGCCTGAAAAAATGAGAGTGGTCGATATGACAAATAGAAGCCCACGCACCCAACTAGAGTGCAAGAGGAGCTTACCAGTGTAAAGCTTGGTGGCATCAAGAGTTCTCCCAAACACTTCCCAATGGCGCTTGAAATAGTGCATCGTGAAGTTTTTGTAGGAAACTCATGGTAAAATCAAACATGGTTCTTATTGATCCTCCCTTATGGTTCTTGATCGTCATTGGGTAAAGCTTGGTGGCACCAAGAGTTTCCCCAAACACTTCACAATGGCGCTTAAAATACTACCTCCTAAAGTTCTTGTAGAAAACCCATGGTAAAACCAAGCATGCCTTACATGGATCATCTCTTCTGGGTCTTGGTTAGCATCGGGTGAAGCTTGGTGGCACCAAGAGTTCCCCCAAACACTTCACAAATGCGTTTGAAATAGTGCCTCGTGAAGTGCTTGTAGGAAACCCATGATAAAACCAAACATGATTTGCCTCGATCCTCTCTTCTGGTTCTTGATTAGATTTGTGTAAAGCTTGGTTATACCGAGAGTTCCCCCAAACACTTCACAATGGCACTTGAAATAGTGCCTCGTGAAGTGCTTGTAGGGAACTCATGGTAAAACCAAACATGCTTTGTATTGATCCTTTCTTCCGATTCTTTGTCGGCATTGAGTAAACCTTGGTGGTACCGAGAGTTCCCCCAAACACTTCACAATGCCTCTTAAAATAATGTCTTGTGAAGTGCTTGTAGGAAACCCATGGTAAAATCAAACGTGATTCACCATTATTACAACTCTTATGGTATATTACAGGTGTCTAGTAAATGCTTAGTTACACCGAGAGTTCCCCCCAAACACTTCACATAAGCCCTTACAAAGGTACTTAACAACGTGCTTGAAGGGAACTCATGGTAATACCAAACGTGATTTGGCGTGGATACATATCTCTTGGCTTTTGACCCGCAATATCAATTGAATGCTTGGCTACACCGAGAGTTCCACCAAACACTTCACACGATACCTCAAAGGTGCTTTGTAAAGTGCTTGAAGGGAACTCCCGGTAATACCAAACGTACTTAATCGCCTTTTTGACATATGGACAATATCTACTAAATGCTTGGTGACACCGAGAGTTCCCCAAACACTTCAGAATACCCCTAAAAATGCTTCCTGAAGTGCTTGAAGGGAACTCCCGACGATGCCAAACTCGATTAATTCTAATCGTATATATATGGTTTTCATATTTGGACCTAACACTATAATATTTAGTGCACACGCTCTCCCAAAACCTATCAAAAAGTGTTGGTTCCCACCCAGAGTTCCCCCAAACACTTCACTATTCATAGCTCCCTATCCCTGCACTGAACACTTATGAAAAAGTGATAATGCAACAATGAGGCATGAGCTAGCTACTGAAGTGATTTGAGGAGAACTCCAGGTGACGACCAACCAGAACTAGCCATGATTCTTGTTCTCTCATATGGACCACACTTGTTTAATCTGCCCTGGTGATGAGCGCATAGCCGGCCGCTATTTGTAAGTGTAGACGATAGACTATAAGACGTAGTAGCAAATTCGTTGCCTCCTGTGGACAGGGGTGTGCAACAATGCATGCAACAAGCTCTTAGTGCCGGATCGATGAACCTAGCTACCAATGCACCTAGCCGTGATGGAGCCTAGATTAGAATGAAGCTAGCTGCTAGAGCAACGGGAATCTAGTGAGATGTGACCCTTTTGTGCCTAGATTTACAGCTCCGAATCATGCAAAAGCTCATGGAGTAAAGGCGCGTGGCCAGCCTGCAAATTCCTTATCAATGTCGTCTTCGTCGTCGCCCGGTTTCTGTCCACGAACATTTCTGTCAGCGTGCCCAAAGGGACATAGAGACCATGTTGCAGTATAATTATCATTATCCCAACTGGTGCAAAACGTCGTTGTGCAAGTTGCAGACATATAGTGGCTGGGATTCCGGGCAATCTTTGCTAAAGTAATAGTTTTGTTGCATAAAATGCTCTATCTAATTGATGGATTTTGCAGCAGTACTGTGCTGTGGTGCAGTATATCGTAATAAAGTCACAAGGAACTTCAGGTAGAAGAAGTAATTGAAGTGATCAGGTACTTAGGCAAAAGAAGAAGAACTATTTCCTGCATCTATGATATGGAGTATCATCTGCGTCCTTGATATATGTTGAAGTGTTGAACATTTCGCACTGTTGAAGGATGGAATCGATGGATACAGCTGAGGACAAGGCCGTGTTTATATGCACAGTTAAAATAGTGGGTTCGTTGATAGTTTAATGACCTGCTAGTGTACTAGTGCTACTAGTGTACTCCTACTACTACCTCTATCTTGAAAAGGATGTCGCAAATTTATCTAAATTTGGATGAATTTATATACTAAACAGTGTCTAGATATATTCAAATTTAGATAAATTTGTGACATACTTTTCAGAACAGATCTAGTACTTTTCAAAGGCTGTGACTTCTCTGAAATGTACCATCAGTAGCAGTTGCAGTAGTGTGCAAGTTGAGAGATATGCTAGCTGGGATCCTGGGTGATCTTTGCTAATAATTAGTTGCAGAACATCTCCACGGATCTTATTGGTGGATGTGGTCGTTGCAGTATTGCTGTATATTGATAAAGTGATGAGAAACTTAGGTAGAACAAGCGAAAATGTTTTCCGCGTCTGTGACATGCTTGACGTCCCGCACTGCTATGCAGCAGGCCCGGCCAAGGGTGCTACATCTATTTAAATAGAAATCAGTGCTTCTGTACAGTGTAGACACTTGGTTTAGTACCTTGATGACCTACTAATGTACTACCACTCCTCAGTTTTCACAGGATGTGGCATCTTTAAGTGCGCCATGTTGAAGAGAAGAGCAGGTGTGGAGATGATCTTGCACTAGTGACTTATGTATTTCCTCCGTCTTAAAATAGATGTCTTAAGTTTTTTAAAATTTAGATGAATCTATATACTAAATAGTGTCTAGATTTATTCAAATTTTGGCAAATTTGAGACAACTATTTTGAGATGAAAGGGAGTATGAATTGAGCATGATATCACCATATACATGAACAAAGTACTCCACATATCTTTTGCATGTCGGTAGTCGGTGGGACTGACAGGTTCTTCAGAACAAATTTAGCAATCATGCAGACAAATAATGCTAAATCACATGCACCTAATATGGTACTCCCTCCGATCCATATTACTTGTCGTAGAAATGGATGTATCTAGACATGTTTTAGTGCTAGATACATCCATTTCAACGACAAGTAATATGGATCGGAGGAAGTACTACTATTTCCCATTAGAAAACACCAGTCTAATCCAACGGGCTACTTTGTCTGATTATGCGTGACTGTATGGGCAGCCAGCACAAAGTGAGAGAAAAGCTTTTGGCACTGATGGGAACATGCTCTCTACCACCAACAGGATCGGTGACTCGTATTCCCAAATCCCAAGACCATACAATAGTGCGAAAAGCTACAAGAAGGTGTCCAGGTTCAGTGTACGCGATCCCCGTCACTGCAGGACATCGCTCAAATAAAGCTGAGTACTCAGCTGAGATGACAGGGCTCAAAGCCGGTCAGATTCAGATTAGCAAGGCTAGGCCTGGCATGGAGATATTTGGCCGTATAAGTATCTTTGGGGGACCATCATTGGCAGAGGGCAAGATGAAGACCATGCTGCGTCAGGGGCTGTTCTTCTTCCTCGTGATGTAGAAGGAGGAGAAGAGGTCGACAGGTCGTCGTCGTCTCGCATGGAGTTCCCCCGTTCACTTCTTGGCTCTCGTTCGTTGTTGGTTCGGTTCAGGTAGGGAGGAGGGTTTTGCTGATGTGATCTATCTCCCTTGTGTTTGTTCGTAGGGGATATGGTGGAGATGATGCATCTTCTTCTCCTCTAGCTGCTTGTTGTTTGCGGCTTGATCCTGTGTTGTATCTGGGCAAATAATAAATCTTTCGCGTTCCCCATCTCTTTTTGGTTACTCGTGTTTTGTTTTGCAATCGTTTCTTATGGCTGGAAGAAATGCTAATGCGGATGCGTGTTTATGGGTGGGATCATGGCTGTGATTGTGGTGTCTCAACTTCGGGCCATGTCAATGAAGAAACTTCAAACGCAGGCTGCTGACCCAATATACATTCTGGTGTGATACAAGCCGTTGTCTGTAAAATTCAGGTACAGAGAGATGGCATGCTGTAGTTCACACCACACGATTAGCTCAATCTTTTCCATACTTGTAGCATATGCATCCATCTGCTGGATCCAATAATATTGATATTCCTACTGGTCCGTAGCATGAAAGCCCTAGTGATGTCTACTGCGGCCTCTCAGTCGCAGCCCCTCCCGGCACTTGCCATATCAGGAGGCAACTGTGTGACAACACTAGTCAAATTTTAGGATTTGGCAAAATTAGATCTTATCGAAATATAGAATTTGGCAAAACGGCAGAAATTGAACTTCATATTGCTCCATTTTATTCAAAACTTGTCAAAAATAGAAGTTTGAACTCATATTGCTCTATGTTTTTTTAACAAGGGGAGGGGTCTTTACAAATTGTAAATAGGCCTCTCAACAAAAATACACTGAAAAGTAGGCATGCTATTTCACAAAAAAGACCCTGGAAAGAAAAATAAAAAGCGATCTAGTCCAACATCTTCTCCACCGACGACGAGACTCCGATGCCGACCTCCTTCGACCTGTCGTCGGGGAAGAACCACTTGGCTGCGGGGAGGAGTGAAGCGCCAAAAAGAATCCCGAGAAAGGGCCTTCGTCTTGGAGGTTGATGTTGCGCTGTCGAGGCAGCTTCTTGGGTGGCCATCTTGGCCACAGATCATGTCGATGAACATGTCGACCATGAGATGTGCTCCGGGATGAAGCAGATGGGTGGCTAGGCTCGCCGCCTCTGTCAACCACCTTAGACGCCCGCAGACAGCATCAACAGCAACGCCTCTGCTCCCTTCTCCCTCACCAACGAGGATGGACGAAAAGAAAAGCAGAGGCAGAACTCCGTCGTGGTGCGTGCGCAGATAATACAACCAAGCCGATGTTGAGCTCGCTTTGAAGTAGTAGCACTCCACCTCGCCTCCACGGCCGGCCATGATTTCTACTGAAACTTCGCCCTTTAGTAATCCCGAGCTTTCCCCCTCGCCATCGACGCCGGCCAGGAAGAGCTCGCGCACGCCATGCTCAAGCAGCAGTAGGTAGTTCACCGTCAGAACTTTATTGAAGGGGACGTCAGTCCTCCCTTCCGCTCTCCCCTCCAATTGATGGATAAGAAGAACGAGGAGGAACCCTACAGCGGCATGGATCCAGGCGAAAATATCCGTTTCTCCGCTCCGACTACCAGGCAAAAATCCCACTACCAACAAAGCATCACTACTCCTATCTACTCTACCTACTATGGCGCCTCTCCTCCACCCATCTTGACCGGCAACACCGGTGAGAGAGGCTTCGGATCGACCCGGCGCTCTCGGTGTTGCTCTCAGCTACTGTAGCGAAGAGATAGAAAGAAATGATAGGAATGAGCCTCCACATATTGCTCTATGTTAGTCAAAACTTGTCAAAAACAAAGTTTGAACTCATGTTGCTCCATTTTGGCTCGATATTTCTCTATGGAAGTCAAAACTTGTCAAAAATAGAAGTTTAAACTCATATTGCTCTATATTAGTCAAAACTTGTCAAAAACAAAAGATTAAACTCATGTTGCTCCATTTTGGTTTCATATTGCTCTTTGTTAGTCAAAACTTGTCAAAAATAAAAGTTTAAATTTATATTACTCCATAAGTCCATATTGATCTATGTTAGTCAAAACTAGTCAAAAATGGATTGAAATCATGCTACTGTTTCTTTCACTTGTAGGTTATGCATCGCGGGTGCCTTTGATGATGGAGATTATTGCATTGAAAATTGATGACGGATGGTCCCCTTTTGGATAGCACATGGTTGTGTTCGGTGTGAACTTCTATTGTTGACGACTATGTTTGATGGTTATGTACATATTATGTACTTGTTTGATGTGAACTTGATACAATTATTGCCGGATTATCTATTTTTTCTTCATGTTTTTAATATATATTGTGAATATGTTGAGAAAGGGAAAATATATGTGAATTACATTTAATTTGCAGGGAATTTTGGAAAACAATAAAAATGAAAATTGTGACCTCTTTGCCGTGTGTAATACATGGAAAAAAAAGGCCGTGTGTCGCCCGCATGTGCAATTTGGCATCTCCCTCTGTCCATTTTGGCAACTTTGTCGTGTCGCTTTCGAGAATACGCATGGCAAAGATTTTAAAATTTGGAAAATTCAAAAGTTTGGAAAAGCCTCTCTCGCGTGGTTCAGCATATACACTAATTTATTCGTTAAAATAATTGTTCATGACAAAGAGGAGGCACACGGAAAAGAACTCAAAGTCGTACCATAAATTCAAAAAATGCACAGATTAAATATTTCAAGAAAATAATGTCTATTTGAGTTTACACACAGCAAAGGCACGTGTGACGTCTCCATTAGGACGGCAGGCCATCAAACCACATTTTTTTATCGTGTACTCCCTCTGTTTCAAAATATAAGATGTTTTAGCTTTGTGAAGCAAATGTATCTAGACTACTTTTAGTATATAGGTTCACTTAGATTTGGAGTGAATCTACACACTAGAAGAAGTCTAGATATATTTTCTTCATAAACTTAAAACATCTTATATTTTAAAACAGAGGGAGTATTAGGCAATGCACACGACAAAGATTTTTCGCAGGTTGCGGGGAAAAAGCACACACAAAGTTTTTTTTTGCAGGGACATGTGTTGTTGTGTACTCAGTCGTGTGTAATACATAAAAAGAGGGTTGTCATTTGTTTTTTCTCCTTTGACGAGTATTTTTGGTACTCGGCAAAAAACCAGATTCTGATAGTGAAAGTCAACAATCTTCATCTTTGAAAATGAGATGACACATGTGCACCGATGTTGCCTGATCCATCAAAAGAATGAGATTGTCGTGAAAATACCACGGCGTGTACCATCAGAACACGGACCGGCGAAATGGACCGCGGTGACATAAAGTGAATCATAGACGGGACATATACGATTCGAGATACCCATATTCTTATTGGACTTGTTTCACATTGATAAGACTTATGGTTATGTGCAACAGAGATTTAATGTCATTTACATAATAGCTTCTTCTAAATAACACATATATATCATATCATTTCACACATGTAAAGATATTCATCATGTTTTGAACATACATCTTTAAAGTCTATTCGGTACCGATCAAACTGCGATGAGAACTTGTAAACCTTTCTTTGTGAACCAAGACTAAACTGTAATTGATTGAATATATGTGTAAAATCTACATTGTAAAATGATTATAACATGTGTGACTATCTGTGAAATATATACTACTACCTCTATTCTATAATATATATACATATGTTCTATAATATAGGGATTTTTAGTAAGCTCTTTTAGCTTACTAAAAAGTCTCATATTATGGAACAGAGATCTTAAAAAATTGCATGTCCCTAAAATTAATTGAAAGAATTAAGAAAAATTTAAATTTTAATTTCTAGAAAAAATGTAGAATTGTTTTTGGAAATATTTTAAAATAATATTGTTTGGAAATTTATTGATATATTATTTTTGGTTTGAATACATCATATACATATTCACCCCACTCACAATGACTTCGCTTTCTAGGTTTAGTCAAAGTAAAAAGTTTAAAGTTTGACTGAATATTCAAGTACAAATATCAACATTTATAATATAAAATCTATGGTATTAGAATAATTAGAAAGTATATTTTCATATTATATATATCGAGAATAGTGGGCTACTTAGGTTGCTAGCTATGCACATGCAAGTAGCCATTGGATCAACTACATAGATCACTTGGTGTGAACCCGGGATCACAACCTCTACTAGTGGCGTTACACCCGGTGCAGATTTGCTAATTCAAAACCACCACCACGTCTATGCACAAAACTAACTTGCCATATGGAAAGACTACACATTTTTTTACAGCCACAAACCATGTCACAAAGGTACTCATAAAGAAAACATCCACATTACACGCCACAAATTTTATTGTCCACAACAAAGCTCCACGGTGATTTGCTTTTGCCACTGCTAGAAAACTGCTTATCCATGGGATTGATACCCGGTGGCGCATGAGCAGAAGCGTGCGTCATAGGTAAATACTCGTGGCACACCTAGGTTACATGCGCAACACCTAACCCAACTATCTGTGGCGCACGGTCCTTGCATGCACTACAAATAAGGCTGGAGCATCCGCATCTGTCACTTATGAATGGCCCCTGACATATCCATAGATAGTTAGATTATCTGTGACGCACCGCAGACACATGGTACCTTATTATGCAAAGGGTTTTGGTGCGCTAGTGATAAGTTTTCAAAAATTCTGCTCTCACCCCCACCTCCCTTGGATCGCATTTTTAGTCTTACAAAATATAAAACACTTTAAAAATAAAACCCTTTGACATGTTGGTATATAATATAGTCTAGTTTGTAGGAAAATTAATAAACATAAATTTAAAAAAAATTGCAAAAAAAATGCCATGGCATAGTAAAACGGCCATTACTTTTGTATACGATGTCAGAAAAAATGTTTAATATATCAAAATAATGAGCAAGAAATTTTGCATCGGCTCGCAACGCCTTTAGGTCATTTAGCGATTTTTTAAAATCAAAAAGTTTAAAAGAAAAAATTATAGCAAAAAAATATGTTTTCCTGCAGAAAAAAACTAAGGCCACTTATGATGCGCCACGGGTAAGCATGACTGGACTTTAAATAGTGCCCAGTGACATGGTTATACCCTACGGGTACGTGACTTCAGCATACCTGGTCCAGCCCAAGGAAGGCCCATAGCAGACATACGATGGCCCATGAAGATTTTCGGGTGGCCAAGGCCCATGACACCTTCGGATCCTTGGAGAGCAAGACTAGCATAGATAGGGTAAAACCCTAGAACTTGTAACCGACTAGGACTATGTCCGGGATCTGCCTAAATCTATATAAAGGCCAGGAGGGCACGTCCTAGATCTCTCGACTCATACTTTCGCACACGCATCCACGCTAGATCGAATATGCGCACCCTGTAACCTTCGGTTCCGCCGTAATCAAGAGCAGACAAGCAGGAGTAGGGTTTTTCCTCCGGGGGCCTGAACCTGGGTAAATTTCGTGTCCCCTGGTTGCTTGTCTGTTAACCGTGCCACGATCTCCAGCATCCCCATCTTCTCCAAAACCCAAGTCCATAACAATGGGCATTGACGAGATTAAACCTCGTCAATTGGCGCCGTCTGTGGGAATTGGGGCTGCTGATTGTGCGGTCGTGACGGTTCCGACCCGATCGATCTACAACTCCGCGGCAACGGAGAATCACCTCCTCTTCGGCGCTTTTGACTTCACCGCCCACTCGCCGGCCACCATGAAGGATTTCGAGCCCGTAGGCGACGGACTCGAAATTTTGTTCGGGAGTTTCTGCTTCCAGGTGGGACAAACTGGCACCCTCCGCCTCCCTGAGCGGGTGCCCGTGCCGTCAATCAGGCCCGCTTCATGGGCTCCACACCCCATGCTACGCACGTCACCATCGACAGATGAGTTCTACAGCAGCAGCAGCTGCAACTCCGATCTGTGCGATCCACCTTCGGATGAAGGGACCTACGGTTCCGGATCCGAAAGCTGCGGCAGCAGCCGGCCAATCTACAAGCGCTATCTGTGCGCCGCAGTCATGCAAAACGACGAGGAAATGCCTAACCCGCCGCCCAATCGAAACGGCGAAAACGGCGAAAACAGAAGAAGCCAGTCCCCCCCACCCAACAGGGAAAGCAACGGCCACGTCATCCAACTTAGCAAAGAAGGGTGGGTCCAGGCTCGCCGTGCTGTCGCAGGCGACATCGTCTTACCCGCCGAAGCCTCACGTGACCTACTGATGGCATACCACTACCTCCTCATCGAGGAGCACAAGAAACAAGTCAAGATGCAGGAGACGCTCGACAAACGCAAGCAAGCAGCCTCCGAGTCCAGCGCGCGACGAGCTGCGCTCTCAGCCATGGCACCCGGCTCTAGCACAAACGGAAACCAGGGAAACAAGCATCGCTCTCGGGTGGAAAACATGGACCCCAAGGAGCGGCGTGACGTGACCCGAAATCTCCATACATCGTTCATGGATATGGATGCCGACGGCAACAACATCCCGAAGACGCCACAAGCTGCGATCATGGCAGCCACTGCGTATCTCGCGGCTCACCCACCTCCGGAGGGGGACCCGAAACGGGCCATGCATAGGTCCGCACTTACCGGACTAGGACTAATCGGAGCTGCGCTCCACGAAGACGCTCCTACGGAGACGAAGAAGAAAGCTCCGGCCAGACGCGACCGGAGTCCCACCCCCTCATCCGAAGAGGAAGAGGAGAACGATCTTCCTCGAAGGAAGAAGAGCTCACACCTCCATAAACGCGACTACGACGCCAGAGACAAGCTTACACAGCGCAAGATCGACAAAGCACGCGCTAAACGCGCATGCTCGTCCGAATCTGAGATGGATGAAGACGAAGGAGAACTCTGCGGAGCTCGATGCTTCAGCAGATCCGTTCGGCGAACACAGATTCCATGCAACTTCAAGCTTCCTTCGGATACTCCGAAGTTCAACGGCACGCAAGATCCAAAGTCCTGGCTCAGCGACCATCTGTCATTCGTCAAGCTTCACGGAGGCAACAAAGAAACCGCCATGCAATGCCTTCAGCTGCAGTTGACAGGCGCGGCGCGGGTCTGGCTTAGCAGCCTATCATCAGGATCCATCCAAAGCTGGGAGGAGCTCGCTTACAGTTTCATACGAAACTTCAAAGGCACCAGCAAGAGGCCCGCCTCAATCGATGAGTTGCGAGCCTGCACTCAGAGAACGGGTGAATCTATTCGCTCGTACATACTACGTTGGTCTACAACCAAGAACTCCACAGCACACATCTCCGAAGAGAGGGCCATCGACGCCTTCAGGGACGGCGTCAAGCGCCCAGACTTCAAGAAGGAACTTGGACGTGTAAAGCCCAAGACACTCGACCACCTCATGGAAATCGCCAACAGTTGGGCAGACGGCGAAGATTGCATCCAGCGGGCGCAATCAGATGAAGAGGACGACTACGGCCGAAGACGCGAACGCCGCATCAAGAGGAGATCGCGCGTCTACGAGGACCGCGACGGACCCGACATGGTCGCGGCCGGCTACGCCGACCGCCGTAACGACAATAGCCGCAACAGCGGAGGATACCGCAGCGGAAACTTCCGCGACAATGGACGACCAACGCAGTCGTGGCAACGCCGCGACCGCGACAACGGGCCCTCAGCATTCGATAAACTTTCGGGTCCATGCACCATCCACTTCTACATCGACAAACAGGATGGCAAAAAGAAAGCCAGCCACATGCTCAAAGACTGCCGCGAGTTTCAGAAACTCAGCGAAGGCATGGTGCAGATAAGGCAACAAGCTCCAATTCCTGCGTTCGGAAATGCACCTGCGCCAGGTGAAATAGCACATGGAGCTCCTCCACCACCGCCTATTGGAGGCCCAAATCAACCAGTCGCACCAGCGCAAAACAACACCGGGGTCGCATACCCCCCACCAAAGGGAGCACTAAATATGATCCAGAAGGGACGCCCCACCAACAGGGTGCAGAAGAAAATCACCCGACAAATCAACTTGGCCGTGGCAACTCCTCCTGCAATCCCTGAGTACCTCAGCGGATCGGAGTCCTGCATCACATTCACTCGCGCGGATCACCCTTGCCAGATCCCTCGCCCAGGTCATGCTGCCCTGGTGCTGGAGGCGCAGATCGGAGGCTTCGAGATGAGTCGCGTCTTCATGGACGGCGGTAGCGGCATCAACCTAATGTTCGCAAGCACTCTAGCAGCTATGCGGATCCCACAATGCAGCCTGGAACAGTCAGACACAACGTTCCACGGCATTGTCCCAGGAAAGGGCATATTCCCCCTGGGCAAAATAGGACTCGACGTCATCTTCGGGAAGCCGGACAACTTTCGGCAGGAGAGACTAGAATTCGAAGTGGTGGACTGGCCGTCACAATACCACGCCATCCTGGGGCGTGTAGCATTTGCAAGGTTCCTGGCCATCCCGCACTACGCATACCTACTACTCAAGATGCCAGGACCAAGGGGCGTCATCACAGTCCACGGGAGCTTCACCCGATCGGACCAATGCGACAGGGATTTCAACAAAATCTCCCAGTCTTTCGGCATGTAAGACGAGCTTGTAAGGCTCCGCGAGGTGACAAACAATGGGCTACCCCCAGTCACAAAGCAGAACGCACCTGACATGTCCTTCGACTCCACCATCAACACCAAGAAAGTGCAGGTCCATCCGACGGATGCCTCCAAGACGGCGCTGATCGCCAACAACCTCAGCACCGCATAGGAAGGCGCGCTCGTCGAATTCCTCCGTGAGCGCTGGGAAATCTTCGCCTGGTGCCCTGCGGACATGCCAGGAGTTCCCAGGGAATTCGCCGAGAACGCACTCAATGTCTTTCCTGACACCAAGCCAGTCAAGCAATCCATCCGAAGACTGTCGGAGCCACGAGCTGAAGCTATCGGCAAGGAAATCAACAGATTACTCACAGCAGACTTCATCCGGGAAATCAAGGAAAGCGAGTGGCTGGCAAACACGGTGATGGTCCCGAAGAAGGACACGGACATCCTGCGGATGTGCGTAGACTTCACGTCACTAAACAAACACTGCCCAAAGGACCACTTCCCTCTTCCTCGGATCGACCAGATCATCGATTCGACTGCAGGTTGTGAGAAACTCTCCTTCCTCGACGCCTACTCAGGCTATAACCAGATTCGACTCAAGGTCGAAGATCAAGAGAAAACGGCGTTCATGACACCGTTCGGAGTATACTGCTACAACACAATGCCCTTCGGGCTAAAGAACGTGGGTGCCACGTACCAGCGATGCATGCAGGCCTGCCTCAAGGACCAGATCGGTCGCAACGTCCAAGTCTATGTCGACGACATAGTAATAAAAAACAAGGAGGCAAGGACACTTATCGACGATCTACGCGAGACGTTCGACAACCTTGATCGCTACAGGATCAAGCTCAATCCAGAAAAGTGCGCCTTCGGCGTCCCCTCGGGCCAGCTGCTCGGGTACTTCATCTCTCAACGAGGGATCGAGGCGAACCCGAAGAAAATCAAAGCCATCATGACAATGGAGAAGCCGAAAAACCTCAAGGGCGTTCAGCAGCTCGCAGGGAGAATAGCGGCACTAAGAAGGTTCATCAGCCGCATGGGCGAGAAGGCCCTACCATTCTACCAGCTGCTGCAAAAGGCAGACAAGTTCGAATGGACACCAGAAGCCAACGACGCATTCGAAAGCCTCAAGCGGCTCCTCTCCACCTCGCCCGTTTTGGTCACACCAAAGGAGCGCGAGCCCCTGCTGCTGTACATAGCAGCCACACACCAGGTGGTCAGCACCGTACTCGTGGTCGAACGACTCGAAGAAGGCAAGACCCACGGGGTCTAGCGCCCAATTTACTACCTCAGCGAGGTTCTCACTCCAACAAAACAGCGGTACCCGCACTACCAGAAGCTAGCTGTAACACCCTCAGAATCGGACCTATGCAAGTTTGAGCAAAATTCGCCAAACCCGCATAGAAACGATTCAAAGGTGCCCACCAGGCACTTTCGTGCGGGTGGAAAACGAAGTAATAACATTACACAACAGTCCTCGATGGGACCCACAGAACAGATATATATAACAGCGACTCAACGAGTCAAGAATACAGATATAATATACAAGATCCAAATCACCTGAAAACGATATAGCGTCCAGCTACGGACAAGATGCAAATGGGGCTAAGAGCCCTGAAGAATAACCAATGGCGTCCATAACCCTGCCCAGGCCAAGCCGGAAGGGTAACCCTGCTAACGACGTCGATCTCAAAACCTGCTTAAACAAAAGGGGTGCCGACAAAGGGCAAAGGAAAAAGAGGAGCGTCAGTACTGAGGCCAGTACACGGCGAGGCTAGAATTCGGCGGTCCTCGCCTACATAGGTATGGTGGACTGAGCGGCAGCGGCAGCAGACACTAAACAACCTATAGAGACTCGATACAACTGGCGGTTATCAGAGGGGGTGAGAAAGACCTATTCGGATCCAACCTGAAGCTATCACCAAACAAACCCATCCTGGCGTTTCCCCCTCGAGACCAAACGAGGAAGTCAACCGAGGTACTCACACAGTTGGCAGTTTTACTTATTTGGTTATCGTTGCAGCAATTACTAGTCAGATATAAGTAATCGTCCTGATAAAATAAGCAGTGGGCCCTTTTTAGTTAATCATTCCGTTGTAGTTGCAGCAATTACTAATCAGATACAGATAGCATGATGTAATCCCGAAACCCAGCAGTTGTTGGTACTTTTATTCAGCCATTCCGTTGTAGTTGCAATACTTACTAGTCAGATACAATTGTCGCAAGCGACAACCAAACAAGCAATTGTGGGCAGTATTAATTAGCCATTCCGTTATAGTGAAGCTAATTACTAGTCATTATAAGTCAAATTTATAGCAGTAAACTTTAGTTATGCTTGTCTATGATCGAGAAACTGTGCTCCAAGTCGTCCATATCCGCGGACACGGCTTTCAGAAAGTTTTACCCGGCCGGGGTGCACCAATAGCAACACACACTCGATCAACCTCGGAAAAACCAAATCAAAACCCAACGAGGCCTTCACGACAAAGCAATCACAGGATTCAGAAATATTTCAGGGGGCCACCCCATTAAGCTACCCGCAACGAAGTAAGCTAGCTCCAAGACGGACTCAAGGTCTGGGTATACGGCTGTGAACGACTGGGAACCCCAAACGGGGCTTGTCGACACCGCGGAATCGTGTCCCGATCCTAAACAGTACAGTGTGCAGTACCTCGCACAATCGTAAATAAAGCAGTAAAGCATGGCATAAGTACAGGATCGTAAATAAAACCTCAAACTAGTTTGTGGCCCCAAGAAATAAGACTGAATCAAGCTCTGGCTCAGGGGGGTCCCATATACCTCCCGGATGTGGATAGCGCGAAAAATCAAGGAACAGGAATCAAGTACTCGGGGTCTTACGGGACACAAGTGGGCGTTCGGAAACCAAATATTATCTATCACCCACCGATGCCTCTGCTTATTTCAATTTTAGTTGTTAAACAGAAATTAAAGTGACGATAAGTAAAACTATGATCATCTCCATCATCAACATGCGGCAATACATCAACAAATGTGGCATTTAACAACACGCAACATTACTTGAGCGAGCGACTACGACGCGCAAGTCCAACTATCTACCAAACAACAGGTAATAGGATGTGTCCAAGGCAATATGAGGCTGCAGGGAATATCACGGGTACGGAAAACTAGAGCATCGCAACACAGATAGCAATAGATCAACAGGAGGGAAGTAAATACTATAAAAGTAAGATAGGTAGAAAGGGGGAGATGCTCGCCTGAAAACATTGTCGAAGGTTTTCCCCGAAGATCGGGGCGAAGCTCACATCAACTCAACGGCCTTATCCGCGAAGAACCAAAACACTAGAAGAAACACCGGATGCAATATTTAATACACGGCAGAAGATCGGCATGATGCATGTATGATGTATGGCATGGCAAGGTGCGATGCAATTAGGTCATATTAAGCGGAACCGGGGTCCCGACGATTAATTAGATGGTTCAAGTTATTTAGAACCCCGCAATTTAAATGTTGTTTAACAAGGCAAAATAAGATACCGGTTCGCTACACAAGTTTAAATGAGGCCGATATGAGACTAGAATTTGCCCGCATATGGGCCCCATATTTAATTATTAGGTGAATCGGCATAAGGCCCCAAACCACATGACAATATGCATGCATGAACAAATTAATATGCGTCAGGTGATCAATATCATATTATAAAATAGGGGTCTCGGATAAAGGATCACACATAAGAGGGGGGGGGGGGGGCTCGACGATCTTGGTCAGGGTTCGACAAGGTTCGGCCTACGGGCGCCGGGAAGGAGAACTTGACGCGGCGCTGGGTTCGGGATCGGTCTTCAGATCTGGGTCGGCGAGGAGGAAGAGGAGCACCGAGGCTTGGTCTTCGGGTTCCAGGAGGAAGAGCTCGACGATCCTTGTCGAAGGCCTTGGGGTTTGACTTTGTTTGCTGAAGAGAAACTTGTCGTGGCACTCGGGCCCGCATATGCACGTCGGTACCAAACTTCACTTGGCGTCGGCCACTTGGGACTTCGAAGGGTCTTGGTCACATGGCATCAGCACCAAAACACTAGCCTTGGCGCTCATCAACGAGGGCATGGGCTGGATGGCTCCTGGTCATACAGAGCACGATCGGGTCAGCGAGGGAGCTCAAGGAAAAACAGTACTGCAGCCGCTCTTATCAAAGCCTGACAGCAACAAGGCCAAGATTGGGCGGCGACGTACAGCTCAAGGAGGAGAGGCACTGCTCGGGGTGGAACTCGAGCCGGAAAGGGGTTGGCGCTGCCGGGAACACAAAGGAGGGCGCCGGTCGACGAGGATGGGAGTCGGAGATGCGGGAACAGGGCAGAGGAGAGGTCAGCGAGGCCAGGAGCATGGGGCGATGGGGAGGACCCACGGGGGCGAGGCAGCCGCGCTGGGTAGGCTGGGGAGCAGCCAGGACTCCGCGGCCGTGGCGCACAAGCGGGGGGGGGGGGGCGGAAGGGGGCACGAGGCCGGCATCGGCTGCGGCGGCGGACGGCGGCCTGACACGAGGCAGGGGAGGCGCGGCAGGCGAGGCGGCGGCAGAGGGTGGAGCCGCGCGTGTGGGCAGAGGCGGGCGAGCCGGCGGTGGAGCGGCGAGCGTCGGAGGAGCGGGGCAGGGGGCCGCGGCGGAACGCGGAGGCTGGGCGGCGACGTGCTCGACCGGCGCCTGACGGAGGAGGGGCTACCGGCGGGGAAAGGGAGAGGCGGCCGCGGGCGGTGAGGTGCGATGGGGAGGAGGGGGCGGCGCGGACGAGGATGGAGGAGGAAGAAGGTCGCGTGCGGGGGTGGGGGACGGGGCCTGCGCGGCGACTCCGCGTGGGTCCCGCGGGGCGCGTGGGCGGCGTGGTTAGGACGCGGGTGCGGTCGGTAGGTGAGGCTGGCGGTGGCCCAGGGGAGAAGGGGGGCCCACGGGTCAGTGAGTGAGGGTAGGGGGCGGCTGGGTGGAGGAGAGGTGGCCAGGCGCGGTTGGTGGGATCGGGTGTGGCCAGGGGATCCAGTGTGCGTGCGTGGGGTGCGGCCTGGGTGTGTGGCAGGTTAGAGAGAGGGGGAAGAGAGGGAGAGGGTGTGGCCACGTGTCAGCGCTGGGTTGGTGGGGGTAGAGGGGTAGCTGAGGTGGCGTGCAGGGATAGGAGGGAGTGAGGTGGAGCTAGGGGTGGGTAGGATAGTTGGTGAGTTTTAGGATTTAGATGGGCTGGTTGGGGCGGACCGATTTTATTTCGGGGGCGGTCGTTCGGGTCAAACGGCCCGTTCGACTGCCCCGCTAAAATAATTATAATTTTTATTTATTACAAACAAGGTTTTTGCAAACCGATTTCGGGCAAAACAACATATTCCGGGGACCCGGTTTTGGCGTTTGAATAAAAGACGGGGCGTTTTATAAAACAAAACGGGCTTTGCGAAAACAGTTTTGGCAACAATGCATGATGATGACGATGCAGTGCACAAATTCAACGCGATTTTCTAGTAGTGGTTTTGCGGGATGCCACAATTCGACACCACTAACAAGGGATCTCGCCCTCGAGATCCGCCTCATGGTACCGGAAGGAAGGTCGGCGATCTGCGTCTTCTCGCACCATGTAGATCTTCGCGACACCACTAACAAGGGGTCGTTGATTCCGATCATCAAGAGAACACTCCGGAAAACAACGGACGAAGTTAAAGGTAAGGCCACCTCTAACTCCCATGGACGGGGTAAAATTGCATCGACCCACCATTCAATGTACATAAGCGAATGATAAGAGTAGTGGTATGGTCGCGACTCCATCCCGCACTCAAAGCATTACTATGTACACGAATAGACAGATTATGCAACCAACCCTCGGATTCAGACTGAAGATCTCGACAAGCGAGGTTCGGATCAAAGGAGTGATGCAGACTCTGCATCGGATCTGGCGTAGATGAGGTCATCACACCGGGAAACACCGGAAGACACAAACAAGGAACAAAGAATGGTACCGCAGTAGACGGATTCCTCAGGCAGCTTGAACACCGGATGATAGATCGCCGTTGTCAGAGGAGGGAGCGAAACCCTAAAGGTACGACGGAAACCCAACCACGAGAATTTCCTGGACTCGAAGAAAGAGAAGAGAGCGGATTCAAAACACGTAGAGGTAAGAGGAGAATAGCAGGGGGTAAGGAGTAAAATCAGACCTAATCAGAACTATCCAACCGACTTTGCAAAAATAGATTTGACACTCTACTTCGGCCGTTAGCTAGGTTATCCTACAGGCTGGACTTGTGGGGTATCGTAACTGCTGAGCTCTGATACCACTCTGTAACACCCTCAGAATCGGACCTATGCAAGTTTGAGCAAAATTCGCCAAACCCGCATAGAAACGATTCAAAGGTGCCCACCAGGCACTTTCGTGCGGGTGGAAAACGAAGTAATAACATTACACAACAGTCCTCGATGGGACCCACAGAACAGATATATATAACAGCGACTCAACGAGTCAAGAATACAGATATAATATACAAGATCCAAATCACCTGAAAACGATATAGCGTCCAGCTACGGACAAGATGCAAATGGGGCTAAGAGCCCTGAAGAATAACCAATGGCGTCCATAACCCTGCCCAGGCCAAGCCGGAAGGGTAACCCTGCTAACGACGTCGATCTCAAAACCTGCTTAAACAAAAGGGGTGCCGACAAAGGGCAAAGGAAAAAGAGGAGCGTCAGTACTGAGGCCAGTACACGGCGAGGCTAGAATTCGGCGGTCCTCGCCTACATAGGTATGGTGGACTGAGCGGCAGCGGCAGCAGACACTAAACAACCTATAGAGACTCGATACAACTGGCGGTTATCAGAGGGGTGAGAAAGACCTATTCGGATCCAACCTGAAGCTATCACCAAACAAACCCATCCTGGCGTTTCCCCCTCGAGACCAAACGAGGAAGTCAACCGAGGTACTCACACAGTTGGCAGTTTTACTTATTTGGTTATCGTTGCAGCAATTACTAGTCAGATATAAGTAATCGTCCTGATAAAATAAGCAGTGGGCCCTTTTTAGTTAATCATTCCGTTGTAGTTGCAGCAATTACTAATCAGATACAGATAGCATGATGTAATCCCGAAACCCAGCAGTTGTTGGTACTTTTATTCAGCCATTCCGTTGTAGTTGCAATACTTACTAGTCAGATACAATTGTCGCAAGCGACAACCAAACAAGCAATTGTGGGCAGTATTAATTAGCCATTCCGTTATAGTGAAGCTAATTACTAGTCATTATAAGTCAAATTTATAGCAGTAAACTTTAGTTATGCTTGTCTATGATCGAGAAACTGTGCTCCAAGTCGTCCATATCCGCGGACACGGCTTTCAGAAAGTTTTACCCGGCCGGGGTGCACCAATAGCAACACACACTCGATCAACCTCGGAAAAACCAAATCAAAACCCAACGAGGCCTTCACGACAAAGCAATCACAGGATTCAGAAATATTTCAGGGGGCCACCCCATTAAGCTACCCGCAACGAAGTAAGCTAGCTCCGAGACGGACTCAAGGTCTGGGTATACGGCTGTGAACGACTGGGAACCCCAAACGGGGCTTGTCGACACCGCGGAATCGTGTCCCGATCCTAAACAGTACAGTGTGCAGTACCTCGCACAATCGTAAATAAAGCAGTAAAGCATGGCATAAGTACAGGATCGTAAATAAAACCTCAAACTAGTTTGTGGCCCCAAGAAATAAGACTGAATCAAGCTCTGGCTCAGGGGGGTCCCATATACCTCCCGGATGTGGATAGCGCGAAAAATCAAGGAACAGGAATCAAGTACTCGGGGTCTTACGGGACACAAGTGGGCGTTCGGAAACCAAATATTATCTATCACCCACCGATGCCTCTGCTTATTTCAATTTTAGTTGTTAAACAGAAATTAAAGTGACGATAAGTAAAACTATGATCATCTCCATCATCAACATGCGGCAATACATCAACAACTGTGGCATTTGACAACACGCAACATTACTTGAGCGAGCGACTACGACGCGCAAGTCCAACTATCTACCAAACAACAGGTAATAGGATGTGTCCAAGGCAATATGAGGCTGCAGGGAATATCACGGGTACGGAAAACTAGAGCATCGCAACACAGATAGCAATAGATCAACAGGAGGGAAGTAAATACTATAAAAGTAAGATAGGTAGAAAGGGGGAGATGCTCGCCTGAAAACATTGTCGAAGGTTTTCCCCGAAGATCGGGGCGAAGCTCACATCAACTCAACGGCCTTATCCGCGAAGAACCAAAACACTAGAAGAAACACCGGATGCAATATTTAATACACGGCAGAAGATCGGCATGATGCATGTATGATGTATGGCATGGCAAGGTGCGATGCAATTAGGTCATATTAAGCGGAACCGGGGTCCCGACGATTAATTAGATGGTTCAAGTTATTTAGAACCCCGCAATTTAAATGTTGTTTAACAAGGCAAAATAAGATACCGGTTCGCTACACAAGTTTAAATGAGGCCGATATGAGACTAGAATTTGCCCGCATATGGGCCCCATATTTAATTATTAGGTGAATCGGCATAAGGCCCCAAACCACATGACAATATGCATGCATGAACAAATTAATATGCGTCAGGTGATCAATATCATATTATAAAATAGGGGTCTCGGATAAAGGATCACACATAAGAGGGGGGGGCTCGACGATCTTGGTCAGGGTTCGACAAGGTTCGGCCTACGGGCGCCGGGAAGGAGAACTTGACGCGGCGCTGGGTTCGGGATCGGTCTTCAGATCTGGGTCGGCGAGGAGGAAGAGGAGCACCGAGGCTTGGTCTTCGGGTTCCAGGAGGAAGAGCTCGACGATCCTTGTCGAAGGCCTTGGGGTTTGACTTTGTTTGCTGAAGAGAAACTTGTCGTGGCACTCGGGCCCGCATATGCACGTCGGTACCAAACTTCACTTGGCGTCGGCCACTTGGGACTTCGAAGGGTCTTGGTCACATGGCATCAGCACCAAAACACTAGCCTTGGCGTTCATCAACGAGGGCATGGGCTGGATGGCTCCTGGTCATACAGAGCACGATCGGGTCAGCGAGGGAGCTCAAGGAAAAACAGTACTGCAGCCGCTCTTATCAAAGCCTGACAGCAACAAGGCCAAGATTGGGCGGCGACGTACAGCTCAAGGAGGAGAGGCACAGCTCGGGGTGGAACTCGATCCGGAAAGGGGTTGGCGCTGCCGGGAACACAAAGGAGGGCGCCGGTCGACGAGGATGGGAGCCGGAGATGCGGGAACAGGGCAGAGGAGAGGTCAGCGAGGCCAGGAGCATGGGGCGATGGGGAGGACCCACGGGGGCGAGGCGGCCGCGCTGGGTAGGCTGGGGAGCAGCCAGGACTCCGCGGCCGTGGCGCACAAGCGGGGGGGGCGGAAGGGGGCACGAGGCCGGCAGCGGCTGCGGCGGCGGACGGCGGCCTGACGCGAGGCAGGGGGAGGCGCGGCAGGCGAGGCGGCGGCAGAGGGTGGAGCCGCGCGTGTGGGAAGAGGCGGGCGAGCCGGCGGTGGAGCGGCGAGCGTCGGAGGAGCGGGGCAGGGGGCTGCGGCGGAACGCGGAGGCTGGGCGGCGACGTGCTCGACCGGCGCCTGACGGAGGAGGGGCTACCGGCGGGGAAAGGGAGAGGCGGCCGCGGGCGGTGAGGTGCGATGGGGAGGAGGGGGCGGCGCGGACGAGGATGGAGGAGGAAGAAGGTCGCGTGCGGGGGTGGGGGACGGGGCCTGCGCGGCGACTCCGCGTGGGTCCCGCGGGGCACGTGGGCGGCGTGGTTAGGACGCGGGTGCGGTCGGTAGGTGAGGCTGGCGGTGGCCCAGGGGAGAAGGGGGGCCCACGGGTCAGTGAGTGAGGGTAGGGGGCGGCTGGGTGGAGGAGAGGTGGCCAGGCGCGGTTGGTGGGATCGGGTGTGGCCAGGGGATCCAGTGTGCGTGCGTGGGGTGCGGCCTGGGTGTGTGGCAGGTTAGAGAGAGGGGGAAGAGAGGGAGAGGGTGTGGCCACGTGTCAGCGCTGGGTTGGTGGGGGTAGAGGGGTAGCTGAGGTGGCGTGCAGGGATAGGAGGGAGTGAGGTGGAGCTAGGGGTGGGTAGGATAGTTGGTGAGTTTTAGGATTTAGATGGGCTGGTTGGGGCGGACCGATTTTATTTCGGGGGCGGTCGTTCGGGTCAAACGGCCCGTTCGACTGCCCCGCTAAAATAATTATAATTTTTATTTATTACAAACAAGGTTTTTGCAAACCGATTTCGGGCAAAACAACATATTCCGGGGACCCGGTTTTGGCGTTTGAATAAAAGACGGGGCGTTTTATAAAACAAAACGGGCTTTGCGAAAACAGTTTTGGCAACAATGCATGATGATGACGATGCAGTGCACAAATTCAACGCGATTTTCTAGTAGTGGTTTTGCGGGATGCCACACTAGCCTACGGCGTGTTCATGACGGCTCGACGACTGAGCCACTACTTCCAGGAGCATCAGGTGATGGTCGTCAATGAGGCACCCCTGAACAGCATCCTGAATAATCCAGAGGCCACAGGACGCGTGGCCCTATGGGGCATCGAACTATCACCCTTGGACATCGTCTACGAGACGCGACATGCAATAAAATCTCAAGTCCTCCCGGACTTCCTGGTGCACTGGATGGAGATGCAGCTGCCTGACACCCCAGACATGTCGCAGTCCTGGACAATGCATTTCGACGGCTCCAAGCGCGAAGCCGGAGCAGGGGCAGGAGTCATACTGACCTCCCCGCAAGGTGACAAGATGAAGTATGTTCTTCGGATGAAATTCAGAGCCTCCAACAACAAGGCCGAATACGAAGCCCTCATCCATGGCATGAAGATGGCAAAAATATGCGGCGCGCTGGTCATATACGGTGACTCCAACCTTGTCGTACAGCAGACGATGAATGAATGTGACGCACACGCCGAAAACATGATCGCGTACCGCGCGCTATACAACGCACTCGAAGGAGAATTCGACGGTACGAACTTCGGCACGTTGGAAGAGAGAGCAACGAGGAGGCCGATAGACTCGCCAACATCGTCTCCACTTATGCAAAGGTACCACCAGGTGTGTTCCTTGAACAGATCTGCGTGCCATCCATCAAGCGGAAATTCCCCAAGGGATCTCCCGAAGAAGCAGAACACTCGGGGGCTACGCTACCCGAAGGACATGAAGGACCCGAAAAGTTGGATACCGAAGTGGCCATGGTCAACCTGATGCAGGTCATGGCAGTCGAAGAAACTTGGACACGTCCATACCTCCAGTTCCTGATAAACGGAGAATTGCCTGACAGCCCGACAGATGCCCGGCGCATATCTCGTCGGTCAAAAGCCTTCACCATCATCAACGGCGAGCTGTACAAACGCAGCATTACGGGTGTACTACAACGGTGCGTCACCATCGATGACGACAAGGCCATACTCCAAGATATCCATGAAGGCATATGCGGCCACCACGCAGGCAGCCGCTCCCTTATCGCCAAGGCTCTATGAGCAGGATTCTATTGGCCAACGACCATGAGCGACGAAAAGGACATCGTCCGAAGATGCAACGGGTGCCAACGGTTCGCCGACAAACCGCACGCACCTAGGTCCGAACTTCGACCCATACCCATAGCCTGGCCTTTTGCCCAATGGGGCCTCGACATGATCGGCAAACTGCCAAAGTCCTCGAAAGGAGGACACGTCTTCCTCCTGGTCGTAGTCGACAAATTCACCAAGTGGACCGAGGCCATGCCAGTCACCAACCAGAAGGGCAAAACCGCCGTCAAGTTCTTCGAATCCATTGTCTACAGGTTCCGCGTACCGCACAGCATCATCACCGACAACGGATCGAACCTCATCTTCGAAGAATTCCAGGACTTCTGCGAAGGCCTCGGGATCAACATCACGTATGCCTCAGTGGCACACCCGCAAACAAACGGGCAGGTGGAAAAGGCCAACGGCCTAATCGGCGCCGGTATCAAGAAGCGCCTCATGAGCTCACTCGAGCACAAAGCTGGAAACTGGACGAAAGAGCTACCGTCTGTCCTGTGGAGCTTACGTACTACGCCAAACAGCTCCACTGGCTACACACCGTTCTTCATGGTGCACGGAGTTGAGGCCGTGCTACCAGCCGAAGTACGCCACCAGGCTCCACGAGTCGTCGCTTACAGCGAAGCCGAGTCCACGGCTGCACTCGAAGACGCCGTCGACACACTCAACGAAACACGGGATATAGCAGCAGCTAGATCAGCGGTGTACCAGCAAAGTCTCCGCAACGACCATAGCCGCCGGCTGCGCCCAAGGTCCTTCGTCGAAGGAGACCTCGTCTTACGACTCAAGCAAAAGCGACCGAATAAATTCGAGTCACCATGGGAAGGACCCTATGCCATGACCGAAGTCATCCCAGGTGGCGCCTATCGCCTCAAACACGTGGAGTCTGGAGTCGCATACTCCAACCCATGGAACATCTCGCACCTGCGACGATTCTACCCATAGCAACCTACCCCCTTTTACTTTCAATAAGGCTTTCAGCCAAGGCTACTCAGCCAAACCATGTACCTCCTCCATTACGATATAAATAAAGCTAAGTGTCTCGCCTCCAACCTTCGGTTGACTATTTTTCTGCAACTTTACTACATGCTACATACGCACTCGGGGGCTCCCCCCACCTCACGATTTCATCGACTGAGAACCAAACGTGTACACCTGAGTAGCTGACCACGTCAGGCAAACGAAAAGGACACGTACTCAATCAAAGCACTACGTTCTCACAAACAAGCAAACCTTTACAACAAAGGGCACAAAAACGCCCAGCCGCAATATACAAATTTTACATCTATCTGTTTATTTTCAGGTCCTACCTATTCTGAAGAATAACCTGAGCACGCTGCTCAAACAAATCTACAATCTGTTCGGCATACTGCCTTACAGCCGCGTAATGCGGACGCATGTTCCACTCGCCACCATCTGGTCGAAGAGGTGGCCCAGTTGCCACAACAGTCAAATCTACGTCAGGGCGGTGCACCCTCACAAGAGACAAGGCAGCCTTCACCCCTGCGACGAGCTGCTGCCGCACCAGCTCCTTGACATTGCTGGCATTCCGAAACCTCGACAGAAGACCTGCGAGGGTTGTCGGCACGGCATCCAAAGGAAACATCACGTGCAGCACCGAGGAAAGTGATGTCTGCACCTGGCGGAGCACCCGTGAAACCTGATAGACACGATCCTGCACCGTCGCCAGAACCATGGCGCGATCGCGATCCATCCAGAAGAAGCCGCCGGCCTCCATGTCCTGTTGAGTCAAGCAATTGACTCGAACAGCGATACGCTCTTTTTCTTCCCTTGGAGCAAGATTGGCACCTGCGACAACCACACAAAACAAGAATAAGGCCAGCAGGCTCACCCGAAAAACTGAGCCACAGCCCGAAAAAAGGATCAACTTACATTGCAGCTGCTCGGACAGCCAACCTAGCTCCGCCATCAAATACTCCTCTCTGGCTGCACCACGATCTGCCTTGGACTTCCAGACGTCAGCGCGACCGCGTAACCCAAGCAAATCTCTCTCCAAGCTGCGCATGCGATCTCGAAGAAAAGCGAGCTGCAAGGAATCATCCAATGATGGTCGCAAGGGCCTTTCGGATGAAGTGTCAATTGGGTCAGCACTCGAAGGAACCTATAGCAGTAGAAAAAAAAAGAAGGCACACAGACACTCAGCCAAAGATAGAGCACAACTCGGAGGAATTCATTAAAATATATAAGGCCACTACGTGGCACAAGGATGGTACTACAAAAGATATTTATAACAAAAGAAGACTACAAACTACCCTACGTCTACTATGCCTAAAGGTGCAGGACACTGAGTCGCCTCAGAACCAGACTGCCTAGCTTTGGCCTCGCCCTGCTGCCGTAGTGCGTACTCAGACAGCAAGTCAATGAGCTTGGGCCCATATCGTCTGCAGCGAGCGGAGTAGGCGGCGAAGGCTACCTCGGATCCATCCGCAGCCGTCGGCATCCGAGAAGTGATCTGGGGCAGGTCCAGCTCCGCCCCAGCCGCCATGGCCATCGCCAGCCCGACGGACGCGCTGATGCCCTTCTACTTGCGCTTGTACGCCGCAGGCGCTTCGGCTGACAGAGCCTCTGCCAGGGCATCCACATCTTCAAGGGCTGCGCCCTTCGGGAAGAGCTCCTGGTAGAAGCGACCAAGGACCTCCTTCGCCTTGGCAAGGGAGTTAACGACGGTGCTGCAGCGGTCTTCGACCGCCACAGTGGCATCATATAGAGCACTCCCGTGCTCCAGAGCATCGCGGTCGAACTCGATGCCTGCGGCATCTGAGACAAAAAAAGAAGAAAAACATGAAGAAAGGCAACATAGAAGAAGATCCGTAGAAAAAGAAGCAAGTACAAAAGCTAGCGCTCACCCGAAATAGCCTTGGCAGCAGCCATGAGCTTCTCCGCCACCCCTCTTTCACGAGCAGCCGCAACAGTGGCCAGCTGCTCCTCACGATCTGCGGACTCCTGCTGCAGACGCTCCTTCGCTTCGGCTGCCTTCGTCAGCTCCAGCTCAAGGCGCTCTCTCGCACCAACGGCGGCTTCGGCCTTCTGCTCAGATTGGCCAAGACTCTTTTTAAGAGCGTCGACCTCACGGAGAGAGTCGTTATGCTCCTCTGCATTTACAACAAGCAAGTGTCAAAGAACAGGACCAGGATAAACAAGAGAAGTACTACAAGGAGGACTACACTCGGGGGCTCCCCCCGTGACATGAAGCAGAAAAACTTACGTGCTCCGAAGGCGAGCCCGAAGGCCCGCCTGCGAAATTCTGAGGCGCAACCACCAGCCCCTCCTGCACAGGAGGAACTGGAGCGGCGCCACCCAAAGTCGCCACCATCTCAGGAGGAGGCGACGCAATGTTCGACTCCCCCATCATCTCCCGCGCACCATCACTAGAGCCGTCGGAGGATTGCCTGCATACGAACCAATCAACACAGGTGCAAAAATCATGAAGGGAAAAGGACAGCGGTGCAACAAGAAAACTTACGAGCCCAATGCGCTCAGGTCGAAGATAGGAGAAGCCCTTCGGGCCCTCTTCTCCTCTTTCTTCTCTTCCTTCTTCTCCTCCTTCTTTTCTTCCTTCTTCCGCTTTGCTGGCGGGTGCGGTGCAACAGCCCGCACAGGAATGGCAGGAAGGGGAGAGGAAGAACCCCCATGAACATCATCATGACGCTCAAGACGCAGAGGATTTCTCGGAGTCGGAGGAGTCGAGGCATCCGAAGACTCGCTGGAGCTCCGTGATCGCTTGCGCGAATGGTCCTCACTCGACTCGTCGGCATCCTCCGCTGGAGATCGCGCTGACGGCAGCTCGGACACGGAATCCACCACTTCATTATCCGGGGCATTCGGATACCTTTCGGGCAACGGTGGTGCCATGCCCGACACTTTGAAGCTCTACAAGATGAGAAGAAACTTTGTTAGCAAACAAAGGAAACAAATACACATCCAACAAAAAAGGGGGAGCACTACGTGCACAAATCTACACCTTCGGCATGGCCAACGTCGAAGAAAAGGGAGGAGTCAGCGACTTCCCCGGGAGTTTTTCTCCGGCCTTGAACTTCAGCAGCACGCGAAGATCCTTGTCAAGACTCGACTCGGAGATTTTCTCACTCGAAACCCTCGTCGGATCACGGCGCCCAGAATAAAGAAACATCGGGTGCGCCCTCGCTTGGAGAGGCTGCACCCGACGTTCAAGAAACATCCGGATGATGTCCACGCCGTTCACCTCCTTCTCAGGAATCAGTTGGAGGTCCTCCACCCGACGGTAAAAGGCCTCTATCTCCTCCACCTCACCGTCTAAGATTTGGTTTTTCCAAGACCTTTTCTTCTCAATCTTTTCGGAGGGGTCAAAGGGAACAAGACCAAAATCTTGCCCAGGCAATACGGAGTCGCGGATGTAAAACCATCGCCTCCGCCAGTACTGGACAGATTCGGACATGGAAAAGGAAAAGAATTGCACATTGGAACTGAGGGAGATGATGAAACCCCCAATGGGATACACACCATCCGAACCAGACTGCCTCTTCACGGAATAAAGCTTCCGGAAGAGGCCAAAGTGCGGCTCAATGCCAAGCCAACACTCGCAAAGCGTGATAAAACACGCAATGTGGAGAAGAGAGTTGGGAGACAGATGATGGAGTTGAACCCCATAGAAGAAGAGCAGTCCACGGAGGAAGTCGTGGACCGGAAAAGAAAACCCGCGAATCACGAAGGCAACAAACATAACCCGGTACCCAGATGGGGGACGGGGGATTACCTCATTGCCGGGGAGTTTCATGGCCGTCGTATCTTGCGGGATCAGGCCCCGCTCGCGCAGTTTGCGGAGATCGCTCTCCCGCGTCTCTGATCGCCGCCAGCCGCCATCGGTAACGCGAGCAGTGGTGGTGCCCTTCTTGCCTCCGGCGGCACTGGTCCCAACCGCAGATGAAGATTTCTTTGTTTTCCCCATGGCGCTACGGCGGTAGTGGCGATGCCAAAGCAGAAAGAACGAAGGAAATGTGGAAGAAAAGCTCAGCGCGTAGCAAGAATCGCTCAAGAACAAGGAAGCAGTGAACAGATGAACTGCTGCGGTGAAAAACAAACCACGATTTCACCAAGGATTATAACAGCGAAGACGACGCACGCTGGCCGTCCATCGAGAAGACCTAACGCCAACGGTAGATCTGGCCGTACACGTGTCAACACCAAAACGAACCGTCGTTACCACGTCGTCCACTATGCGCGGAAATCAAGGAGACATCGTAATCATCTCCACGCCGCGCGTGACCGGTCAATTCAAAGTCAACAAGTGGGACCCACGCTTCGTCCAGTCAAGTCATCTCTGGCGTAGCAGACGCTTGAGGTCATCGATCGTAAGCACTGACGTCATCAAAAGCTATACTAGAACCACTTCAGCTCCACAGCTTAGAGTACTCACTCGAATCTATGATTCGACTAAATACTCGGGGATACTCCTATCAGGAGAGCTGGCCGTGCACCCGACAGACAAATGAGGACAAAATTACTTCTCTGAGTCCTACGTCGAGTCTACGACTCCACTACGGACTCGGGGGCTACTCCCATAGGGAGGATGGATTTAAGCATCCGAAAAAATTTCGAGTCCTGCGGACTTAACGACCAAAACAATGCTTGAACTAAAGTCTCCGTTCGAGTCTACGACTCGAACAGACACTTGGGGGCTACTTCCATAGGGAGCGCTGCTCGCGCACCCTATGAAATCTTCGACTGTGATCTTTCGGATCAGCACGCAAAAACTTTTTGGCAACTCCGCCCCAACAAAACGCTAAGTGAGTGACAATCTCCTTGGCCACCCGAAGCACCTCCGAGGTGATAAATGTTCGGATGCTGCGTCTACGACGCAAAGATAAGACCTGCAGATATCATCTGATGGCCTGGCAACGCACCTGACTGCGTTCTGCTAGTATGAATCCGTACCAGCAGGTACAATGAAAATCCCGACGGACGCGTTGGGTACATCGATTAAAACCACTGGAATTCCACTCATGTAATTCCTCCACGGCCTGAGTCGAATTACGCCAGCATATGTTCCAGGTCCGGGTTGAGGGACCCGAACCTGAACAAGATCGTGTCGTTTCGTCCTAAGACAGTTAACTGACCCTGATCCGTCGGGTGAGTCAGGCACACGCATCAACGATCCCTACACACACATACTATTAAATATATCTGCACCCTAAGGATGGAAGAGTCCTCAACCGAATCTACGATTCGACTGAACACTCGGGGGCTACTGACATGGTTATACCCTACGGGTACGTGACTTCAGCATACCTGGTCCAGCCCAAGGAAGGCCCATAGCAGACATACGATGGACCATGAAGATTTTCGGGTGGCCAAGGCCCATGACACCTTCGGATCCTTGGAGAGCAAGACTAGCATAGATAGGGTAAAACCCTAGAACTTGTAACCGACTAGGACTATGCCCGGGACCTGCCTAAGTCTATATAAAGGCCAGGAGGGCACGTCCTAGATCTCTCGACTCATACTTTCGCACACGCATCCACGCCAGATCGAATCTGCGCACCCTGTAACCTTCGGTTCCGCCGTAATCAAGAGCAGACAAGCAGGAGTAGGGTTTTCCCTCCGGGGGCCTGAACCTGGGTAAATCTCGTGTCCCCTGGTTGCTTGTCTGTTAACCGTGCCACGATCTCCAGCATCTCCATCTTCTCCAAAACCCAAGTCCATAACAATGGGCATTGACGAGATTAAACCTCGTCACCCAGCCCCCTCTCCCCCTTCTCCTTATCCTCTTCTCCTTCTTCCCTTCTCCTCTCCTTCTCTCCTCCCTTCTCCTCCTCTCCTGTTGTCCTCTCCTCCCTTTCTCTTCTCCTCCTCTCCCTTTCCTTCTCTTCTGCTTCTCCTCCCATTCTTCTCCTCTCCTCCTCTTCTCTTATTCTCTTCTACTCTTCTCCTACCCTTCTTCTCGTTAGTTAGAGCCGAAGGCGAGGAGCGGCGTCCCTCTGCAACCCCTACAATAAATCTCGAGCATCGAGCTCCTACCCATGGGGATCTGCATTTCCTCAATTTTCTCCTCGTGGCCATGGTGACATACTAGAGGGAAGAGGAATAGGCGATTTGTCGAGTTGGTGCTTAGCAAGGAGATATGATGTGTGTGGTTGCACACACTCTAGAAGCTGTTGTTGATGGAGTTCCTTACCTCTAGCGAAGCTTCGCTAGAGCTACTCTTGGCCAAAGGAGCCGCTCCATCCCGGGGAGTGTTCTCCCTTAGAATTTCGTCCTCTCTGTGTGAGGGTCGTCTTCGACCTTAGCTTAGGATTCATTGTCAGTGACGCCCAAAGTGGCTTGTTCCTTGGTGGTGACAGAGACAACGACTGGTGCTAGAGATTTCAGTTTGGCGGCGAAGAAGGAAAAGGACCGGATCGTATGTTCGTGTTGTGCTTTAGGGTCCTAGCTGCAATTTCTCAGCCATGTGATGTATTATGTTTTTTGTTGAGGGGCTTCTTGTAAACTTGTACCAACCACCTAAGTAAGGCCATCTCCAATAGCACCCCACAAACGGACAAATCTGGCTCGTTTTTTGTCCGGCCAGACAGTACCAAGAGATGCGGTGCACATGCACCAAATTGGACAAGGGTCCGTTTGTGTCCTCTTTCCAGCGCAAATTGGACAAAAGGGACAAAATGTCTGTCCAAAATGGGGGTCTCGACTAGAGATGCCCTAATGTGAGCTTTGAGGCCCTTCCGGGTCTCTCCTGTTTAAAAGAAAAAGGATAAGACCCTTACCATGAAGACGGTGCACCTACCTCTCGTTTAGATTTGCCATTTCTATTGATATGCAAAAGCACAGAAATGGCCGGTTTATTTACAAAAAAAACTGGCTACACACATGCACCCTTAACGTCATGGAACACGACCGTAGCAAGAGGGTACACTTAGCCATCCTACGTACCCACAAAAGGTACACAGATGCCAAGCTCGACTGGCCTATGCCAATCAGGTGGCTCCTAAAGACAAGCTCGGAAAAGAAGATGCGCAAGACCAGCGTTGAAGAAGACCTTCACTATGAAAAATTTAGCGGTGAAAATTATATCGCGTGTGTTTCACTATGAAAGATCTTGCATCGATGTTCAATGCAACAAAAACTGAACACCATCGATGGTTGAATTTTTTCTTAAAATAATATGTGCCGATCCTATCGACCCGGACAGAGGGGTCTAGCCAATTTGTTGTGAACTCCGAAAAAAGCTTCCTTCGATCCATAACAAGTGGTTCTTAATTTAATACTCCGTCTAGAAATAACTGATTTGAGTTTGTTTAAATTTAAATATATCTATATATTAAAATATTTCTAGATACATTGGAATTTAGACAAAACCAAGTCAGTTATTTCTAAACGGACTGAGTATAAAATTGTTAGATCAGCAACGCTTATTATGGATCGGACTCGGAGGGAGTACTTGTTGTGGATCTTGTGTGCAGCAGCCGCCAGACTCATGTCCTCCTGTTTGGTTCAGAAAACCGTCTGAAGCGTATCATCCTTGCCTTGATCGTTTCTCCTGCAATTCAGCAACGTCCCACGACCAAGGCCGCTCCACGCCTCCAAGCTGCCAGCTCGCATCTTGGATTGAGTTCAGCTCTGTGTAGTGCTTGAACTTGTGGTGGGTTCGTTGGTGCTATGCCTGTAACTGGACTCAACTATATGCATTGTATCCCTGAAGTGTTGCATTCGAAACTGTCAAAACGAAGAAAAGAAATGCTGCGATTGACTGTACCATGACGCTGACAGCATTTTTTCTTTCCGAGGAACGCTGACAACACTAGTTTTTTTTCTCGAGACTTGCTGACAACACTGGCCAAGTTCTGGGCCTCTACATGATTTCGGCCTAAAAATGAGAGTGGTCAATATGACAAATAGAAGCCCACGCACCCAACCAGAGTGCAAGAGGAGCTTACCAGTGTACTTGAACACTTCAAAATGTTGGATGTCACCTTGAGTTCCCCCAACAGCTTCACATTGCAGCTAAAACTCATCGAGTCTGACATTTTGATAGGCAACGTGAATTGGCTGAAAGGAACTCATGGCGATCACAAACCTGGTTCTCGTTTCAAAACATCTCGCAGGATTACACAAACACTTCACATCAGGCCTAAAACAATGCCTCGTGAATTGCTTGAAGAGAAAGCAAACATGCTTTGTATGTATTTATCTTCTCTTCCGGTTCTTGATCGGCATTGAATAAAGGTCGGCGGTACCGAGCGTTCCCCCAAACACTTCACATTGGCACTTGAAACAGAGACTCGTGAGGTGCTTGTAGGAAACCCATGGTAAAATCAAACATGCCTTACATGGATCATCTTTTCTGGTTCTTCGTCCTGCATTGGGTGAAGCTTGGTGGCACCAAGAGTTCCCCCAAACACTTCACAAATGCGCTTGAAATAGTACCTTGTGAAGTGCTTGTAGGAAACCCATGATAAAACCAAACATGCTTTGCATTGCTCCTCTCTTTTGGATCTTGATTGGTTTGGGTAAAGCTTGTTTATACCTAGAGTTCCCCCAAACACTTCACAATGGCGCTTGAAATAGTGCCCCGTGAAGTGCTTGTAGGGAACTCATGGTAAAACCAAACATGTCTTGCATTGACCATCTCTTCTGGTTCTTGGTCAGCATTGGGTGAAGCTTGGTGGCACCAAGAGTTCTCCCAAACACTTCACATTGGCACTTTAAATAGAGACTCATGAAGTGCTTGTAGGAAACCCATGGTAAAACCAAACATACTTTGCCCTGATCCTCTTTTCTGGTTCTTGATCAGATTTGTGTAAAGCTTGGTTATACCGAGAGTTCCCCCAAACACTTCACAATGGCACTTGAAATAGTGCCTCGTGAAGTGCTTGTAGGAAACTCATGGTAAAACCAAACATGCTTTGTATTGATCCTCTCTTCTGGTTCTTGGTCGGCATTGAGTAAAGCTTGGTGGTACCGAGAGTTCCCCCAAACACTTCACAATGCCTCTTAAAATGATGCCTTGTGAAGTGCTTGTAGGAAACCCATGGTAAAACCAAACATGATTCACCATTAGTACAACTCTTACGGTATATGGAAGGTGTCTAGTAAATGCTTAGTTACACCGAGAGTTTTCCCAAACACTTCACATAAGCCCTTAGGAAGGTACTTAAAAAAGTGCTTGAAGGGAACTCCTGGTAATACCAAACGTGATTTGACGTGGATACATATCTTGTGGCTTTTGACCCGCAATATCAACTGAATGCTTAGCTACACCGAGAGTTCCCCCAAACACTTCATATTATACCTCAGAAAGGTGTTTCATAAAGTGCTTGAAGGAACTCCCGGTGATACCAAACGTGGTTCATTATGAGTACATTGTCTTTTTTGACATATGGACAATATCTACTAAATGCTTGGTGACATCGAGAGTTCCTCCAAACACTTCAGAAAACCCCTACAAAAGATGCTTCCTGAAGTGAACTCCGGACAATGCCAAACTCGACTAATACTCCTTGTATATACGGATTTGACATGTGGACCAAACTCTATAATATTTAGTGCACACGCACTCCCAAAACTATCAAAAAATGTTGGTTCCCACCCAGAGTTCCCCCAAACACTTCACTACACACAGCTCTCAATCCCTGCATTGAACACTTAATGAAATGTCAATGCAGCAATGAGGCATGAGCTAGCTACTGAAGTGATTTGAGGAGAACTCCAGGTGACGACCAACCAAAACTAGCCAGGACTCTTTGACCACACTTGTTTAATCTTCCTTGGTGATGAGAGCACAGCCGGCCGCTATTTATAAGTATAGACGATATAGACTGCAAGACGTAGTAGCAAGTTTGTTGTCTCCTGTGGACCGGGGTGTGCAAAAATTCATGCAAGCTAGCTCTTGGTGCCGGATGAACCTAGCTGCCAATGCACCTAGCCGTGATGCAGCCTAGGTTAGAATGAAGCTAGCTGCTAGAGCAATGGGAATCTAGTGAGATGTGGCCCGGATTTGCAGCTCCGAATCGCAGAAAAGCTCGATGGAGTAAAAAAGGTGTGTGCCCAGCCCCAGCATGCAAATTGCTTATCTCTAGCAGCAAGAAGAGATCAGTGTCGTCGTCGTCGCCCGGTTTATAGCCACGAACATTTCTGTCAGCGTGTGCAAAGGGACACAGAGATCACGTTGTAGGTGGTATAATTATCATTATCCCAGCTGGTGCAAAGCTAGCCTGTGATGCAAGTTGCAGGCATGGGAGAGAAAATGCTTCATAGATCTCATGGATGAATGTGCTCGTTGCAGCAGTGCTGTGGGGCAGTATCTCTCGAAACAGGCTTTCGCCCAGCTTTATAAATAAAGCACATCGGTGAGACCGCTGCTGGGCCAGACAGCACAACGCCCAAGGACAAACACACAACACGATACACGATGCTGGGGCAGCAGCACACACACGCCAGAACTAAAACAAGGAAAAAAACAAAAAGAACCGGAGACAGAGACGGATCGACTAGACGAGGAAGACCGCAACCGCTGCGCCCGCCGAAAAATGCCCACCACGCTCCTAGCCCCGACTCGTCAAGCACCAATCAACACCCTCAAGAGGGAAAGCGACCGCTGCTGCCCGGACCAGAAACTGGCCCTAGGATTTCCCCCGGCACACAGAGGGGAATGGATGAAGGGAAGCCACGACGCCCTCCAGGAAGGAAGATGCCACCCGCGGGCGGCACCGCGTCGGTGTCGGTCGAGCCGACAAGGATTTCTCCCGAGAACCCTATCCATAACCCTCGGACGAGCCGTCGCGCCACCACCAAACCCTGCCTCCCACGAGCATGCGCCACTCCGGTTCCGACTTCGTCATCATCGTCTCACCGAGCAAGCCGACGCGAGGACTGCAAATCGCGGCACGGATAGAAATGGAACGGGACCAGCAGTACCGCGGCCGCGCGGGAGGGAACTTCCTCCACCGCCTCAGGCGGTAGTCGACCGGACACGGCTGCGGACAACCCAGTCGGCCATAGGTCCGGTCGGGCCTATCAGGCCCGTAAAGCCTCCGCGAAGGCAAACCAGTCCCATGGCGATCCGGTCGGGCCCCGACGGGCCCGTAAAGTCCGCCACCACGCTGCAACAGGCCAGCCGAGGACGCCGAGGATCCCGTATACCCTAACCTGCCAAGATCTATAGCACAGCCAAAGCAAAGATGGTAAGGTCACAAGGAACTTTTAGGTGTAGAAGAAATGTATACTTAGGTAAAAGAAGACATGATAAAAATTAGCTTCTGCGTGTATGATACATGCTGAAAATTTGGCAATGCGTCTATGATATAAAGGGGGCAAGGGTGCCACCTGTTCTTAAATAAAATCACAGTGTTTATGTACAGTTAAAAGAGTGGATTCGTGGATAGCTTTATGACCTGCTAGTGTACTAGTGCTACTACTTTTCACAGGCTGTGGCTTCTCTGAAATGTACCATCAGTAGCAGTTCAGTATGTGCTAAGTGTGGTCAACACATCGTTGGGGAAAAGAAACGCAGGGTATGAGCTGAGTGTGAGATCACCACCATGCAACCGTTGCGAAGCTTCCGCCAGTTGAGAGACATGCCAGTTGAGAGACATGCTGAGTGTGAGATCTTTGCTGATAATTAGTTGCAGAAAAATGCTCCACGGATCTTATTGGCGGATGTGGTCATTGCAGCAGCGCTGTATCCTGTATGGGTGCAGTATCTTGATAAAGTGATTAGGAACTTAGGTGCTCCTAGAAGAGATAGAGTGATGGGGAGCTTAGGTAGAGGAAGAGAAAATGTTTTCCGCGTCTGCGATATGTAGAACCTTTTAGTTAGCACACTGACACTGTTATGCAGCAAAAGCCAAGAGTATAAGACACAGTGGTTATGTGCAGCGTAAACAGTCATAGTTCAGAAACTTTGATGACCTACTAATGTACCGCTGGTGCTAGTACTTTTCACAGGATGTGTGCCATGATCGATCGGTACGTCTGCTCAGGTACGTCTCATAATTAATCCATGTTGAAATTTGGAAACAGAAGGGCACTGTATTAGTGACAATTATGAACTGAGCATGTGATCATCATATACATAAACAAAGTACTCCGTACTACACATATATTTTGCGTGTCGGTAGCCGGTGGGACTGGCATGTTCATCAGAATTTATTAACTACTAAAGGCCTGCTATCTACCACATCGACAAAATAATGCTAGAACACATTTGGTAACCACAATGCTCGAGCACAGGGACCTAATCTGGTAGTAAGTATTTTCCATTAGAAAACCAGTATGATTCCAGTGGGCTAGTTGTCCCATTATGCGTGACTGTATGGGCAGGCAGCATAAAGGGAGCGAGAGAAAAGCCGGGACACCGATCGATGACAGCATGCTCCCAGTAGCCACCAACAGGATCGATGACTCATATTCCCAAATCATAAGACCATATTGTAGAGCAAAAGGATACAAGAAGGTGTCCAGGTTCAGTGTATGCGATCCCTGTCATCACAGAACACACATCGTTCAAAGTTGAGGACTGAGAGACCACAGGGTTTCAGACTAGTGAGGTTGGGACTGCTTGTGGAGGGACACATGGAGATACTTGGCGGTATAAGTATCTTTGGAGGAGCATCATTGGCAGAGGGCAAGATGGTGACGATGATGCTGCGTCAGGAGCTGCTCTTCTTCCTCCTGATGTAGGTTCAGTTCAGGTAGGGAGGAGGGCTTTACTGCTGTTCCTGCCGTCGTCGTCTCGCATGGAGTTCCCCCGTTCACTTCTTGGTTCTAGTTTGGTGTTGGTTCAGTTCAGGTAGGGGGGAGGGCTTTACTGCTGTGATCTATCTCCCTTGTGCTTGTTCTTGGTGGGCGATGGAGTCTCGCTTCGTGTTCTTCGTGTATCGGAGCAATCAATAAATCTTTGGGCAGTAGAGAGCCTGCTGGTGTTTCTTGGCATCTTTCCTGGTCTTCCCTTCGTTTTGTGCCTCATTGTCATGCCCTCCAGAAATGCAAATGTGTGTCTGTTTCTGGATGCGATCAGGCTTGCGGTTATAGCTTAAGAAACTTCATAACCATGGAATAATCTCCAATGCAGCAAACGGTTTGTGATCCCAGATAGATTAAGATATCGTTATGTATATTCACATACAGTAGGACATTTTGGTTCGACCTCTGCTTTCCATCCAGTGTGGTGTTGCCTGTTCTCCTCATGAACATATTTTAAAAGTGTGATTTTTTTTCAAAAATTATGAATATTTTTTAAAAAATACGAGCAAACTATAAAGTTCCGAACCAAATCTAAAAACAGTAACCTATTTTGTAAAACGTGAATTTTTCCAAAATATAATGAATATTTTCCAAAAAAAAAGTAAAAGAAGGAAAGCCAAAAAAGAAAACAGAAAAACAAAAAGAAAACAGAAAACAGAAAAAGAAAAAGAAAAAGAAAAAGGGAAAAGAAAAAAATAGAGAAAAACAGAAAAGTACACCGGACCACGAAAACGGGTCATCCCAATAGGGGAAAACCCTATGCGGCGCAAGCCCCCCGCGCAGCAGCAGGGGCAATTAGCATTTCACCTATTTACTGCATAATGCAGCATTACTACCCCGCGTCGCCTAAAGCAAAACCGTCATGGGCCAGGCGTATCTCCTTTTTAAGCGAACGACTGTGTCGGTCGGTCCATCAGAGTTCCATGTTTGAATGAAGAGATCCCTTATCCTTTCTTTAGCAAATGATGAATATGAAGTCTCGGAGGCTATGACTACTATGGATCCTCTGACTCTCATTCAGGATACCTTCCCGGGTCTCGTCGGTGTTGCATGTAGGTCATGATATGCCTCATGTCCCCCTCCTCATGGAGAACCCACTCTCGGGGTGTCGCTTTGCTTTGTTTAGCCCGTCCTCTAGGCACCTTTGGAGGCGCTCATCACTGTTAGCTACCTCCCGTTTTCGATTTTTCTTGGTTTGTTGGTTTTATTTTTTATTCTTCTTCTCCATTTTTTTCATTTTTTCCTTTTATATTTTCTTTATTATTATTCTTTTTCTTTCATGTTTCTTCTCCTTTTCCCATTTTATTTTTTATGTTTCTATTCATATTAAAAATTGTTTACATAGTTTATTCATGAGCTTTAAGAATCGTCCATCATTTTTGAAAATTGGTTCATGATTTTAAAAAAATTGTTCATGCTTTTGAAAATTGGTTATGATTTTTTAAAAATGTTTATGTTTTTTTGAAAAATGTTTACCCTTTTAAAAGTGTTCATGACTTTTTATTTTTGGTTTATTATTTTTGAAAAAAATTCATGATTTTTAAAAATGTTTAGATTTTTATAAAATTGTTCATGATTTTATGAAAAATGATTGCCTTTTTAAAAAAGTGTTAATGATATTTGAAAATTGATTGATGATTTTTTTTTAAATTGTTCATGATTTTTAAAAATTGTTCTTTTTAAAATGTTTATGATTTTTTGAAAAAATAAGTATTCATGAATTTTTTTAATTTGGTTCATAATTTTTGAAATATGTTCATTATTTTCAAAAAAATGTTCATGGATTTAAAATTTTGTTCAATTTTTTCTAAAATGGTCCATTATTTTTGGAAAAAATGTTCATGATTTTGAAAGTTTGTTTAGAATTTTGAAAAATAAGAAAAAAATTATGCACTTTGGTTGTTTTCTTAACCATTACACACGAACGAATTAATAGATAGATCTCGGAAGAAACAAATGATGTAAAATGAACGAACGAACCATTAATTTGGTTGCTTTGTTTTTTTAAGCAACCACAGGAGCTCCGTTTTTTTAATTAGAAAGAGGGAAATCAAGGTCCAGCCTTAGAGCTAAGGCATGTTTTTTAATGAGGATAAAAAACATGACATAGAAAAACCCAAGAGAAAAGAAACAAAAATAGCCTAGTCCGGCTCCCCAGTGATTGCGGGCCCGAAAGTCACAAAAGCACATGCGCGTTGCATGATGTATTCCCACGTGATATCAACCACCTCCAAGTAAGTTAGGCGACGGCTAGAGAAGATCCTCTTATTTCGTTCTTTTCAAGCATTCTAGATGACGTAGAGGAATCGGCCGTTGATCCTATGTTTCTCATTCTTGGCCTGGCCGAATATCAAGTGTCCCACCAATCCGAAATAGAAGGGGAGGCCTGAACAGGGGTCCTGCCGCGGCATTGTTCTAGCTTTGGATGAGATTACAGACCGCAAAAGTGAAGAGCGCCGCGGCATAGAGCGCATATCAGATCATGATTCCAAGCCCTGGTAGCAAGGTTGTCAGCCGTGAGGAGCTTCCCGTACATGGAAAGCCATGCAAAGAGTTTGCATTTAGGCTCGACATGTGCAGACCATAATTTCCCGGCAAGGAATTTAGGATGGGAGCCATTGAATTGAGCGTGGTAGGCCAAGGTGGCATTGTAGGATTTGTCTTCGGTTCAGGACCAAACGATCGAGTCGTTGACCTCCTGAGTTAGCTGAAGGCCCTCCACCACGTCCCAAACCTTGAGATACTGGGCAAGCTGCACGGGCATGTTTAGACGCGAGACGGAACGAATCCAGTTGCTGCTCGAAAGCTCTTTGGCCACTGTTCTGTTTTTTATAGAGGCGATCATGTAAAGATCGGGATGACCGTTGCATGGTAGACAGCAGTCGCCATAAGCACAGACTTTGCTAAAGCAAAACGACCAGGCATAGATAAGTTCTTGACCATCCACCCCGGCAGCTTCCCAGCAATCTTGTCGATCAGGGGTTGAAGATCCACTTTATGAAGACGCCGAAAGTGAAGAGGTAAGCCTAAATATTTCCCCAGGAACGCAGCAATCTTTGCCGGGAAATATGCAAGGACGTCCATTAGGTCAATGGCTTCACATCTCACGGTAAAACCTCCGTCTTGCAAAGATTGGTGACGAGGCCACTAGCCTTTCCGAAGCAGTCAAGGATGGTAGAGATTTCCTGCAGCTCCCCTTTGACAGGGTTGACAAAAATCCCGGCATCATCGGCGTATAGAGAAACTCTGCATCTAGTCGTGCGAGACCTAATCAGATTAAGGATTCCACGACGGCTGGCGATAGAGAGGATTCGCTGCAGCGGGTCGATAGCCAGGATGAAAAGCATGGGGGGCAGAGGGTCGCCTTGCCTTGCCTAAGCCCTCTCGCATGCGATATGGGAGTTCCGGGGCCACCATTAAGGAGCACTCTGGAGGAGGCCGAAGCGAGGGAAAGGCACACCCAATCATGCCAAATTTGCCCAAAGCCTAGGGCTGCCAGGACCTCCAGAAGGTACGCCCAACCCACGGAGTCGGAAGCTTTTGAGATATCAAGCTTGAGGAACAGACTAGGCGTCTTAGAGGAGTGAAGCTCTTTAATCAAATTTTGCACATGAATAAAGTTGTCATGAACGTTCCTTTTTTTAATGAAGGCGCTTTGGCACTTGGAGACAATCTCTGGCAGGATCGGGCGCCAGCCGATTAGCGAGCAACTTTGAGAAGATATTTGAAAGGCTATGGATAAGACTGATAGGTTTGTAGTCACCTACAACCGAGGCATCCGACTTCTTGGGGATGAGGATAATGTTTGCAGAGTTTATTAGATTAGTGCATCCCCCACGTCGACTCGCCATGGGCACGATTGCCGCCACAATGTCGGCTCTGATGATGTCCCAACATCTCTTGAAGAAGGCTCCAATGAATCTATCCGGATCCGGGGCCCTGACCGAAGGGAGGGAGAAGACCGCTTCACGAATTTCCTGCTCCTCGAACGGGGCATCAAGCTCCGAGTGGTCCCGTTGCACGTATTCCAGGGCCTCCCAGTCGAGGCCACTGCAGCTGCCTATTTGCTTTCGTGCCAAGAATGCTCTTGAAGTGCTGCAGCAACGCCTCCTCTTTATCTTCTTTGGTGAAAGCGGTACCAGTGGTGGTGGAGAAGGATTAGATACGAACCTTTCGGCGACGCCGTTGGCCCTGGCATGGAAAATCTTTGTGTTGGTGTCCCTCAGCTTAATCCAAGTTAGGCGTGATATCTCTTGAAGCTTGATTTTTGTATGGCAAGCAGTCCAAGATAAGAGGCCTTTAACTTGCGTCTAAGTGCTCTTTCATCCTCAGAAAGAGGTCTAGACTCTTCCGTAATGTCCAGTCTCAGAATTATCTCTTTGGCCATGTTAATCTGAAGCTTAAGATTGTCGATGCACTGTCTTTGCCATTGCTTGAGAGCTTTGGCCGTTCGAGAGAGCTTGATGTGAACACGGCGTATAGGGTCGAGGGCCAAAATAGGTTTGCTCCATGTAGTAGTGACGACTTCTTTGAAACCTTGCATTTGAAGCCAAAATTCCTCAAATTTGAAGGAAGGCTTTCTGGTAGTCGCAACGGCACCTTGGAGGAAGAGGGGTGCATGATCAGAGCAAGCCGAAGTGATTGCCTAGAGGTAGGCGTTAGGGAAAAGCACGTCCCAATCATCGGTGAAGAAGACATGGTCGATCTTAGTGAGAACCGGGTCAGCCTGGGCGTTGGACCAAGTAAAGCGCCGCCCAGCCATCCGCATATCTTTAAGCTGGAGGAAGTCTCTAGCTGCCCGGAACTTGCCAATTAACCGACGGTTGATGTTTAGGTTGTTTTTGTCGGAAGCCTTGGTAATAAGGTTGAAATTGCCTAGCAGGAGCCAGGAATCCCGGACAAGCGGCTTTAAAGAGCGGAGCTCCTCAATGAAGATCAGCTTATCTTGCTCGGATTGGGGCCATAGACGCAAGTAATGGACCAGGCGACATTATCATTCAGCATGGTGATGGTTGCGGACAGCGTGTGGTATGGTCCGAGGTGTGCACGCCCGAGATGGAGAAAAATGCCGATGAGGCCGGAAGGATCATCCCTCCCCTCGTCCCATCCGCTGGGAGGGAAGTGTAGTTGGCCACAAAGGAGGGGCCGATGGCTTTGGCAATAGGGAGTGCCTAGATCTCAGACGTCTGAGAACTTCTTATGTCTAAATTAATGATATCATTCTACTATTTATGCTAATTTTCAGTTGCAACTAGGTTGCAACTTATATAATTTATACTAATTCTCAGTTGTAACCTAGTTATAACTTATTAAAATCTCAGCAAGGTAAATCTAATGGGAGAGAGGCGACTGAGAACTAAGAAGTTCGGTAAATCTAATGGGAGAGAGGCGATTGAGAACTAAAAAGTTCTCGGACGCCTAAGAACTAGCAAATCCGTTGGCAATAATGGCATCGTTTACATCGCCGAGCTTCGTCTCTTGTAAGCAGACAATCGTGGCGTGGATGTCTCTCACAATGTCCCGAACAGCCTCGCGGCGTGCGACGTTGTTCAGGCCACAGGGATTCCAGTTGAGCAGATTTGACGTTCATTTGCGCTATTAAAAGAAACTCGTAGACGCGCGGGTAGAAGTGGCAGAAAACGCTAGGATCACATGAAGATGGCGCACCACATAGCAGCGATGCCACGAATGTAAATGGAGTTCTCTACTGATACAGAGGACGCGGGGCACATGCCCATAGAAGTGAAGATGCAGGTAGTGACTAAGCATCAGCAAGGGTAGACGTGACAGTGGCAATGGCAGCAGCATTGACTGGGGCCTTTTTCTTGGCCTTTTTCCCCTGCTTGATTAGCGCCTCCAGCGCTCGGATCGCCATAGCCGCCAGTGGCCCTTTGAGAAACATCTGCTGAAAGGCCTCCTTGGACAGAGCAACGAAGGAGGACGATGGCGCTAGGAGACCACGGGCCTTAGAGCATCTACAGGAGACGCGCTATAATAGCACAGCGCTAAAATAACTGTTTTTTACAGTGCGCGCTGTAAACCTCCCCAGTAGGTGCTCTAAAATAGAGCGCGCATCCAATATTTAGCGCGGCGCTGGACTTTGCGCTATCCCGACCGTCAAATTTGCAGCTCCGGCTACAGCGCGCGCTATCGTTGCGACGCGCGCGAAGAACACCAACTGCTCTGAAAAATCCCCCGCGCGAGCGCGTCGGCTCTGCCCCTCCGCGCGGCCGCCGGCGATGGAAAGCTCCGGCACCCCTCCCACCCCTCCCTACTCCGTCCCGCCCCCCGCCGGTACCGGCGCCACCGCAATCCCGCCGTCAACCGCGCCAAACCCTAGCGGAGGCGCCGCCTCGGGGTCGGCCGCCAGTCGCGCGCTCTTCAAGCTGCCGCGGACAACCTCCGGCGCAGCGCTGCCACCCATCGCGCCAGGGAAGAAGACCACGTCGAAGAAGACGACGTCGAAGCGGCCCGCGGCGGCGGTGGCGGCTCCAAAGGGGAAGGCAGCGCGGAACGGCGGCGCTGGCGCTCGCCGCGTTGAGCTTCCACCGCCGTCTCCAACCTACGCTCCGCCCGCGCCTCCTACCGACGCTCCGCTAGCGCCTCTTTGATGGATCCATCTCCTTCTACCAACGACACATATGGCGATTCAACCGGCAACACCATCGTGCAAGACTCCGATGAAGATGCCCAACATGGAGGTGGCGGTGGTATGGAGAATGTTGACAAGTGAACCATGTCATTTGTCATTTGTGTTGGAACAATGTCATTTGTGTTTGAACCATGTCATGTTTGGATGAACTATGTTATTTGTGCTTGAACTATGTCATTTTGATGGTTGGAGGATTTTTAGATCCATTTATGCATGAATTATTTGGTGTTTTTTTATCTTCTTTTCATAGATGCAATTGTATTTTTGTGTTTGTGCTGTCGCGCGCGTGCTAAAATACAGCGTCTGGTGGGGGACGAAACGAGCGCGCGCTGCATTTTAGAGCCTCCGGCGGAGGTCGCGCTAAAATGCAGCGCGCAAACGGGATAGCGCGCGCTATCCCAAGTTTGCAGCGCTCTAAAATACAGCCTCTGTTGGAGATGCTCTCAGTGATGATTTCCTGAATGGCCTTCGTCCCCTCCGAGATCTGCCGCGCCTTTTTTTCTTGATTGCAATTCTTCCACTACGCCTCAGAGACGCCGCAAGCAGCACACTCTTCTTTTTCTTCTTTGTCGGCGAGACCTTGGTAAAACCAAATATGCCTTGCATTGATCATCTCTTCGGGTTCTTGGTCGGCAATGGGTGAAGCCTGGTGGCATCGAGAGTTCCCCCAAACACTTCACAATGGCACTTGATATAGTTTCTCGTGAAGTGCTTGTGGGAAAATCATGGTAAAACCAAACATGATTGCTATTGATCCCCACTCGTGGTTCTTGATCGGAAATGAGTAAATCTTGGTGCCACCAAGAATTCCATCAAACACTTCATTATGGCGCTTGAAATGTGCCTCGTGAACTGCTTGTAGAAAACTCATGGTAAAACCAAACATGCTTGCTATTGATCCTCACTCGTGGTTCCTTATCGGCATTGAGTAAAGCTTGGTGCCACCGAGAGTTCCCCCAAACACTTCACAAGTGCGCCTGAAATAGTGCCTCGTGAAGTGCTTGTAGAAAACTCATGGTAAAACCAAACATGCTTGTTATTCATCCTCACTTGTGGTTCTTGATTGGCATTGAGTAAAGCTTGGTGGCACCAAGAGTTCCCCCAAATACTTCACAATGGCACTTGAAACAATGCCTCATGAAGTGTTTGTAGGAAACTCATGGTAAAACCAAACATTCTTGCTATATATTGATCCTCACTTGTGGTTCTTGATCGGTATTGAGTAAATCTTGGTGGCACCAAGAGTTCCCTCAAACACTTCACAATGGCACTTGAAATAATGCCTCGTGAAGTGCTTGTAGGAAACTCATGGTAAAACAAAACATTCTTGCTATACATTGATCCATACTTGTGGTTTTTTATCGTCATTGAGTAAAACTTGGTGCCACTGAGAGTTCGTTTGAAATAGTGACTCATGAAGTTTTTGCAAGAATGTCGTGGTAAAACCAAAAAATGCTTGTTATTGATCCTCACTTGTGGTTCTTGATCGGCATTGAGTAAAGCTTGGTGCCACCGAGAGTTCCCCCAAACACTTCACAATGGTGCTTGAAATAGTGCCTCGTGAAGTGCTTGTAGGGAACTCATGGTAAAACCAAACATGCTTTATGGTTCTTGGTCGGCATTGAGTAAATCTTGGTGGCACCAAGAGTTCCTCCAAACACTTTACAATGGCTCTTGAAATAATGCCTTGTGAAGTGCTTTTAGGAAACCCGTGATAAAACCAAACGTGATTCACCATTAGTACATCTCTTATGGTATATTATGAATGCTTAGTTACACCGAGAGTTCCCCCAAACACTTCACATAAGCCCTTAGGAATGTGCTTCGTGAAGTGTTTGAAGGGAACTCCCGGTAATACCAAACGTGGTCCACTATGAGTACATCGCCTTTTTTGACATATGGACAATATCTACTAAATGCTTGGTGACACCGAGAGTTCCTCCAAACACTTCAGAATACTCCTACAAAAGATGCTTCCTAAAGTGCTTGAAGGGAACTCCAGACGATGCCAAACTCGATTAATTCTAATCGTATATATGGATTTCATATATGGACATAACACTATAATATTTAGTGCACACTCACTCCAAAACCTATAAAAATTGTTGGTTCCCACCCAGAGTTCCCCCAAACACTTCACTATACAATGCTCTCTATCCCTGCATTGAACACCTGTAATAAAATGTCAATGCAACAATGAGGCATGAGCTAGCTACTGAAGTGATTTGAGGAGAACTCCAGATGACGACCAACCAGAACTAGCAAAGACTCATGTTCATCACTCATGTGGACCACACTTGTTTAATCTGCCCTGGTGATGAGCGCATAGCCGGCCACTATTTATAAGATGTAGTAGTAGCAAGTTTGTTGCCTCCTGTGGACTAGGGTGTGCAAAAATGCATGCAATGCAGGCTCTTGGAGCCGGATCGATGAACCTAGCTACCAATGCACCTAGCCGTGATGCAGCCTAGATTAGAATGAAGCTAGCTCCTAGAGCAACGGGAATCTCATGTAGCAAATTTCTTTTGTGCCTTTTGTGCCTTGATTTGCAGCTCCGAATCGCAGAAAAGCTCGTGGACTAAAAGGTGCGCGCCCAGCCCCAGCATGCAAATTCCTTATCTCCAGCAGCAAGCAGAGATCAGCGTTGTTGTCGTCGTCGTCGCCCGGTTTATAGCCACGAACATTTCTGTCAGCGCGTGCAAAGGGACACGGAGATCACGTTGTACGTGGTATAATTATCATTATCCCAGCTGGTGCAAAGCTAGCCAGTGCAAGTTGCATGATGGGAGAGAAAATGCTTCATAGATCTCATGGATGATTATGCTCGTTGCAGCAGTTCTGTTGGGCAGTATCTTGATAAGGTCATCACAATAGGTGTATAAGAAATGTACTTAGGTAAAAGAAGACTGCCCCTATGACAAAAACAAACTTTTGCGTCTATGATACATGCATGCTGAATATTTCTCACTGCGTCTATGATATAAAGAGGACAAAGGTGCCACCCCTACTAAAATAAAAATCACAGTGTTTATGTAGTACAGTTTTTGTGTGTGTGTGTGGGTAGTGTTTATGTAAAGTTAAAAGAGTGGGCTTCGCGGATAGTTTTATGACCTGTTAGTGTACTAGTTCTATAAGTACTATACTTTTCACAGGCAGTGACTTGTCTAAAATATACCATCAGTAGAATTTCAGTATGTGCTATGTGTGGTGAACCCATGTTGAGAACAGAAGAAGCGCAGGGTGTGGAGATGAGCTTTGTATGAACTGAGCGTGAGATCACCATGAAACCCCTGCAAATCTGCCGCCAGTTGAGATACTGTACATGCTAGCTGGGATCCCCGGCGATCTTTGCTGATAATTAGTTGCAGTAGTGCAGTATCTTGATAAAGTGATTAGGCACTCCACTCCTAGAAGAGATAAAGTGATCAGTAGAGGAAGAGAAAATGTTTTCCACGTCCGCGATATGTAGAACCTTTAGCACTGTTATGCAGCAGATGAGCAGTATAAAACACAGTGGTTATGTGCAGTGTAAACAGTCGCAGTTCAGTCACTTTGATGACCTACTAATGTACTGCTAGTGATAGTACTTTTTCACAGAGGTTGTGGCTTATTTGATGTTATATGTTGATCCAAATTCTACAAAGTATAGGCCAACTTCTGACGAGTGGAGCGAGGCCCGTTGCCGGGAGGCTTGGGCCGTCGAACTTAGTTGGTTTAACTGATTAGCCCAAGTGGCTATTGGCGCCGAAAGTATTTGCTTTGTTTGTTCAGGGAGATGGTTGCTGTTGATGCTACAAGGAGGAATTTGTCTCAAGGTGGAGTTTGTTATATGTTGATCCAAATTCTACAAAGTATAGGCCAACTTCTGACGAGTGGAGCGAGGCCCGTCGCCGGGAGGCTTGGTACGGTACGGATCGTCGAAGACCTAGGTTTTCACCGATATATATACCCCTTGTAAGCCGCCGGTTGGGATAGTTGCATCTGTGAAATTCCCGGCGTTTGTAAACACTCCTCGATATAGTGAAGTTTCGCTGGCTGGCGCCCGTGGTTTTTTCCTCTCTTTGTTGGAGAGGTTTTCCACGTTAAATCTGTGTCTCCTTGTTGTGTTTTTCGTTTTCGTTCTTCGTTATCTTCTTGTCGCGATTGTAACATTTGATGTGTGCCATGATCGATCAGGTAACCGGTGGGATTTATTAACTGAAGGCCTGCTAGCTACCACATCGACAAAATAATGCTAAAACACATTTGGTAACCACAATGGTCGAGCACACAGACCTAATCTGGTACATATTTTTCATTAGAAAACCAGTCTGATACCAGTGGGCTAGTAGTCCCATTATGCGTGACTGTATGGGCAGGCGGCATAAAGAGAGCGAGAGAAAAGCCGGGACACCCACCGATGGCAACATGCTCCAAGCAGCCACCAACAGGATCGGTGACTCATATTCCCAAATCATGAGGCCATGCTATAGAGCAAAAGGCTACAAGAAGGTTGTTAGAGTTAAGCACGGCCGGCCAACGGCAAGACGCGTATACGTATGGTATACGATATTGTGTTCGACTAGGATTAAAATTCCTTACCGAGTCCTACAACTAGTCAGCTAGCTAGGCTAGTATTTAATTTCTTGAAACACCCCTGTAATCGTTGTACCGTGAAGTTGAATCAATAAAGAAGCAAAAGGCACGACAAGGGCCTTTAGCAATCCACCGTACGTATGCGAGTTGAGTTGCACCAGCTAATCACAAAGGAGACCGATCGGTTATTCGCTGGAACGTGAGCGTCTCAGCTGACTTTGTGGTGTACGTGCGTGTCTCCGGAAGCGTCTCGTCGGATCTTCTTCGTTGTGGTCGCCGGAAAGTAGTCGGCGGCAAGGGGCTGTGCTAACAATTGGTCTCAGAGCCTCGCGGAGGATCTCCTGGTAACGGGAGGTCATGACGGACAAGGAGCTAGGCGAGTATTCTGGTGTGTCTGCGGGTGCGCCGGTGTCGATGCAGTATCCGCGGTACAGCCGCGACAACTACACGGTCTGGGCGGTCCAGATGGAGTGGGCGTTAGAAGGCGCCAGACTCTGGGAGGCTGTCGATCTAGGCGGCGACGAGTTCAAGAAGGGCGCGTTGAAGTACCACCTAGACCGACTAGCACTCACGGCCATCTGCTCGGTGGTGCCAACGGATCTGATGCAACACCTGATCTCGAAGAAATCTGCAAAGGAGGTGTGGGATATGCTCAAGACGCTAAATCTTGGGCACGAGCGCGTCCGCGAGGCGACCCTGCAAACCTTGCAGAAGAAGTACGAGAATCTGGAGATGGGAGAAGATGAGACGCTAGACGCTTTTGCTTCAAGGGCCGCTACACTGGTCAATGGGATTCGCGGACTTGGCGAGAAGCTGGATGAGATCTCTATTGTGAGGCGTTTCCTCCGCGTGGCGCCGCCGCGTTACTCACCCGTTGTCTCGGCGATCGAGCAATGCGTTGATCTCAAGACTCTCACGATGGATGATCTAGTTGGACGGTTCAAGGCGCACGACGAGCGGATGAAGATCACCTATGGCGACGCGAAAGTGGATGAGCATCTCATGCTTATGGCTCGAGCGTTGTTCGCCAAGGAAAAGAAGGGCGATAAAGCATCCGGCAGCAGGAGTGATAGAGAAGATTCTCGCCCAGCGAAAAAGCATATCGCAGGGGAGGACGAGGACGAGGCTCCGCCGCGGAGGAAGTTTGACATCAAGAAAGTAAGATGTCATAAGTGCGGCGAGCTCGGTCACTTCAAGAAGGATTGCAAGAAATCGTCGAAAGAGAGGGCTCTCATCGCCCAGGAAGGAGATGATGATGGACCGATGATGCTGATGCTCGAAGTAACTGAGCTGAAGGATGAGGAGGATCCTCCATCACCGGGTACGGAGATTGTGGCGCAAGTGGATCACGATCTACCGTGTGTGGATCACGAGCAACGGAGTGTCCGGTTTCTACGTGAAGCCACGTTTGAGGCGAGTGAAGCTTCAGAATCTGATCATGGCGGTCTATGCGTTGAAATTTCGCCTGCAACTCCGACCGGCAATAAGTTCTTCATACTTGCGGTGGATGATCATAGTAAATACATGTGGATTGTGTTGCTGAAAAGTAAGTATCAAGCACAACAAGTATTCGAGAAGATCAAGGAAGCCGGAGAGTTTAAGGTGGAGGCGAAGATAAGAGCTCTACGCATTGATCAGGAAGGCGAGCTGCATCAAACCGTGTTGACCATGGCACGGAGGATGATGAAGAGTAAAGGTTTGCCAGGAAACTTCCGGGGTGAGGCAGTCAATACGGCTGTGTATTTGCTAAACATGGAACCAACTGAGAGTGGAGTTGGTATGACTCCGTATGAAGCATGGTACGGACGGAAGCCCTCGGTTGATCATCTTCGTACTTTTGGATGTGTGGCGCATAAGGTGAATCAGAGTACTCCAATGATCATGACAGGCTATGAAGGCTCGAAGGGATACCGTTTGTGCAACCCCTATACCAATAAGGTGGTTTTCACGGACGACGTAGTCTTTGAGGAAGAGAAATCATGAAATTGGGGCTCCAAGGAACCGGAATATTCATCTTTTCACATCACGTGGAATCTTGAGTATGAAGAAAATATGGATCAACCAAGCTTATCTTTGTCAGCAAATTCAGACCCAGAAGAGATTGAAGGCCTAGGGGGTGCTCCAGGCGTGGACACCAGGCCAGAAGCACTAGGGATACTCCCAGAAGGAAAAGTGTCCGGAGAAAAGGCTAGTCCGTGGTCAGAAAAAACAGAGCTAGAAGGTGTTGTGTTTAGCTCATCATCCGCTAATACAGGAGGTGATGATCCACGTGACGAGCTTGGGGCAAAGGAGTGTCCAGAAGTGCAAGGGCCATGTGATGTGGTGGTGAGTCAAGAAATTGGCTCAGAAATAGGCATGCAGGATACGCTGCATGTAGAGTCGTTGGCTCCAGGAGCTCTACCTGAAGGCACACATGGTACTATGCCCGAAGATCATGTTGAATTGATCAATACACAACCATTACATATGTTCTATGTACTGGAGCTAAGGCAACTACGACCGACGCGAGCACGCGAGCGAAGCGTGTTGGACTACTATCCAATAAAGAAACTTCGGACGGCTGATAATCTGGTGAAGATGAACTACGAAAATCATTGTTTGTTCATCAAGGAACCGGTGAAGACTGAAGGCATGATCATGGACGATATCGACAAGGAGGACGCGGAAAAGAAGGACGCGAACGAGGAGGGTCGACGTGAAGTCATGGAGAAGCCGACAAAAGCAAAGTCGGTGACATGGGTGTTGAGGAAGGAAGCGGTGAAAGCAATGCCGTGGATGACGCCCGCGAGGAGCAGCTGGCGTATTTGGGATCCAGGTCGAGGTGAAACACACATCGTGCTTAGGGGGGTGATTGTTAGAGTTAAGCACGGCCGGCCAAAGCTAGCTAGGCTAGTATTTAATCCCTTAAAACACCCCTGTAATCGTTGTACCGTGAAGTTGAATCAATAAAGAAGCAAAAGGCACGACAAGGGCCTTTAGCAATCCACCGTACGTACGTGAGTTGAGTTGCACCAGCTAATCACAAAGGAGGCCGATCGGTTATTCGCTGGAACGTGAGCGTCTCAGCTGACTTTGTGGTGTACGTGCGTGTCTCCGGAAGCGTCTCGTCGGATTTTCTTCGTTGTGGTCGCCGGAAAGTAGTCGGCGGCAAGGGGTTGTGCTAACAAAGGTGTCCAGGTTCAGTGTATGCGATCCCTGTCATCACAGAACATACTGTACATCGTTCAAAGTTGAGGACTGACAGACAGACGGCGGGTTTCAAAGGTCAGATTCAGACTCGTGAGGTTGGGAGTTGGGACTGCTTGTGGAGGGACACATGGAGATACTTTGTGGTATAAGAATCTCTGGAGGAGCATCATTGGCAGAGGGCAAGATGGTGACGATGATGCTGTGTCAGGAGCTGCTCTTCTTCCTCGTGATGTAGGAGGAGAGGCCGCCGTCGTCGTCTCGCATGGAGTTCCTCCGTTCACTTCTTGGTTCTAGTTTGGTCACTTGGTGGTGGTTCAGTTCAGGTAGGGGGGAGGGCTTTGCTGCTGTGATCTACTATCTCCCTTGTGCTTGTTCTTGGTGTGTGATGGAGAATTGGAGATGCGTCTTCCTATCCTCTCGCTGCGTCTTGTTACGGCTTGATTGTATGTTATATCAAGGCAATCAATAAATCTTTGGCCAGTAGGGAGCCTGCTGGTGTTTCTTGGCATCTCCCCTGGTCTTCCCTTCGTTTTGTGCTTCATTGTCATGGCCTCAAGAAATGCAAATGTGTGTCTGTTTCTGGATCCAATCAGGCTTGCGGTTATAGCTTCAGAAACTTCATAACCATGGAATAATCTCCAATGCAGCAAACGGTTTGTGATCCCAGTCCCCAGATAGATTAAGATATCGTTATGTAAATTCACATACAGTAGGACATTTTGGTTCGACCTCTGCTTTCCATCCAATGTGGTGAGCTGCATGTTCTCCTCATGTACTTATTTTAAAAGTGTGATTTTTTTCAAAAATTATGAACATTTTTTTGAAAAATAGAAAGAAACTATAAAATTCTGAACCAAATCTAAAAACCGTAAACCAATTTTGTAAAACGTGAATTTTTCCAAAATATAATGATTATTTTCCTAAAAAGTAAAATAAAGAAAGCTAAAAAATAAAACCAAAAAACAAAACAGAAAAAGGAAAATGAAACAGAAAAATAAAAAGGAAAAGAAACAGAAAAAATAGAGAAAAACCGAAAAGTACACCAGACCGTGGAAATGGGCCGACCCAACAGGGAAAAACCCTAGGCGGGGTTGCCCCGTGCCGCAGCGCGCGGCAATTAGCATTTCACCTATTTGCTGCATAATAAGGCACTACTGTCCCGTGCCGTCTGAAGCAAAACCGTCATGGGCCAGGGCTATCTCCTTTTTAAGCGAACGACTGTGTCGGTCGGTCCATCAGAGTTCCACATTTGAATAAAGAGATCCCTTACCCTTTCTTTAGCAAATGATGAATATGAAGTCTAGGAGGCTGCGGGTACTATGGATCATCTAACTCTTACCTTCCTGGGTTTCGTCGGTGTTGCCTGTAGGTCGTGATGTGGCTCGAGATATGGCAGTCTCACTAGTAGAAAAAGACCTAGTAACAGAGTTCGGAAAAGGAGGTTCATGGTGTTGAACCCGCGTGCCACTAATTTCACGCCACTGATAAGCAGATAGTGGTGGCGTTCCCGGTGAACGCTAGTACTAAGTTAACTATTAGTGGAGTTTCACTGAACGCCACCAGTAAGATAACTGTAGTGGTGTTCGAGCCTTCATGAACGCCATTAACCATAATTCGGCAAATCTTGATTATATCACCAATATCAAATAATAGAATGCAACAATATTAAACATCATTCAGAATACAATAACAAAATATAACAAAGTTTACTGGATAGCACTCAAAATACAACGATACAAACAACAACTAACTTAGAAGACTATCTAGCCTATTTCTGCGGTTCTACCTAGGGCATGATCTTCAAAGTTAGAGGACTAGTTCTACCAAAGTAAATGATCTTCAAAGTCAGAAGACTCTGAGTCAGGGATCTCGAACGAGAAAAATATGACTCCACAAGTTTTGTCGAGGTAGATTCTCAACTTCATCTTAGCAACCATCCTAAACCTTTTTACCAATTTTGTCCAAAGTGATCATGTAAAGTAAGTTTGGTTCGCCTCGTTCACGACTAGAATCGTATAGCTCTTATCAGGTATTGTCTCTTTCACCAAGATGACCTCAAATTGTCCCTGGTTATTGACACGTCTGTTCACATGGTCAAGAAAGTCCTTTCTTACGTGGCAAGGAATGGTTTGAGAAAAAGTTATAAGCAAACAGTAGTTAATTAGTTTTGATCAAAATGTATGCAAGGCTAGAAATCATAATTAAGCAAAATATACCGCCAGGGTCTAAAGTCTTCGGGAAGCACTATGATAAACTTCTTATCTTGACAACTTTGATGGCCACAGTTGATACAGGGATGCATTTGATGCATGTTCATCTAATGTATTAAATATGTTCAAATATCCAAAATTGTAAATCATTTTTGTAGGAAACATAAAGGCAAGCAAGTGATCTTACAAAAAGAAGGTGTCACAGCTGAACTGAAGGTCTCATATAAAGACACACAAGACAAAAAGAGTGCCTATAAGATCAAATAAAATGTGCAAGATATTCGTGGACATACGACAAGGTCTTATGGGCACCTTTTCACATTAGATTGTGTTATAGTGTAATCATCGACCGTTGGAAAAAAACAACCAAAATAAACATCAAATAGAGAGAAATGTCAGGTTTACTATCACTATCTAGCATTCCTATATCTAGAAATTGAGCCCAAATTTAATATCTCTAAATCACTATTTAACATGCATATATCTAGAATTTGAGCCCAAGATTAGTATCTAAAACACTATCTAACATTTCTATGTCTAGAATTTGTAAGATCATTATCTATAACTTCTGAATTGTATAACAAAGGGGAGGCGCGGCGGGTCGCTCACCGCGAGGTTGGGGACGGGGCTCAAACGAGAAGGTTGTGATGACCAGCGGCTCACGAAGGGGGAGGTTGCAACGACCGGTGGCGGCAGATCGAGCGGCGGCGGCGGATGCGTTCGAGGTGGCAGCGGACATGCACGGTTGGGAGCGGTCGCGGGTGTTGGGAGAGGATCCGGGCGTACGGTGCGGGGCGGCGGATGTGCGGTCCGGGCGCAGTCGTAGGTGCGGGGAGCAGATCCGGGGGTCCGATGCGGGGCAGTGACAAGGAGAGAGGGTGGAGGGTGTGTGAATGATTGACGAGTGCGGGCTGTGAGAGGAGAAAAAGAGAGCAGATTGATACTTAAGGGTGTCGGCGTGCGGGTGGTGGGTAACAGTGTCGTTTCCCTGAATCAAAAGCCACCACTATAATTATTATTTGTAGCGTTCCTTTAGAGAGAACGCTACTACAACCTTTTGGTTCGGCTGTAGGGGTACCCGCCCATTTGTGGCGTTTACTTATACTCAGACGCGACTATTGTGTTTTAGTGATAGCATTCCGAATTATTTCAATGCCATTACTATTTGGCCTGCAAGTAGTGGTGTGCATTATGTTTGGGACGCCACTAGAAAAATGACTGCTATAATGATTTTCCTACTAGTGTCTCGTGTCACCCGCTCATGGGGAATCCACTCATGAGGCGTCGCTTTGCTTTGCCTCGTCTAGCCCATCTTCTAGGCACCTTTGGAGACGCTTATCGGGGTTAGTTGCCTCCTGTTTTCGGTTTGTTTGTTTGTTGGTTTCATTTTTTATTTTTTTTCTCCAATTTTTCGTTTTTTACTTTTATATTTTAATTATTTTTATTCCTTTTCTTTTGTGTTTCTTCTATTTTCCCCCATTTTATTTTTTATGTTTCTATTCATATTAAAAATTGTTTACATAGTTTATTCATGAGCTTTAAAAATCGTTCATCATTTTTTAAAATTGGTTCATAATTTTCAAAAAATTGTTCAAGATTTTGAAAAATTGTTATGATTTTTGAAAAAAAATTACCCTTTTAAAACTGTTCATGACTTTTTATATTTGGTTCATAATTTTGAAACTGGTTCATTATTTTTAAAAATTATTTATGATTTTAAAAATTGTTTAGATTTTTATAAAATTGTTCATAATTTTATGAAAAATGATTGCCTTTTTTTAAAAAGTGTTAAAGATATTTTAAATTTGATTCATGATTTTTTTAAAAAAAAATTTCATGATTTTTAAAAAATGTTCTAATTTTTTTAAATGCTTATGTTGAGAAAACACCTTTCCCAGCTAAGGTAAAGGAGTACTATATGATAATTAGTGCGAATAACAAAGGTACAAAGAAAACTGTGGGACCTGATGAGCAAATAAACATTAAACCTGTAGTAGCCATTGAGAAAGATCTTGTCACTAAAAACATAGAAGTTGGGCACATTGTCTTCTGTGAAGACGCTTCTAATATTGTTGCTCATCCTAGTAAAGCTAGAAAATCTAGTGTCCTTGTGCTTTCTGTTAGAATTGGTGATCATTGCTATTATGGTTTATGTGATATTGGTGCTAGTTCTAATGCTATTCCTTATGAGCTTTATAGGGAAATTATGCATGAAATTGGTCCTTGTGAGCTTGAGGACATTGATGTGGAAGTCCTTTGCGGTAAGATTAAGTACCCTGCTGATTTTCTAGTGCTTAGTTAAACATGTCCTATTATCTTTGGTAGACCTTTCTTGAATACTTTTGGAGCTATTATAGATGGTAAAAAGGAGAAAGTTTTAACTAAGTTTGATGGAGATTCTTATGAGTTTAACTTTTCTAAATTTGCTAAAGCTCCTTATGAAAATAGTTTGCCTAATGAAGATTTCAGGGTTGAACAACTTGCTTCTATTAATCCAGTTTATGACCTTGGACTTCTTTTTGATGATTGTAAGTATGCTCATTCTGATGATGAAGTTGTTTCTTGTGACAGTTATATTGTCAACTTTATTCAAAATGCCACTGAAAGTTATTATGAGAGAGGGAAACATGGTTTTATGCATCTCAATAATATTAAGTTTCCCCATTTTATGTTGAAAGCTTTGAAGTTGCATTTGTTTTGTCTTCCTATGCTAGTGTCTTTTTGTTTCAACAATTTGTTTTCTCATGATACCCCCTTGCATAGGAAGTGGGTTAGACTTAAATGTGTTGGATATTTGCTTCTTGATGCTCTCTTTCACTTCAAATCCATATCTCCTATGTGAGCATCTTTAAAATTATCAAGCCTAACTTAAAGGCATAAAAGAAAAGTACTTCTTGGGATATAACCCAATAGTTTTGTTGAGTCTTGGAAGTTATTACCTCAGTAATAACCGCTCCTTATCCTTTTTGTTTTGGTTTTTGTGTCAAGATCAACTACTTTTGAGAAGTAGAGGAGTTGTGAAAAATGGCTGTCCCGGGATAGATTTTTGTGCTGCATTGTAAAAATTGGTAAAGGAGCTCAGTACTTCGGATGGAGCCGTAATTTCTTGTGCTTGTTCTCCAAGTTGTTATCCAACTTTCATTAGTTTTGTACTTTTTGATTTGAGCAAAAGAATTTTTTTCGAAAAAATCAATCTTTACCTACTGTTCTGCTTTGACAGATTTCTGCCATCATTTGTGTTTGCCTCTTATATTGATTTCCTTTTAGATTCTTTTTAGGCTTTTGGAAAGGAGTTACTACAGTATCTTTTTTTTGATGGATTTCAGTTGAAGTTTGAACCTAAAGGTTCATTGTTTTTGCATACACTAATGTTGCTAATAAGGTTTGTGTAAGGCCTTATATGAAAGAAATTTTCAGGAGATGGAGAAACGGAATCTGCAGAGTTCGTCTTTGAGTAGGTAAAAGTGCTGCAAACTGAAGGTTCATGAAAACCCAATCTTTTTATATTTTTGATGTTTTTATGACATACGTAAGGTTACGAGACGAAACAGAGGAGGAAACGGAGGCCAGATGGGCCACACCCACCCTAGGCGCGGGCCCCAGCTGGCCGAGCCTACAGGGGGTGTGAGCCCCCTGGAGTCCGTCTCCGCCTCGATACTAAACAAGCATGGACAAAGCACCTCAAAGTGTGAACAAAGCAAAGCAAAGTAGATACTAAACAAGCATGGAACCTCAAAAATTATAGATACGTTTTCGACGTATCAATCCTCGCTAAACTGTAGTGGACCTCTTGCAAAATAGCATATTGTGAACCTAAAACTGATTTTTTTCAAAAAATCATGAGCACCAGATCATGTACCTGTAGTTCAAATCAGACTCTCTTCCTACCGATTCGATAGAAATTTGCCTTTTTTATAAGGGATGGACGGAAAGGTTTAATATATCCCAGTTGGACATTGTCCATGGAAGATAGTCTAGTATTTTTTTAGAAATAGGGTGGTACCATTTTGAAATTTTTATTTGGTGGTTGCTTCACAAAACACCTTGTTTTTTGCACTCGGGAAATAAAAATGTGTTATATGAAAGTATCTGTGATGTTTTTATATTTTACTTAATTTTTATGCAATACAAATCTGTAGTATTTGAGTTTATATAGGTAGACCTTATTTTTCTGCAAATTTTGATATTTTATTTGTATTTTTTGAATTATAATGATTTAGCTATGATTTTTTCTAGAATCAATGTGACAAAAGGGAAAAGAGCTATGTCGTCGGCTTCGCTGTCGGCGTAGGTTTAAAACCTGAGCCAACAACACGTCGTCGCTTCGCTGTTATGGCTAGGCCCCTACGCTAACGGTTGCCGTCGGCCTTTCCCGTCCTATTCTGATGGCAAACCTGGGCTGATGGCCCCAACATATAGCCATCGGCGTAGCGTCTGGCTGTTGGTGCTTTGACTTGTTCCTGTAGTGTGAAAAATAAGAGTGAAGAATACGACGAACTAAAGGCCACACACTCACCCAATGCATTTACAAATGAGGTGCTACTGGTGCTTGAACACTTCAAAATGTTGGATCTCACCTTCAACCCACCCCCTCCTAGGTAAAACCAAATATATTTGTTATTGATCCTCACTGGTGGTTCTTGATCGGCATTGAGTAAATCTTGGTGCCACCGAGAGTTCCCCCCCCCCCTCCCAAGACTTCACAATGGCACTTGAAATAGTGCCTCGTCATTGAGTAAAGTTTTGTGTCACCAAGAGTTCCCCAAACACTTCACAAGTGCACTTGAAATAGTGTCGTGTGAAGTGCTTGTAGGAAACTCATGGTAAAACCAAACATGCTTGTTATTGATCCTCGCTTGTGGTTCTTGATCAACATTGAGTAAAGCTTGGTGGCACCAAGAGTTCCCCCAAACACTTCACAATGGAGCTTGAGATACTACCTCGTGAAGTGCTTGTAGGAAAACCATGGTAAGGCCAAACATGCCTTGCATTGATCATCTCTTCTGGTTCTTGGTCGACATTGGGTGAAGCTTGGTGGCACCAAGAGTTCCCCCAAACACTTCACAAATGCACTTGAAATAGTTTCTTGTGATGTCCTTGTAGGAAACCCATGGTAAAATCAAGCATTCTTTGTATTGATCATCTCTTTTGGTTCTTCATCAGATTTGGGTAAAGCTTGGTTGTACCGAGAGTTCCCCCAAACACTTCACAATGGCGCTTGAAATAGGTCCTCGTGAAGTGCTTGTAGGGAACTCATGGTAAAACCAAACATGCTTTGTATTGATCCTCGCTCGTGGTTCTTGATCGGAAATGAGTAAATCTTGGTGCCACCAAGAATTCCACCAAACACTTCATTATGGCGCTTGAAATGTGCCTCGTGAACTGCTTGTAGAAAACTCATGGTAAAACCAAACATGCTTTCTATTGATCCTCACTCGTGGTTCCTTATCGGCATTGAGTAAAGCTTGGTGCCACCGAGAGTTCCCCCAAGCACTTCACAAGTGCGCCTGAAATAGTGCCTCGTGAAGTGCTTGTAGAAAACTCATGGTAAAACCAAACATGTTTGTTATTCATCTCACTTGTGGTTCTTGATTAGCATTGAGTAAAGCTTGGTGGCACCAAGAGTTCCCCCAAATACTTCACAATGGCACTTGAAACAATGCCTTATGAAGTGTTTGTAGGAAACTCATGGTAAAACCAAACATTCTTGCTATATATTGATCCTCACTTGTGGTTCTTGATCGGTATTGAGTAAATCTTGGTGGCACCAAGAGTTCCCTCAAACACTTCACAATGTCACTTGAAATAATGCCTCGTGAAGTGCTTGTAGGAAACTCATGGTAAAACAAAACATTCTTGCTATACATTGATCCATACTTGTGGTTTTTTATCGTCATTGAGTAAAACTTGGTGCCACCGAGAGTTCGCTTGAAATAGTGACTCATGAAGTTTTTGCAGGAATGTCATGGTAAAACCAAAAAATGCTTGTTATTGATCCTCGCTTGTGGTTCTTGATCGGCATTGAGTAAAGCTTGGTGCCACAGAGAGTTCCCCCAAACACTTCACAATGGCGCTTGAAATAGTGCCTCGTGAAGTGCTTGTAGGGAACTCATGGTAAAACCAAACATGCTTTATGGTTCTTGGTCGGTATTGAGTAAATCTTGGTGGCACCAAGATTTCCCCCAAACACTTCACAATGGCTCTTGAAATAATGCCTTGTGAAGTGCTTTTAGGAAACCCGTGATAAAACCAAACGTGATTCACCATTAGTACATCTCTTATGGTATATTATGAATGCTTAGTTACACCGAGAGTTCCCCCAAACACTTCACATAAGCCCTTAGGAATGTGCTTCGTAAAGTGTTTGAAGGGAACTCCCGGTAATACCAAACGTGGTCCACTATGAGTACATCGCTTTTTTGACATATGGACAATATCTACTAAATGCTTGGTGACACCGAGAGTTCCTCCAAACACTTCAGAATACTCCTACAAAAGATGCTTCCTAAAGTGCTTGAAGGGAACTCCCGACGATGCCAAACTCGATTAATTCTAATCGTATATATGGATTTCATATATGGACATAACACTATAATATTTAGTGCACACTCACTCCAAAACCTATAAAAATTGTTGGTTCCCACCCAGAGTTCCCCCAAACACTTCACTATACAATGCTCTCTATCCCTGCATTGAACACTTGTAATAAAATTTCAATGCAACAATGAGGCATGAGCTAGCTACTGAAGTGATTTGAGGAGAACTCCAGATGACGACCAACCAGAACTACCAAAGACTCATGTTCATCACTCATGTGGACCACACTTGTTTAATCTGCCCTGGTGATGAGCGCGTAGCGTCTGGCTGTTGGTGCTTTGACTTGTTCCTGTAGTGTGAAAAATAAGAGTGAAGAATACGACGAACTAAAGGCCACATACTTACCCAATGCATTTACAAAGGAGGCGCTACTGGTGCTTGAACACTTCAAAATGTTGGATCTCACCTTCAACCCACCCCCTCCTAGGTAAAACCAAATATATTTGTTATTGATCCTCACTTGTGGTTCTTGATTGGCATTGAGTAAATCTTGGTGCCACCGAGAGTTCCCCCCTAAGACTTCACAATGGCACTTGAAATAGTGCCTCGCCATTGAGTAAAGTTTTGTGTCACCAAGAGTTCCCCCAAACACTTCACAAGTGCGCTTGAAATAGTGTCGTGTGAAGTGCTTGTAGGAAACTCATGGTAAAACCAAACATGCTTGTTATTGATCCTCGCTTGTGGTTCTTGATCAACATTGAGTAAAGCTTGGTGGCACCAAGAGTTCCCCCAAACACTTCACAATGGAGCTTGAGATACTACCTCGTGAAGTGCTTGTAGGAAAACCATGGTAAGACCAAACATGCCTTGCATTGATCATCTCTTCTGGTTCTTGGTCGACATTGGGTGAAGCTTGGTGGCACCAAGAGTTCCCCCAAACACTTCACAAATGCGCTTGAAATAGTTTCTTGTGATGTCCTTGTAGGAAACCCATGGTAAAATCAAGCATTCTTTGTATTGATCATCTCTTTTGGTTCTTCATCAGATTTGGGTAAAGCTTGGTTGTACCGAGAGTTCCCCCAAACACTTCACAATGGCGCTTGAAATAGTTCCTCGTGAAGTGCTTGTAGGGAACTCATGGTAAAACCAAACATGCTTTGTATTGATCCTCGCTTCTGGTTCTTGGTTGGCATTGAGTAAAGCTTGGTGGCACCAAGAGTTCCCCCAAACACTTCACAATTCCTCTTAAAATAATGCCTTGTGAAGTGCTTGTAGGAAACCCATGGTAAAACCAAACGTGGTTCACCATTACTACAACTCTTATGATATATTATAGGTTTCTACAAAATGCTTAGTTACACCGAGAGTTCCCCCAAACACTTCACAATGGCGCTTGAAATAGGTTCTCGTGAAGTGCTTGTAGGGAACTCATGGTAAAACCAAACATGCTTTGTATTGATCCTCACTTCTGGTTCTTGGTTGGCATTGAGTAAAGCTTGGTGGCATCAAGAGTTCCCCCAAACACTTCACAATTTCTCTTAAAATAATGCCTTGTGAAGTGCTTGTAGGAAACCCATGGTAAAACCAAATGTGGTTCACCATTACTACAACTCTTATGATATATTATAGGTGTCTAGTAAATGCTTATTTATACCGAGAGTTCCGCCAAACACTTCACAATGGCGCTTGAAATAGGTCCTCGTGAAGTGCTTGTAGGGAACTCATGGTAAAACCAAACATGCTTTGTATTGATCCTCACTTCTAGTTCTTGGTTGGCATTGAGTAAAGCTTGGTGGCACCAAGAGTTCCCCCAAACACTTCACAATTCCTCTTAAAATAATGCCTTGTGAAGTGCTTGTAGGAAACCCATGGTAAAACCAAACGTGGTTCACCATTACTATAACTCTTATGATATATTATAGGTTTCTGCAAAATGCTTAGTTACACCGAGAGTTCCCCCAAACACTTCACAATGGCGCTTGAAATAGGTTCTCGTGAAGTGCTTGTAGGGAACTCATGGTAAAACCAAACATGCTTTGTATTGATCCTCACTTCTGGTTCTTGGTTGGCATTGAGTAAAGCTTGGTGGCATCAAGAGTTCCCCCAAACACTTCACAATTTCTCTTAAAATAATGCCTTGTGAAGTGCTTGTAGGAAACCCATGGTAAAACCAAACGTGGTTCACCATTACTACAACTCTTATGATATATTATAGGTGTCTAGTAAATGCTTATTTATACCGAGAGTTCCCCCAAACACTTCACAATGGCGCTTGAAATAGGTCCTCGTGAAGTGCTTGTAGGGAACTCATGGTAAAACCAAACATGCTTTGTATTGATCCTCACTTCTAGTTCTTGGTTGGCATTGAGTAAAGCTTGGTGGCACCAAGAGTTCCCCCAAACACTTCACAATTCCTCTTAAAATAATGCCTTGTGAAGTGTTTGTAGGAAACCCATGGTAAAACCAAACGTGGTTCACCATTACTACAACTCTTATGATATATTATAGGTGTCTAGTAAATGCTTAGTTACACCGAGAGTTCCCCCAAACACTTCACATAAGCCCTTAGGAAGTTGCTTCGCAAAGTGGTTGAAGGAAACTCCTGGTAATACCAAACTTGATTTGACATGGGTACATATCTTGTGGTTTTTTGACCCACAATACAGATGAATGCTTGGTTACACCGAGAGTTTCCCCAAACACTTCACATAATACCTCAGGAAGGTTCTTCGTAAAGTGATTGAAGGGAACTCCCCGTAATACCAAACTTGGTTCATTTTGAGTAGGTCGCCTTTTTTTGCATGTGGAAAATATCTACTAAATGTCTGGTGATACCGAGAGTTCCCCCAAACACTTCAGAATACTCCTACAAAAGATATTCCTAAAGTGCTTGAAGGAAACTCCTGACGATGCCAAACTCAATCAATTCTAATCGTATATATGGTTTTCATATATGGACCTAACACTAATATTTAGTGCACACGCGCTCTCAAAACCTATCAAAAAATGTTGGTTCGCACCCAGAGTTCCCCCAAACACTTCACTGTTCGTAGCTCTCTATCCCTGCACTGAACACTTACGAAAAAGTGACAATGCAACAATGAGGCATGATCTAGCTACTGAAGTGATTTGAGGAGAACTCCAGGTGACGACCAACCAGAACTAGCCATGACTCTTGTTCTCTCATATGGACCACACTTGTTTAATCTTCCCTGGTGATGCATGAGCGCATAGCCGGCCGCTATTTATAAGTATAGACGATAGACTATAAGACATAGTAGCAAGTTTGTTGCCTCCTGTGGACTGGGGTGTGCAAAAATGCATGCAAGCTCTTGGTGCCCAATCGATGAACCTAGCTACCAATGCACCTAGCCGTGATGCAGCCTAGGTTAGAATGAAACTAGCTGCTAAAGCAACGGGAATCTCATGGGATGTGGCCCTTTTGGGCCACGATTTGCAGCTCGGAATCGTAGAAAAGCTCGTGGAGTAAAAAAGGTGCCTCTAACAGCAAGCAGAGATCAGTGTCGTCGTCGTCGCCCAGTTTATAGCCACGAACGTTTCTGTCAGCGTGTGCAAAGGGACACAGAGATCACGTTGTACGTGGTATAATTATCATTATCCCAGCTGGTGCAAAGCTAGCCTGTGCAAGTTGCAGGCATGGGAGAGAAAATGCTTCATAGATCTCATGGATGAATGTGCTCGTTGCAGCAGTGCTGTGGGGCAGTATGTTGATAAGGTCACAAGGAACTTTAGGTGTAGAAAAAATGTATACTTAGGTAAAAGAAGACTGCCTCTATGATAAAAATTGGCTTCTACGTCTATGATACATGCTGAAAAATTTCGCACTGCGTCTATGATATGAAGACTTGAAGAGGACAAGGGTGCCACCTCTACTTACACAAAACAACAATGCTACACCTACGTAAAAATTTACGGGAGAAACTCTACGGGATGACATGTCATTGAACCTGGGCCCATGATTTGCTTGCGTGAGACTAGAACGAAGTGGCAAGAAAAAAAAAGGGAAAGTGGCCCAGCGATGTCCGTCTCCCCCACGAGAAAAAATCCCCAATCCCAAATCTTCTGTGCCAGGTACCGGCCGACGGTGGCGTCGTGCAGATCGGTCCGGCGAGCGGCGATCTTCTCTGGATCGACGTGAGTGACCGGTAGCCTGGCCAGGTTCCCCTCGAGCAGCGATGTCCTCCGGCGCGACACGAGTGGCCAGGAGCCCCGCGAGCAGCGATGTTGTCTGATGCCCCGTGAGCTCCCATTGTTCCGAGGCGCTCGACGGGCTCATTCGATGAGGGGAGGTGAGCTCCCGGGCGACGGCACGACCACCATCACCGCAGGCTCGCCTGGGTCAGAGGCCGCTTGAGCGACGGCAGCTCTGATGGTGCCCTACGTGTTCTCCGAGATTGCAAAATACCTGGAGTTCAGGTGTGACAACCAGAGCTGCAATAAAATTTCGAATTAGTTCAGCTAGGAGTTTTAGCATCTCAGATTTGATACTGTGGTGATCCTGGTGCACTGGAAAATTTGGAAGGAGAGGAACTCCATGATTTTGGAAAATTTGAGTCAGATTTTGAAGGAATAGTGTGACGAACTGCATGCCGAGTGATATAGCTACCTGATGTAACCTCTTTGCCTTCGGTTGTAAAAAATATGATGGCCTTAGAGCAACTTGCCAAATAGTAGTCTCGCTGTAGCTTTCCTTTGTAGCTGATACTACATTTGGTTGTCCCAGGCCTGTCTGGGACGAACTTATATAATCTTGTTACTCCACTTCGGAGCTGCTTGAAGCCTTGTTGTAATTTTCTTGTCATCTCAATAAAGATTGGCTTCTGGCCTTTCGAGTTCAGCTGGGACGACATGTAAGCATGTGCTGCTATGCATCACGTTCATAGCTCTGTATCTTAATTTTTATAAAGGCTTGCAAAGAATATAGCAGCTGGGACGACATGTAAAATTATGTATGCAGTGTGTTGGCTTTAATCATGTAGCACTGCTTCAATTATATAAAGATTGTAAAGGTTGTCTTGTGATTTGTTCTCGTCATGAATAAAAAATTCTTGTGATGGAAGAATCGTTTCTATATCATATTGTGGAACTTCTGTCATTTTTCAAAATGACGAAACATAAATTAAGTCCAGAGTGTACTCAAAGGCATATTACCATTCCAGTTACACAAGAAACAATTGGACAAACGTTTCAGAATTTGTGGAGCGAACCTAAAAGACAACAATTAATTATGCTAAAATTAGTGCTTTTGAACATAATGTAGTATAGACAGAAAAACCTTTTGGGAAGCTTTCTTCTCCTCTTGTGCAGCTTTCTTCTTCCCCTCTTGTGCAGCTTTCTTCTTCTCTTTTAGTTCCAGTTTCTTTTTCTTTTCTTTCGCTTCACGAATTAATTTATCAACCTTTGATTCTTTTCTCAATGAAGGGGGACGTCCAGCACATCTAACAGCTATTGGGCTCAATATAGTTTTACATGTTGTCTTCTCATTGGGAAGTGCATCTTCCTCTGTACCAAGGTGTTCCTCATTATTATCAGAACCTGAGTTACTAGAGAACTTATTTTTCAGAGTACGGAGCTCTTCAATCAAAGCACTACATGAATCATCTGACATTGAACATATTTCTGCAACAGGGTAGAAGTCATTGCGCAACATATCAAACCGCTTTGCAATGGGAGTATCTTCCATGCCGGAATATGTACACCTAATGAAGTTATGTTTTCTTTTCATATTTTTTCTCCACCTATCGAGGATGTATTGTGAAGGAACCTCCTTCATTTTTTGTGAGTGAGCACACTTAACACATGCCTACAGAGTATACCTCTGAACTCAAAGCGGCGACACGAACATTTAACTTCAAACTCTTCATCATTAAGATATACATGATAAATAATATCCTTTCTCCATCCAGTTTCTGCATTAATCAATACATCCTCAGTTATTTCATATGTTTCTATTGCCCCTTCTTTTTGTATGAACTTCCGATCACAATACAACTTATGAGTTAGCTCTTCTTGAAATTCTTTGAACTTGGAGTTCGTATAGACTGACTGAAATTGCTTCTCGATGTCAAAGTGTGTGACACAAGGTATGGTTGAATTGAAAGAATTAAAATCAGCAATTTTCTCCTTCTCAACCTTGTCACGAAGAGCATTCTCACATTGTCCAACAAAATGCTTCAATGTTGTTTTTGCATTAACATAACCATCAAAGAAGGCATTCATACTCTCGCTGCGTTGTGTAGTAGACATACCTGCCCAAAAGGCGTCTTTCACAAATGTTGGAACCCAACGGTGACGATGGTCATAAAGCCCCTTAAGCCATTCATTACCAGCAAGATTATACCTCTCGATCATACGCATCCAAGAAACTTCAAAATCTGTAACCGTTAATGAATCATAAACTGCATTGCCAATAGCAACCCTTATGTAATCATATTCCTCATATCCACCTAGCTTCTCGGGTATCTTTTTCATTATATGCTACAAGCACCATCTATATCGTGAGTTTAAAAAAACATGATCCACAGCATTCTGAATTGCTTTTGCCTGATCAGTTATAACAGCTTTAGGTTGACGGTTTGACATACATCTAAGCCAGGCTTGAAATAACCAAACAAATGTTGGAGTATCTTCATTTGATAATAAAGCACATCCTAACAACACTGACTGTCCATGATGATTGACTCCGACGAATAAAGCAAAAGGCATATCATATTTATTTGTCAAATATGTTGTGTCAAAAGTAATAACATCATTAAAAGAGTCATAGACTGCCCTACTTCTTGCATCAGCCCAAAAAACATTCCTTAGTCGAGATTCATCATCAACATCCATAACACTAAAAAAATTTGGATTCTCGGATTGCATTTTCACAAAATAGTCACGAACAGCTTCAGCATCACCCTTTCCAAGTTTTAGCCTTCTCTCTTTCTCAAGAAAATTGCGACAATCTTTCTCACCAAAAGTTAGATTATCATGACCATCTGCTCCGACAACAAAAGAATTGAAATTCTTGTTTACTCGTATTCCGGCCCGGTCATTCAATAAAAGCCTTCGCTTAACACTATAGTCCATCTTTTTGTTGCATCTAAATAACCGAGATTTGAGTGGACTTAATGTATGATTGTGATCCAAAATGATCTTTGAAACTTCAAACTTTCCACTAGGACGACGGGTAAAATTGATCTTAGCTTTACATCCCAACCCAGCTGATGGATTTGGCTTCAACAAATTTTTTGAGTTTGACTGAGTCTTACCATAGCGAGAACAACATAGAGTAATGTACTTTAATTCTCCATCATCATCTGTATGTGAGCTTCTTCTTGTGACACCAAATCCTTTAGATTTGGCATATTTATTATAGTATTCACGCGCATCATCCACACCATCAAAGGTCATGCCCAACTCAGGATCCTGTAGTAAGGCTTCTAGTTGTGTGTCATCACAATTTTGTTCAGGTTCCACGTTCCCTTCCTTCTCCTGCTCAAAGCCATCCTCATTCCTTGAAATAGTTTGATTGTCCATTCCTACAAACATTAGACATTATTGGTGAACGTAGATATTAATACAATCATACGTTTCAAAAATCATCTCAGTTTTTGCATGTATTTCAGTGAACCGTGTACTAGGTAAAATAATCTTGGAACTTATAACAAGATGTTATATGTATCAGAACCACAATGGATAGGCGATTTGACTATAAGGCAGTGAGCAGAACCAAAGCATGTTCTTCTGAAGTCACAGTTAAGCAGTTCATCAGAAAACTAATGGGTATGATTTTTTCCTCTATTCAGTGGGATGCTAGCCAACGCAGATGAGAACGGCAAGGGTCATATCATGCTGTGCCGTGTGCGCAACATCTACTAGGATTATTATATGGACTTCTGGGCAATGAGAACACGAGCAGATACTACACACTGTTATTCTGAGAATGAAGCTACTGCTTTACCTGCTAACTCAGATCAAACTGGTGTCCAGCGATGGTTCAGAAGGTATATGGACATGAACAGAAATCTCCCGACCGTACAGATCGGCGACGCTGGGCGGCGCTGGGAACGTCTTTCGTTGATCGATCTAGAAAAGAGGAAGAAGAGCGACAGCACAAGCAGAGAAGCAGAGCCCCAAGTTTCTGTTTTTCCTTCCGTAAATTAATGGGCCACTTCCTTTTTTTCCCTGGGCAGTTGGTAGTTCGGTTCCGATCTCCTTGTGAACGAAAATCGTGGCCACGTCATCCCGTAGAGTTTCTCCCGTAAGCTTTTACGTACTTGCGTGAGACTAGAACGAAGTGGCAAGAAAAAAAAAGGGAAAGTGGCCCAGCGATGTCCGTCTCCCCCACGAGAAAAAATCCCCAATCCCAAATCTTCTGTGCCAGGTACCGGCCGACGGTGGCGTCGTGCAGATCGGTCCGGCGAGCGGCGATCTTCTCTGGATCGACGTGAGTGACCGGTAGCCTGGCCAGGTTCCCCTCGAGCAGCGATGTCCTCCGGCGCGACACGAGTGGCCAGGAGCCCCGCGAGCAGCGATGTTGTCTGATGCCCCGTGAGCTCCCATTGTTCCGAGGCGCTCGACGGGCTCATTCGATGAGGGGAGGTGAGCTCCCGGGCGACGGCACGACCACCATCACCGCAGGCTCGCCTGGGTCAGAGGCCGCCTGAGCGACGGCAGCTCTGATGGTGCCCTACGTGTTCTCCGAGATTGCAAAATACCTGGAGTTCAGGTGTGACAACGAGAGCTGCAATAAAATTTCGAATTAGTTCAGCTAGGAGTTTTAGCATCTCAGATTTGATACTGCGGTGATCCTGGTGCACTGGAAAATTTGGAAGGAGAGGAACTCCATGATTTTGGAAAATTTGAGTCAGATTTTGAAGGAATAGTGTGACGAACTGCATGCCGAGTGATATAGCTACCTGATGTAACCTCTTTGCCTTCGGTTGTAAAAAATATGATGGCCTTAGAGCAACTTGCCAAATAGTAGTCTCGCTGTAGCTTTCCTTTGTAGCTGATACTACATTTGGTTGTCCCAGGCCTGTCTGGGACGAACTTATATAATCTTGTTACTCCACTTCGGAGCTGCTTGAAGCCTTGTTGTAATTTTCTTGTCATCTCAATAAAGATTGGCTTCTGGCCTTTCGAGTTCAGCTGGGACGACATGTAAGCATGTGCTGCTATGCATCACGTTCATAGCTCTGTATCTTAATTTTTATAAAGGCTTGCAAAGAATATAGCAGCTGGGACGACATGTAAAATTATGTATGCAGTGTGTTGGCTTTAATCATGTAGCACTGCTTCAATTATATAAAGATTGTAAAGGTTGTCTTGTGATTTGTTCTCGTCATGAATAAAAAATTCTTGTGATGGAAGAATCGTTTCTATATCATATTGTGGAACTTCTGTCATTTTTCAAAATGACGAAACATAAATTAAGTCCAGAGTGTACTCAAAGGCATATTACCATTCCAGTTACACATGAAACAATTGGACAAACGTTTCAGAATTTGTGGAGCGAACCTAAAAGACAACAATTAATTATGCTAAAATTAGTGCTTTTGAACATAATGTAGTATAGACAGAAAAACCTTTTGGGAAGCTTTCTTCTCCTCTTGTGCAGCTTTCTTCTTCCCCTCTTGTGCAGCTTTCTTCTTCTCTTTTAGTTCCAGTTTCTTTTTCTTTTCTTTCGCTTCACGAATTAATTTATCAACCTTTGATTCTTTTCTCAATGAAGGGGGACGTCCAGCACATCTAACAGCTATTGGGCTCAATATAGTTTTACATGTTGTCTTCTCATTGGGAAGTGCATCTTCCTCTGTACCAAGGTGTTCCTCATTATTATCAGAACCTGAGTTACTAGAGAACTTATTTTTCAGAGTACGGAGCTCTTCAATCAAAGCACTACATGAATCATCTGACATTGAACATATTTCTGCAACAGGGTAGAAGTCATTGCACAACATATCAAACCGCTTTGCAATGGGAGTATCTTCCATGCCGGAATATGTACACCTAATGAAGTTATGTTTTCTTTTCATATTTTTTCTCCACCTATCGAGGATGTATTGTGAAGGAACCTCCTTCATTTTTTGTGAGTGAGCACACTTAACACATGCCTACAGAGTATACCTCTGAACTCAAAGCGGCGACACGAACATTTAACTTCAAACTCTTCATCATTAAGATATACATGATAAATAATATCCTTTCTCCATCCAGTTTCTGCATTAATCAATACATCCTCAGTTATTTCATATGTTTCTATTGCCCCTTCTTTTTGTATGAACTTCCGATCACAATACAACTTATGAGTTAGCTCTTCTTGAAATTCTTTGAACTTGGAGTTCGTATAGACTGACTGAAATTGCTTCTCGATGTCAAAGTGTGTGACACAAGGTATGGTTGAATTGAAAGAATTAAAATCAGCAATTTTCTCCTTCTCAACCTTGTCACGAAGAGCATTCTCACATTGTCCAACAAAATGCTTCAATGTTGTTTTTGCATTAACATAACCATCAAAGAAGGCATTCATACTCTCGCTGCGTTGTGTAGTAGACATACCTGCCCAAAAGGCGTCTTTCACAAATGCTGGAACCCAACGGTGACGATGGTCATAAAGCCCCTTAAGCCATTCATTACCAGCAAGATTATACCTCTCGATCATACGCATCCAAGAAACTTCAAAATCTGTAACCGTTAATGAATCATAAACTGCATTGCCAATAGCAACCCTTATGTAATCATATTCCTCATATCCACCTAGCTTCTCGGGTATCTTTTTCATTATATGCCACAAGCACCATCTATATCGTGAGTCTAAAAAAACATGATCCACAGCATTCTGAATTGCTTTTGCCTGATCAGTTATAACAGCTTTAGGTTGACGGTTTGACATACATCTAAGCCAGGCTTGAAATAACCAAACAAATGTTGGAGTATCTTCATTTGATAATAAAGCACATCCTAACAACACTGACTGTCCATGATGATTGACTCCGACGAATAAAGCAAAAGGCATATCATATTTATTTGTCAAATATGTTGTGTCAAAAGTAATAACATCATTAAAAGAGTCATAGACTGCCCTACTTCTTGCATCAGCCCAAAAAACATTCCTTAGTCGAGATTCATCATCAACATCCATAACACTAAAAAAATTTGGATTCTCGGATTGCATTTTCACAAAATAGTCACGAACAGCTTCAGCATCACCCTTTCCAAGTTTTAGCCTTCTCTCTTTCTCAAGAAAATTGCGACAATCTTTCTCACCAAAAGTTAGATTATCATGACCATCTGCTCCGACAACAAAAGAATTGAAATTCTTGTTTACTCGTATTCCGGCCCGGTCATTCAATAAAAGCCTTCGCTTAACACTATAGTCCATCTTTTTGTTGCATCTAAATAACCGAGATTTGAGTGGACTTAATGTATGATTGTGATCCAAAATGATCTTTGAAACTTCAAACTTTCCACTAGGACGACGGGTAAAATTGATCTTAGCTTTACATCCCAACCCAGCTGATGGATTTGGCTTCAACAAATTTTTTGAGTTTGACTGAATCTTACCATAGCGAGAACAACATAGAGTAATGTACTTTAATTCTCCATCATCATCTGTATGTGAGCTTCTTCTTGTGACACCAAATCCTTTAGATTTGGCATATTTATTATAGTATTCACGCGCATCATCCACACCATCAAAGGTCATGCCCAACTCAGGATCCTGTAGTAAGGCTTCTAGTTGTGTGTCATCACAATTTTGTTCAGGTTCCACGTTCCCTTCCTTCTCCTGCTCAAAGCCATCCTCATTCCTTGAAATAGTTTGATTGTCCATTCCTACAAACATTAGACATTATTGGTGAACGTAGATATTAATACAATCATACGTTTCAAAAATCATCTCAGTTTTTGCATGTATTTCAGTGAACCGTGTACTAGGTAAAATAATCTTGGAACTTATAACAAGATGTTATATGTATCAGAACCACAATGGATAGGCGATTTGACTATAAGGCAGTGAGCAGAACCAAAGCATGTTCTTCTGAAGTCACAGTTAAGCAGTTCATCAGAAAACTAATGGGTATGATTTTTTCCTCTATTCAGTGGGATGCTAGCCAACGCAGATGAGAACGGCAAGGGTCATATCGTGCTGTGCCGTGTGCGCAACATCTACTAGGATTATTATATGGACTTCTGGGCAATGAGAACACGAGCAGATACTACACACTGTTATTCTGAGAATGAAGCTACTGCTTTACCTGCTAACTCAGATCAAACTGGTGTCCAGCGATGGTTCAGAAGGTATATGGACATGAACAGAAATCTCCCGACCGTACAGATCGGCGACGCTGGGCGGCGCTGGGAACGTCTTTCGTCGATCGATCTAGAAAAGAGGAAGAAGAGCGACAGCACAAGCAGAGAAGCAGAGCCCCAAGTTTCTGTTTTTCCTTCCGTAAATTAATGGGCCACTTCCTTTTTTTCCCTGGGCAGTTGGTAGTTCGGTTCCGATCTCCTTGTGAACGAAAATCGTGGCCACGTCATCCCGTAGAGTTTCTCCCGTAAGCTTTTACGTAGGTGTAGCATTAACAATGCTACACCTACGTAAAAATTTACGGGAGAAACTCTACGGGATGACATGTCATTGAACCTGGGCCCATGATTTGCTTGCGTGAGACTAGAACGAAGTGGCAAGAAAAAAAAAGGGAAAGTGGCCCAGCGATGTCCGTCTCCCCCACGAGAAAAAATCCCCAATCCCAAATCTTCTGTGCCAGGTACCGGCCGACGGTGGCGTCGTGCAGATCGGTCCGGCGAGCGGCGATCTTCTCTGGATCGACGTGAGTGACCGGTAGCCTGGCCAGGTTCCCCTCGAGCAGCGATGTCCTCCGGCGCGACACGAGTGGCCAGGAGCCCCGCGAGCAGCGATGTTGTCTGATGCCCCGTGAGCTCCCATTGTTCCGAGGCGCTCGACGGGCTCATTCGATGAGGGGAGGTGAGCTCCCGGGCGACGGCACGACCACCATCACCGCAGGCTCGCCTGGGTCAGAGGCCACCTGAGCGACGGCAGCTCTGATGGTGCCCTACGTGTTCTCCGAGATTGCAAAATACCTGGAGTTCAGGTGTGACAACCAGAGCTGCAATAAAATTTCGAATTAGTTCAGCTAGGAGTTTTAGCATCTCAGATTTGATACTGTGGTGATCCTGGTGCACTGGAAAATTTGGAAGGAGAGGAACTCCATGATTTTGGAAAATTTGAGTCAGATTTTGAAGGAATAGTGTGACGAACTGCATGCCGAGTGATATAGCTACCTGATGTAACCTCTTTGCCTTCGGTTGTAAAAAATATGATGGCCTTAGAGCAACTTGCCAAATAGTAGTCTCGCTGTAGCTTTCCTTTGTAGCTGATACTACATTTGGTTGTCCCAGGCCTGTCTGGGACGAACTTATATAATCTTGTTACTCCACTTCGGAGCTGCTTGAAGCCTTGTTGTAATTTTCTTGTCATCTCAATAAAGATTGGCTTCTGGCCTTTCGAGTTCAGCTGGGACGACATGTAAGCATGTGCTGCTATGCATTACCATCATAGCTCTGTATCTTAATTTTTATAAAGGCTTGCAAAGAATATAGCAGCTGGGACGACATGTAAAATTATGTATGCAGTGTGTTGGCTTTAATCATGTAGCACTGCTTCAATTATATAAAGATTGTAAAGGTTGTCTTGTGATTTGTTCTCGTCATGAATAAAAAATTCTTGTGATGGAAGAATCGTTTCTATATCATATTGTGGAACTTCTGTCATTTTTCAAAATGACGAAACATAAATTAAGTCCAGAGTGTACTCAAAGGCATATTACCATTCCAGTTACACAAGAAACAATTGGACAAACGTTTCAGAATTTGTGGAGCGAACCTAAAAGACAACAATTAATTATGCTAAAATTAGTGCTTTTGAACATAATGTAGTATAGACAGAAAAACCTTTTGGGAAGCTTTCTTCTCCTCTTGTGCAGCTTTCTTCTTCCCCTCTTGTGCAGCTTTCTTCTTCTCTTTTAGTTCCAGTTTCTTTTTCTTTTCTTTCGCTTCACGAATTAATTTATCAACCTTTGATTCTTTTCTCAATGAAGGGGGACGTCCAGCACATCTAACAGCTATTGGGCTCAATATAGTTTTACATGTTGTCTTCTCATTGGGAAGTGCATCTTCCTCTGTACCAAGGTGTTCCTCATTATTATCAGAACCTGAGTTACTAGAGAACTTATTTTTCAGAGTACGGAGCTCTTCAATCAAAGCACTACATGAATCATCTGACATTGAACATATTTCTGCAACAGGGTAGAAGTCATTGCACAACATATCAAACCGCTTTGCAATGGGAGTATCTTCCTGTTGGAGATATGCCCTAGAGGCAATAATAAATGTGGTTATTATTATATCTTTGTGTTTATGATAAATGTTTACATTCATGCTATAATAGTATTAACAAGGAAACATTGATACTTGTGTGATTTGTAAACTTAATTTGAAGTCCCTAGTATAGCCTCTATACTTCACTAGCTTATTGGTTGATTAATGATTGTGGTTTCCATATCATGAACATTGAGATGTTATCAACAACAAGATCATATCGTTAGGAGAATGATATGGTGGACATACTCCTATAGATAAGCGTAGCATAAAGATCAAGTCATTTCATTAGTTCAATTGCTATATGCTTTCTGATACATAGTAACCTAATTCCTTCGACCATGAGATCATGCATATCACCTTTACCGGATGGATGCTTTGATGACATCAAACACCACACCGTAACTGGGTGGTTATAAAGGTGGCATTGAGTGTTCGGAAAGTATTGGTTGAGACACATGGATCAAGAGTGGGATTTGTCCATCCACATGACGGATAGATATACTCTGGGCCCTCTCGGTGGAATGTCATCCAATTAGCTTGCAAGCATGTGACTTGGTCACAAGGGATCACATATCACGGGAACGAGAAAAGAGTACTTATCAGTAACGAGGTTGAACTAGGTATGCAGAGATACCGACGATCATAACCTCGGATAAGTAACATATCGTGAGACAAAAGGAAATTGGTATCGTATGTAAGTGGTTCATTCGATCGCAAAGTAATCGTAGAAATATGTGGGAGCCATATGAATTTCCAGATTCCTCTATTGGTTATTGTTCGGAGAAGTGTCTCGATCATGTCCGCATAATTCACGAACCGTAGGGAGACACACTTAAGGATTCGACGTTGTTTGAGTAGTTATGGTATTATGAGAAAGAGACCGAATGTTGTTCGGAGTCTCGGATGGGATCCGGGATATCACGAGGTGATCCGGAATGGTCCGGAGAATAAGATTCATATAAGGAAAGTCCCGTTTCGGAGTTGCGGAATGATTCCGGTGTTTTCATCGGGAATGTTCTAGAAGGTTCCGGATTGTCTGGCACTCCGGGGGGGGAAGGGGTACATGAATGTGTCATTACATGTTGGAATGATTGCATCATGTACTTAGTGTTATCGATGTTCCAAATAAGGGATTAAATCAAATCCTAGTTTGAAAAGTCAAACGGCAAGTTTGAAAAGTCAAACGGCCAAAATTGGAAGGTGGGAAAGAGGAGGAGCTCCAAACCGAGTTGGGGAGGGAGACCTCCTCCAACCGGCGGCCACCAAGCCGAGTTGGGGAGGGTCTCCTCCCCATGGCGCGTCAGCCCCCTCCCACCTATATAAGGAGGGGCAGGGCTCCCCTCCTAGACACACAACTTTCACCTCTAGATCTCCGGTTTAGAGCCGTTTTGGTTTAGAGCTTCTTATTGCTTTAGCCAGCGGTTTAGAGCCTTCTAATTGGTTTAGAGCCTTCTAATTGGTGTGTCTAATTACTAGACCACTAATAGCCTCTCTCATAAGCTCCACCATACTCGCACCGGCTTAAGGCGAAGCCCTGCGGGATCTCCCCTCTACTTCCGGTACCACGCCGTTGTGCTGCCGGAATCGCGAGGAGAGTACTACAACCTCCGCTGCCTGCTGGAACAAGGGAGAGGAAGGTCTTCGTCGAGTACCGAACGTGTGACCGACTGCGGGAGCGCTGCCGGAACGTGGCGCCGGAAGGATCGTCTACACGATCTTGAGATCGGAAAGAGTACGACTACATCACCCACGAGAATCCGCTCTCGTTAAACGCTTTGGAATCTTCGAGGGTAAGTTATACCATCGACTCGTTGCTACAATCTAGTAGATAGATCTTGGCTTGTTTGTTTGTATGCGATAGAAATTTTTTGTTTTCCATGCTACGAACCCCTACAGTGGTATCAGAGCCGTGTCTATTTGTAGATCTGTTGCACGAGTAGAACACAATGGTCATTGTGGGCGTTGATGCTTTTATTGTCGATTGCTTCTTGTGTACTTTGCATCTTGCGGTATGTTGGGATGAAGCGGCCCGGGCTAACCTTACATGACATCGTTCATGAGACTTGCTCCACGCTTGACATGCAACTTGTATTGCATAAGTGGCTTTGCGGGTGCCTGTTTCTCCTAGCATAGTAAAGATCCAATACACAACGGGTGATTAACAATACTTGTGTCAACGTTGTGGTTCATGTTCGTAAGTTAGAATGACACTTATTGAAAGCCCCAAACCACGTAAAATATGCAAAGAAAGTAGAGGCGTCTAACTTTGTTTTGCAGGGGTGTGCAGTGATGTGATATGGCCATGATTGTGATTATATTTGATGTATGCAATGTTCCTTATTGTAAGTCGGCAACCGGCAGGAGCCATATGGTTGTCTTTAATTTATGTTAAGACCCGCGTGTCTATTCAAAGTAGTTGTAATAGTTGAAGCCGGTGGACGACAACCATGGAGAGGCGTCATTGACCTTGATGCAATGCCGGTGATGATGGAGATCATGTTCGTGCTTGAAGATGGAGATCAAAGCACAAAGAAGAAAGGCCATATCATATCACATATATATTGAATTGCATGTGATGTTAATCCTTTATGCATCTTGTATTGCTTAGTAGACGACGGTAGCATTATAAGATGATCCCTCATGCACATGAATTTCAAGTCATAAAGTGTTCACCCTTAGTTAGCACCGTTGCTAAAGCTTGTTGTTTCGAAGCACCACGTGATGATCGGGTGTGTTAGATTCCGCAAGTGTATACAACGTGGGCAAGCCAGATTTGCTCATGCGGAAACTAAGGTTTGATCTTGACGAGCCTAGCATGTACAGACATGGTCTCGGAACACGGATCACCGAAAGGTAAAGCATGAATCATATAGTAGATATGATGAACATGACGATTGTTCGCCATTGAAACTATATCAACTCTCGTGATGATCGGTATTGATGTAGTGGATTTGGTTCGTGTGATCACTAAAACAATGTGAGGGATGTTGTTTTGAGTGGGAGTTCACCTAGTTTAATTACATTAATTAATTTGAACTCAATTTATCATAAACTTAGTCTAAACTATTGCAAATATGTTGTAGATCAATGGCAGCCCCTACCATCAATTTTAATGCGTTCCTAGAGAAAGAAAAGTTGAAAAACAATGGAAGCAACTTCGCGGATTGGTTCCGCAATTTGAGGATTGTCCTCACAGCTGGTAATTTGACCTATGTGCTGGATGCACCGCTGGGTGACCCACCTGCAGCTGATGCTCCCGATGAAGTAAAGAATGTTTACCTCGCTCGGAAGAATCAGTACTCCATAGTTCAGTGTGCTATCTTGTATGGTTTGGAATCGGAGCTTCAGAAAAGGTTTGAGGATTCAGACCCATATGATATTGTCGAGGATCTCAAATTGATTTTTGAGACTCATGCGGCAATTGAAAGCTATGAAGCTTCTGAAAAGTTCTTTAACTGCAAGATGGAAGAAGGCAGCTCCGTCAGTGAGCATGTGCTTAAGATGTCAGGGCATGCAAACAAACTTCAAAGCTTGGGTATAGTGATTCCTAATGCTTTGGGGATTTACCGTGTCCTCCAATCACTACCACCAAGTTACAAGAACTTTGTGATGAACTACAACATGCAGAACATGAACAAGACGTTGCCAGAACTCTTTGCCATGTTGAAATCTGCAGAAGTGGAGATCAAGAAAGAGCACCAAGTGTTGTTGGTCAATAAGACCACCAAATTCAAGAAAGGCAAGTCTAAGCAAAAGGGACACTTCAAGAAGGGTGGTAAGAAAGCTACCACGCCGACGAAGAAGACCAAGGCTGGACCTAAGCCTGATACTGAGTGCTTTTACTGCAAGGGAGAAGGTCACTGGAAGCGGAATTGCCCAAAGTACTTGGCAGATTTGAAGAACGACAACATCAAGAAGAAAGGTATATCTGATATACATGTTATTGATGTGTATCTCACTAGTACTCGTAGTAGTGCCTGGGTATTTGATACTGGTTCGGTTGCTCATATTTGTAACTCGAAACAGGTGCTGCAGAATAAACGGAAGCTAGCGAAGAACGAGGTGACGATGCGCGTGGGAAACGGATCAAAGGTTGATGTGATCGCGGTCGGCACGCTACCCCTTCATCTACCATCGGGATTAGTTTTATACTTAAATAATTGTTATTTGGTGCCTGCGTTGAGCATGAACATTATATCTGAATCTTGTTTATTGCGAGACGGTTACTTGTTTAAATCCGAGAATAATGGTTGTTCTATTTATATGAGTAATATGTTTTATGCACATGCACCTTTGATAGATGGTCTATTCTTATTGAATCTCGATAGTGGAAATACACATATCAACAACATTGAGGCTAAACGATTGAAATCAAGCGATAATTCGACCTATATGTGGCACTGTCGTCTTGGTCACATCGGAGTGAAACGTATGAAGAAACTCCATTCCGATGGACTTCTTGAATCACTTGATTTTGAATCACTTGAAAGATGCGAAGCATGTCTGATGGGAAAAATGACTAAGACTCCATTTTCTGGTATGATGGAGCGAGCTACAGACTTATTGGAAATCATACATACCGATGTGTGTGGTCCAATGAGTGTAGCATCGCGCAGTGGTTATCGTTATGTTCTTACCTTCACGGATGACTTGAGTAGATATGGGTATATCTATTTCATGAAACATAAGTCCGAAACTTTCGAGAAGTTTAAGGAGTTTCAAAGTGAGGTAGAGAATCAACGTAACAAGAAGATTAAATTTCTACGTTCTGATCGTGGAGGTGAATATCTAAGTTACGAGTTTGGCGAGCATTTGAAGAAATGCGGAATACTTTCACAATTGACACCGCCGGGAACACCACAGCGTAATGGTGTGTCCGAACGTCGTAATCGAACTCTCTTAGATATGGTTCGTTCTATGATGTCACTTACAGATTTACCGCTATCATTTTGGGGTTATGCATTAGAAACAGCCGCATTCACTTTAAATAGGGCACCATCTAAATCCGTTGAAACGACACCGTATGAATTATGGTTTGGGAAGAAACCTAAATTGTCGTTCCTTAAAGTTTGGGGATGCGAAGCCTATGTAAAGAAGTTACAGCCGGACAAGCTTGAACCCAAAGCGGAAAAATGCGTCTTCATAGGATACCCGAAGGAAACTATTGGGTATACCTTCTATCATAGATCCGAAGGCAAAATCTTCGTTGCCAAGAATGGATCCTTTCTAGAGAAGGAATTTCTCTCGAAAGAATTGACTGGAAGGAAAGTAGAACTTGACGAGGTTGTCGAACCTTCTCTCGAAATTGCGAGTAGCGCAGCACCGGAAGAAGTTCCTGTGGTGCCTGCACCAATAAGAGAGGAAGCTAATGATGGTGATCATGAAACTTCGGTTGAAGTTGCTACAGAGCCTCGGAGGTCAACAAGAACTCGTACCACTCCAGATTGGTATGATTCCGTTATGAATGTCATGGTGGTGGACAACACCGATGACCCCGAGACATATGAGGAAGCGATGATGAGCCCAGATTCCAATAAATGGCAAGAAGCCATGAAATCCGAGATTGGATCCATGTACGAAAACCAAGTATGGACTTTGGTGGACTTACCGGATGGCCGAAAGGCTGTCGAGAACAAATGGATTTTCAAAAGAAAAACAGATGCTGATGGTAATGTTACTGTCTATAAAGCTCGACTTGTCGCAAAAGGGTTTCGACAAATTCAAGGAGTTGACTACGATGAGACTTTCTCACCGGTAGCGAAGCTAAAGTCTGTGAGGATTATGTTAGCAATCGCTGCATATTATGATTATGAGATATGGCAGATGGATGTCAAAACAGCATTCCTCAATGGAGACATTGATGAAGAGTTGTATATGATGCAACCCAAAGGTTTTGTCGATCCTAAAGATGCTAACAAGGTATGCAAACTTCAACGGTCCATCTATGGATTGAAGCAAGCATCCCGAAGTTGGAATCAACGTTTTGATAAGGTAATCAAAAGTTTTGGTTTTATACAAACTTATGGAGAAGCTTGTATTTACAAGAAAGTGAGTGGGAGCTCTATAGCGTTCTTAATACTATATGTGGATGACATATTGTTGATTGGGAATAATGTAGACCTTCTTAATAGTGTCAAGGAATATTTGAATAATAGTTTTTCAATGAAGGATCTTGGCGAAGCAGCTTACATATTAGGCATAAAGATTTATAGAGATAGATCGAAACGCCAAATATCATTGTCACAGAGTACATATTTGGACAAAGTTCTAAAGAGATTTGGAATGGAAGAAAGCAAGAAAGGATTCTTGCCCATGTTGCCCAATACGACCTTGAGTAAAACTCAAAGTCCGACATCGGCAGAAGATAGAGAAAGGATGAGTAAGACTCCCTATGCCTCAGCCATAGGATCTCTAATGTATGCCATGCTATGTACTAGACCCGACATTGCATATGCTGTTAGTTTAACTAGCAGATATCAAAGTGATCCAGGAGTGGATCATTGGACAGCGGTCAAAAACATCCTTAAGTACTTGAGAAGAACTAAGGATATGGTTCTTTCTTATGGAGGTGATGAACAGCTCGTTGTTAATGGTTACACCGATGCTAGTTGGAACACAGATCCGGATGATTCTAAATCACAATCCGGATACGTATTTATTTTGAATGGTGCAGCAGTTAGCTGGAGGAGTGCAAAGCAAAGCGTTGTGGCGAGATCTTCAACTGAATCGGAATACATGGCTGCTTCGGAGGCTTCACAAGAAGCGATATGGATGAAAGAGTTCATTACAGAGCTGGGTGTGGTTCCTAGTGCGCTGGACCCAATGTCTATCTACTGTGATAACATGGGCGCCATAGCCAATGCGCAAGAACCAAGGTCACACAAGAAGCTGAAGCATATCAAGCTGCGTTTTCACGCTATTCGAGAACATATCCAGGATGGGGATATAAAGATTTGCAAAGTACACACAGATCTGAATGTGGCGGATCCGTTGACTAAACCTCTCCCGAGGGCAAAACATGACCAACACCAAACTGCCATGGGTGTTCGGTATATTACCATGTAATCTAGATTAGATGACTCTAGTGCAAGTGGGAGACTGTTGGAGATATGCCCTAGAGGCAATAATAAATGTGGTTATTATTATATCTTTGTGTTTATGATAAATGTTTACATTCATGCTATAATAGTATTAACAAGGAAACATTGATACTTGTGTGATTTGTAAACTTAATTTGAAGTCCCTAGTATAGCCTCTATACTTCACTAGCTTGTTGGTTGATTAATGATTGTGGTTTCCATATCATGAACATTGAGATGTTATCAACAACAAGATCATATCGTTAGGAGAATGATATGGTGGACATACTCCTATAGATAAGCGTAGCATAAAGATCAAGTCATTTCATTAGTTCAATTGCTATATGCTTTCTGATACATAGTAACCTAATTCCTTCGACCATGAGATCATGCATATCACCTTTACCGGATGGATGCTTTGATGACATCAAACACCACACCGTAACTGGGTGGTTATAAAGGTGGCATTGAGTGTTCGGAAAGTATTGGTTGAGACACATGGATCAAGAGTGGGATTTGTCCATCCACATGACGGATAGATATACTCTGGGCCCTCTCGGTGGAATGTCATCCAATTAGCTTGCAAGCATGTGACTTGGTCACAAGGGATCACATATCACGGGAACGAGAAAAGAGTACTTATCAGTAACGAGGTTGAACTAGGTATGCAGAGATACCGACGATCATAACCTCGGATAAGTAACATATCGTGAGACAAAAGGAAATTGGTATCGTATGTAAGTGGTTCATTCGATCGCAAAGTAATCGTAGAAATATGTGGGAGCCATATGAATTTCCAGATTCCTCTATTGGTTATTGTTCGGAGAAGTGTCTCGATCATGTCCGCATAATTCACGAACCGTAGGGAGACACACTTAAGGATTCGACGTTGTTTGAGTAGTTATGGTATTATGAGAAAGAGACCGAATGTTGTTCGGAGTCTCGGATGGGATCCGGGATATCACGAGGTGATCCGGAATGGTCCGGAGAATAAGATTCATATAAGGAAAGTCCCGTTTCGGAGTTGCGGAATGATTCCGGTGTTTTCATCGGGAATGTTCTAGAAGGTTCCGGATTGTCCGGCACTCCGGGGGGGGGGGGAAGGGGTACATGAATGTGTCATTACATGTTGGAATGATTGCATCATGTACTTAGTGTTATCGCTGTTCCAAATAAGGGATTAAATCAAATCCTAGTTTGAAAAGTCAAACGGCAAGTTTGAAAAGTCAAACGGCCAAAATTGGAAGGTGGGAAAGAGGAGGAGCTCCAAACCGAGTTGGGGAGGGAGACCTCCTCCAACCGGCGGCCACCAAGCCGAGTTGGGGAGGGTCTCCTCCCCATGGCGCGCCAGCCCCCTCCCACCTATATAAGGAGGGGCAGGGCTCCCCTCCTAGACACACAACTTTCACCTCTAGATCTCCGGTTTAGAGCCGTTTTGGTTTAGAGCTTCTTATTGCTTTAGCCAGCGGTTTAGAGCCTTATAATTGGTTTAGAGCCTTCTAATTGGTGTGTCTAATTACTAGACCACTAATAGCCTCTCTCATAAGCTCCACCATACTCGCACCGGCTTAAGGCGAAGCCCTGCGGGATCTCCCCTCTACTTCCGGTACCACGCCGTTGTGCTGCCGGAATCGCGAGGAGAGTACTACAACCTCCGCTGCCTGCTGGAACAAGGGAGAGGAAGGTCTTCGTCGAGTACCGAACGTGTGACCGACTGCGGGAGCGCTGCCGGAACGTGGCGCCGGAAGGATCATCTACACAATCTTGAGATCGGAAAGAGTACGACTACATCACCCACGAGAATCCGCTCTCGTTAAACGCTTTGGAATCTTCGAGGGTAAGTTATACCATCGACTCGTTGCTACAATCTAGTAGATAGATCTTGGCTTGTTTGTTTGTATGCGATAGAAAATTTTTGTTTTCCATGCTACGAACCCCTACACTTCCATGCCGGAATATGTACACCTAATGAAGTTATGTTTTCTTTTCATATTTTTTCTCCACCTATCGAGGATGTATTGTGAAGGAACCTCCTTCATTTTTTGTGAGTGAGCACACTTAACACATGCCTACAGAGTATACCTCTGAACTCAAAGCGGCGACACGAACATTTAACTTCAAACTCTTCATCATTAAGATATACATGATAAATAATATCCTTTCTCCATCCAGTTTCTGCATTAATCAATACATCCTCAGTTATTTCATATGTTTCTATTGCCCCTTCTTTTTGTATGAACTTCCGATCACAATACAACTTATGAGTTAGCTCTTCTTGAAATTCTTTGAACTTGGAGTTCGTATAGACTGACTGAAATTGCTTCTCGATGTCAAAGTGTGTGACACAAGGTATGGTTGAATTGAAAGAATTAAAATCAGCAATTTTCTCCTTCTCAACCTTGTCTCGAAGAGCATTCTCACATTGTCCAACAAAATGCTTCAATGTTGTTTTTGCATTAACATAACCATCAAAGAAGGCATTCATACTCTCGCTGCGTTGTGTAGTAGACATACCTGCCCAAAAGGCGTCTTTCACAAATGCTGGAACCCAACGGTGACGATGGTCATAAAGCCCCTTAAGCCATTCATTACCAGCAAGATTATACCTCTCGATCATACGCATCCAAGAAACTTCAAAATCTGTAACCGTTAATGAATCATAAACTGCATTGCCAATAGCAACCCTTATGTAATCATATTCCTCATATCCACCTAGCTTCTCGGGTATCTTTTTCATTATATGCCACAAGCACCATCTATATCGTGAGTCTAAAAAAACATGATCCACAGCATTCTGAATTGCTTTTGCCTGATCAGTTATAACAGCTTTAGGTTGACGGTTTGACATACATCTAAGCCAGGCTTGAAATAACCAAACAAATGTTGGAGTATCTTCATTTGATAATAAAGCACATCCTAACAACACTGACTGTCCATGATGATTGACTCCGACGAATAAAGCAAAAGGCATATCATATTTATTTGTCAAATATGTTGTGTCAAAAGTAATAACATCATTAAAAGAGTCATAGACTGCCCTACTTCTTGCATCAGCCCAAAAAAACATTCCTTAGTCGAGATTCATCATCAACATCCATAACACTAAAAAAATTTGGATTCTCGGATTGCATTTTCACAAAATAGTCACGAACAGCTTCAGCATCACCCTTTCCAAGTTTTAGCCTTCTCTCTTTCTCAAGAAAATTGCGACAATCTTTCTCACCAAAAGTTAGATTATCATGACCATCTGCTCCGACAACAAAAGAATTGAAATTCTTGTTTACTCGTATTCCGGCCCGGTCATTCAATAAAAGCCTTCGCTTAACACTATAGTCCATCTTTTTGTTGCATCTAAATAACCGAGATTTGAGTGGACTTAATGTATGATTGTGATCCAAAATGATCTTTGAAACTTCAAACTTTCCACTAGGACGACGGGTAAAATTGATCTTAGCTTTACATCCCAACCCAGCTGATGGATTTGGCTTCAACAAATTTTTTGAGTTTGACTGAGTCTTAAAGTAGTAGAGAATCAACGTAACAAGAAGATTAAATTTCTACGTTCTGATCGTGGAGGTGAATATCTAAGTTACGAGTTTGGCGAGCATTTGAAGATGCGGCATACTTTCACAATTGACACCGCCGGGAACACCACAGCGTAATGGTGTGTCCGAACGTCGTAATCGAACTCTCTTAGATATGGTTCGTTCTATGATGTCACTTACAGATTTACCGCTATCATTTTGGGGTTATGCATTAGAAACAGCCGCATTCACTTTAAATAGGGCACCATCTAAATCCGTTGAAACGACACCGTATGAATTATGTTTGGGAAGAAACCTAAATTGTCGTTCCTTAAAGTTTGGGGATGCGAAGCCTATGTAAAGAAGTTACAGCCGGACAAGCTTGAACCCAAAGCGGAAAAATGCGTCTTCATAGGATACCCGAAGGAAACTATTGGGTATACCTTCTATCATAGATCCGAAGGCAAAATCTTCGTTGCCAAGAATGGATCCTTTCTAGAGAAGGAATTTCTCTCGAAAGAATTGACTGGAAGGAAAGTAGAACTTGACGAGGTGTCGAACCTTCTCTCGAAATTGCGAGTAGCGCAGCACCGGAAGAAGTTCCTGTGGTGCCTGCACCAATAAGAGAGGAAGCTAATGATGGTGATCATGAAACTTCGGTTGAAGTTGCTACAGAGCCTCGGAGGTCAACAAGAACTCGTACCACTCCAGATTGGTATGATTCCGTTATGAATGTCATGGTGGTGGACAACACCGATGACCCCGAGACATATGAGGAAGCGATGATGAGCCCAGATTCCAATAAATGGCAAGAAGCCATGAAATCCGAGATTGGATCCATGTACGAAAACCAAGTATGGACTTTGGTGGACTTACCGGATGGCCGAAAGGCTGTCGAGAACAAATGGATTTTCAAAAGAAAAACAGATGCTGATGGTAATGTTACTGTCTATAAAGCTCGACTTGTCGCAAAAGGGTTTCGACAAATTCAAGGAGTTGACTACGATGAGACTTTCTCACCGGTAGCGAAGCTAAAGTCTGTGAGGATTATGTTAGCAATCGCTGCATATTATGATTATGAGATATGGCAGATGGATGTCAAAACAGCATTCCTCAATGGAGACATTGATGAAGAGTTGTATATGATGCAACCCAAAGGTTTTGTCGATCCTAAAGATGCTAACAAGGTATGCAAACTTCAACGGTCCATCTATGGATTGAAGCAAGCATCCCGAAGTTGGAATCAACGTTTTGATAAGGTAATCAAAAGTTTTGGTTTTATACAAACTTATGGAGAAGCTTGTATTTACAAGAAAGTGAGTGGGAGCTCTATAGCGTTCTTAATACTATATGTGGATGACATATTGTTGATTGGGAATAATGTAGACCTTCTTAATAGTGTCAAGGAATATTTGAATAATAGTTTTTCAATGAAGGATCTTGGCGAAGCAGCTTACATATTAGGCATAAAGATTTATAGAGATAGATCGAAACGCCAAATATCATTGTCACAGAGTACATATTTGGACAAAGTTCTAAAGAGATTTGGAATGGAAGAAAGCAAGAAAGGATTCTTGCCCATGTTGCCCAATACGACCTTGAGTAAAACTCAAAGTCCGACATCGGCAGAAGATAGAGAAAGGATGAGTAAGACTCCCTATGCCTCAGCCATAGGATCTCTAATGTATGCCATGCTATGTACTAGACCCGACATTGCATATGCTGTTAGTTTAACTAGCAGATATCAAAGTGATCCAGGAGTGGATCATTGGACAGCGGTCAAAAACATCCTTAAGTACTTGAGAAGAACTAAGGATATGGTTCTTTCTTATGGAGGTGATGAACAGCTCGTTGTTAATGGTTACACCGATGCTAGTTGGAACACAGATCCGGATGATTCTAAATCACAATCCGGATACGTATTTATTTTGAATGGTGCAGCAGTTAGCTGGAGGAGTGCAAAGCAAAGCGTTGTGGCGAGATCTTCAACTGAATCGGAATACATGGCTGCTTCGGAGGCTTCACAAGAAGCGATATGGATGAAAGAGTTCATTACAGAGCTGGGTGTGGTTCCTAGTGCGCTGGACCCAATGTCTATCTACTGTGATAACATGGGCGCCATAGCCAATGCGCAAGAACCAAGGTCACACAAGAAGCTGAAGCATATCAAGCTGCGTTTTCACGCTATTCGAGAACATATCCAGGATGGGGATATAAAGATTTGCAAAGTACACACAGATCTGAATGTGGCGGATCCGTTGACTAAACCTCTCCCGAGGGCAAAACATGACCAACACCAAACTGCCATGGGTGTTCGGTATATTACCATGTAATCTAGATTAGATGACTCTAGTGCAAGTGGGAGACTGTTGGAGATATGCCCTAGAGGCAATAATAAATGTGGTTATTATTATATCTTTGTGTTTATGATAAATGTTTACATTCATGCTATAATAGTATTAACAAGGAAACATTGATACTTGTGTGATTTGTAAACTTAATTTGAAGTCCCTAGTATAGCCTCTATACTTCACTAGCTTGTTGGTTGATTAATGATTGTGGTTTCCATATCATGAACATTGAGATGTTATCAGCAACAAGATCATATCGTTAGGAGAATGATATGGTGGACATACTCCTATAGATAAGCGTAGCATAAAGATCAAGTCATTTCATTAGTTCAATTGCTATATGCTTTCTGATACATAGTAACCTAATTCCTTCGACCATGAGATCATGCATATCACCTTTACCGGATGGATGCTTTGATGACATCAAACACCACACCGTAACTGGGTGGTTATAAAGGTGGCATTGAGTGTTCGGAAAGTATTGGTTGAGACACATGGATCAAGAGTGGGATTTGTCCATCCACATGACGGATAGATATACTCTGGGCCCTCTCGGTGGAATGTCATCCAATTAGCTTGCAAGCATGTGACTTGGTCACAAGGGATCACATATCACGGGAACGAGAAAAGAGTACTTATCAGTAACGAGGTTGAACTAGGTATGCAGAGATACCGACGATCATAACCTCGGATAAGTAACATATCGTGAGACAAAAGGAAATTGGTATCGTATGTAAGTGGTTCATTCGATCGCAAAGTAATCGTAGAAATATGTGGGAGCCATATGAATTTCCAGATTCCTCTATTGGTTATTGTTCGGAGAAGTGTCTCGATCATGTCCGCATAATTCACGAACCGTAGGGAGACACACTTAAGGATTCGACGTTGTTTGAGTAGTTATGGTATTATGAGAAAGAGACCGAATGTTGTTCGGAGTCTCGGATGGGATCCGGGATATCACGAGGTGATCCGGAATGGTCCGGAGAATAAGATTCATATAAGGAAAGTCCCGTTTCGGAGTTGCGGAATGATTCCGGTGTTTTCATCGGGAATGTTCTAGAAGGTTCCGGATTGTCCGGCACTCCGGGGGGGGGGGGGAAGGGGTACATGAATGTGTCATTACATGTTGGAATGATTGCATCATGTACTTAGTGTTATCGCTGTTCCAAATAAGGGATTAAATCAAATCCTAGTTTGAAAAGTCAAACGGCAAGTTTGAAAAGTCAAACGGCCAAAATTGGAAGGTGGGAAAGAGGAGGAGCTCCAAACCGAGTTGGGAGGGAGACCTCCTCCAACCGGCGGCCACCAAGCCGAGTTGGGGAGGGTCTCCTCCCCATGGCGCGCCAGCCCCCTCCCACCTATATAAGGAGGGGCAGGGCTCCCCTCCTAGACACACAACTTTCACCTCTAGATCTCCGGTTTAGAGCCGTTTTGGTTTAGAGCTTCTTATTGCTTTAGCCAGCGGTTTAGAGCCTTATAATTGGTTTAGAGCCTTCTAATTGGTGTGTCTAATTACTAGACCACTAATAGCCTCTCTCATAAGCTCCACCATACTCGCACCGGCTTAAGGCGAAGCCCTGCGGGATCTCCCCTCTACTTCCGGTACCACGCCGTTGTGCTGCCGGAATCGCGAGGAGAGTACTACAACCTCCGCTGCCTGCTGGAACAAGGGAGAGGAAGGTCTTCGTCGAGTACCGAACGTGTGACCGACTGCGGGAGCGCTGCCGGAACGTGGCGCCGGAAGGATCATCTACACAATCTTGAGATCGGAAAGAGTACGACTACATCACCCACGAGAATCCGCTCTCGTTAAACGCTTTGGAATCTTCGAGGGTAAGTTATACCATCGACTCGTTGCTACAATCTAGTAGATAGATCTTGGCTTGTTTGTTTGTATGCGATAGAAAATTTTTGTTTTCCATGCTACGAACCCCTACACTTCCATGCCGGAATATGTACACCTAATGAAGTTATGTTTTCTTTTCATATTTTTTCTCCACCTATCGAGGATGTATTGTGAAGGAACCTCCTTCATTTTTTGTGAGTGAGCACACTTAACACATGCCTACAGAGTATACCTCTGAACTCAAAGCGGCGACACGAACATTTAACTTCAAACTCTTCATCATTAAGATATACATGATAAATAATATCCTTTCTCCATCCAGTTTCTGCATTAATCAATACATCCTCAGTTATTTCATATGTTTCTATTGCCCCTTCTTTTTGTATGAACTTCCGATCACAATACAACTTATGAGTTAGCTCTTCTTGAAATTCTTTGAACTTGGAGTTCGTATAGACTGACTGAAATTGCTTCTCGATGTCAAAGTGTGTGACACAAGGTATGGTTGAATTGAAAGAATTAAAATCAGCAATTTTCTCCTTCTCAACCTTGTCTCGAAGAGCATTCTCACATTGTCCAACAAAATGCTTCAATGTTGTTTTTGCATTAACATAACCATCAAAGAAGGCATTCATACTCTCGCTGCGTTGTGTAGTAGACATACCTGCCCAAAAGGCGTCTTTCACAAATGCTGGAACCCAACGGTGACGATGGTCATAAAGCCCCTTAAGCCATTCATTACCAGCAAGATTATACCTCTCGATCATACGCATCCAAGAAACTTCAAAATCTGTAACCGTTAATGAATCATAAACTGCATTGCCAATAGCAACCCTTATGTAATCATATTCCTCATATCCACCTAGCTTCTCGGGTATCTTTTTCATTATATGCCACAAGCACCATCTATATCGTGAGTCTAAAAAAACATGATCCACAGCATTCTGAATTGCTTTTGCCTGATCAGTTATAACAGCTTTAGGTTGACGGTTTGACATACATCTAAGCCAGGCTTGAAATAACCAAACAAATGTTGGAGTATCTTCATTTGATAATAAAGCACATCCTAACAACACTGACTGTCCATGATGATTGACTCCGACGAATAAAGCAAAAGGCATATCATATTTATTTGTCAAATATGTTGTGTCAAAAGTAATAACATCATTAAAAGAGTCATAGACTGCCCTACTTCTTGCATCAGCCCAAAAAACATTCCTTAGTCGAGATTCATCATCAACATCCATAACACTAAAAAAATTTGGATTCTCGGATTGCATTTTCACAAAATAGTCACGAACAGCTTCAGCATCACCCTTTCCAAGTTTTAGCCTTCTCTCTTTCTCAAGAAAATTGCGACAATCTTTCTCACCAAAAGTTAGATTATCATGACCATCTGCTCCGACAACAAAAGAATTGAAATTCTTGTTTACTCGTATTCCGGCCCGGTCATTCAATAAAAGCCTTCGCTTAACACTATAGTCCATCTTTTTGTTGCATCTAAATAACCGAGATTTGAGTGGACTTAATGTATGATTGTGATCCAAAATGATCTTTGAAACTTCAAACTTTCCACTAGGACGACGGGTAAAATTGATCTTAGCTTTACATCCCAACCCAGCTGATGGATTTGGCTTCAACAAATTTTTTGAGTTTGACTGAGTCTTACCATAGCGAGAACAACATAGAGTAATGTACTTTAATTCTCCATCATCATCTGTATGTGAGCTTCTTCTTGTGACACCAAATCCTTTAGATTTGGCATATTTATTATAGTATTCACGCGCATCATCCACACCATCAAAGGTCATGCCCAACTCAGGATCCTGTAGTAAGGCTTCTAGTTGTGTGTCATCACAATTTTGTTCAGGTTCCACATTCCCTTCCTTCTCCTGCTCAAAGCCATCCTCATTCCTTGAAATAGTTTGATTGTCCATTCCTACAAACATTAGACATTATTGGTGAACGTAGATATTAATACAATCATACGTTTCAAAAATCATCTCAGTTTTTGCATGTATTTCAGTGAACCGTGTACTAGGTAAAATAATCTTCGAACTTATAACAAGATGTTATATGTATCAGAACCACAATGGATAGGCGATTTGACTATAAGGCAGTGAGCAGAACCAAAGCATGTTTTTCTGAAGTCACAGTTAAGCAGTTCATCAGAAAACTAATGGGTATGATTTTTTCCTCTATTCAGTGGGATGCTAGCCAACGCAGATGAGAACGGCAAGGGTCATATCGTGCTGTGCCGTGTGCGCAACATCTACTAGGATTATTATATGGACTTCTGGGCAATGAGAACACGAGCAGATACTACACACTGTTATTCTGAGAATGAAGCTACTGCTTTACCTGCTAACTCAGATCAAACTGGTGTCCAGCGATGGTTCAGAAGGTATATGGACATGAACAGAAATCTCCCGACCGTACAGATCGGCGACGCTGGGCGGCGCTGGGAACGTCTTTCGTCGATCGATCTAGAAAAGAGGAAGAAGAGCGACAGCACAAGCAGAGAAGCAGAGCCCCAAGTTTCTGTTTTTCCTTCCGTAAATTAATGGGCCACTTCCTTTTTTTCCCTGGGCAGTTGGTAGTTCGGTTTCGATCTCCTTGTGAACGAAAATCGTGGCCACGTCATCCCGTAGAGTTTCTCCCGTAAATTTTTACGTAGGTGTAGCATTACAATGCTACACCTACGTAAAAATTTACGGGAGAAACTCTACGGGATGACATGTCATTGAACCTGGGCCCATGATTTGCTTGCGTGAGACTAGAACGAAGTGGCAAGAAAAAAAAAGGGAAAGTGGCCCAGCGATGTCCGTCTCCCCCACGAGAAAAAATCCCCAATCCCAAATCTTCTGTGCCAGGTACCGGCCGACGGTGGCGTCGTGCAGATCGGTCCGGCGAGCGGCGATCTTCTCTGGATCGACGTGAGTGACCGGTAGCCTGGCCAGGTTCCCCTCGAGCAGCGATGTCCTCCGGCGCGACACGAGTGGCCAGGAGCCCCGCGAGCAGCGATGTTGTCTGATGCCCCGTGAGCTCCCATTGTTCCGAGGCGCTCGACGGGCTCATTCGATGAGGGGAGGTGAGCTCCCGGGCGACGGCACGACCACCATCACCGCAGGCTCGCCTGGGTCAGAGGCCACCTGAGCGACGGCAGCTCTGATGGTGCCCTACGTGTTCTCCGAGATTGCAAAATAACTGAAGGCCTGCTAGCTACCACATCGACAAAATAATGCTAGAACACATTTGGTAACCACAATGGTCGAGCACACGGACCTAATCTGGTAAGTATTTTCCATTAGAAAACCAGTGTGATTCCAGTGGGCTACTTGTCCCATTATGCGTGACTGTATGGGCAGGCGGCATAAAGAGAGCGAGAGAAAAGCCGGGTCGACACCCACCGATGGCAACACATGCTCCCAGCAGCCACCAACAGGATCGGTGACTCATATTCCCAAATCATGAGGCCATGCTATAGAGCAAAAAGGCTACAAGTTGTCCAGGTTCAGTGTATGCGATCCCTGTCATCACAGAACATACTGTACATCGTTCAAAGTTGAGGACTGACAGACAGACGGCGGGTTTCAAAGGTCAGATTCAGACTCGTGAGGTTGGGACTGCTTGTGGAGGGACACATGGAGATACTTGGCGGTATAAGTATCTTTCGAGGAGCATCACTAGCAGAGGGCAAGATGATGACGATGATGCTGCTTCAGGAGCTGTTCTTCTTCCTCCTGATGTAGGAGGAGGGGCCGTCGTCGTCTCGCATGGAGTTCCCCCGTTCACTTCTTGGTTCTAGTCAGTTCAGGTAGGTGGGAGGGCTTTGCTGCTGTGATCTCTCTCCCTTGTCCTTGTTCTTGGTGGGTGATGGAGATGCGTCTTCCTATCCTCTCGCTGCGTCTTGTTGCGGCTTGATTGTATGTTGTATCAGGGCGATCAATAAATCTTTGGCCAGTAGAGAGCCTGCCGGTGTTTCTTGGCATCTTTCCTGGTCTACCCTTCGTTTTGTGCTTGATTGTCATGGCCTCCAGAAATGCAAATGTGTGTCCGTTTCTGGATGCAATCAGGCTTGCGGTTACAGCTTCAGAAACTTCATACAGATGCAATAATCTCCAATACAGCGACCTTTTTTTATCCCAGATAGTAAATTCACATGGGACATTTTGGTTCGTCCTCTGCTTTCTATTCAATGTGGCTAGTTGCATGTTCTCCTGAACACAGGTGAGCATGATCCACGACATCCACAGAACACGGCTAGCTCGGCCCTAACCTCATTCTGGAGCCAACACATGGCTGCAGCTAACCATGATGCTTATAAAACCAACAAAGCAACAAAATGCACACAATAAGCTTCTTCCCAGAAGAGTACCACTAGGTGATAGTTCATTCCAAGGGTTGAGTGAAACAGGTTTCAGCTAAGCTACTAATATAATGTTTCAACAGAACTCAGGCAGGAAGTAGATCCCCACGCCTGAAGATATCCTGCATGAGCAGCTTCGCTCCATAGCACCACCCGTCCTAGCTATGCAAACACCATAGTCACAGGGGGTTTCACATAGCTACACGTCCATAACCATAGATAGCCTATATATACATCAGGAGTCCACAGACAGAGTTTTTAACGGACTTCCGTCTTGAACTTAAGGCAGATCCCCATGCTGAAGAGTTCCTGGTAGAGCAGCTTCGCGCCGTAGGGGACGGCGATCCTGACAATGTTCTCCGAAGACCGGCAGAACCCGCAGTAGGGGCCTCGGATCTTCTTCCCTCCTGAGACAGGCCTTATGATGACGTTCGCCACCCGTTCACACGTCTGACAGACGTGCATCTCTGAGAAGTCACTGAGCATGAAGAGCCGCTCGTGGAGGTTGGCGGCTGCCCCGTGGGCAAGGAGGCAGTCGCGCTCCATTTCTCCAAACTTCACTCCTCCAAACCTCTTTCTGTCTGCAACGGGTTGCCTCGTGAGGGGGTGCACTGGCCCGGTATTCCGGAATTTCACCTTGTCTTCGGACATGTGTATCAGCCTCTGGTAGAAGGTAGGACCCATGAAAATCAGTGATTTCATTCTTTCGCCAGTTTGGCCGTTCAGAACACTTTCATCTCCCCATCTTTGGAATCCAACCCTGAAATACAACAAGATACATCAGCGTTGGGCATTAAGTCAACAACATGTACAGGACTGTACCTGAACAAGTACCTAAAATATAATGATCACTAAGAAGATATTTCCTGCGAAACTATGCAATATGACTGACAGATGAGCACATCTTCAAGCAGTTACAGTACGAATGTCTCAGATTAAGAAAGCACATGATGATACATAGTAGTAAAGTGAAAGTAATATAGATATGAGTGAAACTCAAGGAAAAATATATACATCATTATCATGTTAACCAGTTCAATTTCTGTTATACATTTACGGGATTCTGTTCGCAGTCCAACTTCTATGGTTTAAGAGCCGATGAATGTAGTTTTACCAGCCAAAGCCTGGTCATATGATGTTTAGAGGTGAACAACGAATATGGTTGAACACGCATCATATTTTCACACATAATAGCAGTAAAGAGAAAGTAATGTATGTCTGCCGTTTGAAGTAAAACTAGAAAAAGAAAACACATATTTATGAAAATGGTGAGGATGTAGGAAAATACTAGAAAAAATTATGTATCAGATGATTGTGCTGTTCAGTTATTACTCAACTGATACATTCACAGATTCTGTTGCCAGTAAACTCCTATGCTATAATAACAGATGAATATGATTTTAACTGTTGCCATCGGCTGATTATTTGATAATTATTAGGGGTGAATAACAAATATGATCGTTGTGATACTATGCAAGTGCATAATCACTTATAAATGGCTATTGCAACATAGAAAATCTAGAAGCCGACTGAAGTGCCAATCTGTAAATCATATGCTGCTCTGTTTTCAGACTCAAACAACAAGTTAAATACAACGAAATGTAATACTATCAAAAACAGAAGTGCGGACCTTACAAAACATGTATCGTACTTTTACCCAGCTTTTACCAGAATATGTTTATCCAATTGATCGATATATCAGGAATAAAACTATCAGCACAACTGTGAAGACTATGCTAGTTCCACTTGTAACATTACACTGCTGTTAATTTGCTCCAGACTATAATAATGTACTCCCTCCGTCTCAAAATAGATGTCAAAAATTTGTTTAAATCTGAATGTATCTATATACTAAATAGTGTCTAGATTCATCTAAATTTTAATAAATCTGTGACATCTATTTTGAGACGGAGGGAGTATAAGATTTGAAGATTGCCGGGTGCCGTTTAGTGATGTAGAAAAAATCACAAAAGATGTAACTTCAACTGTATCAGTAGTTACCAAGTTACACTAATAGAAGATACCGCAAAACTGGAGAGGTGGCCATCACCCGAGAAAAGATGCATAAAAAGAGGTAGACTAATTTCTTGCTAGGGCACTTATGTACCACTACCTTCTATAGATTGAGATACTAAAGGAGGGGCTATGGCCCGTACTGGCCAACAGATAGCTCTGCCATGTGCTCAACCATTTGAAATTAGTAAATATATCACTCTGTTCAACAAGAAGCTGGTTTTGAATTCCTGCAGAGAATTAAGAAGGCACTTACTTGTGCAATTGTTCCGAGATCACTTCAAGTGATGATGTTGTGAATGGTGTTGCATATCTTATTTTACCACCAAGAGCAATTCCCTTCCCCAAAGCAGCTTCAAGCAGCTGGCCTGGAGTTTGACGGGTAGGAAAGGCATGTGGATTGATCACAACATCCGGAACTATTCCTTGGCAAGTAAAAGGGAAGTTCTCCTGAGATTCTAGAAAACCAACAACACCTTTCTGTCCATGCATGCTAGAAAATTTATCTCCGACGCAAGGTGCTCGAACCTGAAAATTCATCAGCAACAGAACTTTATAGGCACCTCAAGGAAACTCAAGCTCTGGGAATATGAAGACATAGGAAAAAGGATAGGGAAACATTATATTATATGAGGCCAGTGACTGGCTGGATGTCTGGGTATCACCTAGTTGAACTTGACCATGTTATATCATATTTAACAGAAAAAAGAAATTCAAGAAAATGGAAAAGTGAGACTTGGGCTGCCAGCACAACTGCCATATAGCTTTAGTTCCGACACTTAAATATTCAGCAACTCCATTCAGCATATTCACTTAAGAGTTTGATGTAATTATGGCAAGTAGAGAACAGAGCAACGCTCTGCTGGTAAGGTGCGCAGGTGTGCATGCCAACCACCAACTTTCGAGTATCGGACTTTGCAGGGCTTTCTTTCTTCTACAAAAGTATGCTGACAAGGGCTAGCCTGGCTGGTCTCATTTTTTGTAATTATGGCGAGTAATTTCTGTCATGCAATGTCAGTAAAAGCTACAGTTTTGTTGGTGGCATGAGAATATTTTTCATGACAGTCTAGCAATACCTTTTCTGTTTCTGTATCGACAAATGCACTTGGGTTGCTAGGCAAAGCTGAAAATTTTATTGCACGTTCCCAACAAGATATGGTTTCTAAATGGAGCCAATACCAAATTATGCTAGACATAAATGCAAGAGGGAGAACTTTACCTGAATGTAAAGAGTTTTGTTGGACTGCCTAGCATTCAGCCTAGCTCTAATTCAAACTTCATTAGTGCCCTTATCACCCACCATTATGCTTAAGCTAATTCTGAATTATTACTATAGTAATTACATACTACGCCATGTTGTAAGCACGGGCATTTAATTATGACAAGACCACTTCACATCAGTTACTTCTCTGGGGTACCATCAGTGCACACTGGTGCTTTCCTTTCTAATCTTTCATTTCGCTCTTATATGGCAGGAAAATAGGGTAGTCAATTCATGTTCCGCAGAGGGAAATATAAATATATACATCAATATTCTCTTGAGAGCTAGATGATTACTAAACCCCCAAAGCAGCAATTCGCTCGTTCACTAAATCATGCTATAGTATTAGGCACATGAAAGGAGAGCAAACCCAACTAAGAAACATTTCAGTTGTAGTTCGTTTCTGTTGGTCAATCTGTCGAGCAGAAGGCAAAACATGTAGAGTTCTACAATTTATAAGACGAATACAATCGCTGGTAAAGTTGAGTCCATGTAATGTACTAGAAAATAGTTATTCTTCACTGAAGATTTACCTGTCTTAAAGACACAACAGCAAAATTCTTCCCCTCGTCATTGGCTGAGAGCAACACTCTCTGGACCATTCCCTTTTCTGTATGCTTCAGTTTAATACTATGGTCTTCACCAGATTCTGACACTTTCCCAATGACGATGTCACCACTCTGGAGACTTGCGCCCACGTACGGTAATCCTTCGTCATCAAGATTGTCAACCCGCCCTTTCTTGCTTTGCATTTTACCGAAGTTCACCTTTTCCTTCATTTTCAGCCGTTTGATGGGCCCTTTGGTCTCTACTTCTGCCTTATAGCTCCGTATGAGCTCGGTTCTAAACATACCCCGTTCAAGAGAAGCCCTATTCATAACCAGAGAGTCCTCTTGGTTGAATCCCTGATGAACATTGACTGCCACTATTGCATTTTGTCCATTGAAATACTCTGGCCTAGAAAATTCATCTTTTCTTCCAAAAGGATAATCTGATCTCCCAATACAATCAGCTGTAACTGTTTTAAAAAGGGGTTTCTGAGGGTAGTAAAGTTGATGGGAGAGAGTATCAACTCTGGTACGCGGATTTGTTGTGGAGTATCCAATAGCTTGCTGCGAGTGTTTTTCCGACTGGTACAGCACCCTTCGAGCAAAATTGTGATTTGCAAAAGGGATAAGACCACAACTTAATCCCAACAGAAAAGAAGAATCCAGCTCGCAGTGAGTATAACCAGGAACCTCCTCCCCACTGCTCGGAAATAAGTGCCTAATTCCCCAGGCACATTGGATATCTTCCTCCTCTTCAACACCAATAAACTCAATTATTTCTTGTTGCACTAGTGTCTGAAAAGAGTAAGGACAACCCTTCCGTTTTGTAATTTTATTAAGGTTCTCAACCACAAGAAGAGGTCTGAGGATTCGCCCTGCATCAGAAAACACCCGTACTTCTCCAGGAAATTGGTTCTTGTCCCTTTTGATTTCAACCTGATCAGATGGAATGTAAAGCATAAGCAATATTACAAATGACATTGTGGTGTCTAATGTTAACACATAATATGCAAGAAAACAATGTAGTAGCAACAGGTATCTCCAGTATAAAATTATGGGGCTGTTTGGTTCACAGCTACACTTTGCCAAACCAAAGTTTAGTTGGCATGTTTTGGTTTTTGCCACACTTTGGCTTGCCACACTTTATTGCCTGTATGGCCCATTTGTCATAGGGTCAAATTTTTTGCCAACTTTTGCCAAAGTTTGGCTTCAAGGGGCTGTTTGGTTCACAGCCACATTTTGCCAAGCTAAAGTGTGGCCAGTCACAAAAAGTGTGGCAGCCACAAAAAATGTGGTAGCCACAAAAAGTGTGGCAGCCACAAAAGTGTGGTTAAAAAATTTGAAGCCAAACTTTGGCAAAAGTTGGCAAAAAAATTGACCCTATGACAAATGGGTCATACTGGCAATAAAGTGTGGCAAGCCAAAATTTGGCAAAAACCAAACACATGAAAACTAAACTGTGGCTGCCAAACCCTGGCTTGGCAAAGTGTGGCTGTGAACCAAGCATCCCCGAAAAAATTAACCACACTTATGTGGCTGGTCGCACTTTAGCTTGGCCAAATGTGGTTCACATTCGGCAGCACCAACAAGACAAAATACAGTTTAAGAGATGGCACCTACAAATTAAAAATTCAGAATATAGTGAACTCAACAGGAAGAGATTATAATCTTCGTCATCGTTAACTGAGCCATGTAAAATGTAAAATGTCGATTCTCCAGAATAATTAAGGGTCTGTTTGGATGGCAGCTGGGTACTGCCCTACCAAAATTTTGGCGTTGACCAGGGCATGGGCGTACGTTTGGATTGAGGCCACAATTTCAGATCCCTGCCAACTTTTTGGTCACAGAGTTCACTTTTTGCGCCAAATCAAGGGCAAGCCGGGGGCGGCAAAAACGTCAGCCAATTAATTGGCGTGCCCTGCTTTGGTAGGGCTCTCACAGGCGCAAACCAAACAGCCCCTAAGTACAAATATATACAAGACAAAATGTCATGATGCTCTATAAGATTGCATAGTAGAAGTCAAGGCACGCATTATGAAAACCGTTGTTATATTCAAGCAGATCGGATCACATACAGCAATCCATGATCTACTAAACATGCAAATTTGACCTTTCCAAGACTTAAACACATCATTAGTAACTCTTTTTAAACTAAACATTGCATGCATTATTGAACATAGACACCAAAATCAAGACAAAATGATGCTTCTAATCTAACCATGAGAAAGAGAGCAAACCTGTGGATCGATCAGACCGCCGCGTCTCATGCACCTTAAACGCATGACAAATGAAGCTGGATCAGTACAGGATCCTACCCAATCGCCATTGAGGAAGATCTTATCCATTTTAGGGATCTCCTCGACATGAATTTCGTCCAGTTTATTCATTCCACATGAAACAAATCTATCAATCAATGGCTGTGCCACTCTAGAGCTAACAATGGCAGTCACAGCTAGATTCTTCACAAGTCCACAGTTTTCACCATCAGGAGTGGACATAAAACACAGCTTTCCCCAGTAGGAAGGATTGCTGCAAAGTTTTTTCTTCAGGTTAGTTTACATAACAAGGGAATAAGGCACAAAATGAACATGCAAGTGTGCAACACTTAGTAAAAGAAATTACTTACGGGTATCTTGCATCACCAGCTTTCCCAGCATAAGCAACCTGCTGGCGACTTTTCCTCAAGTCTGACATCATTTGCAGAGGATTTGTTCTCCTTAGTGTTGCAACAATTCCTGAGCATCTTTCATTTCTTTTGAAGGGATGGCACCAAGAACCAGTAGCAAACGCACGATTTATACCATTAGTAATAATTGAAGCATCAAGGTACTGTGCAGGAAATTCTAATTCGCGGTCACTATTCAAATCTCTCTGCAAGGCCTTAACCATGAGTCTCTCTGCATGCCTAAGATGCGCCCGAAGTTCTCTTGCAAGCAATTCACCAGGTAGCTCCAACCTCTTGTTCCTGAAATCGTCCTTATTATCACATTTGCGCCTCCTAGTAAAAGCCATTAGAAGGCATTTGACCATGTAACCTAAGAAATATGCTTTATTCCTATTCCCTCTTATACCAGGAAACAGATTTTTAGCAACATACTCATCAAACGACTCTTCTGGAGGAAATTTTTGGCTCTTGACCAAATCATCAACATACTGGCGGGCTTTATCAGTCTTACGGAAGCCTTCACACAGTTCATCTGATTCACTAATAGTAGCAGATATCGCGTTGATAACAGAAGCATCACAGTCTCCCATATCTATCATCTCAAATGCTTCCTTGTCAGATGATATGCCTAGCGCAAAAAACATTAGCCAAATCGGCATATTGGCATACAAAAACGAAATTTCGATGATTTTGCTCCCACTGAGATCGTTGTTCTTTGTAGAATCAATTAGTTTGATATATATTTTTCTTTTTTTGATTTCTGACAAATAAGAGACAGTCCAGTAAGGCCGGTCAGCAACCCAAATCCTGGTCAAGCATTTTTGCTCTTGCGCGATAAATACCTGCAGCGTTCAACAATGGAAACATAATGAGATCCAAGAAGCTTACCATATGTATAAAATTACCATTGTAGCAGACAATTGCTACTCTAAGAGAGTCGCTCCCCAAGAGAATATCTAGTCTAACAAGATCATGAACTCAGTCCAGATGTGTCAATGTAATCAGCAGAAGCTCATGTCCATTTAAAACATCATTGGCCTATTTGTAAAATCTTAACTAGTAGCATATGGCATAGACTGGAGCTGATGATGCACAGTTAATCCACGCCTCCACCTCGATTTCCCACATTGCTAAAAAGATCTCTAACAAGATGTACAAACAAATAACTGGAACACAATGAGGACACAAAGGTAAACACCTCAGAAACAAAGATGCAAGATGACAAAGAGCACAAATGCACAGATGTGACACTGGTCTAGGCTGAACACCTGTAGGCATGACGGTGTTCCTGAAGTATGGAACAGACCAGGCCGGTGATTAACATGATCGCTTGCGTTGTTGTTGTTCTCCATATCAAAGAGTATTTAGCTAGTTTGGTAGAATTCTTCTATCTTGCCTTTCAGAAAACATATTGTAGCTTATTAAGATCACATTCGATGGGGCTAACAGAGAAGAGTTCAGTGTATGGAAGCAGACCACTTCACACAACACATGATAATCATTTTAATTGGTCATTTTCTGTAGGGTATAGGCCAACCCTTTTGATAGCACTCTGTGTGCAACTAACTATATATGTGGGGCTAACAGAGAAGAGTTCAGTGTATGATAGCACTCTGTATAGGCCAATGCTTATCCTGAAAAGTCTCTTAGTGTTTGGCACTAATGCCTTCACAAACACATATGTGGGCTTTTTCTTTTCATTATACTCTATTAATCTATTAAAATATAAGAAAGTCAACAGCTCCGTAGTCCATCTTAGTCACAGAAGAAGTATTTTATTGACAATGCAACACTCCATGCATGATATATTAATTAAAATAAGCAACTAAGACATCAATAGAATTATACCTTCTCCATTCCCTTGATCAAAAAGTACCCACCAGAATCAAAAAGGCAGTCAATTTCCTTATCTTCATGCTCACTTTTCTTATCTTTACGCTCACTTTTCTTATCTTTAGGCAACCAGCATAATTTTGAATTAACCATAACTGGAAGGCGGCCAATAGGCACCGTTGGAGTATGATTCATAATAAGAACTCTGCTCTGACCAGAAAGATCATTCCCTGTTTTAGCCTTGTCACTTTTCTCCATAGAATAAACCTGTTAAACAGTTTACAACATGTCAGTCAATCAGGTGACTCAGTGACTGGACAACGAAATAGTACGCAAAATATGAGTACACCGATACTAATGTTGTAACCTCAAAATACACTATCAGGCAACTTAACACATAGTTTATAAAAGTTAATAAACATGTCAACGCAACAGTTCAATAGAATCAAGTGCATAGAACATTAGTACACAAAATGACATCTACAACTATGTATGTTGCTGACTGCTGAGCTAACATCATGCAGCCATCTGTTCCTTGACTGTGCCATTTCATGTACTGTCAACATGACCTTTTGGTATATTGATTAGGGCACCAGTAAAAAAAACGCTGCCAATTAAATGTAGACGAAAAAAGCTTCACAAGATCAGTAGATGGACAGACAAGGACTTGCGTATTTTTACAGGATTGAAACTGTGTGTTGTCAACAGCGTTTAAAAAAAATGTTATGCCATGCATGTCACAGCGTTTTACAATTTCAAATAAATTTTGGGCATCAATTCTACAGATAGCGTGCATGTGTGCCATACTTTGCAAATAGATAACAGCAAAAAGAATATGTAATTAGCATATAAAGAAAATGGAGAGTGCTGACCTTTATATTCACTTCTACTTCCATTTTGGAAGAATACGTCATATTTTGGAGGCGAGCATGTCTCGGCTTGAGGTCGAGTGACCCCTCAATATCAGTTCTCCCAGACCAAAATTCAGGCTTAGCTAGTTTCACTTTCCCAAACTTGATGATGGCATGCCTCCAACCACCTGGTCCTTTCTTTGAAGGGTCATAATCCGGCTCGACGGTAATTTCTCCTAGTGAATCAAAAAGCTCCTGGAGCCCATGCGAGACGAAGTGGTTGTAGGAATTCAACTGATGGCTGATGAGACCAATCTCATCAAAAAAAGCCCTTGATGCTTCCTTGCAGAACTTCTCTAGGCTTCCCAATGTCATGTCAATTGGAACTTCTGGATGCGACTCGGAAGAATACTTCCCATTCATAGCCACATCCAGGGATGATTTCTCATTCATATCTGCATCCATAGAAGGCAGCTCTCTGTCAACATCCATAGAACACTGCCCGTTTGAATCATCCATGGTATGGGATCTGCTCTCTTCATTGTCATCCAGTATCATAGAGTCCAGCTCGGGCTCAGGGCCATTTGTTGATTGTCCACTGTCCCTTGGTGGATCTTCCATTACAGTCAGAGGACGCAATACCCTGTCAAGCGATTCGCAACGCCATCATACAAAAATGCCAAATTAGATACTGATAATTTCCATATAAAAAATTCATTATACAGTGCAGCATTAAATCAAATTGTTGAAATGATCATACTTTTCACACCCACATTCATCACGGATCAAGAACTGAGGGCACTAGAAGCCATCAAACGTTTTGTCAGAACAACTCGAAACAGCCCCCACACCTACGCGGCCCAATGGTCTCAAATTTCATCAGAACTAGTACCGCTGCCTACACCACAAACGGGGAGATCTGACATGGGAACTTGGGAGGGGGGCACGCACGTTTCAGCGAGACCTCCCAAATAATAAACTAAATTTAATGCTCCAGCGCAAGCAAATCCACGACATACTGAACGCGTCTGAGAGGGACAAATATCTGGATCAGACTGCTCACGGTAAGGGAAACAGCAGAGCAGATGAGAAAAATGCTGTATCCTGAAGAGAAAAATGTTGAGCGGGAGAGTGAGGCTAACGGAAGGGAAAGGGGGAGCGTCGGGAGGCTCCTCGGCGGAGCGCCGCCATGAGGTGAGGGTATACCTTGGGCGGAGAAGGACGGGCGGTGCGGACGAGGCGGAGAACCCTAGGTCGCCTGGGGGAGGTGGATTTCCGGCGTCCGATGATCTCCGACTCCGCTCCCGAGGGTGTGGGTGTGGGGGTGGGGGGGAGGGTTCTAGGTGAGGGCCGGAGGGGGTGCCGGAAAAGGGGAGAAGGGTTTTAACGGGAGTGAGGTGCGGCGGTGTGTCAGTGGGGAGTGGGTTGCTGCTGCTGCCTGCTGGTGAGGAAGGGCAGCCGTCCGCGTTGGGGCTGTAGGACAGATCTGACGGCTGAGGGCGCTGTTTCACGAGGACCAAAGGAGGGGCAGGGATCTTCTGCGCGCGGAGTCACGCAATGGCTGTAATTATGGATTGGTAACGTTCACAGGTGGCAACCGGGAGTTGCCACTCTAGGACAAGTGTAGGATCGAGAGCACAGCGGCAGGAGGCAGCCATGAGTGGCCTCGGAGAGTGAGTCCACAATGCATATTTGGGGAATATATTTTCACATCAACCCGGATTTTTATGGGGGAGAGCTAAACATATACACGCAGTGGCGGACCTAGGAATGGACAAAGGAAGAGGCTAACTTATGACATGTCTAAATTTTGTTAAATAATAAAAAAAATACGATAAAATAGGTCACAATAAATTACACAAAGGATAGTGGTCTCCAAATAACTCTTAAAATAATAAAAGAACATGGTCAAATGGATTCTCGCAAGATAAATACCAAGAAAAAGTCTGATCCACCACACTATATCATCATCAGTCCTGATCATCATGAACACTTGAGAGTTGAGATTTCATAAGCACCGTAGGCACCTGCATATAAAGTAGTATATATATTATAAATGGATATGAAAGATTACATGAAGGGTACAGTACTAACAATAGAACGTACCACTAAGATCTAACAATGATTTTTGGCAATTGACATTTGCGGTTCTTGTAACCTTGAAATGTCTTCAAAATGACACCATCTTCAACATTAGCAAACATTTCCCTCTCTATATAGCACACCATGCTATCATTCATCCATTCATCATTCATTTTATTTCTCAACTCATTCTTGATGATATTCATAGCAGAGAAAGCTCTTTCAACTGTTGCCGTTGCCACGGGCAAAATCAAAGCAAGTTCAATCAGACGATACACCAACGGGTAGCATGTGTGCCTATCACTTTGAACCATCTTCACCGCAAGATTTCCAAGATCATTACAACTTGAGAAATCTTCATCACTTCTCACATCAATAATGAAGGTTTCAAGTTGTGTTTTCAGAACTACACAATCATATTTGGAGAAGTCTAAAGCATATATCTTAGCAAGCTCAAGTAGTTTTTCTTGATCAAAGTTAGCAAAAGAATTCTTTGGATCAAGGCAAGCGATACATCTCAACAATTGTGTCGATCTTTCAGCAAACCGATTGTTCAACTCAACTAGAATTTGATCAATCACAACAATAAAGATATTATGATGAAAATGATGATAGTAGCTTACTAATTTTGCTCCACGGCCTCTTGAGCGACCCATGATTGGTATTGTATCTTCCATATTTGGCACAAGTATGTTTCTTTTAGCACAAAAGGCCTTTGCTTCATCAAAAAGCTCATCCCAACCATTCTCCCTCATGTCATTCATATTCTTCAACACAGCCCCAATCAACCCTATAGCACGAACAATATTTTGATTCTTCCTTTGCAAACACTGTGACAATTCTTGAGTTTTCCCAAGAACTCTGATCATAAGATGCAAGACAAGTATAAATTCAAAGTTCTCCATTCTTTCTATCAAACCTGATGCTTTAGTTCTTTGCTCACTCTCTCCATCATCACAAATGTTCTCCAATACCTCCAATACAGAGGTCCACATTAGTTGAAGACGAACCAAGGTCTTATGATGTGTGCCCTACCTTGTATCACCGGGTCTTGCAAGACTAGTTTCTTGGTTTTTTCCTCTTCCTGGAAATATTTCACCACTTTCCAATTGGGCTACAAGCTTGTCATGGTAATCTTGGAGAAGCTGATCACTCCTCTTACAAGAAGCACTAACAGTAGTGACAATCGAGGTGGTATAGTTAAAGAAATCCTCAACAGATGAGCAACACTTAGCAACAGAAACAACCACTAACTGCAACTGGTGAGCAAAACAGTGGATGTAGAAAGCATATGGATTTTCATCCATTATGCGTCTTTGCAAACCATGGAACTGACCTCTCATGTTGGATGCTCCATCATATCCTTGCCCTCGCAATCTAGAAATAGATAAACCATGCCTTATAAACATAGCATCCAATGCTTTTTTAAGTGAGGCCGATGAAGTATCAGAAACATGTTTCACTCCAAGAAATCTCTCAATTACATGGCCTTGTCCATTGACATACCTGCAATATAAATATTTTTATTAATTAACAAATAACACTTACTAACATAAGACTTTAAAATATTAATAATGAAAATGTATAAACCTTAAAATCACGGCCATTTGCTCTTTTATTGATTTATCACGAGATTCATCAACAAGTATTGCGAAAAGACGCCCTCCCAACTCAGATAAAATAACCTTTCTTGTTTCATGTGCGCAAGCCTTCACCAAGTCTTTATGTATTTTGGGGGCGGTCATTTGACAATTGCCAGGAGCATTTTCACCAAGCACACTTGCAGCTTGGGGATCCTTGTGTTTATACCACCCCACCATCTCCAAAAAATTCCCCTTATTGATCGAGCTCGAGGACTCATCATGTCCACGAAAAGCAAGAGCTTGCAAAAGGAGAAATCTTACAATACCTAAAATGATAATCATGCGAGCTTCATATAACTTCTCCTTCTCTGTGCCTTTCTTGGACCATACATGTGTCACACTTTGTCTTTGATTTTTGAAAGAAAGTGCGTGTTTCCTAGCCTTGTTGTGAATACTATCAACCTTGCCAACATGAGCATTGAAAGTTTCTAAGCCATTTCTCCAATTAACAAAACCTTTTTTGGTGAATGTATCATTCCCATAGTTTCCTATCCTTGGTGGCTTAAAGAGATAATAATAAAAGCAAAAGGCCGCATCTTTCTCCACAGAATACTCTAACCAATCAAACCTCTTATACCAAGATTCAATAAATGACCTCATTTGACCTGATTGGAGTTTTTGTGGAAACTTATGCCATGTTGGTTGACATGGACCCATAGTAAAATATGCTCTCCTAGCTTCATCTCTAATGTTGGGATCAAAATCTTCAATTGGCTTCCGAAGCCCCGGATCAGCAACTATGTCATCCATATCAAGCTCAATTCGTGCTCTTTTATGCTCGACATTGCCACCTTCACCTTGAGGTACTAAAGCTCTACTACTGCCCGGGGAATCTTGTCATCGAATGACGAATCTGTCCATCTATAACCTCGTAAATTTCAAGTGATTTGAACAAAAATTAGTTAGCCTCTAGCAATAGTTGAACATTTGACATATATATTAACAAAAGTTAACAGATGACATATAAATCGAGATTCTCAAGTACCAATTTCTATAAAAATTACATACTGAAAGCAAAAAGAATAATAGTTCAGATCGAATTCGAGAGGATTACCTGCAGCTGCGGACAAAATCCTGGCGCCTGGGCAGTTCGCCGGTTACTGACTTCCTGTGGTCAGTCGTTGCGCTTGTTGGCGTGGAGCTTGATGCCGGAGGCAGGAGGGAGCGGCCGGACCGCCGGAGCACCGCCAGGCGCCAGCGCCAAGAGCAGTGTAGGCAGGGGCGCTGGGGAGAAAGAGGCGAAGGCGGCGTCACCGCGTCAGTCTATCCCAGGGCGGCGTGATCGATGCAGCGGTTCCAGTTTTCTAGATCGATCAGGAAGGCGGGCGGGCGACGCTTGCGTTGGGTGCCGGGATCGATCAGCCTAGTGCACGCGCTCGCTCACGTCTAAAATATCATGTTTGTTGTTGGGCTGCAGCCGGAAGGGGGCTGGGTTGAAACCGTAATCAGACTTTTAGATAAAATAAAGCATATCTGCTCCCTACCTAACTTGGGCTCGACCCGGGCTACAGCCCGTCTAGCACGGGCCCTGAGTCCGCCCCTGATGTACAGTATGCTCTTATCTTCGAATTTAGATAAAGCTGAGGCTAAGTACATGATTCGTTCTCGCATTTAAGCTACCTAACTTATCAAAGTTTCAATCTTCTTTTCTTTTTCCTCCACCTACCCTAATTCGCACGAGTCGTGGTCCTTTCTCTTCGAACCCAACGATTCCCTACCGACGGGGCACCACACCACCCCGCCTCCCTCCTGATGTTAGCCTGCATCCTCGTTTCGCATCTTCCCTCGTCGTCGGCGCCTCCTTCTACCTACGACATCACCGCATTCGGTGCCCACCTTCTCCACAAATCCACGCCGTAGCACCCTAGGTCGGCCACATCTACGCATGTGCCTGACATGTCCATCAACCATGCATGCACCTAACCTTTGCCTAGAGGAAGGTCACTGGGCGGCACGATGTGGACGACGGACAGCCGAGCGCGGATGAAGAAGGTGGTCAGGGATGCATGCGGTGGAGGAAGGCGTCTAGGGGCGACAAGATGTGGAAGACTGGCGCTCGGCTGTGGAGGCTGACGGTGACGTGTGGTGAAGGGAGACATGAAGTGGATCGACCGATATCCTACACTGTGTCGAGACGACTACCTGCATCCTTGGGCCATTGCTTTCCCCAAGCTGGACCCAATCGTCGTGGTTTCTGTGGTGGTGGAGCCAACGATGACGACCATGGATTCCACCAGCAAGGGGTGCATGAATTCCAACTAGATTGGTCGGGAACCCGTGTGTAAGGTGGAAGGAAAGTGACTTTAGAATAATATTTGTCTGATAATTGATGATTGTTTGGATATTACAAGGAGTATATATGAGGGCTGCCACCCTTACTTGGATTACAAGCAAACTCTAAAAGCAAAATGTATCCGACTCATATTCTAACATCCCCGCAGTGTCAACGTGTGGTTCACCAACGTTGAGACTGAAACGAATGTCGGTAAACGATGATGTAGGGAGTCTCGTGGTAAAGATGTCTGCAAATTGTGCAGTAGTAGGAACATGAAGAACTCGAACTTGTCCAAGGGCCACCTTCTCTCAAACAAAATTTATGTCAATCTCGATATGCTTGGTCCGTCGATGCTGCACATGATTACTGGACATGTAAACAGTGGAAATGTTATCACAATAAACCACAGTAGCCTGCTGGACAAAACGACAAAGATTCGAGAGAAGTTGACGCAACCAGACTGTTTTGGCGACAGCATGTGCCACTGCACGGTACTCGGCCTCTGCAGTCAAATGTGAAATTGTAACCTGACATTTCGAAGACCATGAAATCAAGTTGTTACCAAGAAAAACACAGTATCCGGATGTGGATCGACGAGTATCCGGGCAACCAGCCCAGTCGGCATCGGAATATGTTGTCAAAGTATGTGGAGAAGATGAATAAATGTGTAGACCATGATCTAAAGTACCTTTAAGATAGCGGATGACACGTTTAACATGATTATAATGGGGAACTCAAGGATCATGCATGTAAAGACAGGTTTGTTGGACAGCAGAGGAAATTTCTGGGTGAGTGAGAGTAAAATGTTGTAAAGCACCAGTTATACTATGATAAATAGTGGCATCAGGAAAAACCTCACCAGAAGAGGAGAGCTTGATTGTAGTGTCTACAGGGGTTTTAGAAAGTTGACAGTCAAGCATGCCTGATTTAGTGAGAATATCTAGAATATATTGTCGTTGAGAAAGAAATAAACCATGAGAATCACGAGTGACAGCTATTCCTAAAAAGTGATGTAGAAGACCAAGATCATGTTGGAATTTTTGCCTAAATAGGCCCAACCCATTTATTATATGCCAATAAATTCCTGAAATCCTAGAGGCCCATTTGGCCCATTCATGCAAGGCAAGAGCTGGGACAAATGTTTAGTCCCACATTGCTAGTTGAGTGAAAGTTGGACCAGCTTATAAGGTGAGCTCTCCTATCACTTGGTAAAAGGATGAGAAGGAGAAGGAGAAGGAGAGAGTTCCACACGCACGCTCCTCCTCCTCGCTCGCCTCGCCACGCCACGCCTCGCCTCGTCACGACACGACGCGCGCGCGCCGCGAGTTGCGGGAATCTCGCCGAGCCGAGCTTTATTTTGCCACGCATGAATGGTATATGAACAGATGTACAGAAGCTGAAATGTTTGCTTTGAGTGGACTGTTAATACGAGTTAAATGAATACGAATTGAGTGGAGGCTGTCCGGTGGACTGCCGCCTGTTCGCTTCATCTACCGTCCATTCGTTTCATCTTCTGCGCAGTCTGTCTACCTTCCCCTTTGTGCCTATAAGAGAGAGGTCGCGCCTCCTCTCAGTGACACTGCCACACATCCTTTGCGCCTCCAGTTCCAGAGCACTGCGCTACCTAGATCTTCCCCATCCCGTCTTGCGGCGTGCACCGCGAGCCGGGACAGTAGGCCTCCGAGACCCCGCTGCTTCGAGTCCTGTACGGGAGAAGGGCGATAAGGTTTTTGGGGAGCGCTATCAGCGCGACTACTGGCTTCGTCACGGACTCCCTCACAGATAGCGACGTCTTTCCCGACGAGGACTTCTTCCCCGACATCAGCACCCTCTTCCTCGACGACATGGCCAACGACGGTTCCAATGCCGGCGGTTCCACTTCTGCTACTATCGTGTACATCTTCTGTCTCAATCTTGTTCTGATCATATCCAAAGTTTTATGCCTTGCGGTTTGTTTGGCTATATGCCTTAATATGTTTTTGCTATTTCACATGATTAGTATATTGCCTACTATTTTAATCATGTTTTATCTAGCGTTTATTATAGATAATTCGCTTGGTAAATTGCTCTATTACTCAACAATCCAAAAACCTTATTTCAGGCAATTTGCCCCAAGTGGCTTTGTTGCTTCTATGAAGCCACCTGTGTTTGAAGGTGTGAATTACAAACGATGGCGTGCGAGAGCAGTGCTCTGGTTTCAGACCATGAGCTGCTATAACGCCATCTATGTCGCACCTGAGGGGGAACTTAATCCCGCTCAGGAAGAGGCGTTCCAAAAACTTGATACCACTTTCAAGGCTGCCTTGATCAGCATCCTTGGCGACAATATTGTCGATTCATATCTAGCAATGGCAAAGATATGTGGGATGCGCTCGAGAGAAAATTTGGAGTCTCTGATGCTGGTAGTGAATTGTATGTCATGGAACAATTCTATGACTATAAGATGATTGATGACCACTCCATTGTGAAGAAGGCTCATGAGATACAGTCACTTGCCAGGGAGCTTGAGCACTTCACTTGTGTGTTACCGGACAAGTTTGTTGCCAGAGGCATCATTGCCAAACTTCCCTAGTCATGGAGGAATTTTGCTACTTCTCTGAAGCACAAGAGACAAGAGTTCTCCGTGACGGATCTCATTGGGACTCTTGATGTGGGAGAGAAGGCGAGAGCAGAAGACACACGTGCTCGAGGTACCGGGGGAGGTTCTAATGCCAACCTGGTACAGAAAAGGAACTTCCAGCCTCACAAGTTCAAGAACAAAGGCAAGTTTGATGACAAAGAAAAGTTCGATGGAAATAACAAGGCCTCACAGTCCACCAGCTTCAAGAAGAAGACTGATAAGAGGAAAGGTGCTTGTCATGTGTGCGTTGATCCTAATCATTGGGCTCCTGCTTGTCCCAACCGCTTTGACAAGCGCCAGCATGGAAAGAGCAGCAAGACTGCTAATATTGTCATGGGCGACGTTGAGATGAAAGATGTTGGGTATGGTATATTACCTATTGTTCTTTCATTATGTCATTCTCCTGATTGGTGGATTGACACGGGCGCTAATGTACATGTCTGTTCTGATATTTCCATGTTTTCTTCATATCAGGTCAGAGGGACTCAAACCATGTTGATGGGGAACGGCTCGCATGCTTCTGTTAATGGTGTTGGTACGGTCGATCTGAAGTTCACTTCGGGAAAGATTGTGCGCCTGAAGAACGTGCATCATGTTCCCTCAATAAATAAAAATCTTGTTAGCGGATCTCTTCTGTGTTGAGATGGCTACAAGATTGTATTCAAGTCTAATAAATTTGTAATTTCGAAGTATGGAACCTTTATTGGTAAAGGCTATGAATGCGGAGGCTTGTTCCGCTTATCTCTGTCAGACATTTGTAATAAAGTTGTTAATCATATTTACACAAATTTTGAATCAAATGTCTGGCACTCTCGTCTTTGTCATATTAATTTTGGTTGTATGACGCGGCTAGCCAAATTGAATTTAATCCCTGATTTCTCAATTGTTAAGGGATCTAAGTGCCAAGTCTGCGTGCAAGCTAAACAACCTCGCAAGTCACATACGACTGCAGAAGTGAGAAATTTAACACCACTAGAGCTCATACATTCTGATCTTTGTGAGATGAATGGTGTGTTGACAAAAGGTGGAAAGAAATATTTCATGACTTTGATCGATGACTCTACGAGATATTGTCATGTGTATCTTCTGAAATCTAAAGATGAGGCTTTGAGTTTCTTCAAAATCTATAAAGCTGAGGCAGAAAATCAGCTTGATCGAAAGATTAAGAGGCTTAGGTCTGATTGTGGTGGAGAGTATTTTTCCAATGAGTTTGATTCCTTTTGTGCGGAACATGGCATAATTCATGAGAGGACGCCTCCCTACTCACCCCAGTCAAATGGAGTAGCCGAAAGAAAGAACCGTACTCTAACAGATTTGGTTAACGCCATGTTAGACACATCGGGTCTTTCTAAGGAATGGTGGGGGGAGGCACTATTGACCGCGTGTCATGTCCTAAACCGAGTTCCCACAAAGAACAAAGAAATTACTCCATTCGAAGAATGGGAGAAGAAAAGATTAAAACTCTCTTACTTACGTACTTGGGGTTGTTTGGCAAAGGTTAATGTACCAATCCCCAAGAAGCGCAAGCTTGGACCAAAAACCATTGATTGTGTTTTTCTGAGCTATGCTTTTCATAGCATTGGTTATAGATTCTTGATAGTAAAATCTGAAGTGCCTGACATTCATGATGGTACAATCATGGAGTCGACTAATGCGACTTTCTTTGAGGATATCTTTCCAATGAAGGATAAACCTAACTCGTCAAATCCGGAGATACCTAGTTCATCTAATCAGGAACTTGCTATATTCTCTGAATCTACCATTCCAATTGAACACTCTGATAATCCTAAGGAGGATGATAATGAAATTCCTAAAAGGAGCAAGAGACAAAGGACTGCAAAGTATTTTGGTGATGATTTCATTGTGTACCTTGTGGATGACACTCCCACTTCCATTTCAGAAGCTTATGCATCTCCTGATGCTGACTACTGGAAGGAAGCTGTTCATAGTGAGATGAATTCCATCTTAGCTAATGAAACATGGGAGATCACTGATCGTCCTTATGGGTGCAAACCTGTAGGATGTAAATGGGTGTTTAAGAAGAAACTAAGGCCCGATGGTACTATTGAGAAGTACAAGGCAAGGCTTGTGGCCAAGGGTTATACCCAAAAGGAAGGTGAAGACTTCTTTGACACTTACTCACCTGTAGCAAGGTTGACCACCATTCGAGTACTACTTTCTCTGGCTGCCTCACACGGTCTTCTCGTTCATCAAATGGACGTTAAGATGGCTTTCCTAAATGGAGAGTTGGATGAGGAAATTTATATGGATCAACCAGATGGTTTTGTAGTAAATGGTCAAGAAAGAAAAGTGTGCAAGCTACTGAAGTCTTTGTATGGTCTTAAACAAGCACCTAAGCAGTGGCACAAAAAATTTGATAAAACCTTAACCGCTGCAGGCTTTGTTGTAAACGAAGCTGACAAGTGTGTATACTATCGCCATGGTGGGGGTGAGGGAGTCATCCTTTGTTTGTATGTTGATGACATACTGATTTTTGGAACCAACCTTAATGCAATTAAGGAGGTCAAAGATTTCTTATCTCGTTCCTTTGAGATGAAGGATCTGGGAGTAGCCGATGTCATCCTGAACATCAAACTATTGAGAGATGATGATGGTGGGATTACACTGCTTCAATCCCACTATGTGGAAAAGATCTTGAGTCGTTTCGGGTATAGCGACGTCAATTTTTCTCCTACACCGTATGATCCTAGTGTGTTGCTTCGAAAGAATCGAGGAAATGCTAGAGATCAACTAAGATACTCTCAAATCATTGGCTCGCTTATGTATTTAGCTAGTGCCACGAGGCCTGACATCGCCTTTGCTGTAAGCAAACTCAGTCGATTTATTTCAAATCCAGGAGATGATCACTGGCATGCTCTTGAGAGAGTTATGCGATATCTAAAAGGCACTGCGAGCTATGGCATACACTATACCGGGTACCCGAGGGTACTAGAGGGTTATAGTGATTCAAATTGGATATCTGATGCTGACGAGATAAAGGCCACAAGTGGATATGTTTTCACACTTGGTGGTGGCGCTGTTTCTTGGAAGTCTTGCAAGAAGACCATCTTAACGAGGTCAACTATGGAAGCAGAACTCACAGCACTAGACACGGCCACTGTTGAAGCAGAGTGGCTTCGTGAACTCTTGATGGACTTACCTGTGGTTGAAAAACCTATACCCGCAATTCCAATGAACTGTGATAATCAAACTGTGATTATTAAGGTGAACAGTTCTAAGGATAATATGAAGTCCTCAAGACATGTGAAGAGGAGACTGAAATCTGTCAGGAAAATGAGAAACTCCGGAGTTATTGCATTGGATTATATCCAAACATCTAAAAACTTGGCAGATCCCTTCACAAAGGGTCTATCACGCAACGTGATAGAAAATGCATCAAAGGAGATGGGTATGAGACCCACAATTTGAGCTTTCCATAGTGGTAAACCATTCTATGTGATCGGAGATCCCGTGAATTAGAATTGGGAAACAAGCTGTTGGTTAGCTGAGAGGAAAGTATCCCTACTTTAATAAACACCACTCCATAAAGATGCAATACTTTCCTATTCTGCATGGCAGGTTGATTTATTATCTTAATGTGTTCTAAGTGGCTTATCCTAAGCAAAGATGTTGTCCTGCAGAACATCTTTTGAAGAACACACCTATATGAGTCTGACTGTTAAAACGTCGCAGTCTATGAGAGTGGGGTGCTCTCTAATAAACTCATGAAAGGTCATGGAGTATGACGTATAAGCTCCACCCGCGGGGAAGTCCCATGGTAGCCTAGTATCGGTCAAGACTTTTTGTGAATCTAGGTTCACAACAAACTTGCAGTTCAAGGCATAGTCCACTGTACAAGTTGCGCCCTAGTATTACATAAAGCTCTAGGTGGAAGTTCAACTTAACAGTCTCCACTACAGTACCGGTATATAAACAATGTTTTGGAACCAAAGGCAAACTTCATGTGCCTCTGGGATCTGGTGGAGGGTTGTTGGAATTTTGCCTAAATAGGCCCAGCCCATTTATTATATGCCAATAAATTCCTGAAATCCTAGAGGCCCATTTGACCCATTCATGCAAGGCAAGAGCTGGGACAAATGTTTAGTCCCACATTGCTAGTTGAGTGAAAGTTGGACCAGCTTATAAGGTGAGCTCTCCTATCACTTGGTAAAAGGATGAGAAGGAGAAGGAGAAGGAGAGAGTTCCACACGCGCACTCCTCCTCCTCGCTCGCCTCGCCACGCCATGCCTCGCCTCGCCTCGTCACGTCACAACGCGCGCGCGCCGCGGGTTGCGGGAATCTCGCCGAGCCGAGCTTTATTTTGCCACGCATGAATGGTATATGAACATATGTACAGAAGCTGAAACGTTTGCTTTGAGTGGACTGTTAATACGAGTTAAATGAATACGAATTGAGTGGAGGCTGTCCGGTGGACTGCCGCCTGTTCGCTTCATCTACCGTCCATTCGTTTCATCTTCTGCGCAGTCTGTCTACCTTCCCCTCTGTGCCTATAAGAGAGAGAGGTCGCGTCTCCTCTCAGTGACACTGCCACACATCCTTTGCGCCTCCAGTTCCAGAGCACTGCGCTACCTAGATCTTCCCCATCCCGTCTTGCGGCGTGCACCCCGAGCAGGGACAGTAGCCTCCGAGACCCCGCTGCTTCGAGTCATGTACGGGAGAAGGGCGATAAGGTTTTTGGGGAGCGCTATCAGCGCGACTACTGGCTTCGTCACGGACTCCCTCACAAATAGCGACGTCTTCCCCGACGAGGACTTCTTCCCCGACATCAGCACCCTCTTCCTCGACGACATGGCCAACGAAGGTTCCAACACCGGTGGTTCCACTTCTGCTACTGCCGTGTACATCTTCTGTCTCAATCTTGTTCTGATCATATCCAAAATTTTATGCCTTGCAGTTTGTTTGGCTATATGCCTTAATATGTTTTCGCTATTTCACATGATTAGTATATTGCCTACTATTTTAATCATGTGTTATCTAGCGTTTATTATAGATAATTTGTTTGGTAAATTGCTCTATTACTCAACAGATCATTCATGGAAAACTCAGATCGTAATGAGGAGATGATGTGATCAAGAAACTGTTGAGAAGAGGCTATTAAAACTATATCATCGACGTATAAAAGAAGATAGGCAGTTTGAGAGTTGTGATGATAAATAAAAAGAGATGAATCAGAGGGTGAAGGATAAAAACCAATAGTGAGAATAAAGGTAGAGAAACATTGAAACCAAGCATGAGGATCTTGTTTAAGACCATATAGAGATTTTTAAGAAGGCAAACGTGATTTGGATTAGTGGAGTCTTCGAATCCTAAAGGTTGCTGGCAGTAAATAGTTTCATTTAGTGATCCATGTAAGAAAGCATTTTTAACATCAAGTTGATGGATATGCCAAGAAGAAGTGATGGCAAGACTAAGGACTATGCGAATTGTGCTAGGTTTAACTACATGAGAGAAGGTTTCATCGTAATCAAGACCATGTTGTTGAGAGAAGTCACGACAGACCCAACGAGATTTATAGCGAGAGAGAACCATCAGAGTGAATTTTTTTATGAAAAACCCATTTACCAGAAACAACATTTGAACCAGGAGGCCGAGGGACGAGTTGCCAAGTTTGCTTATATATAAGAGATTGAAATTCATCACGCATTGCAGAAGTCTAGTGGGGATCAAGAAGATCTGATTTATAAGATTTGGGAATGGGAGATATAGAGGGAGTAACATTAAGATTTAATTTTTGAGTTGGTAATTGAAAACCTGATTTTGCAAGAGTGCGCATTACATGTTAATTAGTAAGTTTAGTTATAGGAACGACATGGGCGTGAGGTTGGAGAGAAGAGGGTAAAGCATTGCCCGGCGCAGCGGATGATTCGGGCATAGGAGAGGGAGGATTGAGAGGCGCGGTAGAGAAGTCTGTCGCGGTATTATCGCATGTTGCCGCGGCAGGATTTGGAGTAGTTTCGGCTACCGTGGCAGGGCTCGGGGTAGGGTTTGATGGGGTTGGGTTCGGTGCAATATGGAGAGGGTTTAGGGTGGGTCGGCGAGGTGAGGGAGACGTGGTAGATGTGTCGGTCTCGGACGGCGTGTGATGTTGACAAAAAAAGGAAAAACAATTTCAACAAAAGTGACATGATGAAAGATATAAATGCGGCCAGAGAGAAGGTTGATACGTCGTAAACGTATCTTGAATTTTTGATGCTTCATGCTTGTTTTATATTATTTGTCTTATGTTTTGTCTACACTTTGAGGTATTTTTATACGTTTTCCGGAACTAACCAATTAACAAGATGCCACAGTGCCAGTTGCCTGTTTTCTGTTGTTTTTTGGTTTCACAAAAGTTAGTAAAGAAATATTCTCGGAATTAGACGGGACAAAAACCAAAGTCAATATTTTACCAGAAGGAACACGGAGTCTGGAGGGCAAACGAAGTGGAGGCTCGAGGCGACAACACCTGGTGGCTGCGCGGCCTAGGGGGGCGCCAGACCTAGATGTGGCCCCCTCGGGCGCCCACCGACCTTGACCTTTTGTCTATAAAAGTATCCCGAGGCAAAAAACCTAAGTACCCGATCAATCTTCCACGAAATAGTCTATAGCCTCCGCCATCTCCATCCCTAGATCGGGGAGATCTGAAGCTCTTCCTGGCACCCTACTGGAGGGGAGAGATCATCCCGGAGGCCTTCTTCATCACCATACCAGCCTCCGGAGTGATGCGTGAGTAGTTCAACTTTGGACTATGGGTCCATAGCAGTAGCTAGATGGTTGTTTCTCCTCCCTTGTGCTTTCATATTTTAGATCTTGTGAGCTCCGTGATACGTCAGAAACGTATCCATAATTTTTGATGTTCCATGCTTGTTTACTATCTACTTTGCTTTGCTTTGTCCATACTTTCAGGTGTTTTTATATGTATTCTGGTACTAACCTATTAACAAGTTGCCACAATGCTAGTTGTTTGTTTTCTTCTGTTTTTGGTTCCAGAAAGGCAGAAAATCAATATTCTCGGAATTGGACGGGACAAAAGCCAAAGTCAATATTTTACCGTGGAGAACACAAAGCCGGAGTACGAGACGGACGGGACCCACCAGGGGACACACCCCCTAGCCGCGCGGGTGGGCCCACCCCGCGCTTGGGAGGGGTGCAGCCGCCCTGGTGGCCCCCTACCTCACCTCTTCACCTATAAGAAGCCCCCGATGCAGAAACCCTAGGCACCCGATCAGTATTCCACGAAACCGTTTGTAGCCGCCGCCACCATCGTCTCTAGATCGGGGGGATCTGAAGCTCTTCTCGGCACCCTGCCATCCTAGAGGCCTTCTTCTTCATCATGCCCGCCTCTGGTATGAAGCGTGAGTAGTTCTACCTTGGACTACGGGTCCATGTAATAGCTAGATGGTTGTATCTCCTCCTTGTGCTTTCATGTCTAGATCTTGTGAGCTCCGTTCATGATCAAGATCTAATCTATTTGTAACCATGCATGTTGTGTTTGCGGGAATCCGATGGATATTGAGATTACTATGTCAGATTGATTAATGATTTTGTCTATTCGATTCTATCATGTCTGTGTTGTTTGTTATCTTGCATGCTCTCCGTTGTTAGTAGCTATCTTGGCCAAGTAGTTGCTAGTGACTCCAAGAGGGGGTATTTATGCTTGATAGTGGGTTCATGCCTCTACTTAATCAAGGGAAGTGACAGAAATCTCTATGGTTGTAGATGTGATGTTGCCACTAGGGAGAAAACAACGGTCTCTTGTTCATGGAACAAGTGGATTGTTTACCTTACACACTTTGCTTAAAGCAGTTGTCTGTTGCTTGCAACTTAATACTGGAGGGGGTTCGGATGATAACCCAAAGGTGGACTTCTAGTCATAGATGCAGTTGGATGGCGGTCTATGTATATTGTTATATTGCCCAATCGAATCTCATAGGATATTTTTGTCTAGTATTGCATTGTTACGCCTTGCTCAGTCCTATCAATTGCCCTGCTGTAATTTTTTTACCCAACATGCTATGTTTGTTTATCTAAGGAGAACACCTCTAGTGAACTATGGACCCCGGTCCAATCTTTACCATTGATACATCTTCCACTTTTACTTTTTACTTGTTGCAAACCATCATCACCTTCCACATCATACAGTTAATCCTTTGTTACAGCAACCGGTGAGATTGATAACCTCACTGTTAGTTGGGGAAAAGTCTTGAGTTTGTGTGGTGCAGGTTTCCATGTTGCTTGCAACACCTTTGAGGCGTTTCCTTCCTCCTACTGGTTTGATAACCTCAGTTTCTTACTGAGGGAAAACTTGCTGCTGTGTTGCATCATACCTTGCTCTTGGGGTTTCCCAACGGGGCGTCAACACGCATCAAGACTTTCTGGCGCCGTTGCCGGGGAGGCTAAGGACGTCTTCACAAGGGGAGTCCTCCTCAACCTTTCTCTTTACTTTGTTTTTAGTTTGCTTAGTTTCTTTTGCTTGGTTTTGTTTGCCTCTTTTTATCAAAAACTCCAAAAAATATTAGTTTGGTTTGCTTTCTCTTATAAAAAACACACGAAAAATAGTTCCTGCCCTAGTTGCTACCATGTCTGGTTTTGGTCCAATCTCTCTGACACCTATGGAAGAGATCTTTGCTTTCAAGCAAAAAGGTAAAAAGAGTTTTAAAGAAGCTTGGTCTAGAATCTCTGCTTTACAAAGGGAAACTGAGCCTAAGATGAGTCTTAGCTTGGTTATTAATAGTTTCTACCACGGTATTGCTCTTTGTTATAGATATGCTTTGGATCTTGTGGTTGAGAAAGATATTTTTCGATGTACTGAGGATGAAGCTTTTGATGCCATAAAGAAATTGATTATGATTTATAATACGCATGGCAAGTCTGATTCTTCTTTTATAGATATTTTTGTTAGGTTGAACACTCTTGAGTCTAGTACTGTTGCTTTGAACAGTTTCTATCACACACTTAGGGCATACCATGATTATGTTCCAATAAATTCTGAGCCTTCAAAGTGGTTTCCCACAATCAAAGTTTCTATAAATAGTGCCACTTTTGATGCTCGTATCATGTCTGAATTTTGCCTTATGCCTAAAGATATTTATGATTATTTGAGTCTTTGGGGACTTTCTAAAAGAGGAGAAGAAATATCTCTTACCAATAATGCAACTTTATTACCCATTGGAATAGTTAAAGGTGTGTTCACAAAAATCTCAGGGAATATAATGTCTACTGATTATCTTGTTATTGAATGTGTAGGCAAAGGACAGATTACACTTGGAAGATCCCTACTGAAATACCTTGGAGCAATAATAGACGTGGGAAAAGGCATTATGCATTTTTCTCCTCCAGTAAGCAATCATATTTTCCCTAAAGAGAAGAATAAAGGTAAGAAAAGTAGGAGCAAGAGAGTTAATGCTTCTTTATTTGAAAATACCTGATTTCTTGCTTCTTGTGCCTAACTTAAAGGCGTTAAAGAAACGTACTTGTTGGGAGAGAACCCAAGAGTTTCCTTGAGTCTTGGAAGTTATTACTTGGTAATGACCTCTTCTTATCCTTTTTGTTTGCTTTTTGTGCCAAGAATGACCTCTAATGAGAGGGAAGCAAGATTTGGAGAGTTGATGTCCCGAAACAGATTTATGTCCTCCACCATAAAAATTTGTGAGGAGTCTCTGTAAGTCGGATTGAGCTAAAAATTTACAAATAAATCCCCTAGTATGTTAGATAACTTTCTTTGGTTCAACACGTTTTGATTTGAGCAACAGAAGGTCTTCAAAAAAATTGGTTTCTACCTACTAGTCTGTTTTGACAGATTTCTGCCATTATTTGCATTTGCTTCTTATTGATTCCTTTTTGGGTTCTTTTTGGAAAAATGAGCTTTTTGAAGGAGTTGCTACAGTAGATTGTGTTTTTAGTGAAACAATTTGATGTTCTAAATCTAAACCCAAAGGTCTATTATCTTTTGAATACACTAATGTTGCTAATAAAGATTGTGTGAAGTTTTGTATGAAGGAAAAATTTCAGGTGTAGAGAGAGAATGATGTAATGAGATGAAGAATGGACAAAAGCTCAAGTTTGGGAATGCCACCCCGGTGTCACCCCAAGAAATATCCAAGAAGTACAAGCGTCAAAGCTTGGGGATGCCCAAGGCATCCTCTTCTTCATCAATAAAAAGTTCAGGTCTTTCTAGACACTTTGTTTTTATTATTTCATGCACTGTTGTGTTGTTCTTGGAGCGTCTTAGTTTTTGTTTGGTTTGCTTAGGTTATTTATTTTGCTTGAATAAATTAGTTTGGACCCCCCGTTCTCATTGTGTTGTTTCAAATAAGTCGATTGGTGTTGGAAAGGAGTAGAAAGTTCTTGCTTGAAAGTGCAAGAGGAGCTTGCATTGACTGTGACTTAGACTTTAGCATGACATGCTAGGTGTTGTTTTGACCTTATGCTTAGTGATTATTGCTGTAGCATGACTTGTTCCAAACAATTGGGATTTGTTAGTATGCCTTGAAAGAATCATGCGTTGTTTTAGCATACAAAAGCATGGTATCATGGTATTCTCCTTTGATGTTTTGTTTGGGATGACTTGGCACATGCTCACACCATGTTATGACTATGAACAAGTCACCATAGCATCTATGATCATTTAGTCCATGACTTGTAGTACCACTCTATGCTTTGATTAGTAATATTTTGTCGCTCTACATGATTATGGCTATTATTGCTCTCTTAGTTGGTTGCTCACAGTCTTTTGCTAGCCTCCACTTGTATGAGTAAGCTCTACTCATGATTCCAACTCCCAACAAACCAAGTTATTCCAAAGTGTCCATTATAAATTCCTATGCATGGTGTGTTACACCATTCCAAGTATATTCTTGTTTTCATCTATCTTCCAATTAAAAAGTATTTTGTTATATGAAAACTTAGTGATTAAAGCTCTCACAAACTTGATGGCACACTTTATATTCCTTGCCCCTAATAAACTTGAATCATTGTATCATCTATGTTGTATATTCTTGCACTTATACGTCGGAATTAGCAGAACCATGCTGTCATGGGGAACATTTTCAACATTGCACTTGTACTTTGTACACAGTTGATATCATGATCTTTTGTCTATGGATGTCACATGTGTGAAATAAAGAGGGAGCTTGTAAGTCCATAGAGTTATGTATTTTGTGTTAGAGAAACGCCTGGGCCGCTAGCCTAAGCCATGCCTAATCATGGTGGAAACTTGCAGCATCACCATAATGAGCAATCCGTGAAACATCCTCAATAAAAATCTATGCAAATAGTAAATAAAAAGATCGCTAAGATGCTCATTGTCTGCTTGCCTTGTCATTTTGGTTATGGAATAGCTCCTGTACCATGTGCAAGGGATACCCCGTTGGCGGTTCTCTATGATACACATGTACTTACTATGACAAGAACTTACATGTGACTAAAGTTGAGTAGCATGCGGTGCGGCCCTCATATTCAAGGGACATGAGATTGCCAACTTATACTTTGTCAAGCATATACTCCATCTTTGTTCACTTTAACCTTAATCACTTCATGATGCTTATGATAGGGGAAATGAGGGCTGAAAGCTAACAGGTACCATAATTTTGGAAGCTCATTTTGAAACTTGAAATCCCTGCTTCCCTTTATGAAGGGCCTTTATTCCACCATTATTGAGTCTCCACCTTCTATCCATATGCATCAGTTAAGAGAGCATAGTTGCCATTCTTAGTTCTATGTGCAGTGTCCCAAAACTTATTGATTGATGCATATTGTTGATATTGCTTGTTCTTGTGCTATATTTATCTAGTCACTCTTATGAACTTTGAAGGTGTCATGTGCATCTATTTGCTACTCCATGAGGGACAAGTTGAATGCCACTATGCCATGTTTTCTGTGTGTGAAACAAACAAACGTTTTTCAATGCATGTTATTCATGGTCTTTGTTTGTAGCCTTTCATGTTGCATGCATAGTTACTTTGTCTTGTTGTTAGAACTCCATCTTTCATGCACATGTTTAGAGTTCTTTGATCCCAGCTTTCAATGCTTGTAAATGGTTTGATCTTGGTTTTTATGGTGCATCCCACCTACTCGAGGACGAGCTGGAGTTATGCTTGGGGATGCTTGATACGTCGGAAACGTATCTATAATTTTTGATGTTCCATGCTTGTTTATTATCTACTTTGCTTTGCTTTGTCAACACTTTGAGGTGTTTTTATATGTTTTCTGGTACTAACATATTAACAAGTTGTCAAAGTGCCAGTTGCCTGTTTTCTTCTGTTTTTGGTTCCAGAAAGGCAGAAAATCAATATTCTCGAACTGGACGAGACAAAAGGCAAAGTCAATATTTTACCATGGGGAACACGAAGCCGGAGTACGAGACGGAGGGGACCCACAAGGGGGCCACACCCCCTGGCCGCGCGGGTAGGCCCATCCCGCGCCTCGGGGGTGCAGCCGCCCTGGTGTCCCCCTTGCCTCGCCTCTTCGCCTATAAGAAGCCCCCGATGCAGAAACCCTAGGCACCCGATCAATATTCCACGAAACCCTCTCTAGCCGGTGCCACCATCGTCCCTAGATCGGGGGGCTCAGAAGCTCTTCTCGACACCCTGCCGGAGGGGAGATCATCCCGGAGGCCTTCTTCTTCATCATGCCAGCCTCCGGTATGAAACATGAGTAGTTCCACCTTGGACTACGGGTCCATGTAGTAGCTAGATGGTTGTATCTCCTCTTTGTGCTTTCATGTCTTGATCTTGTAAGCTCCGTTCATGATCAAGATCTAATCTATTTGTAATCATGCATGTTGTGTTTGCGGGGATCCGATGGATATTGAGATTACTATGTCAGATTGATTAATGGTTTTGTCTATTTGATTCTATCATGTCTATGTTGTTTTTGATCTTGCATGCTCTCCGTTGTTAGTAGCTATCTTGTCCAAGTAGTTGCTAGTGACTACAAGAGGGGGTATTTATGCTCGATAGTGTGTTCATGCCTCTACTTAATCAAGGGAAGTGACAAAAATCTCTACGGTTGTAGATGTGATGTTGTCACTAGGGAGAAAACAACGGTATCTTGTTCATGGAACAAGTGGATTGTTTACCTTACACACTTTGCTTAAAGCAGTTGTCTGTTGCTTGCAACTTAATACTGGAGGGGGTTCGGATGATAACCCAAAGGTGTACTTTTAGTCATAGATGCACTTGGATGGCGTTCTATGTATATTGTTGTATTTCCCAATCGAATCTCATAGGATCTTTTTTTCTAGTATTGCATTGTTATGCCTTGCTGAGTCCTATCAATTGCCCTGTTGTAATTTGTTTACCCAGCATGCTATGTTTGTTTATCTAAGGAGAACACCTCTAGTGAACTATGGACCCCGGTCCAATCTTTACCATTGATATATCTTCCACTATTATTGTTTACTTGCTACAAACCATCATCACCTTCCACACCATACAGTTAATCCTTTGTTACAGCAACCGGTGAGATTGACAACCTCACTGTTAGTTGGGGCAAAGTCTTGAGTTTGTGTTGTGCAGGTTTCCACGTTGCTTGCAACACCTTTGAGGCTTTTCCTTCCTCCTACTAGTTCGATAACCTCAGTTTCTTACTGAGGGAAAACTTTCTGATGTGTTGCATCATACCTTGCTCTTGGTGTTTCCCAACGGGGCGTCAACACGCATCACTCTGTTCATGATCAAGATCATCTTTATGTAATCCTACATGTTGTGTTTGTTGGGATCTGATGGATATTGAGTACTATGTTCAAGATTGATTATTGATTCTATCATGTCTATGTTATTTTTTATCTTACATGCTTTCCGTTGTTAGTAGATGCTTTGGACAAGTAGATGCTTGCAACTCCAAGAGGGAGTATTTATGCTCGATAGTAGGTTCATGCCTCTAGTAATCTGGGGAAGTGACAGAAATCTCTAAGGTTGTAGATGTGTTGTTGCTACTAGGGAGAAAACAACAATCCTTTACCGAAGGGTAATTGTATTGTTTACTTTACACACTTCGCTTAAGGCAATAATCTGTTGCTTGCAACTTAATACTGGAGGGGGTTCGGACGATAACCTGAAGGTGGATTATTAGTCATAGATGCAGTTGGATTATGGTCTATGTATTATGTTGCAATGCCCAAACTAATCTCATAGGATCTTTCATGACTTGTACATGCATATGCATATGCATTTTCAATCTATCTTTGCCCAACTATAATTTGTTCACCCAACATACTACTTATCTTATGGAGAAACACCTCTAGTGAACTGTGGACCCCGGTCCATTCCTTTACCATTGATATCCTATCTACTGTTACTTTCTGCAAGCATTACTATCTTGCACACTATATGTTTAATCCTTTGCTTTAAGCAAAACCAGTGAGATTGACAACCTTACTATAAGTTGGGGCAAAGTTCTCTGGTTGTGTTGTGCAGGTTCCAAGTTACTAGCAACACCTTGGGAGTTGTTTCCTTACTCCTACTGGTTCGATAACCTTGGTTTCATAACTGAGGGAAAACTTCCTGCTGTGCTCATCATACCTTCCTCTTGGGTTTCCCAACGAGGCTCTTTAGTGATTGAGCCGCATCAAAGACTTTTTCTGGCGCCGTTGCCGGGGAGCTAAGGACAGCTTTACAAGGGGAGTCTCTCACAACCAATTTCTTTACTTTGTTTTTATTTTGCTTTGTCTCTTTTGCTTGTTTCCTTTTTATCAAAAATACAAAAAATAGTTTTGTTTGGTTTGTTTCTTCTTATAAAAACACACACAAAAATTAGTTCCTACTTTCGTTGCTATTTCTGCTGGCTTGCTTTACTCTTGCAAAAATGAATACCCTTGGAAACTCCTAGTTATGTGATTTCACTAGCACAAACAACAATGATTTCACGAGCACACCTATTGATCCACCTATTCATGAAGCTGCTTTCTTTGAAATTAAACCTGCCTTGCTTAATCTTGTTATGAAAGAGCAATTTTCTGGTGCTAATACTAATGATGCTGCTGCTCACCTTAATAACTTTGTTGAACTTTGTGAGATGCAAAAATATAAGGATGTGGATGGAGATATTCTAAGCTTAAATTGTTTCCTTTCTTTTTTGAGAGGAAGAGCTAAAGAATGGTTGGTATCTTTGCCTAGAAATAGTATTGATTCTTGGATTAAATGCAAAGATGCTTTCATTGGAAAATATTATCCTCCTGCTAAGATTATATCTATGAGAAGTGAAATAATGAAATTTAAACAATTTGATAATGAACATGTCGCTCAAGATTGGGAAAGAATGAAATCTTTAGTGAAGAATTGCCCTACTCATGGATTGACTGCTTGGATGATTATCCAAACCTTTTATGCATGACTGAATTTTTCTTCAAGAAATCTGTTGGATTCTGCTACTGGAGGAACCTTTATGACCATTACTTTGGGTGCTGCAACAAAGCTCCTTGACAATATGATGGTTAACTATTCTGAATGGCACACTGAGAGAGCTCCAAAAGGTAAGAAGGTAAACTCTATTGAAGAAACCTCATCTTTGAGTGATAAGATTGATGTTATTATGTCTATGCTTGTTAATGGAAAAGCTCATATAGATCCAAATAATGTTCGTTTGGCCTCTTTGGTTGCTCAAGAAGAGCAAGTTGATGTGAACTTCATTAGAAATAATAATTTTAGCAACAATGCCTACAGGAGTAACTTTGGTAATAATAATTATAGGCCTTATCCTCCCAATAATGGTAATACTTATGGAAATTCCTACAACAACAATACAAGTGCACCCTCTGAACTTGAAGTCATGCTTAAATATTTCATTAGTAAACAAAATGATTTCAATAAAACTATTGAGGAAACACTTTCAAATGCTGAAAAAAATCATCCTTGTCCCAATCACAATCCTCTTTAATTAATAAAATGGTTGCTAAACCTGAAACTATAGAGAACCTCTTTGTTGCTACTAATATCATACAAGTAAGAATTGATGAAAATGTTAAGTTGTTAGATGAATTGCATGCTAGGTGGGAAAGAGAAGATGAGATTGCTAATACTGAAGTTTGTACTATTACCACCACTAATATTGATGCTAGCAAACCACATGAAGTTCCCACTCATTTAGCAACAATGCCTAAACCCAATGGAACCTTTTCCAATAAAAATGCTGAAGTTTTTTGAAATATGGGAGACAATAGTCCTACTACTATGAATGAATATTTTGATTTTGATATTGATAGTTGCAATATTTCTGAAGTAATGAAGTTCCTACAAAACTTGATAGAAGTCCTAATGTTAGTGATATGAATATGGCTTTTACAAAACACATTACAGATGCTCTCATTAATATTAAAGAAGAAAAATTGAAACATGAAGCTTCTATTCCTAGGAAATTAGAAGATGGTTGGGAACCCATCATTAATATGAAAGTGAATGATTTTGATCTCAAAGCTTTATGTGATCTTGATGCTAGTGTCTCTATTATGCCTAAAAAGATTTATGAAATGCTTGATCTACCACCATTGGAAGATTGTTATTTAGATATCCATATTGATGATAATGCTAAAAAGAAACTTATGGGGAGTATTACTGATGTTCTTATTATGGTTAACAATGCCTATGTCCCCATTGATTTCTATGTTTTGGATGTTAAATACAATGCTTCTTGTCCTATTATTTTGGGAAGACCTTTTCTTAGAACTGTTGGTGCCATTATTGACATGAAAGAAGGCACCATTAAATATCAATTTCCACTTAATAAAGGTATAGAACACTTCCCTAGAAAGAGAGAGAATATATCTTTTGATTCTCCTATTAAAACAAAAGTTTATGCTAATGCTTCTTCATTTGAAAATACTTGATTCTTGCTTTATATGCGTAACTTAAAGACGCTAAAGAAAAGTACTTCTTGGGAGATAACCAAATAGTTTTTGTTGAGTCTTGGAAGTTATTACCTCTGTAATAACCTCTCCTTGTCCTTTTTGTGTGATTTTTGTGCCAATAATAACTTCTAATGAGAGAGAGAAGTAAGATTTGGGGGAGTTGTTGTCCCGTAACAGATTTTTGTGCTTCACTGTAAAAATTCTTAAAACATCATAGTACGTCGGATTGAGCTGTAATTTTCTGTGCTTGTGCCCTTGTTATTTACCTAACTTTCGTTAGTTCAACATTTTTTATATGAGCAACAGAAGATTTTCAAAAAAATCGGTCTTTACCTGCTGGTCTGTTTTAACAGATTTCTGCCATTATTTGCATATGCCTCGTATTGGTTTCTTTTTTAGTTCTCTTTGATCACTTGAGCTTTTAAAAGGAGTTTATACAGTAGCTTGTGTTATAATAAGAAGTTTTACTTGTGTTGAAATTAAACCCAAAGACTTATTATCTTGAATACACTAATGTTGCTAATGAAGATTGTGAGAAGTTTTGTATGAAGGAAATTTTCAAGTGTAGGGGAAGAATGATGTGATGAGATGAATAATGGACAAAAGCTCAAGCTTGGAGATTCCACCCATGTCACCCCAAGAAATATTCAAGAAGTACAAGCGCTAAAGCTTGGGGATGCCTTGGGCATCCCCTTCTTCACCAATAAAAATCTCAGGTTTTCTTTCAAAACACTTCATTTTTATTGCTTCATGCACTATTAGTTGTTCTTGGAGAGTCTTTGCTTTTGTATTTAGTTTTATTTTTTGCTTTGTTTGCTGCAATAATTTGTTCGGACCCCAACACTCCTATTTTGGAGAAATCATACTTAGTTTTCATTATTTTTGTTCTGTGAGTGTTCTCTTTTGCTAGCTCTATGCTTAGCTTTAGTTTTCGTGTGCTTATTGCTTAGAACTTTTTAGTTCTTCCCTGTGGATTTGTGAGACATGCTCATTGATCTTTATTTAGTATTATCTTTGTGGGTTGTTTCAAATATGTCGATTGGTGTTGGAAAAGAGTAGGAAGTTTCATGCTTAAGTGGTACAAAAGGAGCTTGTTTTGACTGTGGCTTAAACTTTATCATGTCATGTTATATGTTGCTTTGACCTTATGCTTAGTGATTATTGCTTTAGCATGACTTGTCTCAAACAATTGAGATTGCTTAATGTGCCTTGAAAGAATCATACGTTGTTTTAGCATACAAAAGCATAATATTGTGGTATTCTCCTTTGATGCTTTATTTGGGTTGACTTGGCACATGCTTACACCATGTTAAGACTATGAACCAGTAACCATTAGCCTCTATGATCATTTAGTTTTTGACTTGTGATATCACTTTATGCTTTGATTAATAATGTTTTGTCGCTCTGCATGATTATGGCCATTATTGCTCTCTTAGTTGGTCGCTCCCAGTCTTCTGCTAGCCTCCACTTGTACCGAGTAAGCTCTACTCGTGCATCCAACTCCCAAGAAACAAAGTTATTCCAAAGAGTCCACTATAAATTCCTATGCACGGTGTGTTACATCATTCTAAGTATATTCATGTGATTAATTATCTTCCAATTAAAAAGTTACTTTGTTATATGAAAATTAGTGATTAAAGCTCTCACAAACTTGATGGCATACTTTACTTTCTTGCACTTAATAAACTTGAACCATTGTATCATATATGTTTTATATGTTTGCACTTATAAGTTGGGAATTAGCAGAACCACGCCATCATGGGGAACACTTTCAACATATGTACATATTACCCAGTTGATATCACGATCTTTTGTTTATGGATGTCGGCGGTGTGAAATAAAAGGGGAACTTGTAAGTCCATAGAGTATTATATATGTGTTAGAGAAACGCCTGGGCGGCTAGCCTAAGCCATGCCTAATCATGGTGGAAACTTGCAGCATAACCATAGTGAGCAATCTGTGAAGCTTCCTCAATAAAAACCTATGCAACTGGTAAATAAAAAGATCGCTGACATGCTCATTGTCTGTTGCCTTGTCATTTTGATATGGGATAGCTCCTGTATCATGGGGCAAGGGGTACCCCATTGGCGGTTCTTTATGATACACATATATTTACAATGGCAAGAACTTGCTTGTGACTAAAGTTGAGTAGCATGAGGAACGACTCTCGTACTCAAGGGACATGAGATTGCCAACTTATAATTTGTCAAGCATATACTCCATATTTGTTTTACTTTAACCTTAACCACTTCAAAGATGCCTATGATAGGGGCAATGAGAGCTGAAAGCTAAAAAGTACCATAATATTTGGAAGCTCTTTATGAAACTTGAAATCCCTACTTGAAAGGGTAATTGCACCTATGTGTGGTTTTGGTGATTATTGACAATCCCTATGGACTAATGTTTTCAATGAGTTTTATATGAAGGTATATTCCATAGGTCATGCTTGTAGTCCATGTGTTGGATTCAAGTATGGATGCCATGAAGATAAAGATATACCTTGAGTATTGGCATCAAAATTATCGAGTTGAAGAGAAGAATATGATATGATCAAGATCTTGAGAGTGTGATCTCAATAGAAGAATTCAAGATATGGATCTAAGTCGGTGTCATGATAGCCTCATTAGTTGAGCTATGGTTGACTAAGATTTAGAGAATGCAATCAAATGAAGAGTTCCTTATGTACCTCAAGATATTAAGATGGAGCACGGGAAGATACTTGGTTGACCAATACAAAGAGTGAAGAGTGATTTCAAGTTGGTCAACACATGAAGCATAAAGAATGTACCACATGGTATTGTGGTATGGTAAGACTTGTCAATTATGCATCATGAACTAATCCATTATATATTTGCCTTTGCGTTTTCTATATGGACACGTATCTTTCCATGGGCATGCTTCAAAAATGAAGATATTTTATAGCCCATGAGAGGATGACATCAAGTGGTGATCGTCATCAAGGTTAAGAAGGGCAAGTTCAAGATAAGCATCTCGAGAAGATCATTTGCTTGAAGCTTGCCGTCCATATTGGTGATAATGGACATGTTAATACATGTATTAATGAAGCTATCCCATAGTTGTGTATGGGGAGCAAATTAGGAGTCTTCACGAAGCAACAATGATCAAGTGTTGCATTCCGGCTTGGGTGGAGCTTGAAGCTTTGTCATCAAGATCAAGCGGTTTGCGCAAGGCAAAGGTATGGCCTTGCTAGGTTTTCCTTTTACCGGTCTCGGGGTGGTTGTTGGTAGACCGGGTTATAGGATAGATAGCCGCACTTTCAAGAGGGGCTTTCGGTTGTGTAACTTGATAACATCGTCATAGGGAGCTCAATCCTTTGCATACTTTGCATCTTCCTATTTTGTTGCTTCTTGGTGTTTCTCCATGTGATGTTCTTGAGCTTGTTGCTAGCTCTTCAACAAGCCCAAGTTCATCGAAAACGGAATTCGTATGCATCTTCTATGGCGTTTTCGAGTTTGAAGGTTTTATCGGTTCTTATTTAGGGAGGCTTCTTACCTTTCTTCATTTGGTTCTATCCTCCTTTGTTGGGATATGATGTTTCTCTGCACAATCTTGTAAAGCTTGTTGTCCTAGTCAAAACAAGCCCAAGATCATTGAAATCGGAGTCCGGATGCAAAAGTTATTGCGTTTTTTATGAAGCCTGGTTCATCCCGGTTGTGGATTCTGTTCAACCGGCTCCCAGACCGGGTGGTCCGGTGTCAGGACCGGAAAACCGGATCTGAAACCAGGATTTTCGGTTTTTCTATACCGAGTCTATCCGAGACTGTGTACTGACCCTAATTCCGGTTTTAAGTTCGGTTTTCCGTTCCAGGAACTGGACCGTCCGGTTCTAGAGCCGGTCCAACCGAACTTCCAACCGAGTTCGCACAGATTTCTTCCAACGGCCATATTTGCTTTCCACTATAAAAGGGGGTTCTTCCCCCAACGTTTTAGGTTCTTCTTGACCACGAAACTGACCTCCATTGTTGAAACTCTTGAGATTTCTTCCTCCCCCTTCCCTCCTATGATTCTTGCATCTTTTTGAGTGCTTTGGAAGAAGAGATCTAGATCTACAATCCCCACCAATCAATTCCTCCTCTAAGCGAGGGGAACCCATTGGATCTAGATCTTGGAGTCATTGGTTGACTTCCACCATTATTCTTCCTCTCTAATTCCTCCCTAGCACTTGTTGCTTTGGTGGGATTTGAGAGTGAAGGATTTGAGCACCCTTGGTGGTCTTGCTTTGCATTCTTGCATAAGTGTTGAGCTCTCCATTATGATTTGTTCGGGTGAGAGACCGTGAGCTTGTTACTCTTGGAGGGTGACCTTCTAGTTGGCTTGGCGGTTGGTGCCGCGGTGTTCTCTTCGTGGAATATTGTGAAGAGACTCGGGCTTATCCTTCGTGGAGCTTGTGAAGTGGTTGTGGAGCTTGCCATCTCCGGAGTGGAGGAAAAGCTAGCCATAAGGAAAGGGCTATTCCTTCGTGGGATAGACTCGGAAAAGAAGGTGAGCCTTTGTGGCGCGTGAGGAATCCTTCGTGGAACCTCACACCTCTCCAAAGTGACGTAGCCCCCTTCCCAAAGGTGGTGAACACGGGAATACATCTTCGTCTCCACGTGCCTCGGTTATCTCTATATGCGAGCTTACTTTCCTTGTGATAGCCATCGAGCTTGAAGTACTTATATCTTGCTTGTCACCTGTGGTATATTTATCTTGTGCTATCTTGCTTAGCTTAATTTGTTGTTGGTGCACTTAGTTGAGCCTAGTGTATTTAGGTTTTGTGCTTGTAAAATAAACGTTAGTTTAATTCCGCATTCTATCAAGCCAAAACCGTAATAGTTTTGAAATTTCCTATTCACCCCCTCTAGGCGACATCTTTATCCTTTCAATTGGTATCAGAGCAAGGTCTCTCCTTGTTTAGGCTTCACCGCCTAGAGTGTAAAGATGTCGACTAGTAGTATAGTACACAATGACACAATTATATTTGATGGCACAAATTATGCTTTGTGGAGAAATTGCTTGCTTTATAATCTTCGGACCTTGTGTCCAAATATTGAGCGATTTCTAGATGTAGGTTTTTCTCCTCCTATGGATCCTCAAAATATATCTTTAGAGGATGAGAAAAATTTACATCTCGAAGCTCAAGTATCTAATGAGATTATTTTCTCCTTGAGCCCCACAGTAAATTTGTTCTTGACGATTGTAAAGCGCAAGTCATCTCATGAGATGTGGACCAAGCTTAAAGAAATATTTGGTGGGTCCATTTCTCATAGGGTTAGTGGTATCTCCAAGGAGCTCTCTTCTCCCTCACATCATGAAGATCTCCAAGTTGCTTCCACCTCCGTCCGCAATGAGATTTCAATTCTTTCCACTTCACTTACATGTGACAAGTCACAAGGTAATGGCATGGTGAGTGGAAAATCATATGTGATGATGGTAGTGTTTCTCTTTACACCAATGATTCTTGTTCTATAAATGATAATGGTGTAGTGAGTTTGGACTTAAGCACTTCTTGCAACAATGATGCTATATCCCCTTGTGTTGCTAGTCTTTGTATATCATCTAGAAATTATTTGAGTACTAGTGTAGATGATATGCTTGATTTGTCTTGTTCCCATGAACAAAATTCTTCTATTTCCTCTAGTTGTTTATCTAACAATGTAGAGGAAATCAAACATTCTATGGAGAAAGACATGATCATGAATGAAGATTCAAGAATATCCTCATCTTCATCCTCCCGTGCTCACATGTGCCTTATGGCAAGAGGATCAAAGGTATCTCCTACTTTGTATCCCAATATATCTTGTAAAGATAATAGCAATGATAATGATGATAGTGATGATGACATTGATGAGGATACTAGTTCTCTCTTGCTTGAGTTGACTTTTTTGTGTACCTCTCTTCGTGGTAATAATAAGGCCGTTACTTGTCTCAAACACGTTATGGACACCATAACTAAACAAACGAGAACCATAGAGGAGTTGGATTTCCAACTTGATGATGGGAGTCGGAGATTCAATCTCCTTAAGCAAGAGCTTGTCGAGGAGAAGCACACTAATTGTCTCCTCACACAAAAACTTGAATCTTATGAGCTTGAAAAGGAAAATTCCATTAATGATGCTTGTGCTACTAACTCTACTTCTTGTGAAGAATCTACCCTAAAGGAGAACGTTGAGCTAAGGGCTCAACTTGAGTTGCTAACTAGCAAGTATAGGAAATTGGAAGAAAGTCATGAAAAGCTCTCGGGCTCTCACAATGATCTTATAATCTCCCATGATGGGCTAAAGTTAGCTCGTGAGGCAAGTATTACCAAGGTAACATCTTGTGAGCCTCTTTTGGACATTAGCACAACTTCTACTCAAAATGCTATTTTGCCATGTGCTAGTCCTAGTAATCCATCTAGCCATACTATTGATAAACCTTGTGTTGGATTAATTGCTTTGCCTTGTTGCTCTAACAATGAAGCTTATACTTCCTCTAGTACTTGTATTTCTACTAACCATGTAGAGGAAATCAAAGAGCTCATGGCCCAAGTCACTTACTTGAGGAATCACTTGGAAAAGAGTCTTGGAGGGAAATCCACACTCGATAATGTCTTGAGTGTGCAAAAATCCCCTAATGGTAAAAGTGGACTTGGATTCAACTCCAATAATAAGAACAAGTCCAATATAAACAAGAAGAAGGTCCAAAACCAAGTAAAGAATTCGGCCAAAATTATTTGCTTCAAGTGCAAGGTTGAAGGACATCATGTAAGATCTTGTCCATTGAAGAAAAAGCACTTGAGTGAGAAGCAACAAGTGAAGCGGCCACAAGCTCATGTTCAAGCCCAAGTTGAAGCTAGGCCACTTCCAAAGAAGAATCAAGATATTGCTTCCCAAGCCAAGAAATCAATGAAGAAGAGAAAGGGGAGCACTTGTTGCTACATATGTCGTGTGAAGGGGCACTTTGCCTCTTCATGTTCAAATGGTACCTTATCTAACCCTATCATTGTTGAAAGATGATTATTATCTTAGGAAGGATAAGGATGGCAATGTGTTTGCCAAGTTTGTTGGAACTCAAAGTGGTGTCAAGAAAAGAACCATTTGGGTTGCCAAGCCTATTGTGACTAACCTCTTAGGACCCAACTTGGTTGGGGACCACCAAGCTCAAACTTGATCAATAGGTGTTTGTGGAGGGCATTGGAGACTTGGCTAACTCATGAAGAATTAAGGGATCTTCATATTTTATATTTGATCAAGCCAAGTCCTAAGGATTATTATTTCCCTATCTTATCCAATGTGCCTCTTCTTGGTAACTTGTACTTAACTCATTTATATTGTAAGTTACTTGCCCCCTTTACATGTTTTGGTTTTGTACCAAGTATGTGTTTGTATTTGGTGTGCCTAATGCTTGATTATTTTGTGTATTCAAGTATGTCTAGGTGTTTGGCACATCATTTACTCGTGTGTTTTATTTTGAGCCTCTAATGCATCTTGATGATATCTTATTTGGCTCTTTTAGAGTGGTTAATGGAACATCCCATTTTGGGTGAGTGACATGCCTCGCGCATCTCTCAAACCTTAAAATATGTGTACATGAGTACTACCACTTAGTATTGATATTGCAAGCTTATCTAGTCACTATGTGGTGTATCATACTCATGAGAAATTCAAATTCTAAATGTCCATTAATTATCTCTAGTTGAGGTTGTTTTTCCTCTTATAAAAAATGAATATCACATTATGGGGGAGTAATATGCTTCTTTTGCATATCACAATCCTAGGAAATGAGAACATATGAGGTAGTGCCACTTAGAGTTGATATTGTTGATTATCTTGTTTCTAGGTGGCATGTTGGCTCAAACAAGGTCCTATTTTGTTAGAAGCTTTTATTGCTCGTATTTTTGGTCTTTGTTTGAGTAAGAAATTCTTGGTGCAGTCTTTCTCAAATACATATCTATATATCTTATTTGGGATACCATTTGCTTCAAGTTATTCTAATCACTGCTTTGCATGATTGTGTGACTAGTTGAAGCTATCAAGAATCTCTATCTTTGCATAGTGTTTAATCTTTTTATTTCTATCCTATGCTTTTTATTGTGAAGATTTATATTTAATATTCGTGCAATATACCACCGGAAATCTATTCCAATACACTCATTGTCTTCGACAATTGATATACTTGTGTGTGGTAGCATTTGTGGATCATCTTCACTTTGGAGTTAACCTCTTATTGCCTTACTTTCTTTCCAAAATTTTGGTGTGGCTCCCATTGTCTTCCTTGGCTTTTGAACATCTCTTTGATGATGTTTTTGATTATTATCAAATGTGTTTTAGTGGAAGACAAACATTTTCTTCTCGGAACCTTGTGCCATTGTGAAAAGTGTTAAGGGTTTGGTTTATTTGTTGAAACCTTGCTCTTCTGGGAGTTTGTTATCTCATTCTTTATTCTCTATTTCATTTTCTTGAATGATATAAATCTTTGAGCATTTGTGTTCTTATTTCATCTTTCATGCTCACTAGTTTTTGCTCGGTTCATTTGTTGAACTTTGTTGAACAAATCTTGTGTTGATTTGATTCTTTGATATAGTTTGGACAACAAATGTGTTTTGTCACACCTTGTATGCCTTCTTGAATATTTTTGGTGATTTTTCCAAAGTATATCTTCGTTGGATCTTGAAAGTATCGCGCATGCATGTTTACTAAATGTATATCTTATATCATGTTTTGCTTTCTTTGATCCAATATATAGGGTATACTCCATCAAATCCTTAAACGGCTAAGATATGCATGAAATTCAAATTTCATCTGTGAATATGCACATATTTTTATGGAGTGTATCCTATGTGTTGTGGTTATTCTAACCACTTTGGACCCAATAAGTTTGGGGACCAAGATGTACTTGAATGTTGTTTTAGGTACATTGAAGATATAATGGATGCTTGTCTCTTCTATAAGGAAAGTGTTGTCACCACATGTTAATTGGAGCTAAGCTAGGATGATCTAAAAATTCTTATCTACTACATCATACCATTGCTATCTCGGTAACAAGTATCTTATTCATGCATACTATTCTTCCATCCAATCTCTTGCAAGTTGCATCTTGGCATGAATTTATTTGTTTGTCAATGTTCGATTCTTGCAATTATCTTTGAAAGACTTTGAATACTTATTGCTTATGTGAGTAATTTGAGATGATGCATATAATGGGGAGTATATAAAATCATTTTCATGATTCACCAATTCCAAATATGCCTTCTAGCAATTTATTGCATATCAACTCCTCAAGGTACTCTCAAGTGCAATATTGTTTAAATTGCATTGAATCATTCCTTTTGATACTTGTTGCCTTTCTCAAAGTATCCCAACTATCATTAGTTCCCTTAGTGTTAGTTGTGATGGTTTTGAGATTTTTGTTTTTCTTTGGTGAAGTTCATTGATATACCATAAGATAAAATAGAGCATGGGTTATATATGCACTTAAGCAAAATATCCTTTTTGGTATATCTTATGACTTCCGCTTGGATACCATGTATTCTTTTTATTAACCTCTTATGTGTGGATGTTTCTTTGTGGATTATTCTCATGTTTTTTCCCTTAGAAACTTATATACACTAGAGTGTTAATCTCTCGCCTTGATATACTCGCTCTTTTCCGACCATCACTCTTATCCTCTTGATTTTTAATGGTTTTGGTAAGGTCTTGATTTATGAGTGCTTGGTTTACTTTTATTGCATATTCACACACTCATATCTCATATTTGGTTTCTTTTGGACTTAAGCTTGTCTTGACAAGTGTATTGGTTTATATCTAATCCTTGTATCTTGGTTGTGTTCTAAATAATATAGAGGGAGTGAGGATTCCATGTTTGTGCATATTGTATTCAAATGAAACAAATAATTTATGCATGAACCTTGGGGAGCTTCCTTATTTTACTTAGAGCACTATTTGTCCATTTGATTATTTGGATCTTTTGATTGCTTGCTTCATCCGTTGAAGTTCCTTCACCTTGTTATCCTTTTAGCAATCCTTGATCCTCAATATAGTTTGATTTCCTCCAAGTGTTCATCATTGGGTATGTGCATGTGATTTCACTCATATTACGAGTAATGCACACCTTGTGTAGGAACTCATACTATATTGTCATTCTAACCTTGTTATCCATTTTGGCACTTGTTGTCAATGGGGGAGAAGTTTAGAGGGTTTTAAGGGAAATGGTTTTCTACTTAAGATTGGTTTGTTCTTAAGTGTTTGCCTTTCATGCATTTCATCTTTATTATGTTTTGCATAGTTGTATATATAGTGGAAACTCTCCCAAAGGTTATGCTTAACAATGTATGCAATGAAATTCAAGATCATTACACGTGCATATATTGTGGGGGAGTTTGCTCTATATATGTTGGTTCTACTCACATCTCATGCATTAGTTGTAGTTTATGTGATTAGAATACGTTTTGATATGGGCTAGTATCTTTGTGTTACTTAACCATATCAAATACAACCTCTTGTATACAACTTATTATCAGATAAGCTGTGTACTTGTTTCTAATATTCATTATATAAACCCTCTTGTTGTGATTGTCATCAATTACCAAAATGGGGGAGATTGAAAGGGTAATTGCCCCTATGTGTGGTTTTGGTGATTAATGACAATCCCTATGGACTAATGTTTTCAATGAGTTTTATATGAAGGTATATTCCATAGGTCATGCTTGTAATCCATGTGTTGGATTCAAGTATGGATGCCATGAAGATAAAGATATACCTTGAGTATTGGCATCAGAATCATCGAGTTGAAGAGAAGAATATGATATGATCAAGATCTTGAGAGTGTGATCTCAATAGAAGAATTCAAGATATGGCTCTAATTCGGTGTCATGATAGCCTCATTAGTTGAGCTATGATTGACTAAGATTTAGAGAATGTAATCAAATGAAGAGTTCCTTATGTACCTCAAGATATTAAGATAGAGCACGGGAAGATACTTGGTTGACCAATACAAAGAGTGAAGAGTGATTTCAAGTTGGTCAACACATGAAGCATAAAGAATGTACCACATGGTATTGTGGTATGGTAAGCCTTGTCAATTATGCATCATGAACTAATCCATTATATATTTGCCTTTGCGTTTTCTATATGGACAGGTATCTTTCCATGGGCATGCTTCAAAAATGAAGATATTTTATAGCCCATGAGAGGATGACATCAAGTGGTGATCGTCATCAAGGTTGAGAAGGGCAAGTTCAAGATAAGCATCTCGAGAAGATCATTTGCTTGAATCTTGCCGTCCATATTGGTGATAATGGACATGTGAAGACATGTATTAATGAAGCTATCCCATAGTGGTGTATGGGGAGAAAATTAGGAGTCTTCACGAAGCAACAATGATCAAGTGTTACATTCCGGCTTGGGTGGAGCTTGAAGCGTTGTCATCAAGATCAAGCGGTTTGCGCAAGGCAAAGGTATGGCCTTGCTAGGTTTTCCTTTTACCGGTCTCGGGGTGGTTATTGGGAGACCGGGTTATAGGATAGATAGCCGCACTATCAAGAGGGGCTTTCGGTTGTGTAACTTGATAACATCATCATAGGGAGCTCAATCCTTTGCATACTTTGCATCTTCCTATTTTGTTGCTTCTTGGTGTTTCTCCATGTGAGGTTCTTGAGCTTGTTGCTAGCTCTTCAACAAGCCCAAGTTCATCGAAAACGGAATTCGTATGCATCTTCTATGGCGTTTTCGAGTTTGAAGGTTTTATCGGTTCTTATTTAGGGAGGCTTCTTACCTTTCTTCATTTGGTTCTATCCTCCTTTGTTGGGATATGATGTTTCTCTGCACAATCTTGTAAAGCTTGTTGTCCTGGTCAAAACAAGCCCAAGATCATTGAAATCGGAGTTCGGATGCAAAAGTTATTGCGTTTTTTATGAAGCCTGGTTCATCCCGGTTGTGGATTCGGTTCAACCGGCTCCCAGACCGGGTGGTCCGGTGTCAGGACCGGAAAACCGGATCTGAAACCGGGATTTTCGGTTTTTCTATACCGAGTCTATCCGAGACTATGTACTGACCCTAATTCCGGTTTTAAGTTCGGTTTTCCGGTCCAGGAACCGGACCGTCCGGTTCTAGAGCCGGTCCAACCGAACTTTCAACCAAGTTCGCACAGATTTCTTCCAACGGCCATATTTGCTTTCCACTATAAAAGGGGGTTCTTCCCCCAACGTTTTAGGTTCTTCTTGACCACGAAATTGACCTCCATTGTTGAACCTCTTGAGCTTTCTTCCTCCCCCTTCCCTCCTATGATTCTTGCATCTTTTTGAGGGCTTTGGAAGAAGAGATCTAGATCTCCAATCCCCACCAATCAATTCCTCCTCTAAGTGAGGGGAACCCATTGGATCTAGATCTTGGAGTCATTGGTTGACTTCCACCATTGTTCTTCCTCTCTAATTCCTCCCTAGCACTTGTTGCTTTGGTGGGATTTGAGAGTGAAGGATTTGAGCACCCTTGGTGGTCTTGCTTTGCATTCTTGCATAAGTGTTGAGCTCTCCATTATGACTTGTTCAAGTGAGAGACCGTGAGCTTGTTACTCTGGGAGGGTTACCTCCTAGTTGGCTTGGCGGTTGGTGCCGCGGTGTTCTCTTCGTGGAATATTGTGAAGAGACTCGAGCTTATCCTTCGTGGATCTTCTGAAGTGGTTGTGGAGCTTGCCATCTCCGGAGTGGAGGAAAAGCTAGCCATAAGGAAAGGGCCTATTCCTTCGTGGGATATACTCGGAGAAGAATGTGAGCCTTTGTGGCGCGTGAGGAATCCTTTGTGGACCTCACACCTCTCCAACGTGACGTAGCCCCCTTCCCAAAGGTGGTGAACACGGGAATACATCTTCGTCTCCGCGTGCCTCGGTTATCTCTATATCCGAGCTTACTTTCCTTGTGATAGCCATCGAGCTTGAAGTACTTATATCTTGCTTATCACCCGTGGTATATTTATCTTGTGCTATCTTGCTTAGCTTAATTTGTTGTTGGTGCACTTAGTTGAGCCTAGTGTATTTAGGTTTTGTGCTTGTAAAATAAACATTAGTTTAATTCCGCATTCTATCAAGCCAAAACCATAATAGTTTTGAAATTGCCTATTCACCCCCTCTAGGCGACATCTCTATCCTTTCATTACTTCCCTCTATGAAGGTCCTATCTTTTACTTTATGCTGAGTGTCCATCTTCTATCTTTATGCACCAATTGAGAGAGCATAGTTGTCATTCTTAGTTCTATGTGCATTGTCCCAAAACTTATTATTGATTGATTCACAATGATGGTATTGCTTGTTCTTAAATTATTTGTATCTAGTCACCCTTATGAACTTTGAAGGTGTCCTATTCATTTATGTTTTGCTATTCCATGAGGTACAAGCTGGATAATATTCTTATTATGTTTTCTATATGTGAAACAAACAAATGTCTTTCAATGCATTGTTATTCATGATCTTTTGTTTGTTTTACCTTTCATGTTACAACATAGTTGCTATGTCTTATTGTTAGAACTACATCTTTCATGCTCATGTTTAGAGTACTTTTATCCTAGATTTCAATGCTTTACAAGTATTTTGATAAATATTGTGTTGGTGCATGTCACCTCAAAAATTAGTCTTTTATCACTTACCTACTCGAGTACGAGTTAAGCTTGGGTATGCTTGATACGTCGTAAACGTATCTATAATTTTTGATGCTCCATGCTTGTTTTATATCATTTGTATTATATTTTGTCTACACTTTGAGGTATTTTTATACGTTTTCTGGAACTAACCTATTAACAAGATGCCACAGTCCCAGTTGCCTGTTTTCTACTGTTTTTGGTTTCAGAAAAGTTAGTAAAGAAATATTCTCGAAATTGGACGGGACAAAAGCCAAAGTCAATGTTTTACTAGAAGGAACACGGAGTCCGGAGGGAAAATGTAGTGGAGCCTCGAGGCGACCACACCTAGTGGTGGCGCGGCCTAGGGGGCGCCAGCCCTAGGTGTGGCCCCCTCGGGCGCCCACTGACCTTGCCCTTTCGCCTATAAAAGTATCCCGAGGCAAAAATCCTAAGTACCCGATCAATCTTCTTCGAAATAGTCCGTAGCCGCCATCTCCATTCCTAAATTGGGGAGATCTGAAGCTCTTCCCGGCACCTTGCCGGAGGGGAGAGATCATCCCGGAGGCCTTCTTCATCACCATGCCAGCCTCCGGAGTGATGCGTGAGTAGTTCACCTTTGGACTATGGGTCCATAGCAGTAGCTAGATGGTTGTTTCTCCTCCCTTGTGCTTTCATGTTTTAGATCTCGTGAGCTCCGTTCATGATCAAGATCATCTTTATGCAATCCTACATGTTGTGTTTGTTGGGATCCGATGGATATTGAGTACTATGTTCAAGATTGATTATTGATTCTATCATGTCTATGTTATTTGTGATCTTGCATGCTTTCCGTTGTTAGTAGATGCTTTGGCCAAGTAGTTGCTTGCAACTCCAAGAGGGAGTATTTATGCTCGATGATAGGTTCATGCCTCTAGTAATCTGGGGAAGTGACAGAAATCTCTAAGGTTGTAGATGTGTTGTTGCTACTAGGGATAAAACAACAATCCTTTATACAGGGGTAATTGTATTGTTTACTTTACACACTTTGCTGAAGGCAATAATCTGTTGCTTGCAACTTAATATTGGAGGGGGGTCAGACGATAACTTGAAGGTGGATTATTAGTCATAGATACAGTTGGATTACGGTCTATGTATTATGTTGTAATGCCCAAACAAATCTCATAGGATCTTTCATGACTTGTACATGCATATGCATATGCATTTTCAAGCTATCTTTTCCCAACTGTAATTTGTTCACCCAACATGCTACTTATCTTATGGAGAAACACCTCTAGTGAACTGTGGACCCCGGTCCATTCCTTTACCATTGATATCCTATCTACTGTTACTTTCTGCAAGTATTATTACTATCTTACACACTATACGTTTAATCCTTTGTTTTCAGCAAAACCAGTGAGATTGACAACCTCACTATAAGTTGGGGTAAAGTTTTGTGGTTGTGTTGTGCAGGTTCCAAGTTGCTAGCAACACCTTGGGAGTTGTTTCCTTACTCCTACTGGTTCGATAACCTTGGTTTCATAACTGAGGGAAAACTTCCTGTTGTGCTCATCATACCTTCCTCTTGGGATTTCCCAACGAGGCTCTGCAGTGACTGAGCCGCATCAAAGGTCAAGACAACAAAAACCTTTGTGTTCATCAGAGTAACCAAGAAACATGCAGGAGATAGATCAGGGGGCTAGTTTATTTGTTGATATGGCATACATGTTAGGGAAGAAAAGACAACCAAAAACACGGAGCTCAGAATAATCGGGATGACATCTAAAAAGAGAAAAGTAGGGAGTGTGACGAGCATCCGATTTAGTTGGTCGGATGTTTAGAAGATATGTTGTAGCGCATAGGGCCTCAGCCCAATATCTTGGAGGCATAGATGAATGAATTAAAAGTGTGCGAATTATATCATTGAGTGTTCATAGAGCTCATTCGGCCTTGCCGTTTTAGGGAGAGGTATAGGGGTAGGAAAAACGTAGGAGGATGCCATGACTAAGGAAGAAATTTCTGTTTTGATTATTATCAAATTCTTTACCATTATCACATTGAATAAATTTTATAGGTAAAAAAGTGAGTAGATACATAATGTTGGAAATTGAGAAATATTGTATGGACATCATATTTGTTGTGCATGGGAAAAGTCCAAATAAAGTGTGTAAAATCATCAAGAATAACAAGATAGTATTTAAAACCAGAAAAACTTTCATGTGGAGAAGTCCATAAATCACAATGGATTAATTCAAACAGAAAGGTGCTAGAAGCACTAGTGGAAAACGGGTCTTCGGTTCGATCTGCACACAGTCAGCAGTCCCGGCCTGTCACGAACCATGACTAGTGCTAGCACTAGTCCCGAGCCATGAGGCCTCCAACGGCTAGAAATGGCCGTATACACTAGTCCCGGGCCGAACCAGAGCTCTAGTCTCGGTCCGTAATATGGCCCGGGACTAATAACCTGGAGTGGGACAGCTGCTCTTTTCGGGGACTATTAGTCCCGGATCGTATCACGGCCCAAGACTAGTTATCTCTCAGTATATATACAGCTTCGTGTCCACCTGCCCTAACCATATGGTGGCCATTTTACTCAAAGAAGCAAGCCGAGTTTATGCCATTTTTTTCTCAAGATTTAGTTTGCAACCCCTAAATCCAAAGTTTTTAAAAGGTTAGAACTTCATTCTTTCATCTCTTATTGCTACTTTATCTCTATAATGCTCTAGAAGTATAGAGATATGGACCAATGCATTTGATATGTGTAACAAATTTTGATTAGGCACATAGTTACTGAAAATTGAAATGTGTAATTTTAGAGTTTCAGAGCTTAGAATGGAATGAGGTTTTCACTGATAGAAAATAATCAAAAACTCCACATTTATCATGTTAATTGTTTTCTCCAATTCACAAATTGGTGCATGTAAATTTTTCAAAATTAAAAATTAATGCTCTAGAAGCTCTCATTATAACTTGTAATAATTTTATCATGTTGTGTAATGGTTTTTGATATACTTTTACTATAATGCAGATGGTCCGGGAATGGATGTACGGTACTGACCGACGCTCTGGCGAGTTCATTAATGGTGTGCATGAATTCATCTGTGTTGCTGATGCAAACAAGCGCAATGGTTTTGTATTCTGTCCATGTAGTGGATGTAGGAATCAGAAGGATTACTTTGACTCAAAAACCCTTCACAGCCACATGTTGAAGTCCGGCTTCATGTCCAGTTATAATTGTTGAACCAAGCATGGAGAGAGAGGGGTTATAATGGAAGACAATGAAAAAGAGGAGGGGATGACAACTATCATGGTTTCCCTGAGTACGGAGATATTTCCATGGGGGATGCTGAAGGGGAGGATGAAGAAGAGACACATGATGAACCCGCTGATGATCTTGGTCGGACCATTGCCGATGCACGAAGAGACTGTGAAAATGAAAAGGAGAGGGAGAAGTTCAATCACATGTTAGAGGATCACAAAAAGTTGTTGTACCCAAATTGCGAAAATGGTCTGAAAAAGCTAGGCAGCACACTAGAATTGCTGCGATGGAAGGCAGAGTGTGCTATACCTGACTCCTCATTTGAAAAGTTGCTGAAAATTATGAAGAATATGCTTCCAAAAGATAATGTATTGTCCGCTAGTACGTACGAAGCAAAGAAGGTTGTCTGCCCTCTAGGTTTAGAGGTTCAGAAGATACATGCATTCCCTAATGATTGCATCCTCTACGCGGTGAGGAGTACGAGAATTTGGATGCATGCCCGGTATGCACTTCACTTCGGTATAATATCAGACGAGATGACCCTGGTGACGTTGAGGGCGAGCCCCCTGGAAGAGGGTTCCTTCCAAGGTGATGTGGTATGCTCCTATAATACCATGGTTGAAACTCTTATTCAGAAACAAAGAGCATGCCAAGTTGTTGCGATGGCATAAAGAGGAACGTAAGTTAGACGGGATGTTGAGATACCCTGCTGATGGGTCGCAATGCAGAAAAATTGATAGAAAGTACCCGGACTTTGAAGATGACGCAAGGAGTTTAAGGTTTGGTCTAAGTACAGATGGCATGAATCCTTTTGGGGAGCAGAGCTCCAATCACAACACCTGGCCCATGACTCTATGAATCTATAACCTTCCTCCTTGGTTGTGCATGAAGCAGAAGTTCATTATGATGCCAGTGTTGATCCAAGGTCCGAAGCAACCTGAAAACGATATTGATGTGTACCTAAGGACATTAGTTGAAGAAATTTTACAGTTGTGGCACGAACCTGGCATACGCGTGTGGGATGAGCACAAGCAGGAAGAATTTGACCTCCGAGCATTGCTTTTCGTAACAATCAATGATTGGCCTGCTCTTAGTAACCTTTCAGGACAGTCAAACAAGGGATACAATGCATGCACACACTGTTTAGATGAGACTGAAAGTATATATTTGGAACATTGTAAGAAGAATGTGTAAAATGAGCATCGTCAATTTCTTTTGGCCAAGCATCCCTTAAGAAATAAAGGCAAGCATTTCAACGGTCTGGCATGTCACCAGACGAAGCCTAAGGAGCGTACTGGTGCTGATAAATTTGATATGGTCAAAGATTTGGATTAAATAGTAACATTTGGAAAGGGTCCTAGCGGAAAATCTGTTCCGAAGGACGCTGACGGACACGCACCCATGTGGAAGAAGAAATCTATATTTTGGGAGCTACCATATTGGAAATTCTTAGAGGTCCGCTCTGCAATCGATGTGATGCATGTGACAAAGAATCTTTGCGTGAACCTGCTAGGCTTCTTGGGCATGTATGGGAAGACAAAAGATACACCGGAAGCACGAAAGGACCATCAACGTATGAAAGACCCATGTGGCCTGCATCCAGAATGGTTTCAAGGTCATGCCAGCTACGCTCTTACCAAAAAAGAGAAGGATTTTTTTTGAATGCATGAGGAGTATTAAGGTCCCGTTTGGCTTCTCGTAGAATATAAAGGGAATAATAAATATGGCAAAAAAAAGTTCCAAAACCTAAAGTCTCATGACTGCCACGTGATTATGACACAAATTCTTCCGATTGCATTGAGGGGGCTTCTACCGGATAATGTTCGAGTACCCATTGTGAAGCTATGTGCATTCCTCAATGCAATCTCTCAGAAGATAATCAATCTTGAAGATCTACCATGGTTACAGAATGATGTGGTCCAATGTCTTGTCAGTTTCGAGTTGGTGTTCCCACCATCCTTCTTCAATATTATGACGCACCTACTGGTTCACCTAGTCGAAGAGATTTCCATTCTCGGTCCTGTATTTTTACACAATATGTTTCCCTTTGAGAGGTTCATGGGAATCTTAAAGAAATATGTTCGTAACCGTGCTAGGCCAGAAGGAAGCATCTCCAAGGGCTATGGAACAGAGGAGGTCATTGAGTTTTGTGTTGACTTCGTTCCTGACCTTAGGCCGATTGGTCTTCCTCAACCGCGGTATGAGGGGAGGCTGAGTGGAAAGGGTACTATAGGAAGGAAATCAATAATATGTAGGGACGAACATTCTTACACTGAAGCACATTACATAGTTCAACAGAATTCTATCTTGGCAGCCCCGTATATCGAGTAACACAAGAAAATTTTACGCTCCAACAACCCTGGAAAGCATGACTCTTGGATTAGAGATGAACACATGTAGAGTTTCGGCCGCTGGTTGCAACATCTCATCAAAAAACAACACTCTTGGAGATCAGCTATACTTGTTGTCCAGGTCACCATCTTCGACTATATCGACTTTCCAAGGGTACGAGATAAATGGGTATACATTTTACACGATCGCCCAAGATAAAAAGAGCACCAACCAAAACAGTGGTGTCCGCTTTGATGCAACATACAACAATGGGTCAAAGACCACATATTATGGTTACATAGAGGAGATATGGGAACTTGACTATGGACCTACTTTTAAGGTCCCCTTGTTTCGGTGCAAATGGGTCAAGCTGACTGGAGGAGGGGTTGAGGTAGACAAGAAGTACGGAATGACATCGTTGGATCTCAACAATCTTGGGTACTTAGACGAACCATTCGTCCTAGCGAATGATGTGGCTCAGGTTTTCTATGTGAAGGACATGTCAACCTAGAAAAATAAAAAATAAGCAAAAGAATACATCAGACGATGAGTCAAAGCGCCACATAGTTCTTTCAGGAAAAAGAAACATCGTGGGAGTGGAGGACAAGACAGACATGCCAGAATATTGTGATAAGTTTCATGAAATTCCGCCCTCCGCAGTGAAGGATGACCCAAGCATCATGTTAATGAATGAAGATGCTCCATGGATACGTCAGAATCAGAAAGGGACACACGCGAAGAAATGATGTGTAATAATGTAACATTTTATGAATGAAGATGCTCCATGTGCCCATTTTTATGTATTAAACACGGTTATGAATGAAGATGCTCCATGACGCATATAGTGTTGTCTACAAACCATCTTGAGTGTGTTAGTCCCGTTTTGTGGCTGGAGCGGGACTAAAGGGGGGTCTTTAGTCCTGATTCGTACTTACCATTAAGATCTGATATCCAAACCTGTGTGGTCACATGTTAGGGAGTGCCTCTATGAACAGTTTCTTGGAGATGCCGGAGGTGGGCTCCGGTGGCATCTCCCTGAAACTGCCGTAGTGGTGTCCCTGCTCTCGCACACCATCTTGCGGCGTAACTTCTCTAACTAGATCAATACGCCTAGGAGCTAACTAATTTCACATATTAGCGAGTGCCTCTATGACCAGTTTGTTGGAGATGCTGGCATCTCCCTCAAACTGGCCATAGTGGTGTCCCTGCTCTTGAAAACCATCTTGGATATGCCTCAAACTGCCTAGAGGACTGGACTCACAAGGATGCCTATTTATAGTACACGAAGTTCGGCATAGTGTCGACACTCACGACATAATGTCGACACTCACCCCTATTATTAGTGCTCACTCATGTTTTGTCCCGGTTGGTGTCTCAACCGGGACAAGGTACAAGCCGCACGGCATAATGTCGACACTCACCCCTATCATTAGTGCTGCCTGGCCCAGTCTGCCGCAATCCCTTCAGTCGCGGTTGGTTTCTCCAACCGGGACTAAAGACGAACCCTCTATTTATAGGCATTTCCCTCTATTTATAGGCCTTTTCCTCTATTTATAGGCTGTCCGATCCAGCCTGCCCACCCTTTCCCTCTATTTATAGGGCGACCGTCATGGCCACCCACACATACACACATTCCTCGCCGCCTACTTTAGGATGCCCATCCCGCATACTTGTAGTCGACTCGGCGACAACGATGGAGTACTGGGATCTGTCGGGCATGTCCGAGACTAGGCTCTGTCGGGCTGGCACTGGATGGTGCTACCTTCCGGGATGCGTAGCTTGGTGAGGAATCCGAGTGTTGTCTTTGACCCGGAGCTTCTTTGGTGGAGGTCGCCTGGTCTAGGAAGGGTGCAGAGGGAGCCGACCACCGAGGAGGTGCTACGACGTCGTGTCAGGGAGAAGGACGAACACGTCTGTCGCTATATGGCTGCGTTGGACACCAGGGTCGACGATACCTGGCAGATTCTTTAGGGATCTCACCCGAGCTATGCTCGTGTGATGGTTCCGTCTCTTTGGGTTTTCACCTCCCGCGGCTTAGGCACTGGGAGTCGTCATCTAGTTTGATTGAGCAAGATGTATTAGATTCAATACATTTATTAGTTTCAATACTACGACATTTTGATTGCTGTAGGCAGGTAGAAAAAAACAGCATTTGATCACCCGAGCGAACTCACAAGAATACAACATCTTCATATTTAGTCGCGGGACTAGGTAACACTTAAGACATTTATTAATATTAAAAACTGGGACAAACCGGGACTAGCTAACACTCAAGACTAAAGCCGCCCCCTTTAGTCATAATCATGCCTAGTCCTATAGTACCCAGCTTCTAGGTCTTCTTCTTCGTCATCGTCATCATCATCATCATCATCATCATCATCATCAACATCATCGTCCTGCCACTCCGGGATCCTCAACCCAGCCATAACATATACCGGGGGCACCTGCCACTCCGGCCTCGGATTCACAGCGGGCGGGGGAGGGGTCTCCTGGAATATGATGCCGCTACCGCCGGGCGGGGGAGGGGCCGTCTTGTGGCTCTGTGGCGGGTGGACTTGTGGGCACCGCAAGCGAGGATGGTCTCCCCTGGCGATGTAGCGCATCACGCTGATGATAGTACGGTTCGCCCACCATAAACGGCGGCCGACTTCGTTGTGGTTCACCGGGGGCGGGCCATCACCCTCGTACCTAGTGAGCTCCCTTTCCTGCCGGTTAGCGAAGAAGGCATTCCAGGTGTCGTAGTTGTCGAGATCCCACTGGGGATCCATCCGCTGCTCCGACGTGAGCTCGTGGTAGAATTGGTTCGTGATGGTCGCCTGGCGTGTGGAACCTTGAGGGACAGGAACCCCTCCAGCACTCAGCATCCAGCCGGCGGGTGACCGGTAGCCCGGCGACAAGGGTAGCTGGAGGTGCACAGCGCCTCGGTCTCCTCGAGGGCCGGAATGGCCTAGTAGGCACCGTCCATTGTTATGAGAGAGGAAGATGTGGATGTGTGGATAGCCATGGCGCGATCGCCCTAGATATAGAGGGAAAGGGCGGGAAAACTTGGCGGGAAGCGGTAGGAAATGGCGGGAAATATCTTTAGTCCCGGTTAGTGACTATAACCAGGACTAAAAGCTCTGGTAAAAGGGAAAGGGCGAGAAAACTTGGCAGGAAGCGGTGGGAAATGGCGGAAAATATCTTTAGTCCTGGTTAGTGACTACAAGCGGGACTAAATGGATATTATATTAAGTTTTTTTTATAATAATAGACATATTATTTGTTTTATTTGGATTTTTACAATAGGATATATGATTTTCCAAAGTTTTATATTTGATTTGAATTAAAAAAGAAAATTTACAAATGACATAATTTATAAATGATGCAAACAGATGTATGGATATTATATTAAGATTCTTTATATTTTTCTGATAATAATAGACATATTATTTGTTTTATTTGGATTTTTACAATAGGAGATATGATTTTCTAAAGTTTTATATTTGATTTGAATTTAAAAAGAAAATTTACAAATGACATAATTTATAAATGATGCAAACAGATGTATGGATATTATATTAAGATTATTTATATTTTTCTGATAATAATAGACATATTATTTGTTTTATTTAGATTTTTACAATAGGAGATATGATTTTCCAAAGTTTTATATTTGATTTGAATTAAAAAAGAAAATTTACAAATGACATAATTTATAAATGATGCAAATAGATGTATGGATATTATATTAAGATTCATTATATTTTTCTAATAATAATAGACATATTATTTGTTTTATTTGGATTATGACAATAGGAGATATGATTTTTCAAAGTTTTATATTTTATTTGAATGAGAAAGAAAATTTATAAATGATGCAAACAGATGTATGGATATTATATTAAGATTCTTTATATTTTTCTGATAATAGTAGACATATTATTTGTTTTATTTGGATTTTTACAATAGGATATATGATTTCCTAAAGTTTTATATTTGATTTGAATTAAATAAATGAAAATTTACAAAAAACACACTAGTCGCGGGTCATGGCTGAACCCGGGACTAGAAAGTGCCTGCGCGCGCGAAAACGAAGCGGACGAAAAAACCCTCTAGTCCCGGGCCATGGCTTAACCCGCGACTAGAGGGTCTTTAGTCGCGGGTTAAGCCACGACACGGGACTAAAGACCCTCTAGTACCGGGCGGTGGCTTAACCCACGACTAAAGGATCGTCCCTTTATATTCCGCGTGCCACCGCCCACGCCCAGCACTTAGCATTTCGACGAAGACGAAGGTGCCGACGTCTAGAACGCAGGGGAGGTGCTACCCGCCAATTCCACCGCGCCGCCGCCCTCGTCTCCGGCCGCCCCGCACCTTACATGTCGCGCGCCCCGCCGTGCCGCCGCTCGCCGCCGCCTCGCCGTGCCGCCGTCATACGTGCTGCCGCCGGCATCGGTTAGTACATATAGGAGGGGTTAACTATAGTTTTTTTAGTTATTAGGGTTAGTTTTACCACAAATAATATTAGGGTTATTACCTTTGTGGTAATAACAATAACCCTAACAATATTAGGATTATTGTTTTAGTTGTTATTAATATATAAATGCTATTATTAGTAATTGTTTTAGTAAATATCACATTTTGTGGTAATATTATATTATTAGTTATTGTTAGTAGTATATTTTTAGCATAGCAATATTATTTGTATATTATATTATTTGTGGTAATATTGTTAGTAGTATATTATTTGTGGTAATGTTGTTAGTAGTATATTGTTAGCAGTAATATTATTTGTATATTATATTATTTGTGGTAATTTTGTTAGTAGTATATTATTAGTATGTATTATTAAATTTTTTCTAACCTGTTTAACTCTCTTTCTATTATAGTTAAGTCATGGATCCATCCGATGATCCTGGTGTTGGAGATATGCCCAAGAGGCAATAATAAAGTGGTTATTATCATATCTTCACACTTATGATAAATGTTTACATACCATGCTATAATTGTATTAACAGGAAACATTAATACTTGTGTGATTTGTAAACATATAAGAGTCCCTAGTAAAGCCTCTTGTTAAACTAGCTTGTTGGTTAATATATGATCATGGTTTCCTGATCATGAACATAGAGATGTTATTAACAACAGGGTCATATCATTAGGAGAATGATGTGATGGACATACTCCTATAGATAAGCGTAGCATAAAGATCAAGTCATTTTAAATAGTTCAATTGCTATATGCTTTCTGATACATAGTAACCTAATTCCTTCGACCATGAGATCATGCATATCACCTTTACCGGATGGATGCTTTGATGACATCAAACACCACACCGTAACTGGGTGGCTATAAAGGTGGCATTGAGTATTCGGAAAGTATTGGTTGAAACACATGGATCAAGAGTGGGATTTGTCCATCCATATGACGGATAGATATACTCTGGGCCCTCTCGGTGAAATGTCATCCAATTAGCTTGCAAGCATGTGACTGGCTCACAAGGGGTCACATATCACGGGAACGAGAAAAGAGTACTTATCGGTAACGAGGTTGAACTAGGTATGCAGAGATACCGACGATCAAAACCTTGGATAAGTAAACTATCGTGAGACAAAGGGAAATTGGTATCGTATGTAAGTGGTTCATTCGATCGCAAAGTAATCGTAGAAATATGTGGGAGCCATATGAATTTCCAGATTCCTCTATTGGTTATTGTTCGGAGAAGTGTCTCGATCATGTCCGCATAATTCACGAACCGTAGGGAGACACACTTAAGGATTCGACGTTGTTTGAGTAGTTATGGTATTATGAGAAAGAGACCGAATGTTGTTCGGAGTCTCGGATGGGATCCGGGATATCACGAGGTGATCCGGAATGGTCCGGAGAATAAGATTAATATAAGGAAAGTCCCGTTTCGGAGTTCGGAAATGATTCTGGTGTTTTCATCGGGAATGTTCTAGAAGGTTCCGGAATGTCCGGCACTCCGGGGGGAAGGGGTACATGAATGTGTCATTACATATTGGAATGATTGCATCATGTACTAAGTGTTCTTGCAGTTCCAAATAAAGGATTAAATTGAATCCTAAAACAGAAAAGTCAAATGGCCAGTTTAAAAGTCAAACGGCTAAAACAAGAAACTGTGGGAAACAAGCAAGAGGTGGTTGGAACCGACTTGGGGGAGGAGTCCCTCCAAGCCGGCGCGCCAACCAAGGCCGACTTGGGGAGGGACTCCCCTCCCCTTGGCCGCCCCTCCCACCTATAAAAGGAGGGGCAGGGCCTCCTCCTCTAGACACACAAGTTCCTATCCTCTAATCTCCGGTTTAGAGCCGTTTTGGTTTAGAGCTTCTAATTGCCCTAGCCTTTGGTTTAGAGCCTTCTAATTGGTGTGTCTAATCCCTAGACCACTAATAGTACTCTCTCATACTCCACCATACTCGCTCCGTCTTAAGGCGAAGCCCTGCGGGATCTCCCCTCTACTTCCGGTACCACGCCGTTGTGCTGCCGGAATCGCGAGGAGAGTGCTACAACCTCCGCTGCCTGCTGGAACAAGGGAGAGGAAGGTCTTCGTCGAGTACCGAACGTGTGACCGACTGCGGGAGCGCTGCCGGAACGCAGCGCTGGAAGGATCGTCTACGCGATCTTGAGATCGAAAAGAGTACGACTACATCACCCACGAGAATCTGCTCTCGTTAACCGCTTTGGAATCTTCGAGGGTAAGTTATTCCATCGACTCGTTGCTACAATCTAGTAGATAGATCTTGGCTTGTTTGTTTGTATGCGATAGAATTTTTTTGTTTTCCATGCTACGAACCCCTACAGTGGTATCAGAGCCGTGTCTATATGTAGATCTGTTTGCACGAGTAGAACACAATGGTCATTGTGGGCGTTGATGCTTTTATTGTCGATTGCTTCTTGTGTACTTTGCATCTTGCGGTATGTTGGGATGAAGCGGCCCGGGCTAACCTTACATGACATCGTTCATGAGACTTGCTCCACGCTTGACATGCAACTTGTATTGCATAAGTGGCTTTGCGGGTGCCTGTTTCTCCTAGCATAGTTAAGATCCAATTTACAACGGGTGATTGACAATACTAGTATCAATGTTGTGGTTCTTGTTCGTAAGTTAGAACGACACTTATTGAAAGCCCTAAACCACGTAAAACATGCAAAGAAAATTAGAAGCGTCTAACTTTGTTTTGCAGGGGGTGTGCATTGATGTGATATGGCCATGATTGTGATTATATATGATGTATGCAATGTTCCTTATTGTAAGTCGGCAACCGGCAGGAGCCATATGGTTGTCTTTAATTTCTGTTAAGACCCGCGTGTCTATTCAAAGTAGTTGTAATAGTTGAAGCCGGTGGACGACAACCATGGAGCAGCGTCATTGACCTTGATGCAATGCCGGTGATGATGGAGATCATGTTCGTGCTAGAAGATGGAGATCGGAAGCACAAAGAAGAAAGGCCATATCATATCACATATTATGAATTGCATGTGATGTTAATCCTTTATGCATCTTGTATTGCTTAGTAGACGACGGTAGCATTATAAGATGATCCCTCATGCACATGAATTTCAAGTCATAAAGTGTTCACCCTTAGTTAGCACTGTTGCTAAAGCTTGTTGTTTCGAAGCACCACGTGATGATCGGATGTGTTAGATTCCGCAAGTGTATACAACGTGGGCAAGCCAGATTTGCTCATGCGGAAGCTAAGGTTTGATCTTGACGAGCCTAGCATGTACAGACATGGTCTCAGGAACACGGATCACCGAAAGGTAAAGCATGAGTCATATAGGAGATATGATGAACATGTTGATTGTTCGCCATTGAAGCTATGTCAACTCTCGTGATGATCGGTTTTGATGTGGTGGATTTGGTTCGTGTGATCACTAAAACAATGTGAGGGATATTGTTTTGAGTGGGAGTTCACCTAGATTAATTTAATTATTAATTAGAACTCAATTTATCATAAACTAAATCAAAGTGAATTTGCATAGTTGTTGTAGTCATTGGCATCCGTTTACCACCTTACGCTTAGTTATAATTGAGATGATAGAACTATAGAATTCTGGTTAGTTACTTTACGAACTGGTATCGTATTGTTTTGAAGTGTTAATATAAAGTTTAGAAGTCCTATTGCAAACTTTCAGTAAGTTCCGGTTACTCCATGAAGTTTAATAATTGGTATTAAAACAAGAGTGACAATTCCAAGTGTTAGTGTATAAGTATCATGTTTGTCTCCATGATTCTTGATATTCAAAGGATTGTCTTAATATCAAGGTTATCTAGGATCTGAAAGAGTTGTTTCAGAAACCATGATGTGTGGAAGATATTGTGATATCTGAAACGAAGTTTTGGTTGCAACATGATAGAGTATAATATGGCAAAAGTCATGTTCTCATATTTGATGAGAATTTGCAAAAGGTTGGAGACACTAGTTGTCCTAATCCTACAAAAGGGTTTTGGAGAGCAACATTATACTCGCGATTCACCATTACAAGCTAAAAGTAACTTGATCTTGGATAATTCCATGATAAGGGTGAATATTTGATGTAGGTAAAATGTTTACTACACCAAGAGATTACTAAAGAAAGGAATTTGAAAGAACACCAAACATTTGATGATGGTGATCTACTTCAAAGTGCAAGTCCAAAGACATTGGTATTTAACTATACACGCTTTGGACTATATGTCATATGTATGACTCCACTATTGATATTGATAGATTCTTTCAAACAGAAAAGGAAATATTGAAAGAGAATCTCATAAATATATGGCAGAAAAGAAAAGACTAGAATTGTTCAGTTTAAGTATATAGATGATATACATGTTATGGCTATATTCTTTGCTTATTAAAACAATGTGGTTCTTAAGTATTTGATACTGAATTTGTTGGTGTGAATCGTCATACGAAACAACACAATTCATGAACTACAATGGCCTAAGTAACTAGCAAAAGAATATGTGATGATGTTCATCGAGAACAAATAAAGGGTTATTGTGTTGCTCGTTAAACGTCAAAGCTTGCCTTCAAGATTTGTTTTATCAGGTATTATGAGAACAAAAGGGTTGTTCAAATAATTGTCGTAATCCATAAAAGATGGATGATTCACAAATCTTGTTGGAGAAATCACATCCATAAAACTAGTGCTAAAAATGTCGAAAGACAAATTGATTGAAGGATCACTTAGGAAGTGACATCGCCGTTTAAATTATATTGGAAAGAAAACATGAAGAAACTCCATGTGGATGGAATTTTGGAGTCTTTTGATTTTGATCAAATGACGCTTGTGAAACTTTCCTAGAGATAATTAAAACTTCGTTCATAGGCCAAAAGGGAACGAATGACTAGCTTATTGGAACTTGTACATATTGTTGTGCGAAATCCATTATGTGTAGTCAAGAGCGATGGATTTCAACTTCATATGCTTTCTCCGAAAATTTGAGTGAATATATGAATATTTACTTAATAAGGATGAAGTGTGAAATATTTGAAAAGTTCAAAGACTTTCAACATGAAGTGCAAAATCATTGTAACAAGAATATAAATGGTTTATGATAAGATCATAAAGGAAGATATTTGAGTTATAAGTTTAGCATAATACCTAAGATTTATGGAATCGTTCCGTGGATTTGCATTTTCCCGAAACACCATAAGAGTATGGAGCGTTTGAGATATGTAATTAAACCTTGTTTGACATGGTAAGATCGAAGGTGTAATTCATAAAACTGGCATTGTATTTTAAAGATTAAAAGCTTTAGAGATTATCGTTTTTCCACTGAAAAGAGCTTCATCATAATCTGTTGAAATGACACCATTTAAAGTTATGGTTTGGGATAAAACCCAAGTAGTCCTTTCTTAAACATTGGTATGCTATACATAAGAAAGATGTTTGCAACCAAAGTCGGATGAACCTGTCTTTGTTAAGTATTCCTCCATAACACCGGAGACAAAAGTGTTTGTCGCTTAGAACGTCAAGTTTCTTTGAGAAGGAATTTTTTCGTGAAAAGTTAAGTGGGAGGACAATAGAACTTTGATAAGGTTAAAAGAACCTTAGCTATATGTGCAAAGTTGCGCAACACCGAAAAGTGTTCCGGAGTTAGCAAACAATGCTCATGGCTCGCGTACTTCAAAGGTTGTGGTCACGGAGATCTAAGTTCCTATTGAAACAAGTAGGTCGGGTAAACAATCAAATACCAAGATTTGAGGGTTGAATCATTATTTGAGAATAATGAACCGACTACATGCAAAGAAGCGATGATGAGCCCTGACTCCGTCAAATGGCTTGAAGCCATAAATTCCGTGATAGATACATACACGAGAAATCAAGTTTTGAACTTGAAGGACCCTCGAGAAAGGTGTAAGACCTTACAATTGTGTTTGGATCTATAAAGAAATGGACATGAATATAGTCGACATGTTGAGAAAGAGTTCACAACAATGTTCAAAGGTTGATTATGACAAGATTTGATCTTTCATAGTGATATTTAGTCTAGACGGATTAATATAGCAACCACTACATATAATTTGTTATATGGTAGTTGAATAAACAAAACAAGTTCTTCTAATAGAATCGTTACCTAGGACATGTGCATAACACGGTCCATAGGGTTTTGTTAATTCAAAGGATGCTAAAAGCATATGCAAACTTCAATGGTTAAAGTGAGCATCGCGGAGTTGGAATCTTCACTGTGATGAAACTGTTAAAGGAGTTTAAAATTTCATTAGAGACGATGAAGATGCTTGCATTTGCAAGAAATTAAGTGGGAGCGCTAAGACATGTTTCTAATACATTATGTGGAAGACATATTGTTGATTGGAAATAATGTATCTTTTATTAACACATATTAAGAATTTCATCCCGATGAAATACTTAGGCAAAACCCAAATATTTGGCATCAATATACGCTAATATGGTTGTGCCAGAAGTACATAGACAAGATATTGAATGAGTTCAATATAGAAACTACAAGAGAGGTTCTTGTCGCACAGAAAGGATTGGATGAGTTCAATGTTGATGATATATTCAAGTGTATTGACATTTGGAAAAGTGAAACAAATAATCAAGTATAGATTGATACTTGATGTATGAAATCACAAAGAGTATTTATATCAATCATACTGTGATATGTACAAATCCAGATATGTCCTATGCTCTAAATGTTGTGAGCATATACCAGAATGATTCGTAAGATGATCATCGGACAATAGTAAGGATATTCTTACGATCTTTTGGAAGAACTAAGATTATAATATTTGTAGAAGTGACAAATATATGGTTAGTTCATTGTAAAAGTACTACATTGATACTAGTTTTGTCACAAAGTACAAATTAAGTTTATCTCAATCTAAACTAAGGGTGGCACAATATAATGGAAAGTGAGTTCCATAATGGATTTGGATGAGTTCCAAAGTTAAGACATTGTGACAGATACTACAACAAAAGGCTAAGTATATGACTGCTATTATAGCAGCAAAAGAGGGCATTTGTGTCAAGTAGTTTGTTATCAAACTAGGTGTAGTTCATAGCGGGATAAAACTATGAAGATATATTGTACGACAATATTATCAACATGTTTTAACCCCAAAGAACTAAAGGTCTCACCAAAGGACCAAATTTATACAAAGCCATCTCATTAGAGAATGAGTGATGCGTAGAGACGCAAATACATGCAATTACACACGGACCTGGAAGTGTCAGATCCGGAGATCAGTTGACCACTAGCAAACGTGTACTTACAACACCAAACAGCCATAGGTGTTGAATACACAAAAGTTTGAAACTAGATTATTGACTCTAGTGCAAGTGGGAGACTGTTGGAGATATGCCCAAGAGGCAATAATAAAGTGGTTATTATCATATCTTCACACTTATGATAAATGTTTACATACCATGCTATAATTGTATTAACAGGAAACATTAATACTTGTGTGATTTGTAAACATATAAGAGTCCCTAGTAAAGCCTCTTGTTAAACTAGCTTGTTGGTTAATATATGATCATGGTTTCTTGATCATGAACATAGAGATGTTATTAACAACAGGGTCATATCATTAGGAGAATGATGTGATGGACATACTCCTATAGATAAGCGTAGCATAAAGATCAAGTCATTTTAAATAGTTCAATTGCTATATGCTTTCTGATACATAGTAACCTAATTCCTTCGACCATGAGATCATGCATATCACCTTTACCGGATGGATGCTTTGATGACATCAAACACCACACCGTAACTGGGTGGCTATAAAGGTGGCATTGAGTATTCGGAAAGTATTGGTTGAAACACATGGATCAAGAGTGGGATTTGTCCATCCATATGACGGATAGATATACTATGGGCCCTCTCGGTGAAATGTCCTCCAATTAGCTTGCAAGCATGTGACTGGCTCACAAGGGATCACATATCACGGGAACGAGAAAAGAGTACTTATCGGTAACGAGGTTGAACTAGGTATGCAGAGATACCTACGATCAAAACCTTGGATAAGTAAACTATTGTGAGACAAAGGGAAATTGGTATCATATGTAAGTGGTTCATTCGATCGCAAAGTAATCATAGAAATATGTGGGAGCCATATGAATTTCCAGATTCCTCTATTGGTTATTGTTCGGAGAAGTGTCTCGATCATGTCCGCATAATTCACGAACCGTAGGGAGACACACTTAAGGATTCGACGTTGTTTGAGTAGTTATGGTATTATGAGAAAGAGACCGAATGTTGTTCGGAGTCTCGGATGGGATCCGGGATATCACGAGGTGATCCGGAATGGTCCGGAGAATAAGATTAATATAAGGAAAGTCCCGTTTCGGAGTTCGGAAATGATTCCGGTGTTTTCATCGGGAATGTTCTAGAAGGTTCCGGAATGTCCGGCACTCCGGGGGGAAGGGGTACATGAATGTGTCATTACATATTGGAATGATTGCATCATGTACTAAGTGTTCTTGCAGTTCCAAATAAAGGATTAAATTGAATCCTAAAACAGAAAAGTCAAATGGCCAGTTTAAAAGTCAAACGGCTAAAACAAGAAACTGTGGGAAACAAGCAAGAGGTGGTTGGAACCGACTTGGGGGAGGAGTCCCTCCAAGCCGGCGCGCCAACCAAGGCCGACTTGGGGAGGGACTCCCCTCCCCTTGGCCGCCCCTCCCACCTATAAAAGGAGGGGCAGGGCCTCCTCCTCTAGACACACAAGTTCCTATCCTCTAATCTCCGGTTTAGAGCCGTTTTGGTTTAGAGCTTCTAATTGCCCTAGCCTTCGGTTTAGAGCCTTCTAATTGGTGTGTCTAATCCCTATACCACTAATAGTACTCTCTCATACTCCACCATACTCGCTCTGGCTTAAGGCGAAGCCCTGCGGGATCTCCCCTCTACTTCCGGTACCACGCCGTTGTGCTGCCGGAATCGCGAGGAGAGTGCTACAACCTCCGCTGCCTGCTGGAACAAGGGAGAGGAAGGTCTTCGTCGAGTACCGAACGTGTGACCGACTGCGGGAGCGCTGCCGGAACGCAGCGCCGGAAGGATCGTCTACGCGATCTTGAGATCGGAAATAGTACGACTACATCACCCACGAGAATCTACTCTCGTTAACCGCTTTGGAATCTTCGAGGGTAAGTTATTCCATCGACTCGTTGCTACAATCTAGTAGATAGATCTTGGCTTGTTTTTTTGTATGCGATAGAAAATTTTTGTTTTCCATGCTACGAACCCCTACACCTGGTCGCATTGGTGAAGGTCTTCTTCAGGACATGATAAGAGGTGAAATTCCTCGTATTACTACCGGTGAAGATATTTTGCTCGAGGAAGAGATTTCCTCATATCTGAATACATCCGATGATGGACTAGAGGAAAACCTGATGTACCAAGGGGAAGACAGGATGGACGAAGGGCAAACAAATAAAAACAATAATGATGACCCCTCGACAGGATTCGACGAGGTATATATATAAAGCCTCGTGTTATCTCTATTCATTAATTGATATAGATATATCAATATATATATTAATCACTCTCTCTCTTCTTCTTTTAGCCCACCGGATCGAAGCAATCGACAAATCGAACGAAACGAGGGCCGAACAAAAAGTTAGATGGTAATCATAGGTTCACCATCGAAGAAAAAGATGATGATGGTGAACCGATTACTCCAGAGAAGCACCGGAGGATGTTTACAAATCATTGTGGGGTGCTTGTTAGGGACAACCTTCCTATCACCATCCAAGAATGGAATAAGTCAAAGAAACCCGTTGAAGAATCCAATAGCTATGTCACCAATGATGCCAAAGATGACCTTTGGCAGAAGCTCATAGCGCATTTCATACTACCTCCAGAGTATGAAGATTTTGAGGCAGATGGTATTACCCCAAGGCCGGGTGGGTTTTAAAAAGGAGCAAAAGTCAAGGAGTGGGCTCTCAGCAAGATGGCTGAACTGTACCGGAACCACAAGAAAAGTTAAAACGTGAAATATGTTGCGAAAAAAGAAAACTCCAGACTTTAAAGAAGCAAACGAGAAGTTGAGAGAACAGTGGACCAATTTTGTAACATAGAAGCAATCTGATAAAGCAAAGGCAAAGTCATCAAAGAATGCATTAAATGCTGCCAAAAAGAAATACCATCACAAAATGGGGACATGTGGCTACAAGAGTGTCGTCCCTAAGTGGGAAACTATGGAGAAGGACATGAGGGCTAGAGGCGTCACTCCTGGTACAGATGGATGACCCGAGAGGTAAAAGCACTGGTGGTACGGGCACAGGGGATCGGTGGACCTAGAAACAGGAAAGACATTATTTCATGAAAAAAATTCTAAAACCCTCCGAAGACCTTATTCAAGCAATGAACGATGCTCAATTTGGATTGTTCTGTCCCGAGAGAGAGAACGATGAGCTGACACGCGCCCTCGGGAATCCTGAAAAGGGTGGACGAACACGAGGCAAAGGCGCCGGTGTCTCGTGGAAGAAAGGGTTTCCTCAGTATGATGACAGTTACAGAAGCCGTCAGAGAAAGAAGGACCGGGAGGCAGACCGGATCTCCAAGGTAGAGCAGGACCTAGCTGATCTGAAGAACCTCATGCAAGAAATTAGTCAAAGGCCGTCGTCAACTCACCCGCAGGCTGATGATCCTGCAATGGATCTTAGCCAGCGGAGAAGCAGCATGGCTTCCACGGAGGTCCAGGCTGATGATTAAGCACTGCTGGATGATGCACCAGCTCCACGCTACCCCGTGGATGATGTCAGGGAGATGGCACAATGTGAGCTACATCATCCAATGAACAACTTGTCCTTCAAGTTGGCGATCGACACTGCTTTACCTTGTCTACCTGGAGCACTCCACCATTCACTTCCGATTCCACCTGGCTATGCTCGTGTCACGGTGGATGACATAGTGGAGGATTTTGCGGACCTAGATATTGACATCGCTATGCCTGAAGGCCTTACGAAACTAGGAGATGTAAAGCGCAACATCATTCTATGGAAGAAGAGTACATCAAGTTTCCAGGCTCGGCGCCAAGGCCACCGACTCCGAGGAATCCAAGTCCACCCCGCCCCAATGATCGTCAACCTCCAAGTTCACCCCGCCTCGATTATCGTCAACCTCCAAGTCCATCCCAACCCGATTATCGTCAACCTCCAAGTCTACCCCGCCCCGATGTTGATCGCCGCAGCAGGAGTACATCAACTCGATCTCCGCCTCCGCGCAATAATAGATCTCCGCCTCCGCCTCCGTGCAATACTACTACCTCGTTGAAGAAACGGAAGGTCGACGCTCCCCCACGCCCCACATCGAAGAAATTTCAAACGGCGAACATAGTCGACATCCTGTCGGCTCTTCCAAAGAGACCTTATGACAAGACCGATGAGGAAACTACCGCGGATATGTCTGCCCAAGTTAAGGCGCATTTTGCACCTAAAAAGCCTGATCCAAAGCCGGTATATGATGAAAAAACCAAAAAGTGGGCTAAGTCCTTTCTTGAGCAACCATCCCAGATATCGATGAATCTGGAATCAGACTATGACCGAGAGATTATTAAGCAAGGAAAGAAGAAAAAAACACAAGTTCAAAAGGCGGGAAGCAAGTTGCCCAGCTCGGACAACAGAAGAATCAATCGATCGCCCCGCTCAAAGTGATTTTAGATCTCGACAAGGCCTTCAGAGCTGAAATGGATATGGACATGCAAATAATGGACCCCAGAGCCAGTACTAATGTTGCACTAATGGGCATACTATATCGGAGGCCAAAGCACTTGCTACCAAAGCAAATATGTCTCTTCGTCAATATTTAGGCTATGAAGATACGCTAGTGGGTCAGATAGTATGGAAGTATGGCCAAGGGGAGCCTCTAGTAAGTAATGAGGATCTCGCGCATCTATCCACGCATATGCGACATCTGCACACATGGTACATGGTGCAAACAGAAAAAAGCATCAGAAAGATTGGTTTGCGGTGGACGTTAGAAAGGAGCATCACTTCAAACCATAATCGATACAGGTTCAAATGACCGAACTGTTTCAGTTATACAACCAGCGCGCTCTCGACAAATCTATCATTGGTTGATACTGTCTATAAGTGATTTATTTCTATAATTAAGTTTGTAGCTTAGCTCGTTCATTGCATTTAATATAGTATCCTAACTATATATCCATTTGTATGATATTATATTCTGCAGAATGAAGATGCTTGAATGCAAAAGAGCTAGAAGATATGACATTGGGTTCATTGACCCATATATCATTAATGACTATACGTTAAAGAATCACCCCAAGGACGTGGAGGAAGACATGTGCAGGTTTTTAACCGAGAATAATTTTGTTAAGGAAATACTATTTCCTTACAACTTCAAGTGAGTGTTTCTATCTTGTACACATTTTATTTTTGCTTACTCAATGAGCTATGCATGTATGCTTATATAAACATCCACAGATTTCACTGGATCTTGCTAAACGACAAGTCCCTAGTTGAAGTCCACGACTCATTAAATTGGGACCAAGAGTAGTGGAGCGACCTGAAATCAATGCTCCATAAGTAATTTCAATCATTATCGCATTATATCGGCCTCTTACATTCATTTCTTGATATCAAGTAACAAATAACTCCTTTGTTCATTTTCTTTGCCGAGCAGGTGTTGGGCACGGTTCAGACAGAAAATACCTGGTCCATTCAAAGAGGAGCTAACTTATAAAATGGTGAAGAGTTTACAGCAGCCACCGGGAACTCATTTATGTGGATACTATGTCTGCGAGTACATCCGCGAGTTGACCAGTGAGCGGAAAGTTGACTCACATTATATTTATGATTTGCGGGAGAAACTAGAGCCAGACCAGCGCATACAAGCAATTCAAGAGGAGCTGGTGGGATTTCTGATGAACGGGGTCCTTGATGTAAATGGAGAACATTATACGGATGACGAGGAACTCTATATGCCTTAGTGATCTCCATGTAGTTCATATGATATATATATCCTCAGTGACCATGTAATTTCAAAAACATTTCTTCCTTTTGATATGATTGATCATATGTATGCTTGCAAAAGATCGATTAATTATATATATGCATCAACATGTACTGTGCATGTAGTAGCATAGAATATGTGTACTGAAATATATGTTTGAAATTATAGTGAAACACAAAATGAAAAGTGGCAAAAAAATGAAACACACAATCTCTGCCGCGGTAGGAAACCTTATAGTATCGGGTGGTGTTACAGCCCAGGACTAGAGGGTTTCCGCCCCCCGCCTCGCTGAAACAGCCACGTGGATGTTATGAGTCGCGGGTCGTAGCGAGCCGAGACTAGAGAGGGGGGCCTCTAGTCCCGTTTTGACGGTCCCGGGCCCAAAACCGGGACTAGAGCCTGTTACGGGCTGGGACTAAAAGCCCATTTTTCACCAGTGAAAATTGGGAGGTACTAAAGGGAAGACGAACGTGTTTGCCTAATTTTCATGACTCACAAACCGAAGTATCATGATAATCTTTGTTACATGAAATTGAAAATTCACGAAGAAGATTGGAAAGTGTGGCAGCTTGAGGATGTCCTAGTCGTTGATGCCATAGATCCACCAAAGCAACCGTGGAGGAGGGCTGAGCGGTGATGGGTGCGCCGTTGATAGAGTATAGTTCTCCGGAACTATTGAAGCGTGCGATCTCCACCTTGGTCATCTAATCCTTCATAGACAAGCCAAAACAATCAAACTCGACGGAGACAAGATTATCACGTGTAAATTGACGGACTGAAATTATGTTTTTAATTAGGGCAGGGGCAACAAGAACATCTCGAAGGAGGAGGAGTTTTATGGTAGATGGAAGATGGGTTTGGCCAACATAATGGATCAGAATGATATAACCATATCCAAGAGTAATAGAGGAAAAAAGGTGAAGAAGTGAACGATGACAACATATTACGCGGATTAGACATGTGACTAGATGCACCAGAATCGAAAATCCAATCCATACCTGAGTTTCCTTGAGCAGCGAAGTTGTTCATGGCCTGGAGAAAAGCGGCTTGGTCCCAGCTTGGTGTTGTTGCATGGAACGAGGTTGGTGTAGATGGTGGCGCTGGGGCAAGCGATGGCAGCGGAAGCTGGTACATCGGATAGTGGCCGCCTGTTGAGGTGTTGTAGTTCATTGGCGACGGTGCACTGTAGGAGTAGTAGGATGGTGCAGCGACGTAAGCCTGCGAAGGAGGGCGCAGACCGGGTAGTCCAGGGGAGCCGGTGTGCCGGCACATGCCCGACATCCAGGATCCGGTGTAGGCGTGTGGAGAGCCGATCAGAGAGGGAGCCGCCTAGGGCATGGGCCAGGCCTACACAAGGCCAGTACAATGGTCATGTGGGGGGCGGTAGATCAGTGATGCTGGAGGTGCAGGAGTCGGTGGTGGAGCTGTAGCTGGTGGTACGCCGCCTGAGCTGATGGTGCTGATGGTCGTGGAGGTCAACAGAACAACCTTCTGCCTCGGTTGTTGGGGTTGGGCGCCATCCTGGGGGTGGTTGCACCGATGGTGGAGGAGGCAGCGACGGTGGAGCTGGAGCGGGTGGACGTTGGACGGCCGCGAAGACCTGGGGGCGAGCCTCCTTGTTGGTGATGGCGCGATCTGCCCATTGAAGCATGGAGCGTACCTCAGCAAAGGAGGGTCGCGGACGTATCATGGGGATGAAGGAGGCTTGCTTCTCAAAACATTCACCGAGCACGAAGAGAAGACCATTGATGAGTTGGCAGTCGTCGATGGGGTCGCCGAGTTCGCGGAGCTCGTCGGCAAGAGCCTTGAGCCGCTGACAATAAACCCCCCACTTGGGAGTCGCCTTGGACGGTGTTGCGGAGCTTGGTGTGGAGGGTGTTGACACGAGCGTCGATGTTGTCTCGAAACAGTTGACGTAGGGCCGCCCAGAGTGTGGTGGCGTTGGAGGCGTCGCGGAAGACAAGGTTGAAGATCTCGGTGGACAACCGTTGGTAGATCCATTGGATAATGGCGAGGCCTTCCTTTACCCAGCGAGGATCCAAGGGCTGGGGAACGGAGTTGGCGTCAACGTGGCCGACGAGATTGCAGCGGCCTAGATGAACTTTGAAGAGGTGGCGTCAATGGTTGTAGTTGTGCTTGGGAAGATCTAAAGTAACAGGAATAAAGGAACTAACATCTTGAATTGTATCGGCGTATTGGATGGTGGGTGGGGTAGAGGAGACTAGGGTTTGGGAAGAGGTAGAGATGGAGGATTGCGCCATGGTAGCGGCAAGCTTGGAGGCGGCGATTTGGGCGCGCCACTCGAAATGGCCGGGCGGTGGCGGTGGTGGGGTGGGCGGCAACATGCCCTAGATCGGTTTTAGTCTGATACCATGTAGAATAATATTTGTATGATAATTGATGATTGTTTGGAGATTACTGATACGTCCATTTTGCATCACCATTCTATATCATAATTTGCCTCTATTCATTGATATATTTCATATTAAGAGGTGATACTTATGTCTTTTAATCTGTTTTTGCATGTTGGATGATTTTTGGAGGATGAACTGTCGGAGTCAGGATTCTGATGGAAAAAAGCGGTGTTTTGATGAAATTTCGCGAGGATCAGAAAAATACGAGAAAAACTACAGAAAATTCTATTTTTCCAGAAGACGAAGGATTCCAGAAGGGGAGGAGAGTTGGGCCATAGGGGGCCCACCCCCCTAGGCGCGGGCCACCTAATAAGGTAGATTCCTCCTGTGTTTTACAATGCTAGTCCCTGGATCAATAGCTAGCATCCACAGTTAAGATGTAATATCAAGAAACAAAGGTCATAACATAACTTTACAACCAGGAATAACATAAGTTTATTACATCAAACATAGCTCATTTGGCTATTACATTACATTGCAGCGGAATAACTATAATCATGGGGTCCTTCATCTTCAAAGTGCCACAGGCAGATGTTGGTTGTAGACTTTGTAATCCTAATCAATCAATCTTCACTAAAGACAATCAAACCTGCAACATTACAAGTTACAGCCACAAGGGTCAATACATTGGAATTGTATTGGCAAGTTACATTACTTTGTATATTATGAGTGGATCCTATCATTACATGCATGTTTGGCTAGGTAGAGTTTAAGGCTTATTTGCATAAAGCAATATTTATCCTATCTTTTCAAAATGGTTTTGGTCCTTTGTCAAATCCTTTTTCCAAGATCCTTGAACTCCTTGGTAGAAACTCTAGTGTTCAAGTCCTTGTCAAAAATCCCTTGAGCTACTTGGTAACTCCAAGTGCAACAAGTTTTATCAAATATCATGAGTTCCTTGGTAACCCCAAGTACATCATGCTCTTGAGCACCTTGGTAACCCCAAGTGCAACAAGCTTAACAAAATCTCTTTGAATTCCTTGGTACCCCCAAGTGCATCAAGTTTTTATATTAGAAGTTGGAATGTCGAGATCTCCCATGGTTCAAACTTTAGTTGCTCAGTATTGTCCATAACCGGGGACACAGCTAAGTACTTAGATTTTATTAACTTCTGCAGAAGGAGTACACTTTACCCACATGTCACAATCCCATCCTTTTGCCACCAGTGGCCTACTGGATTAGTGCTCACCAAGATGGAGTACTGGCAGATTGAGAATGTGACGAATTCTTTCCAAAGGGTCCTCCCATACACCATTGCTAGCTTGCCTTCAGCACCCATGAAGCATTCCAGATCCCCATGTCCGGTTAACTGAAGACAGTGCATGGGTCTTCCCAATGTAGTTGACCAAGCCAGAGCCATATTAGCATGTGGTTGCACACGAAAGCCACAATTGGAGAAACATGTTCAATCTCTAAGTTTCCTAGGTGGTTTTCTTTTGGAGCACAACACAAAGTGATTTCCATAAACATGGTCCCTTTTGTTGCCACCTTCTCCAAAACTTAAAGTGTCCACCACCTAGGTGGTTCATTGAGTCCTTGTTTTATTATGTAAAACACAAGTCTTTTTCTCAACCTTTGTAAAATCTCAACATGTATCTCTTTTCAAAATAAAGCATGGCTAAGCATGTACAATTACATTATTTTCACTAAGGAGTGTATAGGGAATCCTATTAGGATTAGCATAGCTTAAATATAAAAAGTATTTTCATGCATGTTTCAAAATCCACTAAGTATAATGAAAATAGTAGGAATTTTGATGATAGTGTCACTTGCCTTTTTGGTAGGGAATGGTGGTTCACTCCTTGATCTTGCTAGTCTCACACTTTGCTAAATTCACTACAAGTCAATCAAGCAAAACAAAAAATCAACTAACATTCCAAACCAAGGTTAAACAAACAATTTCACACTCACAAAGCAATGGAATCTAAGTCATGCAAAGGATGGTTCTATTGCAAGGTTGGTCTCTACTAGGTTTATAAACTTTGTAAGGTCCAAATTGGTCATTTACCAAAATGGCAAAGTCATTTGCAAAAAGATTTTATCTCAAAACTCCTTTTAGAATCCATTCATCATTTTATGTGGTGAAAGTATTTTCTTTATCAAAGCAAAACTTTATGTTTTTCACCAAATGAGTTACCCTTTTAAAACTTGTTGTTTTTGGGTCAGTAGGTTTGGTCCCAACTATTTTCTCAAAGTTTTCTTTCCATAAACATTTTCCTAATAAAATCAATAATTCTATTTGGCTAGAAATTGGCTAAGTCAAATAATTCAACTTAAATTTTACCAAAATCATTTTTAATACCCAGGGTTGGTTTCTAGGCTCAGTAAGGTCACATAAAACCATTTTGCAAAAGTTTTACCCCTAAATTCAATTTTAAACAATTTTCCTACTCTAAATAAGCTCACAAAAGAATCTGCAAAATCAAGCAAGCTAACAGATACTATTTTCTAAACTAAGGCCATGGTTGGTTAGGTCTTGCTCTCCTGAATCTATTGATATAAAATTTGAAATTTTTGGACGTGTGATTTGAAAGTTACAGAGGTTTGAAGTTTGCAAAATATTCTGTTTTCAAATCAGTTTTTAAACAAACTAGGGGACACGCGTCATGTTTTAATTGGCCGATACCGGTTCGGTCGGATTGATCTCTCTGGATCGTTGGATCTAAGTGGGATCGCACGGCACTGGTTACTCGATACCCCTTCGCTCACTTTCTTTCCTAAACGTCAGATCTAAATCTAACGGTCACTAACACACTTGCCAAATTCTGGCGGCGCTCGGCAGCTGCGCGCGGCGACGACGGTCGGGCTTCGGCTATCGGCGGTTCTAGGAAGCAAAGTACGAGGTGAGAATGCTCACCGTGATCGCGAGGACGAGGTGATGCTCGGGACGCGGTCGGTTGGTCGCGGGGCGCTCAGGGTCTGCAGTAATTTCTCGCCGGAGTAAAGAACGACGTTGGGTGGTTCTGTCCACGGTCGAAGGCGACGTTGTAGATCGTCCTAGTACAAGACAGGGGCATGGTTAAGTGCAGAAGGTCACGGAGAAATCACGTGCATGAACGAGATGGCACGGGGCGGTCGGAATCTACCTGGGCGCTTGCCGGAGTTGAAGACATACGCGGTGGAGTTCGGAAGCTTGACGTAGCCGATGTTCTGGGGCGCCCGCGGTCGAATGAAGGGCACAGGGAGAATCGTTTGGGAGTGGGGAAGCTGTCAGTGTGCTCAGGGAGGCTCGGGGTGGTGTGGCTTGGCCGGAATCGACAGAGGAAGCTCGCCGGACCGAGGGTGGTGCAGCGAGAAATGGAGCAGCCTGGGGGCGAGTCGAGGCGTGGTGACAGGGGGAACAGAGGGGAAGACGCAGACGTTTTATCGAGCATAGTCAAGGCGAGTAATGGTGGCTGCATTATGGCGAATTAAGGCCACGGAATCTCTGCAGGTAACGGCGACGAGGGGGGAGAAGAGGTCGTGCGGGGTGTGGACGATGAGCAGTAGAGATGGGGTCCACCGGTCAGTGGAAAAAGAAACGAGGGGGAGGGTCCACTGGTCATTGGTTCTGTGGGTTAGAATCCGGGTGCAAATTATTTTCTTTCGGGGAAAGGAGTTGGGCTGGTTGGTGGGCTTCCTGGGCTTGGCTGGCTGGGCTGGGTCCAAATTCATTTTTTTTTATTCTGTAACGTTTTCTTTTTCTATATCTGTTTTCTGTTTTTGAATTTCAAACAATCAAACAAAACTTAATTTGATTCAAACAACCACCCAACTTTGTACTTTGATTTTGGCTCTGTTTTATCAGCACAAACCTAAATTCCAAAAATAAAATATATTTTATTATTTTTAGGATCCTATTTAATATTTAAATAAAATAAATCAAAGTTATTTAATCAAATTGGGTTTGATTTGTTTTAATAAAATCTCCATTTGAAATCCAAATCTTCAAAATAAAAACAGTAGGTTTTATTTGAAAACATAAGGTACTTGAATTACTTGTTTAACGTAAATTAACCTTTTATTTAAGGGTCCTTTATTAATTTGATTCAATAGACCTTCATTATTAAATCAATTATGATTTATTTTATTAATATCTTTATTTTGAAAATTAAAAGTAAAACCAAAACTCTTTAGTAGGTTTTATTTGAGAATATAAAATACTTGGAAAACTTATTAATAAGTTTTGAGGTTTTAATTAAAATGGTAAGACTTTTTATTTAAATAAAACTGGGATATTAAATTCTTATTAATTTATTTAAATAAGCCTTTGCTATTTTTATTCAAACATAATATTTTAATCCAAAGTTTGGTCAAGGTTTATTTTGGCTTTATAAAATATTCTTTATTTATAAACTCATCTTTTCTTTTGAACACCAAATCTTTTATTAAATGACTCCAAAATAATAGTTCCAAAACATTTTTTTAATTTCCTTTAATTAAATGTTTAACTCATTAAATTCCTTTAGGATTTTTATTTAATTCAAATGGGTTTGAGGTTCCATTTAAATTCCAAAAAGTTTCTTCTGGCTCTGGAAATCAAACAAAATTTTATTTTATTCATTTATTTTCACATTACAAGATTTGGAAAATCTTGAGATGTGACAGGCTACCACCCTTAAAATAAATCTCGTCCCGATATTTGGGAAGACTGGGGTTACAAGCAAGTTCAAAACAACTAGGGTACTACCACCCTTAAAAATTTTCAAACAAAAATTACATCTTGTCCTTCTTGGGATCATGAGAAATACTTTCTCTAAGCAAACTTTTGCATTGAGTCCTTTGTTTCCAGGCTTGACTCATGGGCCAAGGTTGAGTTTCTCCATAGGCTTGTTCAACTTGTTTTTCATCCTTTCTGGACAGTTGCTTGCATAATGTCCTGGATTCTTGCAGTTGAAACAATGAATGTCCTTGAGTTCTTTGCGTTGTTCTTGTGGACAAGTTGCTACATAATGGCCTGGTTCTTTGCAGTTGTTGCACCACACTTGGTCAATCTCTTTATTCTTCTTGTTCTCTAGGCATCCACTGGAGTAGTGTCCCATTTCCTTACATTTACGACATTGTGCAAGGCTCATGTCTTGCTTTTGTTTCTTAAGTTTCTTTAGTCCTTTGAATTGGGTTGTCTTGTTTGGAGGTATAAGTGGTCCTTTTCCTTTGGTAGACTTGGATCCTTCTTGTTTCCTTTGCTCTACCATGGAGTAGATAGGACATTGGTTAGGAACATGATCACTTCTTTCACATAGGTAACAAATAGCTCGAGAGGTAGGACATTGTCCAACAGGATGTTCTTCTTCACAATTGGGGCATTGACCTTCATGCTCCTTGGAAGTATGATCCTTGTCTCCACAAATAATGCAAGCTGGGGCTCCATCTAGAATAACATTCTTGTCATCCTTGTTATCATAAACTCCTTTGGGATAGCTTTCTTCCATGCTGATCATTTGATTAGTCACCTTAAGCATCAGATGGGATTGCTCTTCCAAAAACCTTTGCAGTGCTGGATCTTTATCACTGTTGTTGGCTATGAACTGAGCTGTCAGTTGGTTCAACTGGTGTTGGTGTTGGAATTATGCCCTAGAGGCAATAATAAAGATGTTATTATTATAATTCTTGTTCATGATAAAGTTTATGTTCCATGCTAGAATTGTATTAAGCGGAAACTTTAATACTTGTGTGGTTTGTAAACAACACCGTGTCCCTAGTACACCTCTATGGACTAGCTCATTGATCAATGATGGTTAAGGTTTCCTGACCATAGACATGAGTTGTCAATTGATAATGAGATCATATCATTGGGAGAATGATATGGTGGATAGACCCAAACAAAGCAGAGCAATTAGATCGTGTCATCGTGTTCGTCTTTGCGAAGCTTTTCCTATGTCAAATATTGTATTCCTTAGACCATGAGATAATGCAACTCCCTGGTATCGGAAGAAAGCTTTGAGGTCATCAAACGTCATCCTATGAGAGGGTGATCATAAAGGTGTCTCTCAGGTGATCGGAAAGTATCTGTTGGGTTGTATGTATCGAGATGGAATTTGTCCCTCCCAAGTCGGAGAGATATACTTCGGGCCCACTCGGTAATCGATATCAACACCGCTTGCAAGCATGTGGTTAAGGAGTTAATCACAAAGTGATATCGGATTACGGAACGAGTAAAGTACTTGCTGTGAACGAGATTGAACTAGGTATGACGGTACCGACGATCGAATCTCGGGCAAGTAAAATATCGCGAGACGAAGGGAATATATATATGGGATTGATTGAATCCTGGCATTGTGGTTCATCCGATATGATCATCGATGAATGTGTGGGAGTCAATATGGGTGCCCAGACCCCGCTGTTGATTATTGATAGAAGATCATGTCTGCATATTCTCGAACCCGCAGGGTCACACACTTAACGTATCTCGACGCTAGGATAGATTGGATAATTGGTTTATGAATTTTTGTTCGGAGTCTCGGATGGGATCCGGGATATCACGAGAGGTTCCGGAATGGTCCGGAGAATAAGATTCATATAAGGCAGTGCAGTTTTTGGAGTTCGGAATTGTTCCGGGTTAATCGGTATTGTACCGGAAGCTTCTAGAACCTTCCGGAAGGGGACCAACGTGGCCCCACCTTCCGGGAGGGGGCATGGGCCTATGAGGGAGTGTCCTGGCCGCATTGGGCCAGGGGCACAAGGCCCCATAGGGCCCAGCCGATTCTAGAGAGATTTGACTCGTTTAAATCTCGGGATAAAATTTCTAGATAAGGGAGAGTTTAAATCGTTTAAACTAGAGATAGGATTTCTAGATAAGGGAGAGTTTAAATTGTTTAAACTAGAGATAGGCTTGGAGGAGGGGCAAGGGCTGGCCGCCCCCCCTCTATATATAGAGGGGTGGTGCGCCCCCTCCCCCCCCCCACACACACCTTCCTCCAAGCCCTAGCAGCCTTGCTACCTTCCTCTCTCCCTCCCGACTGTTTGTAGGCGAAGCCCTGCAGCAGAAATTCTCCACCATATACACCACGCCGTCGTGTTGTAGATCCAATCTATCTCTCCACCATACTCGCTGGTCCGAGAAAGGAGGAGACGTCGAGGTGCTGCACGTGTGCATCTCACGGAGGCACCGCCACTTGTGGTGCTAGATCGGATCGGATCGCGAGGAGGAGAAGCGAGTACGACTACATCACCCACGTTCCGACGAACGTTCCGCTGTGCGAATCTTCAAGGGTATGAAGATCTAATCCAATCTCTCTCGTTGTTTGCATCTCCTAGATTAGATCTTGGCTTTCCCTCTGTTCGCTCCGTAGAAAATTTTGATTTACTATGCCGCGAAACCCTTCAGTGGTATCAGAGCTAGATCTATGCGTAGATGTGTTTCACGAGTAGAACGCAACATGGTTGTTGCGGGCGTTGATGTTTTCTGTTGCAAGCCTCTTGTTTGTGTTCTTCTTATGACGCGGGATAGTGAGATTGAAGCGGTCCAGGCCAACCTTACGCGACGTCGTTCGCGAGACCGGCTCCACACTTGACGTGTGGCTTGTTCCACACATGCGGCTGGTGGATGTCAGTTTCTCTCACTATAGTTGTCATGGGATTAACACCGGAGTTTGGCAACCATAATATCACCGTTGTGGCTTTCCGTAGGTAAGAATCGTTCTTAGCATCTACTCCCATAAGCCACGTAAAACATGCAACAACAAAGTAGAGGCGTCTAACTTGTTTTTGCAGGGAGTGTTTTCTGTGATATGGTATGGCCCAAGATGTGATGTGTATAATGTATGCGATGATCATGTTTTGTAATGTTTCACGACTTGCATGTCAATGAGTACACAACCGGCAGGAGCCATATGGTTGTCTTTATAATTGTGTATGACCTGCGAGTCAACTTCTTATACGCCATGTAATAGCTTTACTTTATCGCTAAGTAGTTAGCAATAGTTGTAGTTGCTATTCGTGGTGGAGGCAATCATGGTGGAGTGATGGAGATCATGCCGGAACGCACAAGATGGAGATCATTGCGCGAAGATTGGCTATACCATGTCACATAAAGTTATATGCATGTGATGTTTATCCTTTTATGTATCTTATTATGCTTAGATCGCGACGGTAGCATTATAAGATGATTCCTCACTTAAAGATCAAGATAAAAACTGTGTTCTCCCCAAGTATGCACCGTTGCGAAAGTTCGTCGTGTCCAAGCATCACGTGATGATCGGGTGCTATAGACTCTACGCTCACATACAACGGGTGCAAGCCAGTTTTGCACACGCGGAAATACTTGGGTCTAACTTGACGAGCCTAGCATGTACAGACATGGCCTCGGAACACAAGAACCGAAAGGTTAAGCATGAGTCATATGAATGATATGATCGACATTTGTTGTCCACCATTGAAACCACATCTCTTCTCGTGATGATCGGATTAGGTGTGGTGAATTTGGATCATGTTCACTAAACAACTTGAGGGATGTTGAATTTAGTGGGAGTTCATCTAGTAATTTGATTAAGTTGAACTATTTATCATGAACATAGTCTAAATTGTACTTGCAAATACTGTAGATCCAATGGACAAGTCCAACTTCAACTTCAACGTTTTTGCTGAGAAAGAAAAACTTAGAAACAATGGGTCTAACTTCACCAACTGGTTCCGCAATCTAAGAATCATTCTGTCTGGCGGACAAAAGGACTATGTCCTTGAGAAAGCGTTAGGTAACCCCCCAGCTGCAACTGCGCCGGCTGATGAGAAAGCTGTCTATCAGTCGCGCAAAGATGATTATGGTGTGATTAAGAGCACCATGTTGTTTGCTATGGAACCGGAGCTTCAAAATCGTTTTGAAACCTATCCCGGGCCCTTTGAGATTCTCGAGGATCTGAAAACCATGTTTCAGACTCAAGCCCGTTCTAAGAGATATGAGATCTCCGAGAAGTTCTTTAACTGCAAGATGGAGGAAGGGAGTTCCGTTAGTGAGCACGCCATAAAGATGTCGGGCTACACTCAACGCCTTGAGCAACTGGAATGCACGATTCCAGAGGAGCTCAAGATTGACAGGGTTCTGGAATCACTCTCTCCCAGCTACAAAAGTTTTGTAGTGACTCATAATCAGATTGATTCCACTGATACGATCACCGAGCTCTTCGCAAAGCTGAAGGCTGCGGAAGTGGACATCAAGAAGGATAATCATGTGTTGATGGTCAACAAGCCCTCCTTTAAGAAAGGTAAGGGAGCAAAGAAGCCCTTCAAGAAGGGCGGCGGCAAGCGCAATGCCCCTGCTGAGAAGAAGCTCAGGTCTGGTCCCAAGCCGGACACTGAGTGCTTCTATTGCAAGGACAAGGGTCACTGGAAGCGCAACTGTCCGAAGTACTTAGCGGACAAGAAGGCTGACACCATCAAAGGTATATTTGATATACATGTTATTGATGTTTTCCTTACTAGCCCTCGTTGTAGTGCCTGGGTATTTGATACCGGTTCAGTTGCTAATATTTGTAACTCGAAACAGGAGCTACAGAATAGACGGCGGCTTGCGAGGGATGAGGTGACGATGCGCGTTGGCAACGGATCAAGAGTTGATGTGATGGCCATCGGCACGCTCTCCTTAGTTTTACCTTCGGGATTAGTTTTAAACCTTAATAAATGTTATTATGTGCCTGTGTTGAGCATGAACATCATTTCCGGATCGTGTTTATTGCAAGACGGTTATTCATTTAAATCGGAGAATAATGGTTGTTCTATTTATATGAGTAACATCTTTTATGGTCATGCACCTCTTGTGAATGGTTTATTTCTTCTAAATCTCGAAAGGGATGAAACACACATCCATAACATTGAGGCTAAGAGATGCAAAGTAGATAGTGATAATACTACTTATTTGTGGCACTGTCGTCTAGGTCATATTGGAGTAAAGCGCATGAAGAAACTCCATTCTGATGGACTTTTGGAGTCTCTTGATTTTGAATCATTTGACACATGCGAACCATGCCTCATGGGCAAGATGATCAAAACCCCGTTCTCCGGTATGATGGAGCGAGCAACAGACTTGTTGGAAATCATACATACCGATGTATGCGGACCGATGAGTGTTTCGACGCGCGGTGGATATCGCTATTTCCTCACTTTTACCGATGACTTAAGTAGATATGGGTATATCTATTTAATGAAACATAAATCTGAAACGTTTGAAAAGTTCAAAGAATTTCAGAATGAAGTGGAGAACCATCATAAGAGAAAGATTAAGTTTCTACGATCCGATCGTGGGGGCGAATATTTGAGTTATGATTTCCTCACGCATCTTAAACCAAGCGGAATTGTTTCGCAACTCACGCCACCCGGAACACCACATCGCAATGGTGTGTCTGAACGCCGGAATCGAACCCTATTAGATATGGTCCGATCGATGATGTCTCTTACTGATTTGCCGTTATCATTTTGGAGTTATGCATTAGAAACCGCTGCATTCACTTTAAATAAGGCTCCATCTAAATCCGTTGAGACGACACCGTATGAACTGTGGTTTGGTGCTAAACCTAAGTTGTCGTTTCTTAAAGTTTGGGGATGCGAAGCTTACGTCAAGAAGTTGATGCCGGACAAGCTCGAACCCAAAGCGGAGAAATGCGTCTTCATAGGATACCCTAAGGAAACTATTGGGTATACCTTCTATCACAGAACCGAAGGCAAAGTGTTTGTCGCAAAGAACGGTTCCTTTCTTGAGAAGGAGTTTCTCTCGAAAGAAGTGAGTGGGAGGAAAGTAGAGCTAGACGAGGTTATTGAACCTTCTCTTGAATTGGAGAGTAGCGCAGCACCTGAAATTGTTCCAGTGCCTCCTGCACCAACAATAGAGGAAGCTAATGACAAGGATCATGAAGCTTCGGACGATGCTGCTACTGAACGTCGCAGGTCGACAAGGTTGCGTGCCCCTCCTGAGTGGTACGGCAACCCTGTCTTGACTGTCTTGTTGGTAGAAGACAGTGAACCTACGAACTATGAGGAAGCGATGATGAGCCCAGACTCTGAGAAATGGCTGGAAGCCATGAAATCCGAATTGGGATCCATGAGCGAAAACCAAGTATGGACTTTGGTGGATCCTCCTAGCGACCGAAAGGCCATTGAGTGCAAATGGATATTCAAGAAGAAAACGGACGCGGATGGTAATGTTACCGTCTATAAAGCACGGCTTGTCGCAAAAGGTTTTCGACAAGTTCAAGGTGTTGACTACGATGAGACTTTCTCTCCCGTAGCGATGTTTAAGTCCATTCGGATTTTATTAGCAATTGCTGCGTTTCATGATTATGAAATATGGCAGATGGATGTCAAGACTGCTTTCCTCAATGGCAACATTGATGAAGAGTTGTATATGATGCAACCCGAGGGTTTTGTCGATCCTAAGGATGCTAGTAAAGTATGCAAACTTCAGCGTTCCATTTATGGACTGAAGCAAGCATCTCGGAGTTGGAACCTTCGTTTTGATCAAGTGATCAAGAGCTTTGGATTTGTTCCAAATTGCTACGAAGCTTGCATCTACAAGAAAGTGAGTGGGAGCTCGGTGACGTTTCTGGTACTGTATGTGGATGACATATTGATTATCGGAAATGACATCAACATGCTTAACGATGAGAAGAGTTATTTGAACAAGTGTTTTTCAATGAAAGACCTAGGTGAAGCTGCTTATATATTGGGCATCAAGATCTATAGAGATAGACAAAGACGCCTGATAGCTTTAAGCCAGAGTACATACCTAGACAAAGTTCTGAAAAGGTTCAGAATGGATAAGGCAAAGAAAGGTTCAGTGCCTATGTTGTCAGGTAAGATATTGAGCAAGGCTCAGTGTCCAGCTACGGTAAATGATAGGGAAGCTATGAGCAAAGTGCCTTATGCCTCGGCCATAGGTTCCATCATGTATGCCATGCTGTGTACTAGACCGGATGTGTCCAATGCTCTTAGTTTGACGAGCAGATATCAAAGTGATCCAGGAGTGGAACACTAGCCGTGAAGAACATCCTAAAGTACCTAAATAGAACTAAAGAAATGTTCTTAGTCTATGGGGGTGATGAACAACTTGTCGTAAAAGGTTACGTCGATGCTAGTTTCGACACCGACAAGGATGATTCTAAATCTCAGACAGGATACGTTTATATTTTGAATGGAGGAGTTGTGAGCTGGAGAAGCTGCAAGCAAAGCGTGATCGCGGGATCTACAGTAGAAGCGGAATACATGGCTGCTGCAGAAGCGTCAAGTGAAGGAGTTTGGATCATAAACTTCATCACTGAGCTTGGCGTGGTTCCAAGTGCATTGGACCCACTGGAGATCTTGTGTGACAACACTGGCGCCATAGCACTCGCTAAGGAACCAAGATATCATCCAAAGACCAAGCATATCAACTGCAAGTTCCATATAATCCGAGATTATATAGCAGATGGAGATCTGAAGATTAGCAAAGTACATACGGATCTGAATGTCGCAGATCCGTTGACTAAACCTCTTCCACGTGTAAAACATGATCAACACCTCAGTGCCATGGGTGTGAGATTGTTGCCAGATGTAAACTAGATTATTGACTCTAGTGCAAGTGGGAGACTGTTGGAATTATGCCCTAGAGGCAATAATAAAGATGTTATTATTATAATTCTTGTTCATGATAAAGTTTATGTTCCATGCTAGAATTGTATTAAGCGGAAACTTTAATACTTGTGTGGTTTGTAAACAACACCGTGTCCCTAGTACGCCTCTATGGACTAGCTCATTGATCAATGATGGTTAAGGTTTCCTAACCATAGACATGAGTTGTCAATTGATAATGAGATCATATCATTGGGAGAATGATATGGTGGATAGACCCAAACAAAGCAGAGCAATTAGATCGTGTCATCGTGTTCGTCTTTGCGAAGCTTTTCCTATGTCAAATATTGTATTCCTTAGACCATGAGATAATGCAACTCCCTGTTATCGGAAGAAAGCTTTGAGGTCATCAAACGTCATCCTATGAGAGGGTGATCATAAAGGTGTCTCTCAGGTGATCGGAAAGTATCTGTTGGGTTGTATGTATCGAGATGGAATTTGTCCCTCCCAAGTCGGAGAGATATACTTCGGGCACACTTGGTAATCGATATCAACACCGCTTGCAAGCATGTGGTTAAGGAGTTAATCACAAAGTGATATCGGATTACGGAACGAGTAAAGTACTTGCTGTGAACGAGATTGAACTAGGTATGACGGTACCGACGATCGAATCTCGGGCAAGTAAAATATCGCGAGACGAAGGGAATATATATATGGGATTGATTGAATCCTGGCATCGTGGTTCATCCGATATGATCATCGATGAATGTGTGGGAGTCAATATGGGTGCCCAGACCCCGCTGTTGATTATTGATAGAAGATCATGTCTGCATATTCTCGAACCCGCAGGGTCACACACTTAACGTATCTCGACGCTAGGATAGATTGGATAATTGGTTTATGAATTTTTGTTCGGAGTCTCGGATGGGATCCGGGATATCACGAGAGGTTCCGGAATGGTCCGGAGAATAAGATTCATATAAGGCAGTGCAGTTTTTGGAGTTCGGAATTGTTCCGGGTTAATCGGTATTGTACCGGAAGCTTCTAGAATCTTCCGGAAGGGGACCAACGTGGCCCCACCTTCCGGGAGGGGGCATGGGCCTATGAGGGAGTGTCCTGGCCGCATTGGGCCAGGGGCACAAGGCCCCATAGGGCCCAGCCGATTCTAGAGAGATTTGACTCGTTTAAATCTCGGGATAGAATTTCTAGATAAGGGAGAGTTTAAATCGTTTAAACTAGAGATAGGATTTCTAGATAAGGGAGAGTTTAAATTGTTTAAACTAGAGATAGGCTTGGAGGAGGGGCAAGGGCTGGCCGCCCCCCCCTCTATATATAGAGGGGTGGTGCGCCCCCTCCCCCCCCCCACACACACACACCTTCCTCCAAGCCCTAGCAGCCTTGCTACCTTCCTCTCTCCCTCCCGACTGTTTGTAGGCGAAGCCCTGCAGCAGAAATTCTCCACCATATACACCACGCCGTCGTGTTGTAGATCCAATCTATCTCTCCACCATACTCGCTGGTCCGAGAAAGGAGGAGACGTCGAGGTGCTGCACGTGTGCATCTCACGGAGGCACCGCCACTTGTGGTGCTAGATCGGATCGGATCGCGAGGAGGAGAAGCGAGTACGACTACATCACCCACGTTCCGACGAACGTTCCGCTGTGCGAATCTTCAAGGGTATGAAGATCTAATCCAATCTCTCTCGTTGTTTGCATCTCCTAGATTAGATCTTGGCTTTCCCTCTGTTCGCTCCGTAGAAAATTTTGATTTACTATGCCGCGAAACCCTTCAGTTGGGTTGCTATAAGCTCTTTCATGTGGTCAGCTTGGTTGGTGTTAATGTCATCAACCTTGGAGTCTTTTGGAGTAGTCATCTGTTTGGGTTGAAGGGAGGTTAGAGTAGGCAAGTTATTTCTAAGGAATTATTTCCAATCACACACATCACAATTCACACAAGCAATGTACATGCCATCACAAGCAACTTTTCACTCAAACAACAAAGTTCAAGTACACACTTAGGCAACAAAAATATTTTTGTTACACCACATAAGTTGGTGGTTTTGTCTTAGCTAAAATATGGTGGTCCATCTATATGGTTCACTTGTGATCTTTCCTTCCTTCATGCTTCTTCTTGTATGGGACCATGGTTTCCTTGAGAAAAGCTCTTGGTCACAATACTTCAAAGTTGTTGATGGTTCCTTCTTATTTTGCATTCCCTCAGTCTCTAACTCTTAAGTAAGATCTCCTTGTCTCACTTGTAGTCCTTAGTGGTTTCCATGTTGGAAAACTTTGGAGAACATGCTAAAGATGTTGAAGTCATTAGAGTTGAAGATGTTGAAGTCATTAGAGTTGAAGAAGTTGAAGTCATTAGAGTTGAAGAAGTTGAAAAAGTCTCTCACACATGGTGTAGTCATTGGCCATGGGTAGGTTTTTCCATCAAGTTGAAGTAGAAGAGAAGTAGAGTTGAAATCAAAATGGTTTAAGGAAAGAGTTTTACAAGTGTTATTGTAAATAAGTTTTTGAACAAATACAACTCCTATTTTTCTAAGGGTTTTTGTCCAATCCTAGGTTTACAAATCCTACAGGCAACACAATGCTCTGATACCATCTGTAGAGGTCTCAACCTAATAAGGTAGATTCCTCCTGTGTTTTACAATGCTAGTCCCTGGATCAATAGCTAGCATCCACAGTTAAGATGTAATATCAAGAAACAAAGGTCATAACATAACTTTACAACCAGGAATAACATAAGTTTATTACATCAAACATAGCTCATTTGGCTATTACATTACATTGCAGCGGAATAACTATAATCATGGGGTCCTTCATCTTCAAAGTGCCACAGGCAGATGTTGGTTGTAGACTTTGTAATCCTAATCAATCAATCTTCACTAAAGACAATCAAACCTGCAACATTACAAGTTACAGCCACAAGGGTCAATACATTGGAATTGTATTGGCAAGTTACATTACTTTGTATATTATGAGTGGATCCTATCATTACATGCATATTTGGCTAGGTAGAGTTTAAGGCTTATTTGCATAAAGCAATATTTATCCTATCTTTTCAAAATGGTTTTGGTCCTTTGTCAAATCCTTTTTCCAAGATCCTTGAACTCCTTGGTAGAAACTCTAGTGTTCAAGTCCTTGTCAAAAATCCCTTGAGCTACTTGGTAACTCCAAGTGCAACAAGTTTTATCAAATATCATGAGTTCCTTGGTAACCCCAAGTACATCATGCTCTTGAGCACCTTGGTAACCCCAAGTGCAACAAGCTTAACAAAATCTCTTTGAATTCCTTGGTACCCCCAAGTGCATCAAGTTTTTATATTAGAAGTTGGAATGTCGAGATCTCCCATGGTTCAAACTTTAGTTGCTCAGTATTGTCCATAACCGGGGACACGGCTAAGTACTTAGATTTTATTAACTTCTGCAGAAGGAGTACACTTTACCCACATGTCACAATCCCATCCTTTTGCCACCAGTGGCCTACTGGATTAGTGCTCACCAAGATGGAGTACTGGCAGATTGAGAATGTGACGAAGTCTTTCCAAAGGGTCCTCCCATACACCATTGCTAGCTTGCCTTCAGCACCCATGAAGCATTCCATATCCCCATGTCCGGTTAACTGAAGACAGTGCATGGGTCTTCCCAATGTAGTTGACCAAGCCAGAGCCATATTAGCATGTGGTTGCACACGAAAGCCACAATTGGAGAAACATGTTCAATCTCTAAGTTTCCTAGGTGGTTTTCTTTTGGAGCACAACACAAAGTGATTTCCATAAACATGGTCCCTTTTGTTGCCACCTTCTCCAAAACTTAAAGTGTCCACCACCTAGGTGGTTCATTGAGTCCTTGTTTTATTATGTAAAACACAAGTCTTTTTCTCAACCTTTGTAAAATCTCAACATGTATCTCTTTTCAAAATAAAGCATGGCTAAGCATGTACAATTACATTATTTTCACTAAGGAGTGTATAGGGAATCCTATTAGGATTAGCATAGCTTAAATATAAAAAGTATTTTCATGCATGTTTCAAAATCCACTAAGTATAATGAAAATAGTAGGAATTTTGATGATAGTGTCACTTGCCTTTTTGGTAGGGAATGGTGGTTCACTCCTTGATCTTGCTAGTCTCACACTTTGCTAAATTCACTACAAGTCAATCAAGCAAAACACAAAATCAACTAACATTCCAAACCAAGGTTAAACAAACAATTTCACACTCACAAAGCAATGGAATCTAAGTCATGCAAAGGATGGTTCTATTGCAAGGTTGGTCTCTACTAGGTTTATAAACTTTGTAAGGTCCAAATTGGTCATTTACCAAAATGGCAAAGTCATTTGCAAAAAGATTTTATCTCAAAACTCCTTTTAGAATCCATTCATCATTTTATGTGGTGAAAGTATTTTCTTTATCAAAGCAAAACTTTATGTTTTTCACCAAATGAGTTGCCCTTTTAAAACTTGTTGTTTTTGGGTCAGTAGGTTTGGTCCCAACTATTTTCTCAAAGTTTTCTTTCCATAAACATTTTCCTAATAAAATCAATAATTCTATTTGGCTAGAAATTGGCTAAGTCAAATAATTCAACTTAAATTTTACCAAAATCATTTTTAATACCCAGGGTTGGTTTCTAGGCTCAGTAAGGTCACATAAAACCATTTTGCAAAAGTTTTACCCCTAAATTCAATTTTAAACAATTTTCCTACTCTAAATAAGCTCACAAAAGAATCTGCAAAATCAAGCAAGCTAACAGATACTATTTTCTAAACTAAGGCCATGGTTGGTTAGGTCTTGCTCTCCTGAATCTATTGATATAAAATTTGAAATTTTTGGACGTGTGATTTGAAAGTTACAGAGGTTTGAAGTTTGCAAAATATTCTGTTTTCAAATCAGTTTTTAAACAAACTAGGGGACACGCGTCATGTTTTAATTGGCCGATACCGGTTCGGTCGGATTGATCTCTCTGGATCGTTGGATCTAAGTGGGATCGCATGGCACTGGTTACTCGATACCCCTTCGCTCACTTTCTTTCCTAAACGTCAGATCTAAATCTAACGGTCACTAACACACTTGCCAAATTCTGGCGGCGCTCGGCGGCTGCGCGCGGCGACGACGGTCGGGCTTCGGCTATCGGCGGTTCTAGGAAGCAAAGTACGAGGTGAGAATGCTCACCGTGATCGCGAGGACGAGGTGATGCTCGGGACGCGGTCGGTTGGTCGCGGGGCGCTCAGGGTCTGCAGTAATTTCTCGCCGGAGTAAAGAACGACGTTGGGTGGTTCTGTCCACGGTCGAAGGCGACGTTGTAGATCGTCCTAGTACAAGACAGGGGCATGGTTAAGTGCAGAAGGTCACGGAGAAATCACGTGCATGAACGAGATGGCACGGGGCGGTCGGAATCTACCTGGGCGCTTGCCGGAGTTGAAGACATACGCGGTGGCGTTCGGAAGCTTGACGTAGCCGACGTTCTGGGGCGCCCACGGTCGAATGAAGGGCACAGGGAGAATCGTCTGGGAGTGGGGAAGCTGTCAGTGTGCTCAGGGAGGCTCGGGGTGGTGTGGCTTGGCTGGAATCGACAGAGGAAGCTCGCCGGACCGAGGGTGGTGCGGCGAGAAATGGAGCAGCCTGGGGGCGAGTCGAGGCGTGGTGACAGGGGGAACAGAGGGGAAGACGCAGGCGTTTTATCGAGCATAGTCAAGGCGAGTAATGGTGGCTGCATTATGGCGAATTAAGGCCGCGGAATCTCTGCAGGTAACGGCGACGAGGGGGGGAGAAGAGGTCGTGCGGGGTGTGGACGATGAGCAGTAGAGATGGGGTCCACCGGTCAGTGGAAAAAGAAACGAGGGGGAGGGTCCACTGGTCATTGGTTCTGTGGGTTAGAATCCGGGTGCAAATTATTTTCTTTCGGGGAAAGGAGCTGGGCTGGTTGGTGGGCTTCCTGGGCTTGGCTGGCTGGGCTGGGTCCAAATTCATTTTTTTTATTCTGTAACTTTTTCTTTTTCAATATCTGTTTTCTGTTTTTGAATTTCAAACAATCAAACAAAACTTAATTTGATTCAAACAACCACTCAACTTTGTACTTTGAATTTGGCTTTGTTTTATCAGCACAAACCTAAATTCCAAAAATAAAATATATTTTATTCTTTTTAGGATCCTATTTAATATTTAAATAAAATAAATCAAAGTTATTTAATCAAATTGGGTTTGATTTGTTTTAATAAAATCTCCATTTGAAATCCAAATCTTCAAAATAAAAACAGTAGGTTTTATTTGAAAACATAAGGTACTTGAATTACTTGTTTAACATAAATTAACCTTTTATTTAAGGGTCCTTTATTAATTTGATTCAATAGACCTTCATTATTAAATCAATTATGATTTATTTTATTAATATCTTTATTTTGAAAATTAAAAGTAAAACCAAAACTCTTTAGTAGGTTTTATTTGAGAATATAAAATACTTGGAAAACTTATTAATAAGTTTTGAGGTTTTAATTAAAATGGTAAGACATTTTATTTAAATAAAACCGGGATATTAAATTCTTATTAATTTATTTAAATAAGCCTTTGCTATTTTTATTCAAACATAATATTTTAATCCAAAGTTTGGTCAAGGTTTATTTTGGCTTTATAAAATATTCTTTATTTATAAACTCATCTTTTCTTTTGAACACCAAATCTTTTATTAAATGACTCCAAAATAATAGTTCCAAAACATTTTTTTAATTTCCTTTAATTAAATGTTTAACTCATTAAATTCCTTTAGGATTTTTATTTAATTCAAATGGGTTTGAGGTTCCATTTAAATTCCAAAAAGTTTCTTCTGGCTCTGGAAATCAAACAAAGTTTTATTTTATTCATTTATTTTCACATTACAAGATTTGGAAAATCTTGGGATGTGACAGATTTCTGCCGGGGAAATTCCTTCCCGGAGAGGGGAGATCATCGCCATCAAGCTAGACTTCATCGGGATCATCATCATCATCCACACCACCATATCCACCAGCACCATCATCACCACTCCATCCCGCCGTGTGTTGAATCTTGCATAGTTCTTAGGGGAAACTTTCCAGGTGTTAATTACTATTGTAGTTGATGCTTGTGAGTGGAACCATTGAATTATTGTTTATGTTCAGATTGTTATTCATCATCATATCATCTCTGATCTTGATCCATATGATGTCTCGTGAGTAGTTCGTTTAGTTACTGAGGACATGAGAAAAGTCATGTTGTTAGTAGTGGAATTGTGTTGAGGTATTATTCAATGGTTAATATTTAAGTTGTGGTGCTATTATTCTTGTGGTGTCATGTGAACGTTGACTACATGATATTTCACCATTTGTGGGCCTAGGGGAATGCATTGTGTATTTGGCTACTAATTGTGGGGTTGCCGGGGTGACAGAAACCTGAACCCCCGTTAGGAAACCTTTGCACAAGGGAGTATAGGATCTCAGAGTTTAAGGCTGTGGTTAGGTTTTTATCTTAATTGCTTTCTTGTAGTTGTGAATGCTTGCAAGGGGTTTAATCACAAGTATGTATTAGTCCAACTAAGGTCGGTACATTAGCACAGGTTCACCCACATAATACTTATAAAACCAAAGAAGATTAATCGGCTATATGAAACGAAAGCACTTGACAGTATTCCCATGTGTCCTCGAGAACGTTTGGTCCTCATAAGTATTACCACCGGCTTGTCATTTGCTAAGAAAGGATTGGGTTACTTGCTGCAATTGTTTGTTGTCTTTATTACTTGCACTTTATTTCTTTGCTTTATTATAAAACCCCTAAAAATCCGTTTGCTAAGTATTTATAGAGATTTCCTGCTCCATACCACTAGTCAACACCTTCTGCTCCTCGTTGGGATCGACACTCCTATTTATCGAAAGTACTACGATACACCCCCTATACTTGTGGGTCATCAAGACTATTTTCTGGCGCCATTGCCGGGGAGTGAAGCGATATTCAAGAGTGGAACTAGTAAAGAAAACTTCTATTGTGAGTATTGTTTTTATTTCTGTTTGTTACTTTGTTTCCAATTTGGATAACCCACTTGGTTTCCTGTTTGAGAAAACTACTACCGCCGTTAGGGTAGTAGATGAATCACCACCTGTTGAGATAGATCCTTTTAAAATACCTACAAGAATTGTTGATCGTGTTATGGATAATTATTATTTAGGGGATGGAACTGTCCATCCTGGTGATAATTTGCTTTTTATCCATGAATTATGCGAGTTGTTTAAGTGTGGAGGTATCACAACTGAACAGGTGAAGAAGAATTTACTCTCTATATCATTGAAAGGAAGAACTGAAGAATGGTATAAGCTGCCGAAGAATGGAAAATCCATAGAATGGGAGGAAATAGTACCTCTCTTTTATTCTAAATTATATCCTCCCAGTGAGATTCACAAGGATAGGAATCTAATATATAACTTTTGGCCTCGTGATGGAGAGAGTATAGGCCAAGCTTGGGGAGACTGAAGTTACTAATGTTAATGTCCTATTCATGAACTCCCTAATAATATTATTATTAATAACTTTTATGCAAGGCTTTCTCTTCATGATAAAGATTTATTAGACGCTTCTTGTGCTGGATCATTCACACGTATGAAGGAAGAAGCTAAATGGGATCTTCTAGACCGTATTCAAGAGAATACTGAAGCATGGGAGAATGATAAATAAAGAAAGTCAGGTATAAATTATGGTTATGAATGCATTAAATCTTTTATGGGAACTTATGACTTCCGTGATATTTGTACTGAGTATGGTGTTGATTCTCAAAGTATTGCCAATTGTTTTAAGGCCTTTTCCTCTTATATTGAAATTCCTAAAAAGAAGTGGAACAAGTACCATGCGCCTTATAAAGATGTTGTTAATCATGTTCCTGCTAGAAATACTGAAGTTTGTACTATTGATCATATTTTGCCAGAACCTTATGTTGAGAAAACACCTTTCACACCTAAGGTAAAGGAGCATTCTATGATAATTAGTGCTGTCAACAAAAGTACAAAGAAAGCTGTAGAACCTGATGAACAAATAAATATTGAACCTGTAGTAGCCATTGTGAAAGATCCTGTCACTAAAAATATAGAGGATGAGCACATTGTCTTATGTGAAGACGCTTCTAATATTGTATCTCATCCTAAAAAAGCTAGAAGAACTAGTGTCCCTGTGCTTTCTGTGAGAATTGGTGATCATAGTTATTATGGTTTATGTGATATTGGTGCTAGTTCTAGTGTTATTCCTTATGAGCTTTACAGGGAAATTATGCATGAAATTGGTCCTTGTGAGCTTGAGGATGTTGATGTGGTTATTCACCTTGCTAATAAGGAAACCATTTTCCCTATCGGTATTGTAAGAGGTGTGGAAGTCCTTTGCGGTAAGATTAAGTATCCTGCTGATCTAGTGCTTGGTTCTAAAGCTAGTAAAACTTGTCCTATCATTTTTGGTAGACCTTTCTTGAATACTTGTGGAGCTATTATAGATTGTAAGAAGGAGAAAGTTTTAACCAAGTTTGATGGAGATTCTTGAGTTTAACTTTTCCAAATTTGCTAAAGCTCCTTATGAAAATGAATTGCCTAATGAAGATATCAGGATTGAACAACTTGCTTCTATTGATCCAGTTTATGACCTTAGACCTCTTTTTGATGATTGTAAGTATGCTCATTCTGATAAAGTTGTTTCTTGTGACAGTTATATTGTCAACTTTAGTCAAAGTGCTACTGAAAGTTATTATGAGAGAGGGAAACATGGTTTTATGCATCTCAATAATATTAAGTTTCCCCGCTTTATGTTAAAAGCTTTGAAGTTGCATTTGTTTTTTGTTCATATGCTAGTGTCCTTTTGTTTCAATAATTTGTTGTCTCATGAGACTCCCTTGCATAGGAAGTGGGTTAGACTCAAATGTGTTGGATATTTGCTTCTTGATGCTCTTTTTTCACTTCAAATCTATATCTCCTATGTGAGCATCTTTGAAATTGTCAAGCCTAACTTAAAGGCATTAAAGAAAAGTACTTTTGGGAGATAAACAATAGTTTTATTGAGTCTTGGAAGTTATTACTTGTAATAACCTCTCCTTATCCTTTTTTTTTGGTTTTTGTGTCAAGTTCAACCTTTTTTGAGAAGTAGAGGAGTTGTGAAAAGTTGCTATCCTAGGACAGATTTTTGTGCTGCATTGTAAAAATTCATGAAGGAGCTTAGTATTTCGGATGGAGCTGTAATTTTCTGTCCTTGTGCCCCAAGTTGTTACCCTACTTTCATTAGTTTTGAAATTTTTGATTTTAGCAACAAAAGTTCTTCGAAAAAATCAATCTTTACCTTCTGGTCTATTTTGACAGATTTTTGCCATCATTTGCATTTGCCTCTTAAATTGTTTCCCTTTCAGATTCTTTTTGGGCTTTCTAAAGGAGTTTCTACAATAGCTTTTGTTTTGATGGATTTCATTTGAAATTTGAACCTAATGGTTTATTGTTTTTGCATACACTAATGTTGCTAATAAAGATTGTGTGAGGCTTTGTATGGAAGTAATTTTCAGGTGATGGGGAGAAGGAATCTGCAGAGTACGTCTTTGAATAGGTAAAAGAGCTAGAAATCAAAGGTTCGTGAAAACCTTTTTCTTTATATTTTTTATGTTTTATTACATATGGAAGGTTACGAGACGAAACAGGGGAGGAAACAGAGCCCTGGTGGATCACACCCACCAGTGGCGCCGGCCCTAGCTGGCCGTGCCACCAGGGGGTGTGAGCCCCCTGGAGTCCGTCTCCGCCCTGTTTTTGCACAATACCTTCCTTGTGTAGCGAAACTTCGTAATATATAACCCCCAGATCCCCCGAGGTTTGTATATCGTGTTCTCGTTGTGTTTTCGTTTCGATCTGTTTCTGTCGGGAAATACTCTCAAGTTTAGAGGCACCATGGTTTCCGCCAACGACAAGGGTAAGAAGCCCGTGGAAGATGATCCTTAAAACCCCAAGGAGGAGGAGCTCTTGGTTGGGGATGAATAAGACGTGAAGGGGGATGAGCATTTGGACACCCACGCTACCGTCGCAAGCATTGGAGTGGTGGAAAACTCTATCAAGCTTAGGAGGACAACACAGATGTCTATAGGAGGGAAACCTCCGCGTCATTTCCTCGCTCCACGGTCACTTCCTCCACGCACCAAGAACCCCTTCCATACTCTTATACATGAGCAACAATTCCAAAAGGTGCCCAAAGGAAAGTTGCCCTCTATGTGGGATATGCCTCGTTCTTACCATGCAGGGAAGAAACACTCTAAGAAGTAAGAGTGGAGAAAGAATAGCAAGGACTGGGATTCTCGGTCCGACATGATCATGAACTGCATTGAGCATAATTCGGAGTTGATTCGTAATCTGACCTTTGATATAGAGGACTTGAGGAAGCTGGTTGAAAATATCATCAAGGGAACACCACCACCACCGAAGGAGTAATTCGTCATCAGGTTTGGCATCCCCTTGGCTTGTTCCAAGCTTGGGGGAGTGCCGCGATATCATATCATTATCTTTTATCTTTTTACCTTCTTAGTAGATTCATATCTTGGATAAGAGAAGTTATCATATAGGTTAGTTTTCATTGTGGAAGTATCTCTCCTTTAGTTGGTTATCTATGTATCCCTTGGTGTGAGTGCCTTTATGGAATATTAATGAGAAGTCTCACATTTTACTTTTTGCACTCCTTATTTTAGTTTGCAATCTCTATTATATGATTGATCTTGTTGATCAGTATTGGTATCACTTTGGGAGCATCAAGTAGATCTAAATTGGTTTTGGCAAACCAAGCTCTAGTCAGTAGCAACACTTTTTGAGGTTTGAAAGGAAAAGAGAAAAGCTTACAAGTATTTTGTATCATTTATTTTCTTTCTTGATTGGCTCATAAGCTTAGTATTCTTAATTTAAGATATTTTGTGTCTTCAAGGAAGGTTGCATGTTTGACTTTATCACTTGTATGTTTGCTTGTTTCCTTCAACTCGTTTGCTTGCTACCTAGCCTTGCTAGCCAAAATCCTGAGTTGAGAGGGAATAATTCTCATGCATCCAATCCTTTAAACCAAAACATGTGCCATTTGTGGCCACCATATATACCTATTAGAATTATTGCTATTCCAAGTAAATTCTCAAGCTTCATCTATCTTTCAAATTAAAAATTATTTTGTTATGTGAAAACTAGTTAGTAAAGCTCTCGCGAACTTGATGGCACACCTTATTTTCTTGCCCCTAATAAACTTGAACCATTGTGTCATCACAGTTGTATATGCTTGCATCTATAGGTTGGGATTAGCAGAACCGTGTTGTCACGGGGAACGCTTTCAACACCTATAAATATACCCCATTGATATCATGCTCTTTTGTTTATGGATGTCGTCGGTGTGGAACAAAAGGGGAGTTTGTAAGTCCATGGATTTATGTATGTGTGTTAGAGAAACGCCTGGGCCGCTAGCCTAAGCCATGCCTAATCATGGTGGAAACTTGCAGCATCACCATAATGAGCAATCTATAAAGCTTTCTTCTTATATAAAAACAAAGACATATTGAAAAGAGGAAACAGAGAAAAAGCACAAGTTTCCCATGGTAAATAAGAGATTGCTGAGATGCTCATTGTCTGCTTGGCTTGTCATTTTGATTATGGGATAGCTCCTGTATCATGTGCAAGGGGTACCCGTTGGCGGTTCTCTATGATACGCATGTGCTTACTATGACAAGAACTTACCGGTAACTAAAGTTGAGTAGCATGAGGAGCGGCCCTCGTAATCAAGGGACATAAGATTGCCAACTTATATTTCATCAAGCATATACTCCATCTTTGTTGACTTTAACCTTAATCACCTCAAGATGCTTATGATAGCGGCAATGAGAGCTCAAATCTAGTAAGTACCATAATCTTTTGAAAGCTCTTTATGAACTTGAAATCCCTGCTTCCCTCTATGAAGGGCCTTTCTTCTACTTCTAAGTTGAGTCAGTAAACCTATTCCTCTCTATCTCCAGCAAGCATTTGAGTTGTTGTGTTTCAAGCATTCATATGATGATTTATTCAATCATGTTCTTTATCTTTCTTGTTTGCATAAGACTCTTATCTGAATGAGTATTACTTTGAAAGCCATCATTGTGAAAAGACTTTTATGTTTAAGAGTACTCCTGTTATAAACTTCTTTACAAAAGCTTTGCTTGAAAACTGTTTGCCAACTGTTCTCTGACCAAGAACAAAGTTTGCCAATCCCAATTATGATTTATCTTTATGCATCTTTATTGTGACTCCCATACTTGTTGCAAGCTAAGTTATATAATGGTGAGTTGCTTTCTTCTATGAGCTGTGTATTGGTAAGTGTGATGCTTCTTGCCCGTATTCTTTTTATCGACACTTCACTCCATAAACCTGTGGACATGTTTAGTGAGCTCAATTTTCGCTTGGGGACAAGCGAGGTCTAATCTTGGGGGGAGTTGATACTTCCATTTTGCATCACCATTCTATATCATAATTTGCCTCTATTCATTGATATATTTCATATTAAGAGGTGATACTTATGTATTTTCATCTGTTTTTGCATGTTGGATGATTCTTGGAGGATGAACTGCCGGAGTTGGGATTCTGATGAAAAAAGCGGTGTTTTGATGAATCTTCGTGAGGATCATAAAAATACCAAAAAAAACTACAGAAAATTCTATTTTCCCAGAAGACGAAGGATGCCAGAAGGGGAGGAGGAGTTGGGCCATAGGGATCCCACACCCCCCAGGCGCAGGCCACCCCGTGCCGTGCCTACAGGGGGTGCAGCCACCTAGGCCCACCTCTGGCTCCGCCCTCTCGCCTATATCTTCTCCTCGAAACCCTAAAGCTAGGGGAGCGACCACAAAAATATTTCGCCGCCTCTGCGGGGCAGAAAACACCGAGAGAGAAAGAGCTCTCCGACAGACAGATCTCTGCCAGGGAAATTCCTTCCCGGAGAGGGGAGATCGTCGCCATCAACACCATCATCAAGCTAGACTTCATCGGGGTCATCATCATCATCCACACCACCATCTCCACCAGCACCATCATCACCACTCCATCCCGCTATGTGTTGAATCTTGCATAGTTCTTAGGGGAAACTTTCCCGGTGTTAATTACTATTATAGTTGATGCTTGTGAGTGGAACCATTGAATTATTGTTTATGTTCAGATTGTTATTCATCATCATATCATCTCTGATCTTGATCCATATGATGTCTCGTGAGTAGTTCGTTTAGTTCTTGAGGACATGGGAGAAGTCATGTTGTTAGTAGTGGAATTGTGTTGAGGTATTATTCAATGGTTTAATATTTAAGTTGTGGTGCTATTCTTCTAGTGGTGTCATGTGAACATCGACTACATGATACTTCACCATTTATGGTCCTAGGGGAATGCATTGTGTATTTGGCTACTAATTGTGGGATTGCCGGAGTGACAGAAACCCGAACCCCTGTTAGGAAACCTTTGCACAAGAGAGTGTAGGATCTCAGAGTTTAAGGCCGTGGTGGTTTTTATCTTGATTGCTTTCTTGTAGTTGTGGATGCCTGCAAGGGGTTTAATCACAAGTATGTATTAGTCCAAGTAACGTCGGTACATTAGCACAGGTTCACCCACACAACACTTATAAAACCAAAGAAGATTAATCAGCTATATGAAACGAAAGCACTTGACAGTATTCCCATGTGTCCTCGAGAAATTTTGGTCCTCATAAATATTACCACCAACGTGTCCTTTGCTAAGAAAGGATTGTGCCACTTGCTGCAATTGTTTGCTGACTTTATTACTTGCACTTTATTTCTTTGCTTTATCAGAAAACCCCTAAAAATCCGTTTGCTAACTATTTACAGAGATTTTCTGCTCCATACCACTAGTCAACACATTCTACTCCTCGTTGGGATCGACACTCCTATTTATCGAAAGTACTACGATACACCCCTTATACTTGTGGGTCATCAATTACAAGGAGTATATATGAGGGGGCCGGCTGCCACCCTTACTTGGATTACAAGCAAACTCTAAAACAAAACGTATCCGACTCATATTCTAACAGCGACCAATGCGAGGAATCTAGGCGGGGCAGCGAGGTCGAGGGCAGGGGCATGGTAGTGGCAGTCGTTGCCCTTAGTGCATGGTGGGATTCAGTGGTGGTGGTGGTGGTGGGTGGTGAGGATTGATGGCAACGACATGTCGATTGGTTGGAGATAGAGAAATAAGGGCTCATTAGTTTGGATGCAAGGCTAATAAGATGTGTCACGGAGTAGATCTAATGCCTCGTGGTAGCCCACTTTTTTGCGTTTGCACATAGTTCATGTACATATATGTTTATTTTCATACAGTTCACGGATTTCTATTTTTTATGTACATACAAATTTATTTCATCCAACTCACTTACTTTTTATGCATAAGTGGCCCAATGTGTATGAGTAAATTATTGTTTGCCAAAAGCACAAAAAGTTTGTAACAATCCATGTTCTAGTCTAGCTTAGACCGAATCTATATATAATAGTAAACAAAGGAGTGTTTATGTTTGTTCCTATATTTTTTGAACAATTTTATTCCTAACAGTTTGGGTGTATTATCCCGTGCCACCCATAAGTCAGTTATTTTTTCGTCCCGCGGGCTCCCTAGCCGCTTGCGTCCATGGTGGCCATGCTCCAGTCCAGGTGCTCTTGCACCACCTCCGCCTGGTGCCCCCCGTGTCCTTCTCTCTTTCATTTTTTTCTTCTTTTTTTGACATGCAGCAACAACAATTCGTGTACATCCCAAACACTAGTTTTTGGCTCCCATCATTTCATTTGGTAGAAATAAAATGAAGTGAAATCCCCATATTATTTTATGCCTAAATTGAAATGACATGGGTACGGAGGGAAATGAGGTTAGGCATAGGATGTGAAGGATGGAATTATTAATTAAATTCCTCATCCAATTCCGTGACAGCCAAACGGATTGATCTGTGGAATCATAATTGAATTCCATAATTCTAACTCGGACACCTGGGAGCCAAACGAGCCCTAAAGGATAACTGTCGTATTAAATATGTCTCGTCCAGTATTGTGCAAGTGTAGTTTAAAATTTTCTACTAGCATATGTGCAACTTCTAAGATTTCTAGAATCTTGTGGTGTATATTTGCTTCAAAACAGAAATCCACTGTGCCATCACGAGGGGAGCACCAAGGCGTGGCCGCAAGTTATCAATTAACGGCGAGCGGGACGGTACCAATTAGTACGATGCCTAGACTATATAATAGTTTTTCATAGGTTGGGAAATTATTTTATAAGTATTATATTTTTATCAAAACAAAATCATGTATTACAAAATATTATTCTGTCTATAAATCTGGTGGCCCGATTTCAATTAGCTATTATCCGATCCACAAAATAGATATTACTCACGAGTATGTTTCCTAGTATTTTCCAACTCCGATGAACCAAGTTTGAGAAATAGTGAAAAAAATATTTCAAAGAGAAGGTCACCAAGTATCATAATGTTTCAAAAGTCAATTTTCAAACATTATCATAAATTATTCAATAGTCATCTCATTTTGAAACTCTATTGGCTAAGAACTCAAATATCCAAACGGTCCACAAATTGAAATTCCGATTCAAAAGCCACGGAGCAGCAGCGGATCCAGAATCAAATCGCTAGGGGTGCCAAGTATAAAGATTTCCCTATTAAGACTTACATTTAGCCAAGATTAGTCCAATTACAAGCAGCTATAGGGGTTTTCACATTTTTGGAGAGGGAGCCACGGCACCCATGTCACCCCCACTGGATATGCCCCTTCAACGGAGGGTTTAAGTTTTAAAACTAAAGACAATAGTGTAGAGAAAAGTAATGTTACTCACACAAAAGGTATAAAAATGGAGAGAGAGAGAGAGAGAGAGAAGATGGGCCATGCACGGGACTTGATATCCCATGCATGCAGGGACAAAGCTGGATGGAGCCCAAACCTGATGCTAAACAGCCTTAATGATGCTAATTATCTATATTTTCATACTTTTAGCCTTGAAAATTAGCACCGCTCTTTGCAGTGCAATTGTCCGACCGGTGCTATGGCACCGGTAGCACCATGCCTGGATCCGCCCGTGCGTGCATGGTAGAGTCTGGTTTCGTCTATATAATAGATTCCTAGCATCTTGGTGACACGCGTCCCCTCATCTCGTTGACTTAGGGTGTGTCTGGTTTTGGAACGAGATGGAATGGAATGTAACCTGGGCAGGACCCAAGATAGCACGACCAGGCCTGTCGGTCGGGGCGACATGAGCAACTGGTGCTAGCAGGTGCTAAAAAAACCGGTGCTAGCAGGTACGATGGAGGGTAGAAATGGGATGTCCACAAGCGGCCGCGTGCATGGTCATTGGAGTGTAGACAGGTGCATGCCAACGCGGCAGTAGGGGTGGCCTGGCCTCCGGCTAACGTGTGTCGAGCTGTCAACGGGCGCGAGTGTTGGTGTTTGGGTGCGCATTTGGGGGAGTCGCAATGCGGTGGATGGGAGGGCTGAGATTTGGGAAGCGGTCGTGCGTGAGGTAAGTGGTTCGGGGAAAAAAGGGAGTAGGGCGACATGATTCTTGTTTTACCTCTAATAGTAGGCAGTTTTTAAACCATAGATATTGATCTGGTGGCTATGATTTGTTGGTTCTGCCCTTTTTTTATATTGGTATATACACATAGATGGACTATACTTAAAGACTTTGGAAATAAGTTCAATGATCCAAGCATACCATTTCCTTCTCCATTGGTTACATTCTTTTTGGGTTATCTATATTGAATGGATCCAACATAACTAGTACTTATGCAAATAGTGCAATCCAAATTGGCTCTGATAGGGGAAATTAGTCATTATTAGGTTTTTAGTGACAACATTACCCACATCCATGTCTCATTTCCATATTTCGTTGAAGATCAGGAATCCCCATGTCTCATTTCCTTATTTTGTTGAAGATCAGGAATATCTCAACTCAGCAAGTGACGCGGGTACGCATAGCTAGTTGCCAAAAAACTCAGCACTAAAAAGCACAAACTAATAGTACAATAAAAGTGATAAGAATGTTTTTGGCCAAGTGCCTACATCTTTGTGACGAAATTAACCTGACTTGTATATAGTAGCTTATATAAAGTTATAATTGTCATGAACAAACTGAGATCCTAATCAGACAAAAAAGAAATTGGTTGCGTGGACACTTGGTTGTTCTATCGTCTAGAAAGAAGATAGAGAATTAGTCACTTTTAACCATACTCTATTATCGTGATCAAACAGATAATTAATTAGCTAGCCATGTAAACACTCAGTGGCTCTGTCGTTTCGACGTAGGTGAAAGTGGTGTTCCTACTACTGTAAGAGCTGTAGCCGATCTTTACACTGGCGACCAACGTCCCCTCATCCCGTTGGGTGACCCGTACGACATCGCCGGGTAACAAGGACCCTTTCCGCCTGTGGTGCCGATACACCAACTCGTTGCTTCTGTCCACCGTCAGCACATACTCGCCGTACGCGAAGTGCATCCGCGAGAGGTAGTGCCCCTTGTCGACACTATACCGACGGCACCACCGGCGTCCTTCCTCCATGACCCACACGTCGGTCGGGACGCCACGGATGACAATGCCTAGCCTCCCGTGCACCTCCGTCAGGTTGTAGAGATCAGGCCCCGCCGGCCGGCCGGGCAGAGCTGTGACTGAGGTGATGCGCTCATCCTCCAGGTCGAACGACACTATCCTAGGGGCGGCGCCATCGGTGACCCAGTGCGTCGTGCCGTCGATGCTGATGACGCCGGCGCCGAGGTTGCATCTCGCGCCGCCCTCGTGGCCCACCGGCACCTCCCGCCACGCAACCTCCCCGAGCGTGAGCACGCGCACGCCGCTGAACTCGCAGGAACGCCCGACGATGCACGGGACATGCACCAGTTTGTACCGCCCCGACGTCGGGTGGTACGCGAAGCTGTAGGCCGCATGCCACATGTTCCGGTGGTGGAGCAAGATCAGCCTGCTGGCGCATGGCAGAGGCGCGAGGGGCAGCGCCTCGCCGGTGGCTGGGTTGACAAGGGTGATAGCGCCACCGATCTCGTTGTCGTTGCATAGGCAGAGCAGGCCATTGCTCGTGCCCACCAGCTGCACGTAGTCGCCGATGTTTCCACCGTCCCGCCTCCACAGCTCTCTGCAGGTCCCTGTGGACGACGACGACGACAGGTCGTCGACGACGTAGGCGACAGAAGAGCTGGGTTCCAGAGGAGGGCCTTGGCGCGGCTCCGCATCTCCGTGGTGCGCTCGTCCATGGCGTCGCGCCAGAGCCGGCAGACGAGGCGGGACCGGCGCAGGGAGCTCGGCGGGAGCCGGAGCAGGATCTCAACCAGGGCATCCGTGGGGAAGTCCCGTACTGCCGTGGCCATGGCCGTGAGTCGCGTGCTGCGCTTCCTCTTCTTCTCCGTCTTCTACAGGCTGACTGCCCTGCCCACCAAGGATCCACCAAGCGTGGCGTCGTTTTAGCCGGAGGACGTTTTGGATCCGACTTGGCTGCCAAGTTCTCTGTTTACCGTTTATATCTGGAAAACTATCTTGGCTGTCAAGTTTTTTTTTTTTTTTTTTGGATACGGAACCGTCACAAATTCTGAATAACTACTACTCCGAACAATGTAAAACCTAATAGAGTACAAACTTTTGTTAGGGATCCACATATCATTCCAAGTAGAAATTGTCACTCCATCTCCAACATGCCTTAATTAATCCTATTTTCAGTGCTTTCCTTCCTGCCACAATAGCTCTCCATGTAGCTGAAGAGTTTTTGGTCACGGTTGCATGCATAAAGTCTGAATTCTGAAAATATTTTCCTTTCAAAACTCTAGCACAAAACGAGGTTGGGTTAATCTGAAGCCTCCACCCCTGTTTACCAAGGAGAGCTATATTGAAAAATTCAAGATTACCACCCTTGGTACAGTAAGTTTTTCCCATGAGATCCAATGCATTGATCGTTTGTCAAGGGAACTACTCCACCAATAACGAGCCATATACGAAGTCAGTTGTTTGTAAACCTTCTTCGATAATTTAAAACACACCATACTGAAAGTTGGGATGGACTGAATCACTGATTTCAGCAGAACTTCATTTCCGGCACATGAGTTTAGCCTTTTCTCTGTCCACCCGTTCATCTTACACCTTGACCTCTCGCCAATATGATCAAATGTACCACCGGTAATCCTGCCCACCGCAGTAGGTAGTCCAAGATACCGTTCTGAAAACGCTTCCACGTCAATACCCAATGTATTCTTCTGAATAGTAGTACTCCGTACAATGTAAAACCTAATAGAGTACAAACTTTTGTACAGACCAGTTTCAAAGTACAGACTGAACAAAGGTCTGTACGTACACGAGGACTACACGCAGACAGTATATTTCTTCAGTGGACTGCCACATACCTTCGGGAACAAGCTGCAATTCGGGTGCAGGTTTCAGGAATTGGGCACATGGATGTTGCTGGCACCGGCTCCTCCGAGCATCGACATCAGCCCTCCACCATGCACCCTTCCCTCCGGCACCACGAACCCAAAGCTCCCTCCTACACCCTCCTGGCCAGTGCCAGCCAGGTTTAGCGAAGAAGAGGGTTTCAGGGAACCAGGAACGAGCAACTGGGGCGGTATGAGCCTCGCACTCTGCCTTTGTTCCAACGACTCGGCGCGATGGACAGAAGAGGACACCACATGGTCCATGCTGCTGCACGCCATCGAGGAAGAAGAGCCGATCCCGCTGAAGACCCCCCTACTTCTGCCTTGCCCGCATTCCAGCTCTTGCGTCGAGGCCATCAAGGTGCCATGCGCAGAGCACAGACCGCTCCTCCCCCTGGCAAATTTCTCACAGCCGGCGCTCCAGGCGCACCGCTTCCCGCCACCGTGCGCCTTGCAGAAGTCTGTGCTCCCCTGCGCACTCTTGTCGCATCCATCAGCTTTGCAACGCCTGCCACCGCCATGCTTCACGCAGCAATCGCTGCGACCACGAGCGCTCTTGGTGCACCCTGGTGCCACACACCGCTTGCCTCCTCCGTGCACCACGCAGTAGCTAGTTCCCCCGTGAACACTCTTAGGACATGCCGCACCTCCATCAAAGAGGCACCTCTTCCCACCGCCATGAGCTTTACATAACAATGTGCTGCCCTCGGCCCCTTTGGTACAGCCTTCGGATATACACCGCTTGCCTCCACCATGGGACTTGCAGAACATGGTGCCTCCTTGTGCTCCCTTGCCGCAGTCTGGGTGCTGACACCGGCGACCACCTCCATGAGAGATGCACAGACCCGGATATCCCTCGGCACTACGGGCGCACCCCTCCATGATGCACCTCTTCCCTCCACCATGTTTTATGCACAAACCTGACGTTCCCCGTGCTGCCTTCGAGCACTCCTGAACCCCACACCGGTGCCCACCACCATGAGCAATACAGAACTCTGTCTTTCCTTCGGCACTCTTGGTGCAGCCTAGCTCTTGGCACCGCCTTCCACCTCCGTGAGCTTTGCAGTACGCTGTTCGGCTCTCGGCGCCTTTATAGCATCCTGGCTTTTGGCACCGCTGACCGCCACCATGAGAAATGCACAGTCCTGATGCACCCCTTCCACCCTTTGAACACCCATTGAACCTACACTTCTTAAGATAACGCTGATGACTTCTCTGCTCCCTACTATCAGTACAAGCTATTGTTTCTGAAGTTGCAGCAAAAGAACAATCAGTTGTTGCTGAGGGCTCGGGGCTAAGCTGAACCTCATGCTGATAAAGAGATCTATCATGGTCGGCCTCATGTCCTGTTCCAAGGTGTTGCTGAACATCAGTCTCTGGCGGTGTTGCCTTTAGACAAATATCATTGGATCTTGGAGCAAACAGAAGTGGCAGCACATAATCACCCGATTTCCTTCTGGCTGAAGTTGACCCCTCATCGGTAAGTGGGAAGAATGTACCATTTTTTCTTTTATGTGAATGTTCCTTGCTGCCAGGCACTATTGTGGGCTGTAAATTTCTTGAGCTGCCTCTGGATATCCCCAAAACTAATCCAGGATCAGTTGCGGTACAATGGCCGAACATAGTTGCAGATAATTTAACTTTGTTCCCACTAGATGAGTGACTAGCAGAAGAATACAGATTTGGCATTGGTCCAAGTCCTAGGATCAGCCTGGAGTCATCATCAGAAACAATTTGATTCCTCTGGTTGAATGATTTTCTAGAAGCCTCAACTGCTTCTAAGCTGCCGAGGCAATCACAGTTAACTGCTGTTACATCTAAGTCTTCATTTCTGCAATTTATGGCAGCAGGTTCAGCTTGAGAGAATGGAGCAGCTACATGTTCCTTCCCATGAAGCCAAAGATTTGTCATATTAAGGTCCATCCTGGTCAATACATATATACAGGGGAGGATTTTGATATAAAAAGATGTAAGCACTGCCCGGTGACCAAGGGCTTCGTCAAACCATCAGAACCCCAGTTTTATAACTTCACTGCTGAGAAAGTATATAGTATACACAAAATGAAAATACACGTCAACGTCCGTGGAATGAGAGCCACCACTGACAAAGCCTGAAGTATCAGCTCTGTCCATGAGCATTCAGCTTACTGATCCCCAGATGATAAAGAATGATCTTTCAGGATCACGAGAAAAAATCATGAGCACTGCATCTTACGCGTATAGAATCCAGACAGACTTCATATCACAAAATTAAATGCTCTCTGAGATCTGCAAGCAAGTTTGGTAATATGTGAAATTTAGCTACACAAGATTAGAACTCAGCAAAATATAGCAACTGACCAAAGCTAATGTTTCTCCAATGTGATGCAAAATTCAGAATATCAAGTATTCCTCTGTCCAGAAATAAGTGACTCATGTATCTACACACTAAAACGCGCCTAGATACAAGTGAATCTAGACAAGTCTGAGTCGCTTATTTTCCGGAGGGAGGGAGTACTGTCAAACCAACTCATCCGTAACCAGCCTAATGTTTCTGCAATATGCACACACCATGGAAGCAAACGTGCAATGAAATAAAAAAAGAACCATTATTGAAATTAATATGAAGTGATTCAAGAGCACGCAAAACAACAAGTACCTAACATTTTCACATGATTTTGCAGACAAATGCTACCAAGGATGAATCAAACATATATCTGACCAACTGGTGAATGTTTTTACAGTCCAGTAGGTGGATTTAAATTGGTTAAACAGACACACACACGCTAGGACGTTTGCTTGTGATGATATAAAATAGCACTTACTAGGTAAGAGTGGTGCTTTAAACCAATATGTAGCTCATTCACTACCAACTCTGTAAAGTTAACTTTCAGGTACAAAGCATCCTTGTCCAGTTGAAAAGGAAGTGAAATCTTCCATATGACATTTTATCTTTTGAATTTTCTCAGCATCCAGAGCTCCTTATATATGTATATGGGGTTAAATTAAGACAGTAGAATCGAATGTGATACAGTAATTACTCGATAGTTATAGATACATGTGTTGTTCTCATACAATGATTTAGTCACCCAAAAAATACTAACAACTGGAATAAAAAAAATTGTCAGCCTACTCTGTAGAGGCAAAAACCGACAGCCATCAGGTAGACAAACATTGGGAGCCACAAGCAAGATAGCTGATAACGTAAATTCGATAAAACTATCCAAAATCTGCATGCCTAAAAGTATCAAGATGCACCACTATGTTTCAGCTATTCCAAGCAACGCATAAGAAATTTTATTTCGTTGAGTTGCTTAGTTTTTTCTTAATGTTGGCTTTAAAACTTCGTGCCACCAACCAACATGCAGTGCAGGAACTGCTGAAAGAAGATAACTAAACAAGGTCACCGGTCACAGCATGTATCATGTATTCCGGAGAAGAAAAAAACAAGTTCTATTGCCAAGAAACGGATTTGTCATCTGCTCAACTCTACTAGTACTGTAATAGTGCAATTCACAGGTTTTGCAACAAAATACTTCAGTTCCCCAATTCCCTGCTAAATCCCATCCGTTTATGCTAGACCGCCAGAACCAGGGAATCTAGAAAAAATAACCCTGCAACCAGAACACTCTGTTTCTATCGTTCTTACAGCCTTCAACCAAAAGACTGCAATAAAACTCCATCAACCAAACCGGAAAAAGGGAAGAACCCAAGATTTCAAGCAGAAACTGAAAATGCTGTAAAGTTTGGTATTAAAGCAAGAATAAGGGAGAGGCGCAGATCCGTACCACGAGAGAGAGAGACCGGAGAACCAGGAGGCGGCGGAGCCAATGAATGAGTGGAGGAGACGAGCGAGGCGATATGAGGGGAGGGGAGGTGGGAAATAAAGAGGCGTGGAGATAAAAAGGAGAGAGAGCTTTACGCCATTGGGGAAGTGGAATTTGGCCCTTGGGGCTTCTGGAGGAGCATCAGAGATGAAATCAACTACTAATCAATCATGTGATGTGATTAGGGAATTCAGCCGCTCGCTCGGCTTCGGCCCCTTTTTTTTTCCGTGTCAAGCATGTACTGTCTGTTAGGGATTATAAGGTTTATGGACCACCTTGATAAAATTAAGAAAATCAATAACTCATTCTCTTTATTACTACATGCACCAATAGTTATACATGCATGAGAGAAGAGAAAAAAAAGACCATGTATTAGATGAGAGAGGGTAATAAATAATAAAGACTTGTAATTTCTAACATTTTAAAAAAACTCTTAGACCTTATAATCCCTAACGAAGAGAGTACATTTTCCACTCGCCTTGAGGGTCAGCTGCCTCCACGACCGTGGATCTGTCAATAGTTTTTTTTTTACGGGAACTGTCAATAGTTCTTTTCCTGAATTTCTTTTTTAAAAGATTCACAACTACGAGTACAAGCATTCAAAACATAATAAAAATTACATCGAGATTATTAAACCACCTAACGATCACTATTGTAGCCAGTGTTGAGAAATAGAGCAATTTACCAAGCGAATTATCCATATAAACGCTAGATAAAACATGACTAGAATAATAGGTAATATACTAATCATGCTAAATAGCGAATACAAAATAAGGCATATATCCAAACAAACTTCAAGGCATAAAACTCTGGATAGAATCAGAACAAGATTGAGACAGAAGATGTACACGGCAGTAGCAGAAGTAGAACCGCCGGCGTTGGAACCGTCATTGGCCATGTCATCGAGGAAGAGGGTGCTGATGTCGGGGAAGAAGTCCTCGTCGGGGAAGACGTCGCTATCTGTGAGGGAGTCCGTGACGAAGCCAGTAGTCGCGCTGATAGCGCTCCCCAAAAACCTTATCGCCCTTCTCCTGTACAGGACTCGAAACAGCGGGGTCTCGGAGGCCTACTGTCCCGGCTCGCGGTGCACGCCGCAAGACGGGATGGGGAAGATGAAAGTAGCGCAATGCTCTGGAACTCGAGGCAAGGGATGTGTAACAGCGCAGCTGAGAGGAGGCGCGACCTCTCTCTCTTATAGGCGCAGAGAAGAAGGCAGACGGTGCACAAGATGAAACGAACAGGCGCATTTAACTCGTATTAAACGTCCATTCAAAGCAAACGTTTCACCTTCGTATATCTGTTCATATATCATTCATGCGTGGCAAAATAAAGCTCGGCTCGGCGAGATTCCCGCAACCCGCAACCCGCGGCGCGCGCGTCGCGTCGTGACGAGGCGTGGCGAGGCGAGCGAGGAGGAGGAGGAGCGCGCGTGTGGAACTCTCTCCTTCTCCTTCTCATTCTTTTACCAAGTGGTAGAAGAGCTCACCTTATAAGCTGGTCCAACTTCCACTCAACTAGCAATGTGGGACTAAACATTTGTCCCACCTCTTGTCTTGCATGAATGGGCCACGTGGGCCTCTAGGATTTTCAGGAATTATTTAAATAGAAAATGGGCTATACTTTTTGGGCCAAAATTCCAACAATCCCCCACCAGATCCCAGAGGCACATGTAATCTGCCTTTGGTTCCAAAACACTGTTTATATACCGGTACTATAGTGGAGACTGTTAAGTTGAACTTCCACCTAGAATTCTATGCTACACTAGGTTGCAACTTGTACAGTGGACTATGCCTTGAACTGCAAGTTTGCTGCAATCTAGCTTCACACGAAGTCTTGACCGATACTGGGCTACCGTGGGACTTCCCCGCAGGTGGAGCTTATACGTCATACTCCATGACCTTTCATGAGTTTATTAGAGAGCACCCTACTCTCATAGACTGCGACGTTTTAACAGTCAGACTCATATAGGTGTGTTCTTCAAAAGATGTTCTGCAGGACAACATCTTTGCTTAGGATAAGCCACTTAGAACACATTAAGATAATAAATCAACCTGCCATGCAGAATAGGAAATTATTGCATCTTTATGGAGTGGTGTTTATTAAAGTAGGGATACTTTCCTCTCAGCTAACCAACAGCTTGTTTCCCAATTCTAATTCACGGGATCTCCGATCACATAGAGTGGTTTACCACTGTGGAAAGCTCAAATTGTGGGTCTCATACCCATCTCCTTTGATGCATTTTCTATCACGTTGCGTGATAGACCCTTTGTGAAGGGATCTGCCAAGTTTTTAGATGTTTGGATATAATCCAATGCAATAACTCCGGAGTTTCTCATTTTCCTGACAGATTTCAATCTCCTCTTCACATGTCTTGAGGACTTCATATTATCCTTAGAACTGTTCACCTTAATAATCACAGTTTGATTATCACAGTTTATTGGAATTGCGGGTATAGGTTTTTCAACCACAGGTAAGTCCATCAAGAGTTCACGAAGCCACTCCGCTTCAACAGTGGCCGTGTCTAGTGCTGTGGGTTCTGCTTCCATAGTTGACCTCGTTAAGATGGTCTGCTTGCAAGACTTCCAAGAAACAGCGCCACCACCAAGTGTGAAAACATATCCACTCGTGGCCTTTATCTCATCAGCATCAGATATCCAATTTGAATCACTATAACCCTCTAGTACCCTCGGATACCCGGTATAGTGTATGCCATAGCTCGCAGTACCTTTTAGATATCGCATAACTCTTTCAAGAGCATGCCAGTGATCATCTCCTGGGTTTGAGACAAATCGATTGAGTTTGCTTACAGCAAAGGCGATGTCAGGTCTCGTGGCACTAGCTAAATACATAAGCGAGCCAATAATTTGAGAGTATCTTAGTTGGTCTCTAGCATTTCCTCGATTCTTTCGAAGCAACACACTAGGATCATACGGTGTAGGAGAAAAATTGACGTCGCTATACCCGAAACGACTCAAGATCTTTTCCACATAGTGGGACTGAAGCAATGTAATCCCACCATCATCATCTCTCAATAGCTTGATGTTCAGGATGACATCAGCTACTCCCAGATCCTTCATCTCAAAGGAACGAGATAAGAAATTTTTGACCTCCTTAATTGCATTAAGGTTGGTTCCGAAAATCAGTATGTCATCAACATACAAACAAAGGATGACTCCCTCACCCCCACCATGGCGATAGTATACGCACTTGTCAGCTTCGTTTACAACAAAGCCTACAGCGGTTAAGGTTTTATCAAAATTTTCGTGCCACTGCTTAGGTGCTTGTTTAAGACCATACAAAGACTTCAGTAGCTTGCACACTTTTCTTTCTTGACCATTTACTACAAAACCATCTGGTTGATCCATATAAATTTCCTCATCCAACTCTCCATTTAGGAAAGCTGTCTTAACGTCCATTTGATGAACGAGAAGACCGTGTGAGGCAGCCAGAGAAAGTAGTACTCGAATGGTGGTCAACCTTGCTACAGGTGAGTAAGTGTCAAAGAAGTCTTCACCTTCCTTTTGGGTATAACCCTTGGCCACAAGCCTTGCCTTGTACTTCTCAATAGTACCATCAGGTCTTAGTTTCTTCTTGAACACCCATTTACATCCTACAGGTTTGCACCCATAAGGACGATCAGTGATCTCCCATGTTTCATTAGCTAAGATGGAATTCATCTCACTATGAACAGCTTCCTTCCAGTAGTCAGCATCAGGAGATGCATAAGCTTCTGAAATGGAAGTGGGAGTGTCATCCACAAGGTACACAATGAAATCATCACCAAAAGACTTTGCAGTCCTTTGTCTCTTGCTCCTTTTAGGAATTTCATTATCATCCTCCTTAGGACTTTCAGAGTGTTCAATCAGAATGGTAGGTTCAGAGAATATAACAAATTCCTGATTAGATGAACTAGGTATCTCCGGATTTGATGAGTAAGGTTTATCCTTCATTGGAAAGATATCCTCAAAGAAAGTCGCATCAGTCGACTCCATGATTGTACCGACATGAATGTCAGGTACTTCAGATTTTACTATTAAGAATCTATAACCAATGCTATGAAAAGCATAGCCCAGAAAAACACAATCAATGGTTTTTGGTCCAAGCTTGCGCTTCTTGGGGATTGGTATATTAACCTTTGCCAAACAACCCCAAGTACGTAAGTAAGAGAGTTTTAGTCTTTTCTTCTCCCATTCTTCGAATGGAGTGATTTCTTTGTTCTTTGTGGGAACTCGGTTTAGGACATGACACGCGGTCAATAATGCCTCCCCCCACCATTCCTTAGAAAGACCCGATGTGTCTAACATGGCGTTAACCAAATCTGTTAGAGTACGGTTCTTTCTTTCAGCTACTCCATTTGACTGGGGTGAGTAGGGAGGCGTCCTCTCATGAATTATACCATGTTCCGCACAAAAAGAATCAAACTCGTTGGAAAAATACTCTCCACCACGATCAGACCTAAGCCTCTTAATCTTTCGAACAAGTTGATTTTCTGCCTCAGCTTTATAGATTTTGAAGAAACTCAAACCTCATCTTTTGATTTCAGAAGATACACATGACAATATCTCGTAGAGTCATCGATCAAAGTCATGAAATATTTCTTTCCACCTTTTGTCAACACACCATTCATCTCACAAAGATCAGAATGTATGAGCTCTAGTGGTGTTAAATTTCTCACTTCTGCAGTCGTATGTGACTTGCGAGGTTGTTTAGCTTGCACGCAGACTTGGCACTTAGATCCCTTAACAGTTGAGAAATCAGGGATTAAATTCATTTTGGCTAGCCGCGTCATACAACCAAAATTAATATGACAAAGACGAGAGTGCCAGACATTTGATTCAAAATTTGTGTAAATATGATTAACAACTTTATTACAAATGTCTGACAGAGATAAGCGGAACAAGCCTCCGCATTCATAGCCTTTACCAATAAAGGTTCCATACTTCGAAATTACAAATTTATTGGACTCAAATACAATCTTGTAGCCATCTCGACACAGAAGAGATCCGCTAACAAGATTTTTATTTATTGAGGGAACATGATGCACGTTCTTCAGGCGCACAGTCTTTCCCGAAGTGAACTTCAGATCGACCGTACCAACACCATGAACAGAAGCATGCGAGCCGTTCCCCATCAGCACGGTTTGAGTCCCTCTGACCTGATATGAAGAAAACATGGAAATATCAGAACAGACATGTACATTAGCGCCCGTGTCAATCCACCAATCAGGAGAATGACATAATGAAAGAACAGTAGGTAATATACCATATCCAACATCTTTCATCTCAACGTCGCCCATGACAACATTAGCAGTCTTGCTGCTCTTCCCATGTTGGCGTTTGTCAAACCGGTTGGGACAAGCAGGAGCCCAATGATTAGGATCACCGCACACATGACAAGCACCTTTCCTCTTATCAGTCTTCTTCTTGAAGCTGGTGGACTGTGAGGCCTTGTTCTTTCCATCGAACTTTCCTTTGTCATCAAACTTTCCTTTGTTCTTGAACTTGTGAGGCTGGAAGTTCCTTTTCTGTACCAGGTTGGCATTAGAACCTCCCTCGGTACCTCGAGCACGTGTGTCTTTTGCTCTCGCCTTTTCTTCCACATCAAGAGTCCCAATGAGATCCGTCACGGAGAACTCTTGTCTCTTGTGCTTCAGAGAAGTAGAAAAATTCCTCCATGACTGGGGAAGTTTGGAAATGATGCCTCCGGCAACAAACTTGTCCGGTAACACACAAGTGAAGTGCTCAAGCTCCCTGGCAAGTGACTGTATCTCATGAGCCTGCTCCACAATGGAGCGATCATCAATCATCTTATAGTCATAGAATTGTTCCATGACATACAGTTCACTGCCAGCATCAGAGACTCCAAATTTTCTCTCGAGCGCATCCCACATATCTTTGCCATTGCTAAATGACAGATATGAATCGACAATATTGTCGCCAAGGATGCTGATCAAGGCAGCCTTGAAAGTAGTATCAAGTTTTTGGAACGCCTCTTCCTGAGCGGGATTAAGTTCCCCCTCAGGTGCGCCATAGATGGCGTTATAGCAGCTCATGGTCTGAAACCAGAGCACTGCTCTCGCACGCCATCGTTTGTAATTCACACCTTCAAACACAGGTGGCTTCGTAGAAGCAACAAAGCCACTTGGGGCAAATTGCCTGAAATAAGGTTTTTGGATTGTTGAGAAATAGAGCAATTTACCAAGCGAATTATCCATAATAAACGCTAGATAAAACATGACTAGAATAATAGGTAATATACTAATCATGCTAAATAGCGAATACAAAATAAGGCATATATCCAAACAAACTTCAAGGCATAAAACTCTGGATAGAATCAGAACAAGATTGAGACAGAAGATGTACACGGCAGTAGCAGAAGTAGAACCGCCGGCGTTGGAACCGTCATTGGCCATGTCGTCGAGGAAGAGGGTGCTGATGTCGGGGAAGAAGTCCTCGTCGGGGAAGACGTCGCTATCTGTGAGGGAGTCCGTGACGAAGCCAGTAGTCGCGCTGATAGCGCTCCCCAAAAACCTTATCGCCCTTCTCCCGTACAGGACTCGAAGCAGCGGGGTCTCGGAGGCCTACTGTCCCGGTTCGCGGTGCACGCCGCAAGACGGGATGGGGAAGATGAAAGTAGCGCAATGCTATGGAACTCGAGGCAAGAGATGTGTAACAGCGCAGCTGAGAGGAGGCGCGACCTCTCTCTCTTATAGGCGCAGAGGAGAAGGCAGACGGTGCAGAAGATGAAATGAACAGGCGCATTTAACTCGTATTAAACGTCCATTCAAAGCAAACGTTTCACCTTCGTATTAAACGTCCATTCAAAGGCAAACGTTTCACCTTCGTATTAAACGACCATTCAAAGCAAACGTTTCACCTTCGTATATCTGTTCATATACCATTCATGCGTGGCAAAATAAAGCTCGGCTCGGCGAGATTCCCGCAACCTGCGTCGCGTCGCGTCGTGGCGACGAGGAGGAGGAGTGCGCGTGTGGAACTCTCTCCTTCTCCTTCTCATTCTTTTACCAAGTGGTAGAAGAGCTCACCTTATAAGCTGGTCCAATTTCCACTCAACTAGCAATGTGGGACTAAACATTTGTCCCACCTCTTGTCTTGCATGAATGGGCCACGTGGGCCTATAGGATTTTCAGGAATTATTTAAATAGAAAATGGGCTATACTTTTTGGACCAAAATTTCAACAGCCAGAACAAGTCATCGACACACTCAGTCTGACATCATTGATGGCAGTCTAAAAGTGATCATGCACGTGCCTCTAATGATCGGCACCTAGAGCCAAAGTCTTCGATTTAACCATCCGACGACACGGGTATTCGCTAATGTGCCTTCATGACTTCCAGAAGCAATAAATATGCGGAGCTAGAGAACTGATTAGAGAGGTGCACGGTGGTGCCCCATCTAAAAAAAAAAAGTCATGTTTCAAGGATAGCATATATTGTAAAAAAACACTATTTTCCAAAATAAATAAATAGCATGTGCCCCGTTCAACCCCAAGGATGCACTTTGATGTGTCCCTTCCCGCGCGAATGTCGATTGTTGTCCTAGATGCCCTGTCCAAACAATCGCCTGGACTTTGATCTGTCCCTTCAATTATCAGCTTCACATGCTGTCGGAGCAGATGTCGATCACCTCCAGCTCCGAGTATTCCCACCACGCTTCTATCATTCTGGCACGCCGCCTTCCAAACAACACCTCCAAGAAGAAAAACGATGGCGTTGATGTTGTTGTCCGGTCTGATCCTAGGGTTTTCACGCTACAGGGAGTGGGGAAGAGGTACCCCGATGCCCTTTAGGAGTGAACGACAGCACTCGTAGGCATCATCGCGTCGGTGCCGAGACAATAGGGATTTCTACCGACCTCCCACAAAACCACACATCCCGGACAATCTGAAGCACTCCACCAATCTTGTCACCCATGAGTATACACGCCGCCATGTTTTGCAGTCACCCACCGTCGTCTCACCGAGGCAAAGTTACGAGGCTGAAAAAACCAATGAGAAGGACATCCGGCTAGGGCAACAGTATAGTAACACACGGGGAGAAAACGAGCTCCGCCACCAGTAGGCGACCGGCTGCAATAGCTGGGACATACTTGGCCCACCCAGGCCTGCTCTAAATCCTCATTTTCTTTAAACAAACAAAAAGGTGCAATGCTTTGTGTACAATGTCAAGTCAGTGGCACGCGGCGAGAAGTGCGTCGACACGTCGGACGGGTCCGGTTCTGTCGCCGGTGGTGGCGTTTCCAAGTGGGACGGCGACGGTGGACGCGCACGTCCCTCTCCCGATCGATCGATGCCGATGGTGACTGCCGAGCAACAGATTTTTTGCCCCGGAAAAGGAAGGAAGCCGTCCAGGTGCAGCAGACTGCATGCAACGCACGCGGCCAATGGTCTATCTGGCTGTGTGGTGTGGCTCCTGCTGGCTGCTACTACATCGATTCACCGCTTCCACTGTCGAGTAGCCGCCTCCCTCCCGGCCCGATCGAGGCACGCGACTAGCAAAGTCAAAACGACGCGGCAGAAAAACAAAGGCACGGGACAGAAAAAGGCAAAGAAAAATCTAGCGAATCTTCTGTTGGCCGGACTGAGCTGATCGAGCCGGGAGGCGCGGCTGGATCGATCGGCTAGGGAGGGAGTTTTTGCGCCGAGCTGCCACGCTCGTCGTGCAGCCGTGCCTGTTCGCTGCGCGTGGACGTGTCTGACCAAGGAACGCAAGCTGTGGTTTATACTACTCCTTACTCGGCCCGTCCAACATCGAGACGCCACATTTCGGCCTCGGTCCAGCCCACCAGCCCACCACGTGCCGTCTTGGACTCGGAAGCTACCTTGCTTGCGACGCGTGCCCTTTTCGTCTTCGAGTGGAGTACTGTATCATTTCCTACAGGGTCAAACTCGCGTCCAACTGCCAAAGGCCAATATCCCGATCAGGAAATACCCTACAGTGTAGTATATATCTCCACGTCTTGAGCCGTCCAAATTGTCAATGGGTGCAAACTATCCACGTAGGGAGAGTGGAGACGGGTCGCGATCGAGCTGCATATGCCTTAGCATATTCGTACCGCAGTAGCTTGGAGATTTCTTCAGACGGGGAAAAAATGCATGGTAGCGCGGTTCATCACATTATGAGTACCGCCGGTACGGTTTAAGTATCACTTCCATGGGTGCTCTACTTTAATCAAACTGGTACGATTACTTAAGTTTGTACTCCCTCCCTTTTAAAATATAAAGATGTTTTAGCTTTATAAAGCAAATGTGTCTTAGTGTCTAGACTACTTTTAGTATATAGGTTTACTTATGTTTGAAGTGAATCTACGTATTAAAAAAAATTAGATATATTTTAAACCTAAAACGTTTTATATTTTGAAACAGAGGGAGTACTAATTAACATACTAGTACTAGACCCGCAAAAAAAAATACCAGCCATATTTTAAATAGTAGCTGCCTAAATTTTCTTATTAACCTAACTAGCATAGTGACAGTGTTCTTTAATTCGAATGTCTCATACAGTAGATATTAGAAGCAACAATAACCAGCCTTGCTCGTCAGAGTTAACCTTCTTGACGCTCACGTGTCACGACCGCACACTATCAGGACCTGGTGCAGCCGAATTATCCAACGGTCGATCGATACACGTCAACAGCTGACATTATAGGCATCGAGTTATTATTGGAATCAAACGCGCGGACCAGATAGTTGCAGGCTTTTTGAAGCTAGAGTGATACTGACGCAAGTGCAGCATCGTGTCAGTCAGGTTTTATTCGCCAAACGCCTCGCCTCTCTCTCTGATCAACCACGACTCGAGAGCCTCCACCAAGCAAGCAAATGGCCATCTCTACCACTACGGGCAAAGAGAACCAGGTACAAAGAGAACACACTGATCCCCGCCGAGGTAGTACGTGGTGGCGCGGGCCTTGACGGAGTTCATGCAACCTGGAGTGGAGGGCCAGGGGACGCTGCGAGGAGCAGGGTAATGAGCTAGTAATAGAAGCCATGGCAGAAGAGTGATCTGCACCGTGTGCTCAATCATCTAATAAAAGCGAGGAGGAGAACGCTAATAGTTTTTTTTAGCCGTCCACAGCCTTCAGGCCTCTATGTACCACTAGTATATCTGCTTTGACATTCCTGCTATCGTGTTCATTCCTTCAGACTAATTCTTCTTGGTACAGTGACCTGAACCTATTGAAGGACACACATCGAACAAACTTGAACCTATTCAACAGGACATGCCATTTTAGTAGTTTTCTCATGACAAAACGTCACTACCAACTCTTAATAAATAAAAGTTTGGTAATTACTTAGATGGTCTTCTACAAAAATTGACCGAGTACAAGAAGAGAAGAAACAAATAAGATTACAGATAGTTCAACAGCACGGCAATGGTGAAACGATTTTTGGGTATGGCTGGACTGGTTGCTAAACACACTACGCGTTACATGCTTCGTCCTCCTGTATCATTATCTCCTCCTCCGCTACTGCCCAGCAGCAATTGGCCAGTTTTCCACCGCAAGACCAAGGACAGCAATTCTGTGTGCAGCACATTAATTAAGATTAGTAATAATGATTACTCCAAAACACAACAAAGTAAGCAGGTTACAAACAAATAAAGATATCAAATACACGTACTGTAGCTGGGGATAACTACCAATACATAACTTTTCATTACACATCTGAAGCTTCATGTTTCTATCGATTCAGTTCATATGGATCATGGGATGAATAGCAAATTTAAAAATATAATAATTGGGGAAATTTACCAATACATAACTTTTCACTACACATCTGAAGCTTCATGTTTCTATCGATTCCGTTCATATGGATCATGGGCTGAATAACAAATTTGAAAATAATAATAATCGGGGGAAAGTACCAATACATAACTTTTCACTACACATATGAAGCTTCATGTTTCTAGCGATTCCTTTCGAATGGGTCATTGGCTGAATAACAAATTAAGAAATAATAATAATTGGGGAAAGTTACCAATACACAAGTTTTCACTACAAATTTGAAGCTTCATGTTTCTATCGATTCTGTTCATATGGATCATGGGCTAAATAAAAAATTAAATCAAATTCGCTGTTTGGACACTGAACAAGCAGGACAGCCAAAATCTGAAGTAATGAATTGGTGTTTCAAAATAATTGTTGTCCGTCATTGTGCATATTCATCAAGTTATGACTGGTGCTGAGGTATTAGTGTAGTACCGTAGAGAGATCCTTAATTCTATCATCTTAATAAATCGGAACTAAGATCATACCTTGGAACAGCTGTAGACAACAAGTGTCAGCCAACTCCAGGCATTAGGTGCACAATTTGAGGAACCACCACCAGCTTGGTCGAGAAAATATGACAATGGGGACATCAGTTGCAGTTCATAATGGCGTGGTGAACCACAAAGAGTACATGTGCCAACATCTTGTGAGTATTTTGCAGCTAACAGTGGCTTGCCAGCATAAGAATATCTGCAGAGTATCACATGGAAACTCAATTCAGGTTCTGGACGTAAAATAAACGTGCAGTTAGGCAGTAGCATGAATTCAAAAGACACCCTTATAAGAGAACGATGAGTTTTACCTAAAGCATTGTTGAGGATATGCATCCAACCGCTTCTTAAACTTTAAGAAAGTTCTGTCAGCACCAGGAGCGCTATCATATTCATACTTTTCTCCTTCCCATTTTTCTTCTCCATCATTTCCCATGTCCATGATATCTTCTACCAAAACTGTTTCATTGCTAGTTGAACATACATTGCTTTTGCCCCTCGATTGTTCCTTATCATAATAGATGTAGAAACAAGGAAGAACTGCAGGAAGAAAATTGGATGAGATAAAAAAAACACTTGGACTTCACACTTACAGTAATGGACTAATGGGGTTTTCAGAAATTTTCCTCACCTGGTATACTCCGGTCATTTACTTTCTCCTTCACTGCAGTGCATCTTGTGGGGACATTGTTAGCACGCTTTGATTTAGTTTTCTTCTTTGTACTAGATGCCAATGTTGCAGCCTGCTCAAGTGCTTCAGCTAAGGCATCTAAATCAAAATCATCATCATTGCTATTGTTGCTCTTGTTTTCCTCGTTGTGTCTTCCAACAGAATCTGAAGGAGGAGGCTGACTTGAGCAAACATTTTCTTTCCTTTGGACTAACTCATCCACACTACCATTTGTTCGCATACCACTATTGCACTTCTGCGCTCTCAGGACCTTCCAACTTTAAGAAGGAAAAAAAATCTAAAGTCAGACAACATAACCCCAAATGGTACTAATGAAGATTTGAATAAACATTTGGCCGGACCGATACCAAGAGAGACATACTTGCCTTTTGGGGTTAGCGCTGCATTTAGATGCAGGGCAAACAAGCAGATACAGTGTCCTCTCCTCTATGTTAAGCTTTGCGACAGGAGCATAAACCTGAAATTACTACACTAATATAAGAAAAATATACTCCGCGACAGAGTTCTGAGATAGAGTTGTTGATTACCATCATAGAAAGAAAACTGCGCAACAACAACTTAAGGCACTGTAACCTAGGTCCAACGATCATAAATTCATCGTAGTACCCAAATCCGTTAAATGAATGCCTATCAAGAATTCAAGACATGCTTCAGAAAATTAGTGCAAAATATTAAGTAACTCGCCTGAGCAACAAGGCAGAGCCTGCTTCCGCATAATCTGCACTGGAGCAACTCAGGTTCAATGCCCAAATCCTCGGTTGGCCAGTCCTGAAGAACATTCAACAAGTTAATTAATAAGGAGTATAACAAGCTTACTTCTCACTTCTGAATAGAAGTAGAGCGTAGCTTCATCTCTTGGAGCGATTCTTAAGGCATAAACAAAAAAACTTAAGAAGAGATGAACAGGAAAATAATATTTGACAGTGATATACAGGGACTCCGCCGATCTTGGTGGTGTAGTGGTCGGCCTTCTCCCGGTAGTCCTCCGCCCAGGGCCCCGGCAGGCCCAGATGAACCTCTTCCGTCATCCCTGTCGCCCTGCCTGCTACCTACTATCCCTCGAAAGATTAAAGCTTCGCAGAACTAGCAGACGGCCGCGGGATGGCGGGAGGCAACGACCGCGATACTCGACGGCGGCCGGCGGCCGGCGGCTGGAAGAGAGGAGAGGGGTTAGGCTACGCGGCTACAGCCTACAGGGCTTGTGGTTCTGCGAAACGGTCTGGACTCTGGAGCGCCGCTGGCAATGCAAGCGGCGACCAAATGGGTCTCAGTATAAGGCCCAATGGCCCATGATGTACGCTTGCTTGCGAGAACTCATCAATGGAGGTTGCAATGTGGCCGTCGAAGCCCATCCTTTCAAATTTCTTTCTTGGACAGGGATCTTTTTTTATTTTTGATTGATGCTCTTTCTGTTGGTTAACTATCGTATTTTTCTAAAACCCAGTACAACACACATGCTGACAAATGTGAGCAAACACAAACCCCTATAAAAACACACATGCATAACTTACCCCTATAAGCACTTTCGAAGGATCGAGTCCGAGAGACCAATCCGGCGGATCTAACGAAGTCAACATAGACGTCTTGCTATCAACGAAAACGCAGCTCCCACTGAATAATATTATACCTTTTTTTTTGAACGGAATAATATTATACCTTTTACGAGACACTAAAGCGTTAAACCTATGGTTTGATTCCTGGTGGACAGGGATACCAATGCTTCCTAACCATCGAGCCACAAATTGGTTCTCGTTAACTATCGTCTTCTCCAGGGAGTGAAATCATTTCGTTAACACCGGCTGCATCGCTCGCGGGATTCAGTCGACCAGCAGGACATGGCAATGGTTGATATGACAAGTGAGGCGTCGCCGGCGCGAGCCACCGAACGTGGCCTAAAGGTGCTACATATAGTATATTCCTTCAAGGATCGTATTATAGGACAAAATGCCGCCGACTTCAGCCTAGTACTATCTTTGTTCTAAATGTAAGTCTTTTTAGTATAGTTCAATTTTAACCGCTGCAAAAGCTTATACGTACTCTATTTAGGAACGGAGTTAGTACGTGTGTGACTGGATATTGCATGTGTTCTCTTTCCCGAAGTCTCACCCAGGAGTTTCCTACGTACGTTCGTTACCATTAGTACGACACTGCTAGGACGCACACAAGCCTTTCCGGTGCCCTACCCTGTCCTGGATCGTGCATGCACCGTACTTGACAGTGCATGCCAGCCAATGCATAGGTGAAGCAACATCGTGAGTGACAAGCGTTGAGTATTTATTCCAAGCAAAGGTGGCCCACGAGGCACTAATATCTCGGTATTACCCTACGTCATATACTATATCACATCACTACCGTCTAGTAGATGATGAAAGAGCATTTTGGAAACAGAAGTGGTTAACAGAGTACTTCTACCTCCACCGGCACGAAGTGGTTAACAGACTACTTCCACCTCCACTAACTATGGCATCCCAATGTGGAAACTGGAAATGGCCACCACACGATACTGATCCTGCTACGGACCCAGGCACGACCACAGAATTCAGTACTACAGCAGAAGATCAGGTAAACAGATGTACGTACGCCTTCCGTTCCATGGCAGAGAGGTGTACTGTCTGACTCCTGCTGTATCGCGGCGCGCAGTACAACACTAGGAACGGACGGACGGACGGACATGGGGGCATCCGCGCGCCCGTGACAGGCCGGCCGCGTCGCGACGTATGTATGGGGCTGGCCTCAGTACGCGAACGTACGCACCTTCTCGAGTCTAGTACGGCGCCCGCGTGCGGGAGTCACGGGTTCTCGATACGTGCGTTGCGGCCTTCATCGGGACAGCGCTGCGAATGGTACTACTGCATCTGCATGGATGGCCTTGTTGGTTTTTTCCGCTAGCCCGCTCTGCTTTTCTGAATCAGTGCCGGTTCCGAGAAATCGCGGCGCCCAGTAATGGAATATACGGGGAGTGATTGTCTTCTGGCCATGTTCTTTCGCTCCGGCGAACATATGTGCACGCGGACGTGGTCCCACAACCATGTTCCGTTTTTCCATCTCGAAATAGATATACTCCAAAATTTATCTAAATTCAAATATATCTAGATACCATTTAGATCAGATACGCCAAAGTTCAGACAAATTTACGACACCTATTTCGAAATGGAGTGTTTAGGCCCCGGTTTGGCATCCAAGTATTTTTCAAAGTATTAAGGGAATACTTTGGGTTTTTGAAAAAAAAATACTGAATTATTAAATACTTTGGGGGTGTTTGGATCAAACAAATAATATCGTTTTAAAACTAACTAAAGTATTCTCTAAAACTATGGTGGTTTTGAAGTATTTGAGAAAGAGGTCGGACCCTCTTTTTTCTAAAACAGAGAAAAAGAGAAAAACTAAAATATTGTTTTGCTAGACACTAAAATACTATCGTATTGATATACTTTAGTTTTAAAAAAACTTTGTTGCCAAACTAGGCGTTAGCCGGACCCTTCTGGGACTGGTGTGCCCTCTCGGGGAGCTTCACGAGCCTGCTAGACCCGACCGGACTCAACTAGGACTGGTGTGTCCTGTTGTCGCGTCCGGTCGACTACCGCCTGGTGGTGGTGGAGGCAGTTCCCTCCCGCGTGGCTGCAGTGTTGTTGTCCCTGCTTCAAACTACTGTTTGTCTCGGTCGTGCGTGCCTTGCGACGTTGCTTTAGTGAGATGAGGATGGCGGCTTCGTGACTGTGGTGGCGCGTGTTAGTGGGCGGCAAGCTTGGTGGTGTCGAGGCCTCGTTTTCGCCGGGCTCTTGTTCTACGGGTCGCCCAGGGGGGTGTGAATAGGGTTTTTCGGGGGAAACCCTTGTCGGCTCGTCCGACACCGACGCGGTGCCACCCTCAGGTGGTGTCTTTCCTTCCCGTAGGGCGTCGTGGCTACCCTTTGTCCACTTCCCTCTGTGTGTCGGGGGAAACCCTAGGGCCAACCTGGTTCGCGCAGCAACGTACTCGCTCTACTTCTTGAAGGTGTTGCTTGACACTTGACGATTCGGCGATAGGAGCGTGGTGGAAATTCTCCGGTGGGCGCAACGGTTTCGGGTTTCCTTCGTTTAGTCGATCCTCCTATGTCTGTGTTTTGTCTCTTATTTTCCCCTTTGGGTGTGTGTTTTCTACTACCCTATCATTTTATTTCGGTTCATGTCTTGTTGATTGTATTTGGTGTTGGATTAATATAGCGTGGCGAAAGCCTATTTCGAGAGAACTAGGTTAGCTGTTTGGATGGGCATTTTCTTGGTTCTCGATAGATAGTGGGTGGAACTATTTGGCGGTCTATATAGACATGTCTAGCCGAAGGCTTTTCCATGTGTAGTGTTTGGTTTTGCAACATGGAGTTCTTGTGGTAACCTCTTCTCGGGAGTGATGAGATAACTAACAAGCAAAAATAAAAGTAAGAAAAGCAAGAACAACACACAACATGATTTAGCAGTACTAGCCACATTAATACCATACTTAGAGTACAGTACTTAATCAATATCATAGGGTGATGGCGCCCATCACTTGTCGTGGGACGCTTCATTGGAAACCCCAAGAGCAAGGTATGAAGCAGCACAGCAGCAAGTTTCCTTCAGTAAGAAACCGAGGTTATCGAACCAGTATGAGGAAGGAAACGTCACACAGGTGTTGCAAGCAACGCGGAGACCTGCACAACACAAACTCAAGACTTTGCCCCAACGAATCAGTGAGGTTGTCAAGCTCACCAGTTTGTTGTAACAAATGATTAAACGTATCGAGTGGAAGGTAATGGTTTGCAGCAAGTAAACAAGTAACAGTGGAAGATGTATCAATGGTAAATATTGGACCGGAATCCATAGTTCACTAGAGGTGCTCTTCTTAGATACACAACATGGCATGAAGGGTAAACAAATTACAGCAGGGCAATTGACAGGAACTAAGCAAGGCATAACAATGCAATTACCAGTCAGAAAGATCCTATGAGATTCGTTTGAGCAATATAACAAGATACATAGACCGCCATCCAACTGCATCTATGACTAGAAGTCCACCTTCAGGTTATCATCAGAACCCCCTCCGGTATTAAGTTGCAAGCAATAGACAACTGCTTTAAGCAAAGTGTGTAAGGTAAACAGTCCACATGTTCCATGAACAAGAGACCGTTGTTTTCACCCTAGTAGCAACAACACATCTACAACCGAAGAGATTATTGTCACTTTCCTTGGAAACTAGAGGCATGAACCCACTATCGAACATAAATACCCCCTCTTGGAGTCACTAGCAACTACTTGGCCAAGATAGCTACTAACAACGGAGAGCATGCAAGATCACAAACAAAACAGACATGATAGAATCATAAAGATAAAACCATTAATCAAACCAACATAATAATCTCAATATTCATCGGATCCCCGCAAACACAACATGCAGGATTACAAATAGATTAGATCTTGATCATGAACGGAGCTCACAAGATCTATACATGAAAGCACAAAGGAGGAGATACAACCATCTAGCTACTACATGGACCCATAGTCCAAGGTGGAACTACTCACACATCATACAGAAGAGAAGGCCTCCGGGATGATCTCCCCTTCGGCAGGGTGCCGGGAAGAACTTCAGATCACCCCCGATCTAGGGACGATGGTGGCGGCGGCTATAGACGGTTTCATGGAGATTTGATCGAGTACTCAGGATTTCTGCATCGAGGGCTTTTTATAGGCGAAGGGGGAGACCGAGGAGGCGGCTAGGGTTGGCAAACCCTAGCCAGGCGTGGGGCTGGGCCCACCCGCTCCTGGGGTGGGTATGGCCCCCCTGGCTGGCCCCTCCGGCTCTCCTTTGGACTTCTTGTTCCCCACGGAAAGTAATTGACTTTGACGTTTGTCCCGTCCAATTCCAAGAATATTTCTTTACTAACTTTTCTGAAACCAAAAACAGCAGAAAACAAGCACCTGGCACTGTTGCAACTTGTTAATAGGTTAGTACCAGAAAACATGTAAAAAGCACCTCAAAGTGTAGACAAGTAAAGCAAAGTAGATACTAAACAAGCATGGAGCATCAAAAATTATAGATACGTTTCCGACGTATCAACATCCCCAAGCTTAACTACTGGTTCCAAAAATAACGCTTCGTCTCCCACGTGAGGCGATTAGGGTTTTCGAGTGACCGTGACGGCGCCCGTCGAATCTCTCGCCGGGGTGCAGGAAGTGAGTTCGCAGGCAAGAGTGATCTCGTCGGCTGGAAGGTGGTGGAGCCGCGATGGATCCCAAGGTTCAAGCGGCGACGGAGAAAGTCCAGGCAGGGGGGAAAGCGGCCGGATAGACAGGAGAACCTCGAGCGGAGACAGAGGTTCCGGTCGAGGATCTGATGAAGAATCTCAAGTTGACTGCTGCGGAAGCGGATAGACTTGTAGATGATGATGAGGAAGAATTGGAGAAGCCCATGTGGGCGCTCGCCGGTAAGATCTTGTCGGATCCAAAAGTGTATCACATAAACACGATTTAGGCGGCGCTTCGCCCTGCGTGGGGAAACCCTAAGGGCTTATTTTTTCGGGATGGTGGGAAGAACATGTTCGTGGCTGAACTGGGTTCGAAGAGAGACCGGGATCGCATATGGGAGCGATCTCCATGGATGGTGAACAAGCGTGCTGTGGTTTTGGAAAACTTCCACCAACGGAGTCGACCGTCGGAGATGAGGTTCGACAAGCTGATGATTTGGGTCAGGGTCATTGATCTCCCATACAACAAATTGAATGAAACTTGGGGAGAGAGGATCGCCAAGAAGATTGGTGAATTTGTCAAGCTTGATATCAATAAAGATGGCCTTGTGAGTGCCCAATATCTGCGTGCAAAAGTGTACATTAAGGTGTCTGATCCACTCATGCGTTGGGTGGGTCTGGAGTCGAAGAATTTGGGGAGGACTTTCTGGTACTCTATCCAATATGAGTTCCTGCCGTATTTTTGCTTTTCTTGTGGTGTGCTTGGACACTCTGAAACTGTCTGCCCCATGCCAACTGAGAGAGATGAAGCAGGTAATCTGCCATGGGGGGCGTTTTTGAGGGCCCCAAATGATCTGAAGAAGAAGAATGGCCCCCCGTTTGCTGAGGGTGGCTATGATGATTTCTATATGGAATATAAAAAGGAAAATGAACAATCTGATCCTCGTGACAAGGACGAGGGAGAAACGTATATTAGACCCCCACCTCGGGATCCCATGGGTGGTCGGGGGAGGGGAAGAAACCCAAATGTGCGTGGTGGCAAGCTACCAGTCTACCGGAAGTTGGCGATGACCACACCTGAAACGAGTACTGAAGCTCACCCAGGTGAACACAACACAGTTAGAGATTTGGTTATGTTTGAGCCACAGATCTCTGGGTCTAAACGAGAGGAAGCTGAGGTGCGTGATAAAAAAGAGGGTGTTACCCCAGATGCGAAAAAGAAGAGGACTGCAACAGGAAACCAAATCCCTTTGGCGTCGACTGTGGGACAGTCGCGCCGGGGACAATGAGTTGTTTAAGCGTGAACTGTCAGGGACTTGGGAACGACCCGGCAGTTCGAGAGCTTCGCGGCTTCGTGAAGCAAATGGACCCTGCCTTGCTTTTTGTTATGGAGACAAAAATCGAAGGTAAAAGAGTGGAGAGTTTGAAGAGTACCCTCGGCTTTGTTGGAGGTTTTGTTGTTGATAGTGTGGGTCTGAGTGGTGGTATTGGGCTGTTCTGGTCTTCAGCAGTTTCTGTTGAGGTGAAGAGTTTCAACAAATACCACATCGACGCCATTGTTCAATTAAAGGACAACTCTGTTCCTAAGTGGAGATTTACAGGGATCTACGGCGATCCACGAAGGGAGAATATGCACCATACCTGGACTCTTATGAGGAGACTAAAGGGACTACAAAATCTTCCGTGGTTGTGTGTGGGCGATTTCAACGAGACCATGTACAACACGGAGCATTTTAGTGAGCATGATCTTGAGGAATGGCAAATGCGAGCTTTTCGGGACACAATTGAAGACTGTGATCTGCAAGATTTAGGCTATCATGGCGAGCCCTTTACATGGGATAATAGACAAGAGGGCAAAACAAATGTAAAAGCCCGGTTCGACTGGGCCTTTGGGATGGAGGATTTTCGCCAGTTATTTCAAGTGCTTAGAGTGCGACATGTTAACATGGTCCAGTCGGATCATTGTATGCTTGAAATTGAGATGAAAAAGTATAGACAGCAATGGTTTACTAATGGCCGCAATTTTAAGTACGAAAATGTGTGGCAAACCCATGCTGAATATGACAAAGTGGTAACTGATCTGTGGAATAAGGCTGAAAAAGGAATTGGTTTGAGTGGTTTTGCGACCGCTCTGGGAAGTTTGCAATCCGGTATGGGAGCCTGGGGCACTGCAACTTTTGGCAATTTTAAAAGGAAGCTCCTGAACCTCAGGAAGGAGCTAGACCGGGTTAGGAAGAACTCCATGGGACGCGGTCCATCAGGAGAAGAGAATAGGCTCATGAATAAAATTAATGAAGTCCTCTACCAAGATTTTTTTTGGATCAAGCAACGAGCTCGGGTTAATTGGCTCAAATCCGGGGATCGTAACACGGCGTATTTCCACGCTCATGCAACCCAGAGAAAAAGGATCAATGGGATACATATACTTCAGCGTGAGGATGGTTCGGTGTGTGGTGATGCAAGTGAGATTAAAAATGAAGTTCAGAATTTCTATTCTAATTTGTATTCTTCTGAAGGTGTCCCAAATTTTCAACAAGTTCTTGATCTAGTTGAGGCGAAAGTCACCTTAGAAGATAAAGTGTTGCTTGAGGAAGATTTTTCGGCTGATGAGGTCAAAAAGGCTCTTTTCCAAATTCACCCATCAAAGGCCCCCGAAGTCGATGGTTTTACTGCTGGTTTCTACCAGTGCCATTGGAACCTTCTTGGGGAAGATCTTTGCAAGGTTGTGTTGAACTTTCTGAATGGTGGGGAGCTGCCAGCAAATATGAACGATACAACAATTACTCTCATTCCTAAAGTGACAAACCCTCAATTCATTAAGCAATACAGACCAATCTCGCTTTGTAATGTGCTATATAAAGTTGGCACCAAGACGATTGCAAATAAATTGAGACCAGTTCTGGAGTATACTATCAGTCAAGAGCAGAGTGCTTTTGTCCCCGGCAGGCTTATTCAGGATAATGCACTTGTGGCTTTTGAAAGTATTCATTCCATGAAGAGAAAGAAAAAAGGTAAGAAAGGCCATTGTGCTGTCAAGTTAGATATGATGAAAGCATACGACCGGGTTGAGTGGCCTTTTCTTGAAGCAATGATGCTTAGGCTGGGATTCCCGGTAAGATTAGTCCAGTTGATTATGAAGTGCATTTCTACTGTCCGTTTTTTAGTTAAGGTGAATGGGGGTTTGTTGGATCCTTTTCACCCCACCCGGGGAATCAGGCAAGGAGACCCTATCTCGCCATTTATGTTCCTTTTCCGTGGAGAAGGATTGACTACTCTACTGCATAAATACAATATGGGTTTTGTGGACAGAGGGGTTCGAGTCTGCAATAGATCACCCTGGATTTCACACCTCCTATTTGCTGATGATAGTCTGATCTTCATCAATGCAAATGGTGCTAGTGCGAGTAGGCTGAGCGAGATACTTCAGTTATATGATGATGCCTCAGGCCAGAGAGTTAATAAAGAAAAAAGTGCCATCTTCTTTAGTCCGTGTACCCCGGAAGCGCAAAGGCTGGCGGTCAAAGCAAGTCTGAATATCCAAGCCGAAGCCTTCAGTGAGCGCTACCTTGGGCTGCCGACAGCGGTTGGAAATATCACTAGTGATGTCTTTGAATTTGTTGCTGATAAAGCGAGGAGTAAGGTGAATGGTTGGGCGGAAAAGAACCTGCCATACTCAGGAAAAGAAGCACTTATTAAATCCGTTATTCAAGCCATGCCTACATATAGCATGAGCTGTTTCCTTCTCTCCAAGGGTTCTTGTCAGAAGCTTAACTCCATAGCAGGAAGTTTTTGGTGGGGAGGAAATTTAGATAAGAGGTCCATGCACTGGATGGCATGGGACAAGCTATCTGTTCCGAAGAGCAAGGGAGGCATGGGTTTTAGAGATATGCACATGTTTAACATTGCTCTTCTTGGTAAGCAGGTGGGGATATTATTGACTAACCCTACATCGCTATGTTCTCAAGTTCTGTTGGGACGCTACTGTCATAACAAGAACCTGATGGAAGTATCGGCACCAGCCACGACGTCCAAAACTTGGCGGGCGATTCTGGCTGGTAGGGAAGCCGTTGAAACTGGTTTGATCAAGAGAGTGGGCTCGGGAGATAGCATCTCAATTTGGGATGATAACTGGATACCGAATCTGCATTCGATGAAACATATGGGCAGAAAAAAAGGACACTGATCTGGTTAAGGTCAGCGAACTAATCTCAGACGACCATAAGTGGAAATCTGAAGAGATAAGCGAGCTCTTCTTTGCTCCTGATGCCGAGGCTATCATGAAGATTCCGCTAAGGCGAGGCTGGGGTGAGGATTGTTTGGCTTGGTCAAGAGAGAACACAGGAATCTACTCGGTCCGCTCTGCATATAGAGCCCTAATGGATCGACAAGGGATGGCTCAATTTTTGCGCGAGGAGAATAGTGCTACTACATCCGCTAACGATGCCGATATTTGGAGCAGATTGTGGAAACTTTGCGTGGTACCTAAAGTGCGTGTCTTTTGGTGGAGAGTTCTACGAGGAATATTACCTGATTATAGGACTCTTTCACGGAGGCATGTCATGGAAAACAGCACTTGTGGAATATGCAAAGCGGAATCCGAGGATATGATGCATGCTCTAATCACATGTAGTCATGCTAGACAGTTTTGGAGTGCAGCCAAGGAATCCTTCTTCCCGAAACTTCCAAAGTTGCACCCCTCAACGTGGACCAAAGACATACTTTGTGATCCCATGTTTACACCAGGCGAGAGGGCCAGGATCATAACGGTGATGTACAATATTTGGACATCAAGAAACAATATCACACATGGAAAGGAGGGGTATAACCCTTCCAAGTCTATGGAGTTGATTCGGGAAACGTTGGATTTTTTGGAGCCTCCCAAGAATGCAGCGACCACGAAGAAGCCACGCCCACACTGCACATGGAAAGCCCCTACCCAAGGTCTTGTCAAGATAAATTTGGACGGGGCGATCAGTACTGTGGATGGTAGGGCGGCGACTGGTATTGTGGCCCGGAACCACATCACCTTTCTAGGTGCGTCTACCAGGGTGTATGATGGGGTCTCGGATCCCTTAACTACGGAAGCCCTGGCCGCTCGTGATGCCTGTGCCTTTGCTTGTCAGAAGGGTTTTCAGTTTGTTGTCCTTGCAACGGATTGCCAAGTCCTGCTGAAGCATTGGGAAGAAAGGAAGACTGATCGTTCAGTGAATAGACCTATCTTAGATGAGATCAGTGAGTTGAAGAGTAGTTTTTCTTCTTTTCAATTTTTGTATGAGGGTCGCGAGGCTAACCAAGTGGCTCACTGTTGCGCCAAATATGCGGCTGTCAATGGTGAGGTACTGACTTGGGACGCTGAGCCACCTCCTTGGTTGATTCACAGCCTAAGGGCTGATTGTAATGGTGTGTGACTGTGAGGCTGCAAGTTTTTGACGCACTCTTTTCCTTACCAGGGTACCGAAGGGGACTGGAAGGTTTTTAATGAGGCGGCTTGCTAGCTGGTTATATTTATATATATTGCTTTAAAAAAAACTCATGCTCGTCCTCACAAAGATCCAACCATTTGTAAGTGATAAAAGAATAATTTTTGAGGTGACATGCACCCTCACAAAGATCCAACCATTTGCAAGCATTGAAAGCTGGGATCAAAGAACTCTAAACATGTGCATGAAAGATGGAGTTCTAACAATAGGACATAGCAACTATGCATGCAACATGACAAGCTACAAACAAAGATCATGAATAACACGCATTGAAAAACATTTGTTTGTTTCACATACAGAAAACATAGCATAGTGGCATTCAGCTTGTCCCTCATAGAGTAGCAAATAGATGCATAGGACAACTGCAAAGTTCACAAGGGTGAATAAAAACAAGTAGCACAAGAACAAGTAATATCACAATATGCATCAATTAATAAGCTTTGGAACACTGCACACAGAATGAACACTATGCTCTCTTAATGGTGCCTAAAGGTAGAAGGTGGAGACTCAATAATGGTGGAAGAAAAGCCTTTTTGTAAAGGAATCAGGGATTAGAAGTTTCAAAAAGAGCTTCCAAAAATTATGGTACTTGTTAGCTTTCAGCCCTCATTGCCCCTACCATAAGCATCTTCAAGTGGTTAAGGTTAAAGTGGCAAAGCTGGAGTATATGCTTGACGAAGTATAAGTTGGCAATCTCAAGTCCCTTGAATACGAGGGCCACACCTCATGCATACTCAACTTTGGGTCTAGGTAAGTTCTTGTCACTGTAAGTATTTGCATATCATTGAGAACCGCCAACGGGGTACCCCTTGCACATGGTACAGGAGCTTTCTCATAACCAAAATGACAAGGCAAGCAGACAATGAGCATCTCAGCAATCTTCTTATTTACCATGGGAATATGGTGCTTTTCTCTCTCTTTCCTCTTTTCTCAAGGTGTCTCTTTTTTTATAAGAAGAATGCTTCATAGATGTCACTATGGTGATGCTACAAGTTTCCACCATGATTAGACAGGGCTTAGGCTAGCGGCCCAGGCGTTTCTCTAACACAGGATACAAACTCCATGGACTTACAAGTTCCCTCTTTATTTCACACTGGTGACATCCATAGACAAAAGAGCATGATATCAACTGAGTACAAAGTACAAGTGCAATGTTGAAAACGTTCCACATGATAGCACGGTTCTGCTAATTCCAACTTATAAGTGCAAGCATATATAGCAAAGTTGTCACAATGGTTCAAGTTTATTAGGGGCAAAGAATAAAGTGTGCCATCAAGTTCATGAGGGCTTTAATCACTATGTTTTCACATAACAAAATAGTTTTTAATTGGAAGATAGTTGAAAACAAGAATATACTTGGAATGGTGTAACACACCATGCATATGATTTTATAGTGGAAACTTTGGAAAAACTTGGTTTCTTGGGAGTTGGAAGCATGAGTAGAACTTACTCATACAAGTGGAGGCTAGCAAAAGACTGGGAGCAACCAACTAAGAGAGCAATAATGGCCATAATCATGCAGTGCAACAAAGCATACTAATCAAAGCAAAGAGTGGTACTACAAGTCAAGGACTAAATGATCATAGAGGCTAATGGTGACTTGTGAGAGTCATAACATGGTGTGAGCATGTGCCAAGTTAACCCAAGCAAAACATCAAAGGAGAGTACCATAATACTATGCTTTTGCATGCTAAAACAACGCGTAATTTTTTCAAGGCACACTAAGCAATCCCAATTGTTTGGAACAAGACATGCTACAAAAATAATCACTAAGCATAAGATCAAAACAACACCTAGCATGTCATGCTAAAGTCTAAGTCACAGTCAATGCAAGCTCCTCTTGCACTTCAAGCAAGAACTTACTACTCCTTTCCAAACACCAAGCAAACTTATTTGAAAAACAACACAGCGAGAACGGGGGTCCAAACTACTTAAGAAAACTAAACAAACTAAGCAAAGCAAACAAAAACTAAGATGCTCCAAGAACAACACAACTATGCATGAAACATTAAAAACGAATTGTCTAGACAGACCTGAGCTTTTTATTGATGAAGAAGGGGATGCCTTGGGCATCCCCAAGCTTTGACGCTTGTACCTCTTGGATATTTCTTGGGGTGACACCATGGTGGCATCCCCAAGCTTGAGATTTTGTCCATTCTTCATCTCATTACATCATTCTTTCTCTACACCTGAAATTTTTCCTTCACACAATCTTCATTAGCAACATTAGTGTATTCAAAAGATATTAGACCTCTGGAAAAGCTTTGGAACGGCAAGGATTTTCACTAAAAACACAAGATACTGTAGTAACTCGTTTAAAAATCTCAATTCACCTAAAGAGAACTCAAAAAGGAATCAATAAGAAGCAAATGCAAATAATGGCAGAAATCTATCAAAACAGACCAGCAGGTAGAAACCAATTTTTTCGAACATCTTCTGTTGCTGAAATAAAAAAGTGTTGAACTAACGAAAGTTAGCTAACATACTAGGGAATGTATTCGTAAATTTTCAGATCAATACGAGTTACATAGACTCCTCACGAATGTTTTTTGTCGAGGACAAAAATCTGTTTCGGGACAGCAACTCCCCAAATCTTACTTCCCTCTCATTAGAGGTCATTCTTGGCACAAAAAGCAAACAAAAAGGATAAGGAGAGGTCATTACAGAAGTAATAACTTCCAAGACTCAAGGAAACTCTTGTGTTATCTCCCAACAAGTACTTTTCTTTAACGCCTTTAAGTTAGGCACAATAAGCAAGAAAAATCAAGTATTTTTAAATGAAGAAGCATTAACATTCATACTTGCAAAATCTTCAACTATGAAAAGTATATCATCCAAATGGGTTTTGTAGGATCCCTTCTCATCTCTCTTTGGTCTACTACTTTCATCAAAAATATTTTCAGGAGCAATCCAATCAAAATTCTTTTCAAAGGCTTCATGCATTCCAACAAGCTTAAAGGGTATGGGTATCTTAAATTCTTCTCTAGGCTTAGTTTTATCAGAAATACCCTCAACATCTACACTTGATCCTAGCATATTGAAATGCTCAAAAATCTTTTTGGCCTCCCTAGCAACATCATGAAATTCTTTTGATAAAGTTTCAAGGATGAATTCTCTCTTTTCAACATTCTTTTCTTCTTTTAATTTTAGGAACAGGAATTGTAATAAGGGGTTAAGGCTAACAAACCTAGCCTCCAACATATGAACTAAAGAAGCTGCAGCAATCTCATAATTAGGAGCAAGCTCTGCTATAGATTTTTCCTCAATATCTTCATGCTTGCTAACATAACTAAAGAATTCTTCAATATTATCTTTCCCAATTATGGAGCCACTTCCTATTGCAAGATCTTTCAGGGTGAACTTGGGAGCAACATGGTGAGCTAGAGAAAGGTGGCAACTAGAGCAGGAACTATTTTTTGTCTGTTTTTGAATAAAGCAAGCAAACTAATCTAGACTTATTTTTTGGGGTTTTTTGGAAAGAGGCAAGCAAAACCAAGCAAAAGAAACAAAGCAAAGTAAAAACAAAGTAAAGAGAAAGGAAGTGAAGGACTCCCCTTGTGAAGATGTCCTTAGCCTCCCCCGCAACGACGCCAGAAAGATCTTGATGGCGCCTAGCACTTGTCCTGGGACGCTTCGTTGGAAACCCCAAGAGCAAGGTATGAAGCAACACAGCAGCAAGTTTCCCTCAGTAAGAAACTGAGGTTATCGAACCAGTAGGAGGAAGGAAACGTCACATAGGTGTTGCAAGCAACGCGGAGACCTGCACAACACAAACTCAAGACTTTGCCCCAACGAATCAGTGAGGTTGTCAAGCTCACCGGTTTGCTGTAACAAAGGATTAAACGTATCGAAGGTAATGGTTTGCAGCAAGTAAAAAAATAACAGTGGAAGATGTATCAATGGTAAATATTGGACCGGGGTCCATAGTTCACTAGAGGTGCTCTCCTAAGATAAACAACATGGCATGAAGGGTATGTTGGGGTTCGTAGCATGGAAAACAAAAAATTTCTACCGCATGCAAACAAACAAGCCAAGATCTATCTACTAGATTGTAGCAACGAGTCGATAGAATAACTCACCCTCGAAGATTCCAAAGTGTTTAACGAGAGCGGATTCTCGTGGGTGATGTAGTCGTACTCTTGCCGATCTCAAGATCGTGTAGACGATCCTTCCGGCGCTGCGTTTCGGCAGCGCTTCCGTAGTCGGTCACACGTTCGGTACTCGATTAAGACCTTCCTATCCCTTGTTCCAGCAGGCAGCGGAGGTTGTAGCACTCTCCTCGCGATTCCGGCAGCACGACGACGTGGTACCGGAAGTAGAGGGGAGATCTCGCTAGGCTTCGCCTTAAGCCGGAGCGAGTATGGTGGACTATGAGAGAGGCCTTGGCGATCTAGGGTTTAGAGGCACCAAGGAGAGAGAGCTAGGCCGGCATATAGGGCAAAGGGAAGGCCCCAACTCGGCGGCTAGGCAAACCCTAGGGGCGGCGACGACTTGGTGGAGGTCGGCGGCTAGGGCTTAGGGTTTAGAGGAGAGAGGTGTGTGTCTAGAGGGGCACCCCTGCCCCTCCTTTTATAGGTGGGAGGGCGCCGGCCAAGGGGAGGGAGTCCTCCCCCAAGTAGGCCTCCTTGGCCGGCGGGTGGAGGGAGAGGAACTCCTCCCCAAGTAGGTTTCCTACTCTCCCTCCACCAAGCAAACTTGTCGTTTGACTTTTCAAATTAGCGTTTGACTTTTCAAACTAGGATTTGATTTATCCCTTTATTTTGCTCAGCGATGACACCTAGTACATGATGCAACCATTCCAACTTGTTATGACACATTCATGTACCCTTCCCCTCCGGAGTGCCGGACCTTCCGGACCCTTCTGGAACATTCCCGATGAAAACACCGGAATCATTCTCCAACTCCAAAACAGGACTTTCCTTATATGAATCTTATTCTCCGGACCATTCCGGATCTCCTCGTGATATCCCGGATCCCATCCGAGACTCCTAACAACATTCGGTCTCTTACTCATCATTCCATAACTACTCAACAACATCGAATCCTTAAGTGTGTCTCCCTACGGTTCGTCAATTATGCGGACATGATCGAGACACTTCTCCGAACAATAACCAATAGAGGAATCTAGAAATTCATATGGCACCCACATATTTCTATGATTACTTTGCGATCGAATGAACCACTTACATAAGATACCAATTTCCCTTTGTCTCATGATAGTTTACTTATCCGAGGTTTGATCGTCGGTATCTCTGCATACCTAGTTCAACCTCGTTACTGATAAGTACTCTTTTCTCGTTCCCGTGATATGTGATCCCTTGTGAGCCAGTCACATGCTTGCAAGCTAATTGGATGACATTCCACCGAGAGGGCCCAGAGTATATCTATCCGTCATATGGATGGACAAATCCCACTCTTGATCCATGTGTCTCAACCCATACTTTCCGAACATTCAATGCCACCTTTATAGCCACCCAGTTATGGTGTGTGTTTGATGTCATCAAAGTATCCTTCCGGTGATGGTGATAAGCATGATCTCATGGTCGAAGGAATTAGGTTACTATGTATCAGAAAGCATATAGCAATTGAACTATTAAAATGACTTGATCTTTATGCTACGCTTATCTATAGGATTATGTCCATCATACCATTCTCCTAACGATATGATCTTGTTGTTAATAACATCTCAATGTTCATGATAGGGAAACCACAATCATTTATTAACCAACAAGCTAGTATTATGAAGAGGATTTACTAGGGACTCTAATTTAGTTTACAAATTCACACAAGTATTAATGTTTCCTTGTTAATACTGTTACAGCATGAATGTAAACATTTATCATAAACACAAAGATATAATAATAACTACATTTATTATTGCCTCTAGGGCATATCTCCAACAGGGTAAACAAATTACAGCAGGACAATTGACAGGAACTGAGCAAGGCATAACAATGCAATTACCAGTCAGAAAGATCCTATGAGATTCGTTTGGGAAATACAACAAGATACATAGACCGCCATCCAACTGCATCTATGACTAGAAGTTCACCTTCAGGTTATCATCCAAACCCCCCTTCAGTATTAAGTTGCAAGAAACATACAACTGCTTTAAGCAAAGTGTGTAAGGTAAACAGTCCACATGTTCCATGAACAAGAGACCGTTGTTTTCTCCCTAGTAGCAACAGCACATCTACAACCGAAGAGATTATTGTCACTTCCCTTGGAAACTAGAGGCATGAACCCACTATCGAGCATAAATACACCCTCTTGGAGTCACTAGCAACTACTTGGCCAAGATAGCTACGAACAATGGAGAGCATGCAAGATCACAAACAACACAGACATGATAGAATCATAAAGACAAAACCATTAATCAAACCAACACAATAATCTCAATATCCATCGGATCCCCGCAAACACAACATGCATGATTACAAATAGATTAGATCTTGATCATGAGCGGAGCTTACAATATCTATACATGAAAGCACAAAGGAGGAGATACAACCATCTAGGTACTACATGGACCCATAGTCCAAGGTGGAACTACTCACACATCATACTGGAGAGAAGGCCTTCGGGATGATCTCCCCTTCGGCATGGTGCCGGGAAGAACTTCAGATCCCCCCGATCTAGGGACAATGGTGGCGGCGTCTACAGACGGTTTTGTGGAGATTTGATCGGGTACTCAGGATTTCTACATCGGGGGCTTTTTATAGGCGAAGGGGGGGACCGAGGAGGCGGCCAGGGTTGGCAAACCCTAGCCAGGCCCAGGGCTGGGTGCACCCGCGCCTGGAGTGGGTCTGCCCCCCTGGCTGGCCCCTCCAGCTCTCCTTTGGACTTCTTTTTCCCCACGGAAAGTAATTGACTTTGACGTTTGTGCCGTCCAATTCCGAGAATATTTCTTTACTAACTTTTCTAAAACCAAAAACAGCAGAAAACATGCATCTAGAACTGTTGCAACTTGTTAATAGGTTAGTACCAGAAAATATGTAAAAAACACCTCAAAGTGTAGACAAGTAAAGAAAAGTAGATACTAAACAAGCATGAAGCATCAAAAAGTATAGATACATTTCCGACGTATCATAGGGCACAACCATATTGATGACACAATTCAACTACTAGACTATGGGTGGTCAAGGCACCTGACGATAACCTCGCAGCATGGTTAGTCAAAGACGACCACCCTATACTATTTTTCACCCAGCTTGGTGAAAAACAGAGCATAGCCAAACTTGACGTTGTGAGCTATGGCAAAATCTGTCCATCCACCATCTAGGACGGCTTTTCCACTGGCCTCCTTGATGTTCATATCCCGCTGGCATCCTGCGTTGGTATTCACGATCATTTTCCATGGCACCAGCCCTAGGTATGGTCATAAGGCTTCTGGGAGAGGTTGCATCCCTATCCCAGAACCCATCGACACGTTGCAAAAGTGTGTTGGCGAGACATCCTCATGGTAGTGACCACCACTAGGTGGCCTTACCATTGCTCTCTTATTGGAGCCCTCTCTCGCAAGAACCTCCATAGGGACTAAAAGCTACAACATCTACATAAAAACAATAACGATGAGTAAATGCAATAAAGAAAGCATTAGAACATGAAGCACGCATCTGATAGAGCTGGTGTTGCCGGAACCATAGGAAATTCATAACCCATCATACCTTCTGGTCCAATAACACCGATTTTATCATGATCAGCTACAAAAAATCGCATATGTTCATATACACAAAGATGGGAGGATTTATCCGTCGTCGTTCTTCGTGTCGCCGCCAGTGGGTGAACCGCCATCGAGATTGGGGGAACATGAGACGAGGGAAAGTGATATGAAGGAGTGGGCGGTGGGGGATTTTATGGCACGTGTTCCTGGCCCTATGTAGCGTCTCACACTCCTTATCCACACGTGAAGGGGAAAGCTCCTCTATTCTCCACGCAGCCTGGCTCTGTGAGAACCATCGATTCAAATATTCACTCTAGCCTAGCCCTAGACTGTTTTGACATGTGCACTAGCCATAACGCGAAGAGAGTCCAACCATCCAGTGGGCCCAATTTTGGCTTCCTAGGGCTTGTTTCAAAGGCCTCTAGGCTACCAATCATGCCATTTTTTGGTTTGAGTTGCAACTAAATGGCCGGGAGTGGCATGGAATGATGAGGTACTATCGTACTAGAGCTAAGAGCATCTCCATCGGGCCAACCCAAATCAACGATGCAACCGGTCCGATTATCTTTGAATGGGTTGGCCCACAAACAAAATTTGGATCGCGGTTCAGTCAGGTCGAGGGGTGAGCCCAGCGCCGCGATGCATTTTGACTGCCCCGCCCGCGGTTAACGATTGATGACCTATCTTTAATGGCGGCGGGACGTTAATGGCGACATGAATCGCCAATCACCACCTTCATCCTGTGTGGCCAGTGTTTCCTGCCCTTGCTGGCTCATGTTTCCTGTGCGTGTGCCCAGTGGTCGTTTTCCGCCCACGGCCAGAAACATCCCATGCACGGGCGACCGTTTCCCGCCCTGGGCACGGCCCAATTAGGTGGGCTGCTGTGACACCCCTGGGATCAGGCCTAAACAAATCCCAGACCTCCGTCTGACATAAGCTTAACCTTGAGCTCGAGGATATCCAGTGGAAAATCGGTAACACAGCAGTGACCCTATGACACAAAAATTTATTACAGCAAGCTCATAATTGAGAAGAGAACCAAATTATTACAAGCAGAGGTCACTGACCACAAACATCAAACAACGGAAGGCAAATTATGCTATTAAGTATACCAAACTTAACAAATGGCCTAAGAGGCCTGAAGCATAATGATGACATCCCAGCCCATAGATTCCAGGCTGCCGGCCAGGAACCCCAAGCTACTCGTCGATGTCGATGTAGTACAGAACTCGTCTTCAGGTGAACACTTACTCTGCCAAAAGTATCAACAAAGCAAGGGTGAGTACAGGGTGTACTCCGCAAGACTTATGGCTAGTGGAGTTGTTTTGCATAAAGCCATCTTTGTTTATAAAACAAGAGGGAGAGAAGAAGCTCGTCTAATCAGAGTATTTCAAAAAGGGGATAAGAGAGCGACATCTTTGAAAATATTGATCATCATCTTTTTATATCCACCGAATCATCATCTGAACCCTATCTGGGATCACCCCCTCGTACCCATGAGGAAGCATCCTTAAGCACACGTTGATCTGCCAAGTTTTACGATTAGGTTTAAGTTCTCTATGATCTTAGAATCTGGTCACCAAGCGTTCATAACCGTGAACATGGCTTTTCGAAAAGATTTAACCCTGCAGGGGTGTACAACTTTACCCACACGTACCAACCGACTCTTAATGCCAAGCTATTAGACCTCTTCCTTGGAAGGCTGGCAGAGGGTGGTTGGCCACGACCTTTACCTTGCTTTCGCCGAGACCATGAGTCATGCAATAAGTATGGTTCCGCCGTAACGGGTCAAATCCTGAAGCCGGTACTTAAAGATGTGAGGCAAGGTTGGTTAACAGGGGCTCCATCGACCCCAAGCAACCTGGTCCACGCTTATGTACCTGTTATGAATGCACCAACTTCACCCGACAAATCTTTCAAAAGATTTTCTATGCATATGTCGAATGGAACGCCCGAACTATATGACTCATGGAATCTACTAGGAAATTTAATCAGGCGAGGGGTTCCCAAGCCCCGTGTGGTTGTACGATCGTCTCGGTTCCAAAGGCAAGAACTCAGTTCCTAGTGGTGGCGAGCATGGGACTAGAAAAACCATATCCCACCGTGGCCTCCCATACAAGCCTTACCATGTTTAATCTCATATCACCTCTTATATCATATCATCACGTTCTCCTATCATACTAGATTCTCTGCATCTGATACATCATCTGGATGGACCAGACTCAACAACTATGCATGGCTAAGCAGACACGAATAAGAGTTCTAGCAGTGCACACAAGCCAAACCTAGTTATGCTAGGAGTAGTGGATCAGGTAATATAAGCTCAAAAAGGAGTAATGCAATATATAGGATACTCTATATATCCATAAAAGACCACAGTAGAATCGTATGCATCATGGCAGAAATAAAGATGCTTCCGAAATCATAGGATTATATCATGGTTGGGCTATGCTTGCCTTTGCCAGTTGATAACAGATAAGTAGATCTTTGGAAGCTTTGTACTTTACTTGTTATAATTGGTCATGTATTGTTCGTCGATCTTCAATCTTTGATGGTGTTGTCCTCGGGCTTCGATCTTGATCTCGATATCGTATTCTACCGAGAAAGAACCAAACACCGAAAAGAAAGGAAACAATCAACACATGGCATCGATGCAATGCTCAAGCAAGGATGATGATATGACAAGTTAAATTGTATTGAATTGAAACCCTAAAGCATGTTCGACAAATTAATCGGGGTTCCGAGGGGTGAAAACCCTAACTCGGGGAAACTCCGGAACATATGAGAGGGGTGCATTTGTTCTTCTAATTAAATTTGACATGAAAGTTGATTAACAATGCATGATGATAGCTTAAATATCTAGGATTCATTTTTCTGAACATTTTGATATATTATTTGTATTTATTTGACTTATAAATTAAAAGATATTGAATTTACAAGTTTATAAAAAATTCTGGAATTATTTAAACATTTTAAATTGTATTATTGCGTCAGCACAGGAGCAGGCTGACGTCACCAGAGGGGGTGGGGCTTTTCTCACTGGGACTCTACCTAGCCCCAGTCACTGACTGCTGGGCCCTGAGTCGGGTCAACAGGCCACGCTGGCGGGGCTTGGTCAAGGCCCACGTCAGGCCCACATGGGCGCCACGTCGTGGACACATTAGCGCCACCTGGGCACGCCGGCGGCCACACTAGACGATGGTGGGGACAGCACTAGAGGGCATGTGGGTAAGCGGGGTTGGGCGTGTTCGAAGCAGCGCAGCGAGACAAGCAATAAAGTGGCGGCGCCACTCGAAGAAGGTCACCGGAGTTGGACTAACGACGGTCATCTGCGGCGGCCGACGGCGAAGCACGGCACGGGACCGAACCAAAGCGAGAGAGAGTGAGGGAAAAGGGGTCGGGGAGAACCGCAAGCTCATCGAGAAGCGATTGACGGGGTCGGGGAAGCTTGGCAAGGTCTGAGGGTGCCGAATCGACGGCGACTGGCGTCGAGGAAGACAAGCTCGTCGGGAGGGAACAGGGGCTCGGCGGCTCGATTCTTATGGCAGGGCGACACGATGCATCACGGTGGTTCCGGTGGCACGCTCGGACGAGCACGGGGAGGCGTAGTATGATGGAGACCGACGAGACCTGGTGGCTAGGGTTCGGTTTCGCTGGGGAAAAGAGGGAGAGAGCACAGGAGAGATAGGGATAAGAGCAGCAGGGGAGAGACGTGCGCAACGATGTTCTTATCCTCGTGGAAACCTCAGCGGTGGCACGAATCGTGGCGACCGAGCGGCAGACGGCAGCAGACGCGCCACCGAGCTGCTTGCGTCGACGGGAGGAAGAAGAAAGGGGAGAAATGGCGAAGAGGTACGGGCCTGCTGGGCTGCTGCTGGGCCACTGGTGCTGCTGGTGTGCGGCAGGCAGAGGGGAGAGGGAAGCTGGGATGCTGGGCTGCGGCCCAGGGAGTGCTCTGGCTGCTTTTTTTTCTTTCTAAATATTTTTCCGTTTCCTGTTTTCATTTCCTGTTTGAAATTTCAAGTTCCAATCTCTTTTGAAGACTTTCAAAAATACCAGAGGATTTTATAAAACATAAGAAATACTTATGAACCCTTGTATTCCATTTGGGCTCCAAATATTTTGATACTTTTTGAAATTCAAACCATTTTGAATTGTTTTGAGAGAGAGAGAGGAAACTAGGGTTTAGGGTTTTGTATATTTATTCAATGCACAATTTAAATGATGATGCTTATGAATGCGCAATCAAAACCCTAATATATAATATAGCTAAAATTGGGGTGTTACAGCTCTATCCCCCTTACGAGAATCTCGACCCGAGATTCCAAAGGTAGGAAGAGAGGCAGAGAGAAAAAGAAACAGGGTCACTCTAAGGATAAGAGGGAAACACACTAAACAACACACGGAGTTTCTCATGGTCAACTCATGGATGGAGTGTTTAGAAACAACTCTGAGATGACGACATGAAACACATCAAGGTAACGGAGGAAACAAGAGGAGATGGTTTCAAGTTGTTAGATAAATGGTCTTCATAGGATTGAGACCATGGAGCTTACAGAAGAGTTTAAGCTTCTACATAAGAGAGCTTAAAACAGGAAGAACATGACCACAGGCTTCGATAGGGAACCTCTACTAAATGGCTTAAGTAGATATTTTAGGTTGCAAAGATTTGGATCAACAAAACCAAGCTATTGAACTACTATTGACATAGAAGGGTCACTCTTTCATTCAACAGGAGGCTAAGACAGAAAGGTGTTTTAGTGGAGAGGACTCATAAGAGTCACAAAGAACATGTAACAAGGGAAACTTCTGATTACCAAAATCATAGTCATTCTTAAAACATGATTGATAAGAGGAAGGAAACTCTTTATTCATCTAGGTCTTATCAAAATCTTTGCCAAAGATCATGATATCACTTTTCACCACTGATATGAATAGTTAAGAAGATTCCTGATGACACGAGAAGAAGGAAACTTCATTCTCAGACTTCAATTACTTGGCACAATATAACGCTTGCCAACATAAGAGGGTCTGGAGGATCAACCGAGGGACATTTAGCAACACTACTTTAAATGTTCTCCTTGATGTTCGATAAATCAGACATCAAGTAAAGGTCGGACTTTGGATACCAAGGAAACCATGAACACAATTCCTATAATCAAATTATAGAGTAAGCCTCATGGAGACTGGTTGTTATTGCTGAATCAATGGAATATGACAAGAGATATTTCCGGCTAAGTGTGGCAACCACTACGTTAATCTTGCCAGAATTACAAAAAGACCTATATCAAAACCTTGAGGAACACCAACCATCATTGCTGCTTGAGATTCAGTTTTGGTTAGGTGGATTGATATTTTAGACTCAGCGTGTCCGAATAGAAAGTTTGCAACATTTACCACAAAGGTAAAGTTACTAGATTCTCAAGATAGGGATTGCAATGTCTAGCTCTAAAAGATGGAGCTAGATTGCTAGACCCATGTATTAGCAACTTGTCGAAATACAACTGCACACACATAAGATGCTGTCAATAAAACACACATATGTCATTAAGGAACGGAGATAACTCTTCTCAAATCCACGGCGACATCTTTCAACAATTGCACGTGAACCAGAGAAGGTTACTTATAACATCCAGAACTCATACTTCGAGATAACACGAAGATGGTTCTCGAAATTTTCCAACATTAATGCCAAATGATCCATATGAATCTTGTCTAGTATGTGGAAGATAAGAATGTCATTGATGGGCTCAACAACAAACTTATCTAGACACTCCAAGAATATGGACTCATATGTTGCGTGAACAAGACAAAAATACTGGTCAGACCAAAGGACATGAAGATGTATCCTAGTGAAACATCACAAGAATAAACATTATCAAGATAGTCCTTGGAACTGAGTTTGATTTGACGATAACCCAAATCAAAGATGGGGAAAGATAACATATCCACAAAGTAAATATTATCATTCTTCAACACGAACAAAACTAGACATCCCTTTAAGGTGGAACTGAGTCAGATAAACTTTTGTCTTACAACTCTCCAAGTTGTTGTTTCAGCTCAACCAACTAGTTCAGGGGTATCCAGTACGCATCCTTGGAGAAAATAGCAGTTCAGAGAACTTGCTTGCTCAAGAACTTGACAACACGGTCATGTGGCAACATGGAAACACTTCTAGTAGACAACTAGAATATCACGGACCACCGATATGTCATTTAGTTCGAGAGGAAACTTGCTTAGTAAAGCAAGCAGACGTAGTCTTAGAGCTTCGGCATAAACCTAAATCTTTGACCGAAGAGAGTGTACCAGAGTAGCAGACTTGGTAACACAATCAAACTTTGCTTAGTGATAGGATTAACCAATCACTCTAAGTATGACACAAATGTCCTTGGAGTACAAAACAATAACAATTGTTAAGAATCCCGGATAACCACATTATTACGCACTCGCATCACTCACGAGCACGAAAGCTTGAGGAAGGGTGGATAAAGATGTGTAGAAGCATCACTTCATTAAGAAGGTCATGAAACTCAACACGACCTCTTAATATAAAAGAGTGTGATACTTTAAGGTAGAACAGACAGAATCTAATCAATGATTCTTAATCTGCGGATTACAACACTTTGACCTGGTCCTGGATATGACGAGGTACTGGAGTTTGTTTCTCCTAGACATCCCGAAATGGTTTGTCTTGACGGACCACAAGAGTATCTTGCATCGGAAAACACCAATGCACATTTACTACTTGGCTACCAACTAGTAAACAAAGGTCAGAAAACAACAAAGGAAAAAGAACATGCTCAGGATAGAATCCCAAGATGTGGATGCATAGATTAACAATCTTCCAAAAACCAATGCAGAGAAGGAAGAGGTGTGGCAGAGTCACGAGTATAGATGCGAGACTCACAAGGAGTGCTCTTGTCGTGATCTTTTTGGTTCCATAAAAGAACATCTGCCATAGCTAGTGGTAGGGGAAGTCCTTGGTTGTCACAATTCAATCGCGACAAAGACCACAAGCTTGAAGGCTAGAATAGTAATAACAGCCATCCTGAGGTAATGTATGAACATTAATGACATGGGTCAAAGGGATGGATCTTGGGTTAAAGATCAGCTTCATGTACAAGATTCACAACACCAGAATTCAGCACAATCAGTGATCTTCGGTTCAAGTCCAAGGGTTAAAACCCCAAAGAAAGGAGTAGCTACTACTTGAGTGACTTAGCGTTCACTACAAGGTAGTAATCACAAGGTAGCTTCCAAGAGAAGGAACACCTTCTGAAGTACCCAAACAAACAAAAAGTAGGCACACGAGGCGAAAGGAAACCTCAAAGCCTAGAACAGAATACTGCAGACCCAACAATATAATATTGTGGTTCCAAAATATAGAGAGATCATGGTAGAAAGGAATCTCTTAGATGAAGCAGAGTAAGGGGTAACAAGGAATTCACAACACACACAACTCTAGAGAATCCAACACTAGGTCAACTGACTGAGAAACGGCATGCCAAAAAGGCACCTAAGCTTTGAAAGACTAGAAGAGATATCAAAACTTTTCCAAATCAACACAAGATGAGATAACCCAGAGTTAGAGAGAAAATGGATAAGGAGAAAAAGAAGCATACTAGAGTTTTCACAAGTACTTTTCATCTTTGAAATAGTTTTCACAAGAACTAGACTCAACATCGACCAATAGCAAGGTTTTCCTACGGTCGGTACTGCTCTGATACCAAGAACTGTGACACCCCAGGGATCAGGGCTAAACAAATCCCAGACCTCCGTCTGACATAAGCTTAACCTTGAGCTGGAGGATATCCAGTGGAGAATCGGTAACACGGCAGTGACCCTATGACACAAAAATTTATTACAGCAAGCTCATAATTGAGCAGAGAACCAAATTATTACAAGCAAAGGTCACTGACCACAAACATCAAACAACGGAAGGCAAATTATGCTATTAAGTATAGCAAACTTAACAAATGGCCTAAGAGGCCTGAAGCATAACGATGACGTCCCAGCCCATAGATTCCAGGCTGCTGGTCGGGAACCCCAAGCTACTCGTCGATGTCGATGTAGTATAGAACTCGTCTTCAGGTGAACACTTACTCTGCCAAAAGTATCAACAAAGCAAGGGTGAGTACAGGGTGTACTCCGCAAGACTTATGACTGGTGGAGTTGTTTTGCATAAAGCCATCTTTGTTTATAAAACAAGAGGGAGAGAAGAAGCTCGTCTAATCAGAGTATTTCAAAAAGGGGATAAGAGAGCGACATCTTTGAAAATATTGATCATCATCTTTTGATATCCACCGAATCATCATCTGAACCCTATCTGGGATCACCCCCTCGTACCCATGAGAAAGCATCCTTAAGCACACGTTGATCTGCCAAGTTTTACGATTAGGTTTAAGTTCTCTATGATCTTAGAATCTGGTCACGAAGCGTTCATAACCGTGGACATGGCTTTTCGAAAAGATTTAACCCTGCAGGGGTGTACAACTTTACCCACACGTACCAACCGACTCTTAATGCCAAGCTATTATCCCTCTTCCTTGGAAGGCTGGCAGAGGGTGGTTGGCCACGACCTTTACCTTGCTTTCGTCGAGACCATGAGTCACGCAATAAGTATGGTTCTGCCGTAACGGGTCAAATCCCGAAGCCGGTACTTAAAGATGTGAGGCGAGGTTGGTTAACAGGGTCTCCATCGACCCCAAGCAACCCGGTCCACGCTTACCTACCTGTTATGAATGCACCAACTTCACCCGGCAAATCTTTCAAAAGATTTTCTGTGGCATCCCGCAATTCCACTACTAGAAAATCGCGTTGTTTTTGTGCATTGCATCGTCATCATCATGCATTGTTTGTCTGAAAACTATTTTCGAAAAGCCTAGTTTTATTTTCTAAATAACCCCCGTCCTTATTTCAAATTAAAACATCGGTCTGTTCAATCTTTTATTGTCTAAAAAGTATTTACAAAAATGTTTTACAAATAAAATGAATAATAAAATATTTTGTCCGGGGAGGCAGTCCGATCAGTCAGGCCAGAGGCCCAACCTGACCAGACTATCTACCACCCGACCCATCTAAAGAAACCCTAAACCCTTTTCTACCTAAACCTAGTCTACCCAGCCCCCTCCACCTCACCCCGACCAACCACAACTTGCCACCTCACCGTTCCCTCCACCTCATCCTCAGCTCAGCCACCTCACCAATCCCCAGCCACCACCACACTCCCTGGCCCCACCCTCCTGGCCCACCTCCTCTCACACTCCCCACCCTCCCTGTTCACACAGCAACACACACCACACACAACACACGCACGCCGCTTGCCCGGCCCCACTCCCTGCCTGGACCCACGACCGTCGGCCCACCTCCCCCGCACACCTGCACCTTCCCCACCGACGCGCCCCACCCCCTTCTTCCTCCCCTCTGGCCTCGCCCTGCCTCTCCGGCGCCCGCCACCGCCTCGGCGTCCCCCTCTCGCCCTCCCGCCTGCGCGACCAGCGCCTGCCGCCGCCCAGGAGCCCCCGCCTCCGGCCGCGCCTCCTCCGCGTCCTCCCTCCTCCGCTCGCCCGCCAGCGTCGCCATCTCCCCTGTCCCGGGCATCCCCGCCACCAGGCACCCCTCCGCCCGCGTCTTCCTCCTCCCTACTCGCAAGCGTCCGCCGCCGCGCGGGCCCGTCCTCGCCCGGCCGGCCTCCCCCTTCCCCCAGGTCGTCGACCGCCCCGCCAGCGTCCGCCGCTCGCCCGCCTCCTCTCTGGCCTCCCTCCGCCATTCCCGAGCGCCGTCGGTCGCCTTCTCCATCTCGCCACCAATCCGCCGCGAGCCGCCGCTCTGGGTCCCGCGTCGAGCCGCCGTCTCCGCGGCCTAGCTCCTCGCCCGGTCGCCTTCCTCGCCGGAGACCGAGCCCACGCCCACATCCCCGAGCCCCGTGGCCGCTCCTCCGGCCGCCTCCGCGCCAGGCCCGACCCCGGCCTCTGCGAGCCCCGCCGCATGGGCGACCTCGTCGGCTTCCTCCCGCGTCTTCCTCCGCCCCGGCCCGCGCCTCCGTCGGCCTCCTCCCCGGCCCACGCTGCCGCCTGCGAGCATCCCCTGCTGCTCACCTCCAACCCCGCTCGGCCCTCCTCTCCACTTCAACGTCCGTCGCTCGACCGCGGCCAGCGACCTCCTCTCTCCATCCTGACCATCTTCCCCGACCCCGTCCTCGAGCACGTCATGGCCAGCTCCGGGCTCCGGTGTTGTTTCATCTGATGGTGACCAAGCTCGCCGGTGTGCGCCCTGATCTCCGGCAACGCCTGCCTCCGGCTCTTGCTGCACCGCGGAAGCCCGATGCCCCCTTCGGCGTCGAGACCGTCTCGGACACCTCGCGTGGGTGTGATCCTATGTTTGTGTTGGGAGATGTTAGGGGCAGACCAAGTACAAGTTGATCTGAGGCTGAAATGAAGACAATGAATCCAATTGTGTGAATCTAGCGCGGCAATTTTGATGCTATGTGAAAAACCGCAACCTCGACGACAAGTTCTCCATCGCAGACAATCGAAACAAGATCGCCCACATGGAACCCCCGCCAAGATCTTCATCGAAAACCGAGAACTCCGCCGCGGTACCCGGGAATCTCCTACATGGAACCATCGGGCCACATAAGACCATCGACGCCACACCCGGATCCGAAGACCGAACCCGATAACCGCCAAGGCCGCCGACCCGGATACACCGAGTTCTCCATCGAGGGCACCAAGACCGTCGACATGGAACCAAATGACGTCAAGCACTTCGCCGCGGAACGCCAAGTTCTGCATCCCGAACGCCAAGACCGACCCGGTACGCGGACCCGTCAAGACCTTCGCGACGACAAGAACGACACCGACCCGGAAGGATCCGATGCGCCCCGACGCCGAACCAAGTTCTTCCTCCCGGAACGCCAAGCTCTTTATTGTATCTGACCTTCGAAGACCGATCCCGTCGAACCCTGAACCCTGAGACCCGACCCCGAACCCATCGAACCCCAAGATCGTCCGAACCCAAATGTGTGACCTCTTTGCCGAGACCCTATTTTATAAATGATATATCTGATGCATATTAAATTGTTCATGCATGCATACTTGTCTGTGGTTTGGGGGCCTTATTCCGATTCACATTATAATTAAATATGGGGCCCATATGCGGGCAAATCTAGTCTTATATTGGCCTCATTTAAATTTGTGTAGCGAACTGGTGCTATCTTTTGCCATGTTAAGACAACATTTAATTTGCGGGGTAGATAAATAACTTGAACCGTCTAACTAAATGTTGGGACCCCGGTTCTGCTTAATATGGCCTAATTGCATCGCATCTTTGCCATGCCATACATCATGCAGGCATCATGCCCGATCTTCTGTCATAGTATTAAATAGTGCATCCGGTGTTTATTCTAGTGTTTTGCTTCTCCGCGGATAAGGCCGTTGAGTTGATGCGAGTGTCGACCCGATCTTCGAATGAACCTTCGGCAATGTTTTCAGGCGAGCATCTCCCCCTTTCGACCTATCTTACTTTTATAGTATTTATTCCCTCCTGTTGATCTATTGCTATCTATGTTGCGATGCTCTAGTTTTCGTACCTGTGATATCCCTTGCAGCCTTATATTGCCTTGGACACCTCCTATTACCTGTTGTTTGGTAGATAGTTGGACCTGCGCGTCGTAGTCGCTTGCTCAAGTGTTGTTGCGTGTCGTCAAGTACCACAGTTGTTGGAGCCTGGCCGCATGTTTAATGTTGGAGATGACCATGGCTTTAATTATCGTTTAATTCAATTATTGTTTAATAACTAAAATTGAAGTAGGTAAATGTAGAGGCACCGGTGGGTGATAGATAATATTTGGTTTCCGACCGCTCACTGGTGTCCCGTAGGACCCCGAGTTCTTGACACCTGTTCCGAGATCGAGCGCGCTAACCACATGTGGGATGTATGGGCACCCCATCGATTTAGTACCTGATTTCAAAGTACTGTACTGGGGGCCACAAGTAGTTTGGGGCTTTATTACTATTCTGTACTTATGCCATGCTTTACTGCTTAATTTAAATTGTGCGAGGTACTGCACGTGTACTGTTTTGGAAGCGGAGTGTTTTCGCGGTATCGACAAGCCCAGTTTTTGGGTTCCCCGTCGTTTATAGCCACTGGCGCAAACCCTGAGTCCGTCTCGGAGACCGGCCGACTTCGTTGCGGGTAGACTTAGTGGGGTGGCCCCCCGTGCTTGCTTTGGGTCTGGGAAACGTCATGACTTAGGCCCCGCCGACATACCGATGGGTGTATGTTAATTGATCTGGCAAAAAGGGTCGAAGTGCGTGTGGAAACTTTGGTGCACCCCTGCAGGGTTAAATCTTTTCGAGAAGCCGTGTCCGCGGTTATGGACGACTTGGAGCACAGTGCTTGATCATAGACAACTATAACTAAAGTTTACTGTTATAATTTGACTTGTATCTGATATGACTAGTAATCAGCTTCACTGTAACGGAATGGCTAAATAAATGTACCAACAACTGCTAGGTTTTAGGATATCTCATGCTAATTGTATTTGACTAGTAAGTGTCGCAACTACAACGGAATGGTTAACTAAAAGTGCCCACTGCTTATTTTATTAGGATAACCATCTATACCTGACTAGTAATTGCTGCAACGATAACTGAATAAATAAAACTGCCAACTATGTGAGTTCCTCGGTTGACTTTCTCGGTTGGTATCGAGGGGGAATACCAGGATGGGTTTGTTGGGTGTTGGATTCAGGTTGGTTCCGAATAGGTCTTTCTTACCCCTCTCTGATAGGCGCCAGTTATATCGGGTCTCTATAGGTTGTTTAGTGCATGCTGCGCTGCCGCTGCAGTCCACCATACCTGTGTAGGCGAGGACCGCCGAATTCTAGCCTCGCCGTGTACTGGCCTCAGTACTGACCGCTCTCACTTTTTCCTTTGCCCTTGGTCGGCACCCCTTTGTTTAAGCAGGTTTTGAGAACGACGTCGTTAGCAGGGTTACCCTTCCGGCTTGGCCTGGGCAGGGTTATGGACGCCATTGGTTATTCTTCAGGGCTCTTAGCCCCATTTGCATCTTGTCCGTAGTCGGACGCTCTATTATTTTCAAGGTGATTTGGATCTTTGTATATTATATCTGTATTCTTGACTCATGGAGTCGTGTTGTATATATCTCTGTTCTGTGGGTCCCATCAAGGACTGTTGTGTAATGTTATTACTTCGTTTTCCACCCGCACGAAAGTGCCTGGTGGGCACCTTTGAATCGTTTCTATGCGGGTTTGGCGGGTTTCGCTAAAACTCGCATAGGGCCGATTCTGAGGGTGTTACAGAGTGGTATCAGAGCTCAGCAGTTACGTTACCCCACAAGTCCAGCCTGTAGGATAACCTAGCTAACGGCCGAAGTAGAGTGTCAAAAACTATTTTTGCAAAATCGGTTGGATAGCTCTGATTAGGTCTGATTTTACTCCTTACCCTCTGTTGCTCTCCTCTCACCTCTGCGTGTTTTGAATCCGCTCTCTTCTCTCTCTTCGAGTCCAGGGTTTCTCGTGGTTGGGTTCCGTCGTACCTTCAGGGTTTCGCTTCCTCCTTTGATAACGGTGTTCTACCATCCAGCGTTCATGCTATCCGAGGAATCCGTCTACTGTGGTACCATTCTTTGTTCCTTGTTTGTGTCTTCCGGTGTTTTCCGACGCGACGACATCATCTACGCCAGATCCGATGCAGAGTCTACATCACTCCTTTGTTTCTGAACCTCGTTTGTCGAGATCTTCAGTCTGAATTCCGAGAGTTGGTTGCATAACCCGCCTATTCGTGTGCAGAGTAATGGTTTGGGTGCGCGATGGACTGATCACCATCCGACTACTCTTATCATTCGCTCTTGTACATCGAATCAGTGGATCCAACAATTTTACTCCGTCCATGGAAGCTAGAGGTGGCTTTATTTGCTGATACCTCTACCTTCGACCTTTTGTTTCCGGAGTGTTTCCCTCGACGGTCACGGACAACGACCTCTTGTTAGTGGTGTCACGAGGATCTACACGAAGCGAGAAGACGCAGATCGCCGACCTTCTTTCCGGTACCATGAGGCGGATCTCGAGGGCGAGATCCATTGTTAGTGGTGTCGAATTGTGGCATCCGGCAATTCCACTACTAGAAAATTGCGTTGTTTTTGTGCATTGCATCGTCATCATCATGCATTGTTTGTCTGAAAACTATTTTCGAAACGCCTAGTTTTATTTTCTAAATAACCTTCGTCCTTATTTCAAATTAAAACATCGGTCTGTTCAGATCTTTTATTGTCTAAAAAGTATTTACAAAAATGTTTTACAAATAAAATGAATAATAAAATATTTTGTCCGGGGAGGCAGTCCGATCAGTCATGCCAGAGGCCCAACCTGACCAGACTACCTACCACCCGGCCCATCTAAAGAAACCCTAAACCCTTTTCTACCTAAACCTAGTCTACCTAGCCCCCTCCACCTCACCCCGACCAACCACAACTTGCCACCTCACCGTTCCCTCCACCTCATCCTCAGCTCAGCCACCTCACCAATCCCCAGCCACCACCACACTCCCTGGCCCCACCCTCCTGGCCCACCTCCTCTCTCACTCCCCACCCTCCCTGTTCACGCAGCAACACACACCACACACAACACACGCACGCCGCTTGCCCGGCCCCACTCCCTGCCTGGACCCACGACCGTCGGCCCACCTCCCCCGCACACCCGCACCTTCCCCACCAACGCGCCCCACCCCCTTCTTCCTCCCCTCCGGCCTCGCCCCGCCTCTCCGGCGCCCGCCACCGCCTCGGCGTCCCCTCTCGCCCTCCCGCCTGCGCGACCAGCGCCTGCCGCCGCCCAGGAGCCCCCGCCTCCGGCCGCGCCTCATCCGCGTCCTCCCTCCTCCGCTCGCCCGCCGGTGTCGCCATCTCCCCTGTCCCGGGCATCCCCGCCGCCAGGCACCCCTCCGCCCGCGTCTTCCTCCTCCCTCCTCGCAAGCGTCCGCCGCCGCCGCGCGGGCCCGTCCTCGCCCGGCCGGCCTCCCCCCTTCCCCCAGGTCGTCGGCCGCCCCGCCAGCGTCCGCCGCTCGCCCGCCTCCTCTCTGCCCTCCCTCCGCCGTTCCCGAGCGCCGCCGGTCGCCTTCTCCATCTCGCCACCAATCCGCCGCGAGCCGCCGCTCTGGGTCCCGCATCGAGCCGCCGTCTCCGCGGCCTAGCTCCTCGCCCGGTCGCCTTCCTCGCCGGAGACCGAGCCCACGCCCACATCCCCGAGCCCCGTGGCCGCTCCTCCGGCCGCCTCCGCGCCAGGCCCGACCCCGGCCTCTGCGAGCCCCGCCGCCTGGGCGACCTCGTCGACTTCCTCCCGCGTCTTCCTCCGCCCCGGCCCGCGCCTCCGTCGGCCTCCTCCCCGGCCCACGCTGCCGCCTGCGAGCATCCCCTGCTGCTCACCTCCAACCCCGCTCGGCCCTCCTCTCCACTTCAACGTCCGTCGCTCGACCGCGGCCAGCGACCTCCTCTCTCCATCCTGACCATCTTCCCCGACCCCGTCCTCGAGCACGTCATGGCCAGCTCCGGGCTCCGGTGTTGTTTCATCTGATGGTGACCAAGCTCGCCGGTGTGCGCCCTGATCTCCGGCAACGCCTGCCTCCGGCTCTTGCTGCACCGCGGAAGCCCGATGTCCCCTTCGGCGTCGAGCCCGTCTCGGACGCCTCGCGTGTGTGTGCTCCTGTGTTTGTGTTGGGAGATGTTAGGGGCAGACCAAGTACAAGTTGATCTGAGGATGAAATGAAGACAATGATTCCAATTGTGTGAATCTAGCGCGGCAATTTTGATGCTATGTGAAAAACCGCAACCTCGACGACAAGTTCTCCATCGCAGACAATCGAAACAAGATCGCCCACATGGAACCCCCGCCAAGATCTTCATCGAAAACCGAGAACTCCGCCGCGGTACCCGGGAATCTCCTACATGGAACCATCGGGCCACATAAGACCATCGACGCCACACCCGGATCCGAAGACCGAACCCGATAACCGCCAAGGCCACCGACCCGGATACACCGATTTCTCCATCGAGGGCACCAAGACCGTCGACATGGAACCAAATGACGTCAAGCACTTCGCCGCGGAACGCCAAGTTCTGCATCCCGAACGCCAAGACCGACCCGGTACGCGGACCCGACAAGACCTTCGCGACGACAAGAACGACACCGACCCGGAAGGATCCGATGCGCCGCGACACCGAACTAGGTTCTTCCTCCCGGAACGCCAAGCTCTTTATTGTATCCGACCTTCGAAGACCGATCCCGTCGAACCCTGAACACTGAGACCCGACCCCGAACCCATCGAACCCCAAGATCGTCCGAACCCAAATGTGTGACCTCTTTGCCGAGACCCTATTTTATAAATGATATATCTGATGCATATTAAAATTTTCATGCATGCATACTTGTCTGTGGTTTGGGGGCCTTATGCCGATTCACATTATAATTAAATATAGGGCCCATATGCGGGCAAATCTAGTCTTATATTGGCCTCATTTAAATTTGTGTAGCGAACTGGTGCTATCTTTTGCCATGTTAAGACAACATTTAATTTGCAGGGTAGATAAATAACTTGAACCGTCTAATTAAATGTCGGGACCCCGGTTCCGCTTAATATGGCCTAATTGCATCGCATCTTTGCCATGCCATACATCATGCAGGCATCATGCCCGATCTTCTGTCATAGTATTAAATAGTGCATCCGGTGTTTATTCTAGTGTTTTGCTTCTTCGCGGATAAGGCCGTTGAGTTGATGCGAGTGTCGACCCGATCTTCGAATGAACCTTCGGCAATGTTTTCAGGCGAGCATCCCTCCCTTTCGACCTATCTTACTTTTATAGTATTTATTCCCTCTTGTTGATCTATTGCTATCTGTGTTGCGATGCTCTAGTTTTCGTACCCGTGATATCCCTTGCAGCCTTATATTGCCTTGGACACCTCCTATTACCTGTTGTTTGGTAGATAGTTGGACCTACGCGTCGTAGTCGCTTGCTCAAGTGCTGTTGCGTGTCGTCAAGTACCACAGTTGTTGGAGCCTGGCCGCATGTTTAATGTTGGAGATGACCATGGCTTTAATTATCGTTTAATTCAATTATTGTTTAATAACTAAAATTGAAGTAGGTAAATGCAGAGGCACCGGTGGGTGATAGATAATATTTGGTTTCCGACCGCTCACTGGTGTCCCGTAGGACCCCGAGTTCTTGACACCTGTTCCGAGATCGAGCGCGCTAACCACATGTGGGATGTATGGGCACCCCATCGATTTAGTACCTGATTTCAAAGTACTGTACTGGGGGCCACAAGTAGTTTGGGGCTTTATTACTATTCTGTACTTATGCCATGCTTTACTGCTTAATTTAAATTGTGCGAGGTACTGCACGTGTACTGTTTTGGAAGCGGAGTGTTTTCGCGGTATCGACAAGCCCAGTTTTTGGGTTCCCCGTCGTTTATAGCCACTGGCGCAAACCCTGAGTCCGTCTCGGAGACCGGCCGACTTTGTTGCGGGTAGACTTAGTGGGGTGGCCCCCCGTGCTTGCTTTGGGTCTGGGAAACGTCATGACTTAGGCCCCGCCGACATACCGATGGGTGTATGTTAATTGATCTGGCAAAAAGGGTCGAAGTGCGTGTGGAAACTTTGGTGCACCCCTGCAGGGTTAAATCTTTTCGAGAAGCTGTGTCCGCGGTTATGGACGACTTGGAGCACAGTGCTTGATCATAGACAACTATAACTAAAGTTTACTGTTATAATTTGACTTGTATCTGATATGACTAGTAATCAGCTTCACTGTAACGGAATGGCTAAATAAATGTACCAACAACTGCTGGGTTTTGGGATATCTCATGCTAATTGTATTTGACTAGTAAGTGTGGCAACTACAACGGAATGGTTAACTAAAAGTGCCCACTGCTTATTTTATCAGGATAACCATCTATACCTGACTAGTAATTGCTGCAACGATAACTGAATAAATAAAACTGCCAACTGTGTGAGTTCCTCGGTTGACTTTCTCGGTTGGTATCGAGGGGGAATACCAGGATGGGTTTGTTGGGTGTTGGATTCAGGTTGGTTCCGAATAGGTCTTTCTTACCCCTCTCTGATAGCCGCCAGTTATATCGGGTCTCTATAGGTTGTTTAGTGCATGCTGCGCTGCCGCTGCAGTCCACCATACCTGTGTAGGCGAGGACCGCCGAATTCTAGCCTCGCCGTGTACTGGCCTCAGTACTGACCGCTCTCACTTTTTCCTTTGCCCTTGGTCGGCACCCCTTTGTTTAAGCAGGTTTTGAGAACGACGTCGTTAGTAGGGTTACCCTTCCGGGTTGGCCTGGGCAGGGTTATGGACGCCATTGGTTATTCTTCAGGGCTCTTAGCCCCATTTGCATCTTGTCCGTAGTCGGACGCTCTATTATTTTCAAGGTGATTTGGATCTTTGTATATTATATCTGTATTCTTGACTCATGGAGTCGTGTTGTATATATCTCTGTTCTGTGGGTCCCATCGAGGACTGTTGTGTAATGTTATTACTTCGTTTTCCACCCGCACGAAAGTGCCTGGTGGGCACCTTTGAATCGTTTCTATGCGGGTTTGGCGGGTTTCGCTAAAACTCGCATAGGGCCGATTCTGAGGGTGTTACATTTTCTATGCATATGTCGAATGGAACGCCCGAACTATGTGACTCATGGAATCTACTAGGCAAGTTAATCAGGCGAGGGGTTCCCAAGCCCCGTGTGGATGTACGATCGTCTCGGTTCCAAAGGCAAGAACTCAGTTCCTAGTGGTGGCGAGCATGGAACTAGAAAAACCACATCCCACCATGGCCTCCCATACAAGCCTTAGCATGTTTAATCTCATATCATATCTGATATCATCTCATCACGTTCTCCTATCATACTAGATTCTCTGCATCTGATACATCATCTGGATGGACCAGACTCAACAGTTATGCATGGCTAAGCAGACACGAATAAGAGTTCTAGCAGTGCACACAAGCCAAATCTAGTTATGCTAGGAGCAGTGGATCAGGTAATATAAGCTCAAAAAGGAGTAATGCAATAGATAGGATACTCTATCTATCCATGAAAGACCACATTAGAATCGTATGCATCATGGCAGAAATGAAGATGCTTTCGGAATCATAGGATTATATCATGGTTGGGCTATGCTTGCCTTTGCCAGTTGATAACCGATAGTAGATCTTTGGAAGCCTTGTACTTGACTTGTTATAATTGGTCAAGTATTGTTCGTCGATCTTCAATCTTCGATGGTGTTGTCCTCGGGCTTCGATCTTGATCTCCATCTCGATATCGTATTCTACCGAGGAAGAACCAAACACCGGAAAGAAAGGAAACAATCAACACATGGCATCGATGCAATGCTCAAGCAAGGATGATGATATGATAAGTTAAATTGTATTGAATTGAAACCCTAAAGCATGTTCGACAAATTAATTGGGGTTCCGAGGGGTAAAAACCCTATCTCGGGGAAACTCCGGAACATATGAGAGGGGTGCATTTGTTCTTGTAATTAAATTTGTCATGAAAGTTGATTAACAATGCATGATGATAGCTTAAATAGCTATGATTCATTTTTCTGAACATTTTTATATATTATTTGTATTTTTCTGACTTATAAATTAAAAGATATTGAATTTACAAGTTTATAACAAATTCTGGAATTATTTAAACATTTTAAATTGTATTATTGCGTCAGCACAGGAGCAGGCTGACGTCACCAGAGGGGGTGGGGCTTTTCTCACTGGGACTCTACCTAGCCCCAGTCACTGACTGCTGGGCCCTGAGTCGGGTCAACAGGCCACGCTGGCGGGGCTTGGTCAAGGCCCACGTCAGGCCCACGTGGGCGCCACGTCGTGGACACATCAGCACCACCTGGGCACGCCGGCGGCCACACTGGACGATAGTCAGGACGGCGCTAGAGGGAGCGTGGGTAAGCGGGGTTGGGCGTGTTTGAAGCAGCGCAGCGAGGCAATCAATAAAGTGGCGGCGCCACTCGAAGAAGGTCACCGGGGCTGGACCAACGATGGTCATCTGCGGCGGCCACGGCGAAGCACGGCACGGGACCGAACCAGAGCGAGAGAGAGAGGGAAAAGGGGTCGGGGAGAACCGCAAGCTCACCGAGAAGCGATTGACGTGGTCGGGAAAGCTTGGCAAGGTCTGAGGGCGCCGAATCGACGGTGACCGGCGTCGGGGAAGACAAGCTCGTCGGCTCGATTCCTCTGGCAGGGCGACACGGTGCAGCACGGTGGTTCCGGTGGCACGCTCGGACGATCACATGGAGGCGTGGTACGAAGGAGACCGGCGAGACCTGGTGGCTAGGGTTCGGTCTCGCTGGGGAAAAGTGGGAGAGAGCACAGGAGAGATAGGGATAAGAGCAGCAGGGGGAGAGACGTGCGCGGCGACGTTCTTATCCTCGCAGAAACCTCAGCGGCGGCACGAATCGTGGCGACCGAGCTGCGGACGGCGATAGACGCGCCACCGAGCTTCTTGCGTCGACGGGAGGAAGAAGAAAGGGGAGAAACAACGAAGAGGTACGGGCCTGCTGGGCTGCTGCTGGGCCGCGGGTGCTGCGGGTGTGCGGCAGGCAGAGGGGAGAGGGAAGCTGGGCTGCTGGGCTGCGGCCCAGGGAGTGCTCTGGCTGCTTTTTTTTCTTTCTAAATATTTTTCCGTTTCCTGTTTTCATTTCCTGTTTGAAATTTCAAGTTCCAATCTCTTTTGAAGACTTTCAAAAATACCAGAGGATTTTATAAAACATAAGAAATACTTATGAACCCTTGTATTCCATTTGGGCTCCAAATATTTTGATACTTTTTGAAATTCAAACCATTTTGAATTGTTTTGAGAGAGAGAGGAAACTAGGGTTTAGGGTTTTGTATATTTATTCAATGCACAATTTAAATGATGATGCTTATGAATGCGCAATCAAAACCCTAATATATAATTTAGCTAAAACTGGGGTGTTACAGCTGCCCAATAAATCATATTTAAATAATTATAAGTAAATATAGAATTCAATAATTAACATATATTTACGTAATATTTAACTCCCGTAGCACATGAACTCCTTCAGGACAACTCTAGAATTTCCCGAAATCCTTTCGGTTTCTACTTCTCTTTTTTTCTATAATTCCTATGATACCAAAACAATCTCCGAGCATTGTCAAACCCTTAAGTGTGCTACCCTACAGTCCGGAAACACTTAGACATGGTCGATACCCCTCTCGGACCAATGATCATTAGCGGGACCTAGGTGCCCATAATGTCCCCTAAGCATTCCACGAGAATCTTTGTCGTTGAACCATTAAACATAGAGTCCTATTCCCTTTGTTACTATGATAGTTGACTTGTCTGAGACTTGATCAATGACATCGCCATGCCAGATTCAATCTTGTTATCGACAAGTACAACTTTACTCATTCCGAGCTATGCCATCCCCGTGACCTAGTCACACGTTGCAGCTTTACGGATGTCATGTCTCCTAGTGGGACCAGAGTATCTCTCTATCACGAGGAAAAACAAATCCCGCTCTTGACACATACGCCTCAACATGTCCCTTTGAATTCTTGAAGACACATTTATGATCAACGTTCTATTGAGTGACGTTTGATGCTAACAAGGCACTCTCGAGTGACAGTGATTAAATATGATCTCACGGTCTAAGGAATTGTTTATTATGCTTCCTAGTCATTGTAACAGTGAATTTCGTGACTTGGCCATGTTACAATTCCTATGTTGGGTATGTTCATCACTTTCAATATTCACCTAATGAAATAACCTCATTGTCAATTGACATTAAATATCCATGATCGGAAAACATCGTTCATCGATTGACCAATGAACTAGTGTCTGGAGGCACTAGGGACTCTGGTGGTTTACATATCACACGTGTATTGACATTCCTATCATACTACTAGGGAAAAGGCTATAGGAGATAGTCTTATAGGAGGCACATCCTAACCATATGCGCCTCCACTAAATATACAAGACGCACTTCTTAAGGTGCACCTTGTATATTTGAATAGTGGAGGCACATTTGTGAAGGGAGCGTCTCCTATATTTCATGTAGTGACCAGATCTGGCCGCCTCCCCTTATTCGAGGAGGTGCGCCTTGTATATTTGAATAGTGGAGGCACATTTGTGAAGGGAGCGTCTCCTATATTTCATGTAGTGACCAGATCTGGCCGCCTCCCCTTATTCGAGGAGCATATGGTCCATATGCGTCTCGGGTAGTTCATTCGAGACGCATATGAACCCGATGCACCTCGAATAAGGTGGGTGGGCCCGGTGGTGGTTGGTGCCCCAATATTGGAGACACATATGCTCATATACGCCTTGTGTATTTTTTGAATATTGGAGGCGCATATGCATATGCGCCTCGAATAAGATGGGTGGGCCCGGTTATGGTAGATGCCCAATACCGGAGGCGCATATGCCCATATGCGCCTTTTGTATTTTTGGATATTGGAGGCGCATGACCCGTAGATGCGCCTCTAGTAACCGAGGTGGGCCTAAAGCCTGAACCAGCGGGCCCACCTCTATGTGCCAAAAAGTAGGAAAGGTGGTACCCGAATACTTGAGGCGCATCCTATATAAGATGCGTCTTGTGTTCTTAAATTATCCAAGACGCGTCTTGTATGGGATGCGCCTAGAGTATTCCGACACCACCTTTTTCACTTTTTTGCATATGGATCCACCTAGAACCACCCACTTATCTCTACCTTTTGTGCGGGATTTTAAATTTGAATCTGGCCGGCCACCTACCCCTCTCCTTTTTCCCTCTCATTCTTCTCCTTCTCCTACCATTCTCCTCCTTCTGCTTCTCCTCCTTATCCTTCTCCTCCCCTTCTCCTCCTCCCATCCTCTTCTCCTTTTTCTCTTTATCCTTCTCCTCTCTCTTTGTCCTCCTTGCTCCGGCCTCCTCCTCCTCCTTGCAGTGACAACGATGAAGACCTCTTTCTCTGGCCGGCACATCCCCCTCCGGCCGCCACCTCCTCCTCTGGCTACCACCTCATCCTACGCCCGCCACCTGATCCTCCTCGGCTCTACACCTTCCCGCAATGGTAGGTTGTGGCCGCGGCCACGACCACCATGCTCCAGCGAGGCTACACGACGACGGCGATGAGCAGACTCGATTGCTTTTGCAATTCAAAACAAGGGTGTTTTTTGCATTTTGACGGCAGCTGTGGCGCCACGGGTAAATTTGAAATTCGAAAATGCTATTCAAGTCGCATATTTTAGACATACTCGAGGCGCATTTGATATGCGCCTTGTATACCCTAGATATACGAGGCGCATATCTAGACATACTCGAGGCGCATCCCATATGCGCCTCGAATAGCCTTTCTGGTTCGCCTCGAGTAGGGTTTTCCCTAGTAGTGTCAATACAGTTATAACTGATATAAAACTTATTCTAAACTTTAATGAAATATGTCAATAATCTATATTTTTTGCCTCTAGGGTATATTTCCAATAGTACCAGGGCTTAGGGCATCTCCAGCGGGCCAACCCAAATCGGCAATGCAACTAGTCCGATTCTGTCCGGATGGGTCGTCCCATGAACATAATTTGGGTCGCAATTTGTTCAAGTCGAGGGGTGCGCCCAGCGCCCCGATGCATTTTGACTGTACCGCCCACTGTTAACGATTGACGACCTCTCTGTAATGGCGGCGGGACGTTAATGGCGACGGGACATCGCCAATCACCATCGTCTTCTTGTGTGGCCAGTGTTTCCCGCCCTCGGTGGCTCCTATTTCCCGCGCGCGCCCAGTGGTCGTTTTTCGCCCATGGCCGGAAACATCCCGTGCCCGGGCTACCCTTTCCCGCCCTAGCTATGGTCTATAAAAGATGGATGCCAGCGCGGCGATGAACACCGAACCTTGCAGCACCAAGCGCCACCAAAGCATTATCAAATAGTAGCCATGTCTCGCTGCAACAAGGAGCAGGAGGTGTGCAATGCCCATGAAGTCACGGTACGGTAGATGCGCCTCGACACCGGTGGAGGTGGTGGCCCGTGAAGCGCGATGGGTGCAATACGCAACACCGTGGGCAAGGCGGCGGCTGAGAAGGCGGGCCGTGATACCACCACAATGGCAGAAGCAGGCTGATGTATGCCTAGCGAGCGACACGTGACCGTGTGGCGGCCGACGCGGCAGAGGTGCAGCTTGCCGCACTTGCGGCGAGCAGCGGGCCATTGTCGAGTGCTATGACACCGCACACCGCCTCACCGGTTCTCGTGCTCTCAGCAAGGACCATTGAGTAGCAGAGATGGAGGCGATGTGCGCTCCCTGGGCCGCCGATGAGGGGAGGGCGATGTGGGAGCAGCTCCAGTGGGACGACGAGTACATGAGGCAGCTCCGCCTCGCCGCCGCCAGGGAACGCCGTCAGAACTGTCGGGGTGGTCGCATCGGTGCGGCTGGTCACTCAGGCCACGGTTGTGGCCAGGACTAGACGCGGCGACTAGATGGCGAGCAAGAAAAACCATCATAGTGTAGTTAAATTAGACCTAGATTTAAATGTAAACTGCTATCAATGTAATGAAAAAAAGGGTTATCGAGTTGATGTGCCACTTACACACAGCCCCATCGGCCTACATCCCGGACACAAGCACGGTCCATGCCAACATAACCATGGCCTAAATTTGATGAACCGATGGGTCGCCCCAAACACGGCAATCCATCTAGGTCGTGCCGTTGAAGTTGCGCGTGGGGAGCCCTCCTTTCCACGCGGACCGTTTTGGGACGTCCCATGATTCCTAGGTACTAAGCCGGAAATGCATGTGTGTTACAACGTGTTTACCCTTGCCAAGTCATATTTGGCATATTTCGTGGGTTTTACACTGGTATTATTTCAGAATATGCAGCTAACAACGTTCTGCTGCAGGTAAAGCAGCATGGATTTCCAACTCACTTTCAGTTGACTTTTTTTTCATCATGGCAGCCGTATCATCCAGCAGTCCCGACAAAGCGGAACGACCCCATCAACCCTGCAGCGCCTGCACTCCAACTGCGAGCACCCTGACTGACACCTTTCCTACTAGTACGTGCTAGTATACGGCATGTCGGCATCGTACGCGATCCCCTGAGCCTGAAACTCCGTCACGCATTCCCGCTAGTGGAAAGCCACTGGCGCGGTCAGCCTTTTTTTTTTGAGAGAATACGGTACTTTATTGATTAGGATAATCCATTACAAATAGTCTGCCGGATGCAATCCGGAATAGAGTTTCTAAAAATAACAGAGATAAACTGCTCCGCGGAGCGAGCTAGAGTATGTGCCGCAACATTACATTGACGATAAATATGGGTAAAAGACACCGACGAAAACTCCGAAGCAAGTGCCTTGATGTCTTGAACCACCACGCCGACATGGCTACGGTCAATCTCAGACCCATTGACACGTTGAACCAAAGATAGACAATCAGATGCCACCTTTATCTTGTCGAAACCTTCCGCCTTGACGAGGGACAGCGCACGGCGAAGTGCCAGCGCTTCAGCAATCTCAGGCGTTGTAACCTCCTCAACTAGCTCACTGCAAGCAAGAGAGCACTCCTCAACTAGCGCGGTCAGCCTTCGTGCGTGCGTCCGACGCAAGATCGAGATCGGTAGTAATCTGCAACAAATACCGAGCGTGCAGGTAAAACTACCTAAATAAAAGGCTAGACTAGAAAGCCCACCAAACGTAGCGCCACGGTACTGGCATATTGACCGGCAACGGTCGAAAGTTGGCCATCGTTGCCGAAGAAAGCAAGGCATTGCCCTCTATTGATATATGGGTATAGTTTGACCCGACGTACGTACGCCGTGGTTGACAGGGGACGAAATCTGTTTGATGTTTATAAATTATAATAATACAGATTTCATACGATCTGAAGATGTCCCCTTGCCATTCCCAAGAGGTGGCATGCAGCAGGCACACGTCCTGAACCTAGCTCTCTGCATGCATGATCTGTTCTCCTGTTTCTGCGAACGAGTGTCGCGTGTTGGTGGCGTCGGTTCGTGTGAAGGGATATACATAGCATGATGATCCGAAACTCGTGGGTGCGGACGAAAAACGCATTGAACCGATGAAGCATATATGTGTTGTCTGAGCATATACGGATGGACCGACTGATGAAAACAGTGTGCGTAACCACCACCGATGGTCCTCGCGCCCATCACGCGTGAGGCGCCCATCAGAGCATTGGAACGTAGCCGGTAGCCCCCCAAGACGACCCTTCAACAACCAAACTCCGAGCCTCTCGTTGCATGTGTGATGGTCCGAGACTTCTCATCGGATTAGCGCGCGCAGGAGGATACGGATCAGATCAGGTCCATCCAACCCCAAGTAAGGTGGTGACCCAACCACCGAACGTACGCCTTACGTGTCGGTGATCCCGAACCCACAAATAGCCTCTTGCCTAATAATCATCATCTTCATCTTCATCTTGTAGTCGACCGATCGGGATGGTAACCCTTTCATCTAGTAAAAAGAGTCGACCGATCGGGCGTCTTTCGTTTCCATGGTACTATTCTAGATCGAATCTCCCGTCGCCGAGCTCACGTAGAAGAAACAACTGAACAAGTTTCCCCCACGTACATGCACTCTGTGTTTCTAACTCTATAGTCTATTCGTTGCTTTCGCTGGAGAAATTAACAACCCCCGTGGTAAGCCAGATCGCATCTGCGCGCGTTCACGGCAAAGCAGCTTTCCACGGCCCTCGCTAGCTTTTGGGTTTGGGTAACCACCGGCACCCCATCATCGACCAGACTACTACCATTCGGTCATTCTGATGCCGCTTTATGCTTTAGTTTACATCTGAGTTAAGCCACATTGTCTTGAGAAGAATAACCGTAAAGTGTTCGTACTAGTCATCTGAATTACTAGTAGTGCAGACCCCTTCCAAACTCGTTCCAAAAGTAAAAAAGAAATATATTCAGGTCACATCTTTGAAACGCAGGGATTGCGGCCGGGCTTGGCACATCGATCACACGGCGACACATTCGTGGCAGGAAGATTAGTCAGTGTAACACAACTCGACAGCACCGACTCTTGGTAGACTGGTACGTGTGCAGGAGGAGAAATTGGTGTCGAGGGGGATGGATGGGTCCAAGAAGGGGGCATCACGGACACGGTAGAGTACAAACCGCGAGCAACAGTGGATTGAAGCGAAGCGAGGAAGGGACGGCGAAAACAGAGCCGAGCGTGGTCACACCGCCGTCCCCGTCACGGGCCGCTCCCTCCCTCACCGGCCCACGCCCCACGCTCGCAACCACCACTCTCCTCTATATATCGCCACTGCTAGCTAGCGCTGCCAGTACCCCATTCGTACGCTCCAGGCAGAGGACGCCGAGCAGCACCAATCAGAGTGGCCATGGCGGCGCCTCCGTTCCTGGCCGCCCTCGCCGTCCTGGCGCTGTGCATCGGCAATGCGGCGGTGCGCGCGCAGACGCCGGCGTTCGCGTGCGACGCGTCGAACGCGACGCTGGGCGGGTACGGGTTCTGCGACCGGAAGGCGTCGGCGTCGGCGCGCGCCAAGGACCTGACGTCGCGGCTGACGCTGCCGGAGAAGGTGGGGTTCCTGGTGAACAAGCAGGCGGCGCTGCCGCGGCTGGGCATCCCGGCCTACGAGTGGTGGTCCGAGGCGCTGCACGGGGTGTCCTACGTCGGGCCGGGGACACACTTCTCGCCGCTGGTCCCGGGCGCCACCAGCTTCCCGCAGCCCATCCTCACCGCCGCATCCTTCAACGCCTCCCTCTTCCGCGCCATCGGCGAGGTCAGTCAGTAACCTCCTCCCCACCTGTTCGTGAGTTTGGATCCCGACGGGGCAGAGATGCCATCTTTCTTCCTCCGTCCGTTGCACTTGCATTTGCGGTTGCTTTCCCCGGTGGGCTAGCTTTCTCGTGGGAGAATGTTGTGCCTTGCCTTTCCTCGCTTCTTTCCCGTCAGTTCCTGGCTAAAGCGCGTCGTGGTACATTGGATTCGCGAGATAGGCTCTGGATTTCACTATTCCGATCCGTCCGCCGGCCGGCCGGATGGTTTACTTTCCGGCGGCGGCGTATTCCCACTGGGGACGCGCGGCATGCATTCAACCGCTGCTGTCAACCTACCAACTCTGTTAAAAGAAGCGCCGCCGCCGTAACATGCAATTTTTTTACGTATTAATCTAGAGTAGTCTGCGTGCGTTTTTGCTTCTTCGTTGCCATGGCATATATGTTCATGCTACAGTATGCATGAGTACGCTTTTGTCATAGGGAAAGTTTCACAATTTTGTGACTGCAAATCGATGTCCACATGTGGAGAGCACAAGCCACTCGCAGCGATAGATAGGTTTTCAGAGTAGTATTTTACACGTCACGCATCATTCCACCCGTCTTATAAAGAACGGATGATGCAGATCCGGCAGTGCCTGAGCATAATTAGTAGCATGGTAGTACATTGCCTCAACACCAGTAATAGTAGTACGTACTAGATCATGGAGAGCAGGGTAGTAATTTTCAAGTGTTTTGTTAGTAGCAAAAGGTAATTTCTTCCAAGTGTTAAAAATGGCAACCGTGCGAGGTCTCCGCCTGTGCGGCGCCCCCACGAATCACGACGTGATATGGTTCACGGGAATTTGTACGACGTAGCAACCAGGCGCCACAGCCGCAAGTTGGGGCTCCAGCGCTGGAATTTATCAACCCAACACCCTCGCACATGCGATATTCAAAACACCATTCACATCCACACTTCGTCCGGGGCATCACGGAGGACCACCTCGGAATACTACACTAATCCAGGGATCCCCACAACAACAGTCCTCTTCCTCCATGTGTGCGTACAGTGCGTAACACGGGCACTAATTATTCTGCTCCCGAGATGATACACTGATCCTGTCTGGCTGTCTTCCCTTGGACTGCATTCATTGGCCGCTAGCGGTAACCACACCACAGTACTGCCCGTCAGGCATCAGGAACAAATCCCCTCTTTTTCTCTCTCTTTGGGGCCCCATCATCCGTTGCCGTGGTTGAGGCGTCGCTGTCCCGTGGGGATTGATTCAGAGATGGGTGCCCAAAAGCTGCTCCATGATCAAGTTCTTGATTAGCAGTCGGCTCCGCGCCGCTTTTGCCCAAGTGCGCATCACCGTCGAGCGTCGACCACCTAGCCATTGTCCTCGTCCAGTTTGGAAAAGTGGCATTCCAACAACTTGCAGCAGCAGGAAACAATGCCGTTTTTTGCTTCTAGGAGTTCGACTGCATTTGGTTAGGAGATCAAGAGGTTGAGTTAGCTAAGCTAGATTTGTCAGAAGAAGCAAGCTAACCTAAGCTAAAATGGGCTAATTAGTCGCTAAGATTGGAACGATGTGAAGTTTAGTACGCGGGATTTAGGACTAATCTCTAGATTTTCTTGGAGAAGTTGGGTAGCTAGATTTAGGACTAATCGCTAGGTTTTCTTGGAGAAGTAGGGGCAGCTGGAATCGAACGGCCTGCCTACCTACCATATTAAGGTTCTCGATCATTATTCGTGCAAGAGAATTCAGCAGGTACTGACCACTTCAGAGACTTCTGTCTGTCTGCCATCCTGTTTTTCTTCGATCGGTTGCACCTACCATATCATGTCCATTGCCTGTGCTTGACCACCAGTGCACAGCTACCACTTCACTGTACCGTCGTGCATGCGCGTGTCACACGCAGAGAAGCTAACATTGCCCAAAATTAATTCTGATGATTTAGATCTGATTAAACGAAATTCTGATACTTTCTTGTGGCGTCTGAACCCTGAACTGAACTTTGGTGCAATGCAACAGGTGGTGTCGACGGAGGCCCGGGCGATGCACAACGTGGGGCTGGCGGGTCTGACGTTCTGGAGCCCCAACATCAACATCTTCCGCGACCCGCGGTGGGGCCGCGGGCAGGAGACCCCCGGCGAGGACCCGCTGCTGGCCAGCAAGTACGCCGTGGGCTACGTCAGGGGCCTCCAGGACGCCGGCGCCGGCAACGCCACCGACGGCGCGCTCAAGGTCGCCGCATGCTGCAAGCACTACACCGCCTACGACGTCGACAACTGGAAGGGCGTCGAGCGGTACACATTCGACGCAAAGGTACCAATAATTATACTGAATGAACTCCACTTCTTCTGCTAGCTGCTGCTGCAAAGTGGTGTGGCTTTGGTAGGTTAATTTTTGCTTGCATTGGTAGGCTGTCATGATTAGGTTGATGGCGATGTGAGGGGTGAGGTGTTTGTGGCGTGAGCGCTTTGTTGTGCTTTCTTTTCTTGCCGCTCTGCCTGCCTGCACCGGAGGATTGAATGGACTCTGCGTCTCTGCCTGACATGCGAGTAGCTGATGCTGTACGTGCGAGTTAATGAGTGTGCTAGCTTGCTGCAGCTTGCAAGCAGTTACTGACGAAAGCGCGTCCAGGATAAGTGGTACTACTACTGTCGTTTTGATCGTCCCATGTGGCGGCAACCCACCTTTCCTTTTCGCTAATTTAATAGATCCATCACCATTTTCTATAGCTACTAGATAGATAGGTCGAATCAATGTCAGCCAGGAGGAGTATTGAATTAGCTGATCCGTTGCTTGCGACGCCGCTCGACACCGATAACGGCATCGAATTTCTTCTGCTTCCTTGGTTCCGTGGAAGTAAAACTATGCTTCCCGTGAAAAAAAGGAGCTTCTTCTTTGGATCGACAGCAACTTGTTACTGCTTTCTACCTATACTACTACTGTAGTAGTTTGCACCCTGATCCACTCCAGTGCAAACTTAAATCAGACAGAAATGTTAGAGTGCTAGTTAGGCAAGGATTATGAAATGTCTTGACAAGTGTCGACCTGTTAATTAATCACCACAGAGTTGGTTGCAGCTCCCTGGAAATGGCAGATCCTGGCCATGACCATTGCCTGAAACGCATATGCTCCTCCTCGCTGGCAGCGTATGGGAGCCCTTGTTTGTCCCGGAATCTCTCCCTTTTTCTACGCATCAAGGGTACAGAGAGTAGTGCGGTGTTCTATATATAATCCTATTTCAAGCAAGGACAGAAGCAGGAGCAGTATACTATACCTTCTTAGTATTTTTTAGCCCCGTGAATGCTAAATTTGAATAATGGCGAGGCTAATCATGGGTGTCGTACTCGATATCGTGCATCGGGGCATGATTCGGCACTCGAAAGATTGTCACTAAGTGCGTGTCACTCCACAGCATTATTGCGAGAGAAGCAACACGCCAAAACTTTCTGAAGATCCATACCTGAGTGCACTGAACACTGTACATTGTGCAAGAAAGTGGAAGAACAAAAGGAAAACAATTAGTAGAAGAAAAGAGCAGGCCTGTAACTTTTTTTTTTCGTTATGTGAATTCAGGTGTCGCAGCAGGACCTGGACGACACTTTCCAGCCGCCGTTCAAGAGCTGCGTTCTCGACGGCAATGTCGCCAGCGTCATGTGCTCCTACAACAAGGTGAACGGGAAGCCCACCTGCGCCGACAAGGACCTCCTGTCCGGGGTCATCAGAGGGGACTGGAACCTCAACGGGTCTCTCCTCTTTCCCTAGCTTTGTCACCCTTTGATCGTGCAAACTGTGTGCTAGCTTGTTTCAGAGAATGATGTACATTCAGAGTTTCTGATTGTGTTCTTGTTTGAATCCCGCTGCAGGTACATCGTGTCTGACTGCGACTCCGTCGACGTGCTCTACACTCAGCAGCACTACACCAAGACGCCCGAGGAGGCTGCGGCCATCACCATCAAATCAGGTTAGTTCATCTGTCACAAAACATGTCTGAAACTATATATGCATCCCAGAGTGTGCAGTTCTTCAGTCAGACTGTTCGAATTTTCCTTTTGCTCGGAACCGTCAGACGATGGATGAAGAATTGCTAGGGTAATGGCCAACAGCTAGGCAATTACTTTGAGCCAAGATTAGCTTAGCTAGCTGTGGCCATCAAGTTGTTATTAGGATGTCCGGTGTAATTGATGAGATATTGGGGACGCCTTTTTAAGCTTTGGGGACCTTGACAACTGCAACCTGACCTGACAAAAATTATTCCCGGTTAGTGTCTTTGTGCCCACACAATTATCAGATACTGTTCTAGCAGATCTACCTAATTAGTTGTTGCAATTCAATCTGGTTAGTGCGCATGTCGTAGTATCAATACTATCTCTGTATTGATTATCAAGAGTAATCTGGTTAGCAGATCCACCTTATTCGTTGTGACCAATGTTGATGAAGCAGAAACGAAGAAAACAAAAATGTGAAATTGTTGAGGACCAGATCAGTTGATTCATAGAACTTCAAAAAATTTGTGTCGCACAAAACTCTACATTCAGATGTCTTCACACACCTGACATTGCCAAAATGGAATTGCGGCAGGGCTGGACCTGAACTGCGGAACCTTCCTGGCGGAGCACACGGTGGCGGCGGTGCAGGCCGGCGAGCTGTCGGAGGAGGACGTCGACCGTGCCATCACCAACAACTTCATCATGCTGATGCGCGTGGGCTTCTTCGACGGCGACCCGAGGGAGCTCGCCTTCGGCAGTCTCGGCCCCAGTGACGTGTGCACGGCTGCCAACCAGGAGCTGGCCCGGGAGACGGCCCGCCAGGGCATCGTGCTGCTCAAAAACAGCGGCGCGCTCCCGCTCACCGCCAAGTCCATCAAGTCCATGGCCGTCATTGGGCCCAACGCCAATGCCAGCGTCACCATGATCGGCAACTACGAAGGTATCGATCAAAGTTCTCACCGCTGCTCATGAATTTAGAATTGTTCAGTTAAGCAGAGGAGCTGTGGACTGAGTGTTTGTGTACTGATAATGCCTGTCAGGGACGCCGTGCAAGTACACGACGCCGCTCCACGGCCTGGGCGCCAACGTGGACACTGTGTACCAGCCGGGGTGCAGCGACGTCGGGTGCAGCGGTAACAGCCTCCAGCTCAGCACCGCCGTGGCGGCCGCAGCCAGCGCCGACGTGACCGTGCTCGTCGTTGGCGCCGACCAGAGCATTGAGCGCGAGAGCTTGGACAGGACGAGCCTCCTGTTGCCAGGCCAGCAGACGCAGCTCATCTCCGCGGTCGCCAACGCCTCCAGCGGCCCTGTCATCCTCGTCGTCATGTCGGGCGGACCGTTCGACATCTCCTTCGCCAAGGCCAGCGACAAGATCTCCGCCATTCTATGGGTTGGGTACCCCGGCGAAGCCGGCGGCGCCGCACTCGCCGACATCCTCTTCGGAAAGTACAACCCAAGTATGTGCATTTCATCATTTCTCAAGTACTCGCCGCCACGTTGCGTCGATCATTGTCTGACATGTCTGTTTGATCATGGTTGCAGGCGGGAGGTTGCCGGTGACATGGTACCCGGCGTCGTTCGCGGACACGGTGGCGATGACGGACATGCGGATGCGGCCGGACACGTCGACGGGGTACCCGGGCCGGACGTACCGGTTCTACACGGGCGAGACGGTGTTCGCCTTCGGGGACGGGCTGAGCTACACCACGATGTCGCACAGCCTCGTGTCGACGCCACCGTCGGAGGTGTCCGTGCAGCTGGCCGAAGACCACCCGTGCCGCTCGGAGGAGTGCGCGTCGGTGGAAGCCGCGGGCGACCACTGCGAGGGCCTGGCGTACGACGTGCACCTCCGGGTACGGAACGAGGGAGCGATGGCCGGCGGGCACACGGTGCTCCTGTTCTCGTCGCCGCCGTCGGTGCACGGCGCGCCGGCGAAGCACCTGCTCGGGTTCGAGAAGGTGTCGCTGGCGCCCGGGGAAGCCGGCACGGTGGCATTCAGGGTAGACGTGTGCAGGGACCTGAGCGTGGTGGACGAGCTGGGCCAACGCAAGGTGGCGCTCGGCGGCCACACACTGCACGTCGGGGACCTCAAGCACACCATGAACTTACGGTTCTGATCCAAGGGGATAGAAGAAGATGCTAGTCAGGATTTCATTTGATGGAAAAATGGGTCGTGGGAATTGGTTCAATGGAGGTGAAAATAATTTAGGGGCTCCCCGTTGGAACAGAATTGGATCCACGGGGAGCGTTGGGAAGGGGAGAAGGATTTATTTTGCTACTGTTGTTGGATTTGATTCGATTCGTTTGGAATTGGAGGGACGATGTGCAACTGTAATCAAGTGTTGGTTGATTGGAAGGGAGAAATAGCTCATTTCATCCAATCGATTCAATTCGAATCGTCTCTGGTTCTTGTCTCTCCCTTGTCTATCTCTGTTTTTCTTAAAGTAAAATACATGAATGGTACAGATACTTATCTGCGGGGTTCAGATACATCACCATGCATCCATTGGCCACGTGTGGGTCCCAGCTGTAGGTTGCGGAGGGGCTTTTCGGCGAAACATGAGTTAGCGTACACTGCGAAGGGGCTTTTCTACAAAATGTGTGTTGTTGTCTCTTCCTTCTTGTCAGTTCGCAGAATCAGTCAACCTCCATCTCCTGAGTTCGCAGAAAATAGAGAGAAGAGAGCCAGTGGCGGCGAAACCCTAGGTTGCACAAGCTCATGGGGAGGGTCGTGGTGGAGGGGCAGGCCCGTGCCCTCTGCTGCTTGCTGTCAACCTCAGCGGGTGCGGGATGTGGCGGAAATGGAGGCCGTTTTCCGTGGACGGAGGATGAGGCGAGGTGGCGGCACGAAAAAATCTACACCAAGGCCATGATGCTCTACTGTGTGCTGGCGTCGAAGGAGGAGAGGGCATCCATGGCGGAGCCAATCGGCTGGCGACCATTGCTCAACCCTGACGTGAGCATGGAGGACGTTCGCGTCCTCCATATGCGGGTGAACGCAAGGTTCCAATCCCCATGGTGATGCTCCAGGCGGAGCTCACCGGTGATGATAGGATCTGGACAGAGGGTGATAGCTAGGCAACGACAATGGCAGCAAGACGATCTTCTGTTGCTCCATAGGTAGGTGTCCTCCCCTGCCTCGATTTAGTTAACTCTGAATCTAGTTGTGCATTTGTATGTGTTTTCAAAATTCAGTTAACTAGACATTCTTTTTTGTTGCTCAATTCCCATAATAATAGTAGATCAAAAGGGGAATTCCATGATGATAATGCCATGCTGCTACGGTAGATTGGTGAACTAGAGCAAGAGCTAAAGGAATTGAAGGCTTCTAAGGTAGATTGGTGAACTAGAGAAAGAGCTAAAAGAAATGAAGGCTGGGAAGAAGAAAATGGTGAAGAAGCATTTGGTGGAGATGAGAAATAGGGATAATAAGGAAATTAGGGTAGTGATTGTAGTTTATGCTTGTGTAGTGGTGTATGCATGCGTTGCGATGATCATTAGGGTCTTTCTGTGATGCTAGTGTTTGATGTTATTTGCTCAGTGTAAGTATTGGATGTTGTTATCCAAATAGCTATGAATAATGTGAGTTGCCTTTGTCAAATCTTTCATTGCAATTGTATCCCTAGTTCTAGAATCTATCAATCTGTGACTCAACGATTGTATCTATGAAATAAAGTTGTGTTTTATATGAACTGAGACTGGAACCAAATTCAGTACATATTCCTAAAATATAATACACTTGTCCAAAAAAGTCACAAATACTAGCTAGAAGCTTCAACATTATTGCTAGATCAAACAGATGATCATTACAATTTTTAATTGAAAAAACATCATGTCCTCCTACGTGGCCCAAACTCATCAAACATGTTCACCTAATTGGCATTTTGAGGCACACTTGCATTGTGAACAATGGATTTTATTGTGCTTCTTATACCATTTGCTAACCATCCTCTTTGTTCAACTTCTATCTGTAATACAGATTTCTCTTCAACTCTCTCTACCCACCTTCTCTCTGATGACAACTTCTTCTCAGCATTTTTCTTCTCCAAAGCTTCTTTTTTCTCAGCAACTTCCTTTCTCACCTCTACTACAATCAACCCTTTTCTTCTCCCTCTTTGCTACAAGCTCTGCTGCTTTTGCTTAGGCTTGTTCTGCCTTCTTTTGATCCTGATCAACTCTTTTTCTGGCAGCATCTTGTGCTTTCTTCAATTTTGCTGAGAATCTCACTTCTAAGATAGCTAACTTTCTTTAGCCGCCTTGTTATTCTACCTCTACAAGTCTAGCAAATTTTGTTGTAGCTCTCCTTGTGTAAGAGTAGATGTTGGCTCCTGATTAAGGATCAAGCTTTGGGCGGTACTAATGAATGCAAACTGGGGAATTTGTTGTGCTTCAACATTGCTCACAAATTGGTGTCTTAGAAGTAAATTTAAGTGTGAGCAAGATTAAATTATCTACATGTATATTGGCAATATTACATGAACACTTACCTCCTAAACCATGTTCCAACAACTATATCTTCGTAAAATGTTTGCCCGGTCCCTATTATCTTCTTTTAATTCTAAACCATGCATCTTTTAAAGTTTCTCCATATTTTTCTTAAAAGTAGTTGTATTCATGCGAATAGGGTTCCTTGCCGTCTCACATGCTTACAAGAAATAAATCTACACTAATTTTTATGTGTTTTTGGTGTGTAGGAAAAGGTAAAAATAAATACTTGGAAGTAAAAAAGAAAGGGGGAGGAAAACCGAAGGCAAAACGAAATAAAGCGGAAAAAAGACAAAAAACAAGACAAAAGTAAGTTGATTTAAAAATCTAAAGGAGAAGAAAAACTCATAAATTTAAGCAATCTCCCCAAGATTGGGTGATTGACCACCCTAGCGATGGTGCATGGTGAAGATGGCATGACCTATGATGAACTCCTTAGATCCTCGGCAACTGCACCAAAAAATAGTCTTGATGACCCCCAATATATGTGTGTGCCAACTCGCTGGGACTCTAAGTGCAGAGTGATGTAGTAAGTGTCTTTTCTCCACAAAGGTGACTCGGGGTTTATATTGAACTCTCAGGGATCTACTCATAGCTCTTATCCTTATCCTCTTCAAGCAATCTATAAATCAAAAACAAATGCTTTGTGTCCCCAATTCACCGTGCGGTTGTTAAGCACAAGGTATAGTGTAAATAAAATAAAACTAGAATTAATTAAACTAGGAAGGTAAAAATACATAAGGACAATAGATCTAATTATGGAAAGCAAACTATAATAAATAAGAAAAGTAAAAATAATTAAATGAAATATATTTTTGGGTTTTTGGTATGATATGCAAGAAATAAATATTTTTATATTTTTGAATTCAATTAAGGTAAAAAAATTGTAAAGGCAAGTAAACGGTGTTTCTTATGATTAAAAGGACCGGGGTCTATAGTTTCACGTATCTACCCTCTCAAAGATTATAGTGGACATAAAACAACTTACATAATGATATAGATATGACTAGAAATTTATAGTGTTTGATTCGCATTCATATGGACATCACGTCCTAATTTAAAGATGATGCAACACACAACACATCTCACTTATACTCCTCTAGAGAAGGAAAACTCCATGCTATATAGATTTAGTTACAAGAGTATAGATTTAGGCACTTTAACATGATGTCTAGATATCAAATATGCTACCTTGAACAAACAAGAATCATCTATTGCTTCACTAGATGGTTGTAAAACAAGCATCTACCTTCTCCCTAGTGAGGTAACAAACAAGGTAAAAAAACCATAGTGGATCTCAGATTTACTGTCACTACCCAATCACCACTACCATGTTACTCCATGTAATTCACACACTCTCTTGCATACAAGTATGATCAATACAAGTAATTAAGAACATGATAGTAATATGCATCTACTCATACATCAAACTCAGAATAAGAATTGCAATCTCAAATATCATATCATAAGATCTAGATCCACCACATAGATGTCCCTGATCATGTTATGCAGCTCACATGGATCTAATACAATTATATCACAAGAGAGATATAGAGATGCAGATCAAGATACTCCCATAAACTCGTAGTCTAAGGGTGGACTACCCCCTTCTCATCATGGAGGTGCTAGGGAAGATGTTGGTGCCATGGTTATACCCTGCGGGTACATGGAATTAGTATACTTTGTCCAGCCCAAGGAAGTCCCACAAGAATATACGCGGCCTGTGGAGATTTTCGGGTGGCCCAAGCCCATGGCGTCTTCGGATCCTTGGAGAGCAAGTCTAGAGTAGATAGAATATTCAAAGGGGCAAACCCTAACTTGTAACCGACTCGATCTGTGCCCAAGACCTGCCTATCTCTATATAAAGGCTAGGAGGACACGACGAGGAGGGCAAATTCTCACCGCATACACACCTCCACGCCAGATTGCATCTGCGCACCCCTGTACTTTTTGGTTCCGCCGTAATCAAGAGCTGACAAGCAGGAGTAGGGTTTTCCCTCCGGGGGCCTGAACCTGGGTAAATCTCGTGTCCCCTGGTTGCTTGTCTGTTAACCGTTCCGCGATCTACAGCACCTCCATCTTCTCCAAAACCCAAGCTCATAACAATGGGCATTGACGAGTCGAAACCTCGTCAATTGGTGCCGTCTGTGGGAAGCGGAGGCGCTAATTGTGCGATTGTGACGGTCCCAACCAAAGCGATCTACAACTCCTCGGCGACGGAGAGCCATCTCATCTTCGGTGCTTTCGACTTCACCGCCCACTCGCCAGCCACTATGAAGGATCTCGAGCTCGTAGGCGACGGGATCGAGAATTCTGTTTGGGAGCTTCTGCTTCCAGGTGGGACAGACCGGCACTCTCCGCCTCCCAGAGTGGGTGCCACTGCCATCAATCAGGCCCGCCTCATGGGCACCGCATCCCAACGTGCTACGCACGTCAACGCTGACAGATGAGTCATACGACAGCAGCTGCTGCTACGGTTCCAGATCAGAAAGCTGCGGCAGCAGCGATCCGATCCGCGGACGCTACCAGTGCGCCATGGTCATCCAAAGCGATGTGGAACAACAACCACCAGGTTCGAGTGCCCACGTGCCACCACCCAACCCACAGGGTGAAAACGGAGAAAATAGGAGGCAACCATCCCTACCGCCCAACGAGGGCGACGTTGCCGCCTACAACCGGATCAACCTCAACAAGGACGGATGGCGCCAGGCACGCGAATCCGTAGCAGGCAACAAGATCCTACCCGTGAATTCTTCACGTGACCTGCTGATGGCGTACCACCTCCTCCTCATCGGTGAGCACAACACGCAAGTGAAGCTGCAGGAGAAGCTCGACAAACGCAAGCAAGCAGCCTCAGAGTCTAGCGCGCGGTGAGCTGTGCTCTCCGCCGCTGGTGGATCCAGCTTGCACGACAATCAAGCCAACAAGCATCTCTCTCGCACGGATAACATGGATCCCGCTGCACGTCGCGAGGTCACCTGAACCCTAAACACGTCCTTCATGGATATGGACGTCAACGACAACGTCATACCGAAGATGCCGCAAGCTACGATCATGGCAGCCACCACATATCTCGCGTCCCATCCACCTTCGATGGGGGACCCGAAGAAAGCTATGCACAAGTCCGCACTAGCCAGCCTCGGACTCGTCGGAGCTGCTCTCCACAATGAGGCTCTTGTGGAGCCTAAGAACAAAGCTGCGGTCAGATTCAACCGCAGCCCCACGCCCTCATCCGACGAGGAGCAAGACGAGCACGATCTACCTCGACGATGCAAGAGTCCGAGATGTCGCAGCCGCGACTACGACGCTCGAAGCGACCTTGCTCAGCGCAAGGTCACCAAGGCACACGCCAAACGCGCGTGCTCAACCGAATCTGAAGAGGATGACGATGGAGAACTCTATGGAGCTCAATGCTTCAGCAGATCTGTTCGGCGAACGCGGATGCCGAGAAATTTCAAGCTTCCTTCGGACACTCTGAAGTTTGATGGGACACATGACCCGAAAGCCTGGCTCAGCGACCACCTGTCGTCCGTCAAGCTGCACGATGGTAACAAAAACACCGCCCTACAATGCCTTCAGCTGCAGCTGACAGGTGCAGCTCGAATCTGGCTCAGCAGCCTGTCTTCAGGCTCAATGCGAAACTGGGAGGAACTGGCATACAGTTTCATCTGAAACTTCAAAGGCACCAGCAAAAGGCCAGCCTCAATCGAGGAGCTACGGGCCGGCACCCAACGAACGGGCGAATCCATTCGCTCGTACATACTATGATGGTCCAACATCAAGAACTTTGCGGTACACATCTCCGAGGAGAGAACGATTGACGCCTTCAAGGATGGTATCAAACGCCCTGACTTCAAGGAAGAACTTGGGCGCATCAAGACCAAGACACTCGAACACCTCATGGACATCGCCAACACGTGGGCAGATGGCGATGATTCCCTACACCGAGCGCATTCGGATGAGGAGGATGAATACGGCCGCAGACGCGAGCGTCGTAGAAAGTGAAGATCGCGCGTCTATGATGATCGTGATAGACCCGACATGGTTGCGGATGGCTACACCGAACGCCGCAACGAAAGCAACTGCAGCAGTGGAGGATAACGTGGAAGCAACTGCCACGACGGAGGACGCCCCGCACAGACGTGGCAACATCACAACCGCGACGACGAGCCCTCGACATACGACAAGTTGTCGGGACCTTGCACCATCCACTTCTACATCGACAAGCAGGATGGCAAAAATAAGGCCAGCCACATATTGAAGGATTGCCGCGAGTTCCAAAAACTCAGCAAGGGTCTCACCCAGATGCGACGCCAGATCCTGAACCCCGGGTTCGGGCCCACACCTGCACCAAGTGACATCGCCCACGGAGCTCCTCCACCACCACCCGTGGGACCTTCAAATCAAGCAATCGCACCCGTGCAAAACAACGGCGTAAACGGGTACCCCGCGCTAAAAGGGTCATTGGTGATCCAAAAAGGGCGCCCAACAAACAGGGTGCAAAAGAAGATCACCCGCCAAGTCAGCCTGGCTGTGACCGTTCCACCCGCCATCCCTAAGTACCTCAGCGGCTCAGAGTCCTGCATGACATTCAGTCGTTCGGATCACCCCCACCAGATCCCTCGCCCAGGTCATGCTGCCCTGGTGCTTGAGGCGCAGATCAAAGGGTTCGATATGAGACGCGTCTTCATGGATGGCGGAAACGGCATCAACCTGATATTCGCTAGCACCCTAGCAGCAATGCGGATCCTGCTATGCAGCCTGGAACAATCCGACACAATGTTCCACGTCATAGTCCCAGGGAAGGGCATATATCCTCTGGGAAAGATATGGCTCGAAGTCATATTTGGCAAACCCGAAAACTTTCGATGTGAGCATCTCGAGTTTGAAGTGGTGGACTGGCCATCACAATACCACTCCATCCTCGGACGCGTGGCATTCACAAGGTTCCTGGAAGTACCGCACTATGCGTACCTGCTACTCAAATGCTAGGGCCTAGGGGCATCATCACGGTCCAGGGCAGCTTCACCCAATCCGACCACTGTGACAGAGACTTCAACATAATCTCCCATTCATTCGGCATGCAGGAGGAGCTCACGAGGCTTCGAGAGGTGACAGACAACGGGGCACCCCCAGTCTCTAGGCAAAACGCACCTAACATGTCGTTTGACTCAGCAGTCAACACGAAAAAGGTGCAGGTCCACCCGACGGACACCTCCAAGACAGCGCTGATCGCCAATGACCTCAGCCCCGCATAGGAAAGCGCGCTCGTAGAATTCCTTCGTGAGCACTGGGAAATCTTCGCCTGGTGTCCTGCGAACATGTCAGGAGTTCCCAGAGAATCCGCTGAGCATGCACTCAAAGTGTTTCGAGACGCCAAGCCCGTCAAACAGTCCATCCGATGATTGTCCGAGCCATGGGCCGAAGCCGTCGGAGTCAAAGTCAACATACTGCTCGACGCCGACTTCATCCAGGAGATCAAGGAGAGCGATTGTCTAGCCAACACTGTGCTGGTACCTAAAAAGACACGGACATCCTGCGGATGTGCGTGGACTTCACGTCGCTCAACAAGCACTACCCAAAGGATCACTTCCCTCTCCCTCGGATCGACCAGATCATCGATTCGACTGCAGGATGCGAGAAACTCTCCTTCCTCGATGCCTACTCAGGCTACAATCAGATCTGACTGAAGGTCGAATATTAGGAGAAAACAGCGTTCATCACACCGTTCGGAGTATTCTGCTACAACACAATGCCCTTCGGGCTGAAGAAAGCAGGTGCCACGTACCAGCGGTTCATGCAAGCGTGCCTGAAGAGCCAGATTGGCCGCAACATACAGGTCTATGTCGACGACATAGTCGTCAAGACAAGGGAGGCCAATACATTGATCGACAATCTCCACGAGACGTTCGACAACCTCGATCACTACAGGATCAAGTTGAACCCATAAAAGTGTGCCTTCGGCATCCCATCTGGCCAACTACTTGGCTACTTCATCTCCCAGTGAGGGATCGAGGCGAACCCGAAGAAAATCCGGGCCATACTGGCCATGGAGAAGACGAAGAACCTCAAAGGTGTCCAACAGCTAGCTAGGGGCATCGCGGCGCTGAGCAGATTCATCAGCCGCATGGGTGAGAAGGCCCTGCTTTTCTACCAGCTGCTACGCAAAGCAGACATTCGAGTGGACACCTGAAGTAGACGACGCATTCGAAGATCTGAAGCGACTGCTCTCCACCTCGCCCGTCCTGGTCACGCCAAAGGAACGCGAGCCTCAGCTGCTATACATAGCAGCCACACATCAGGTGGTAAGCACCGTACTCCTGGTCGAACGACCCGAAGAAGGCAAGACCCATGGGGTCCAACGCCCAATTTACTACCTCAGCAAGGTATTGACGCCAAAAAAATAGAGGTACCCTCACTACCAGAAGCTCGCCTACAGCGTGTTCATGATAGCCCGTCGGCTGAGCCGCTACTTCTAGGAGCATCAGATAATGGTCGTCAACGAGGCACCACTGTCCAACATCCTAAACAAACCCGAAGCTACAGGATGCGTAGCCCTGTGGGGCATCGAGCTATCTCCTCTAGACATTGTCTACGAGCGGCGCCATGCGATCAAAATCACAGGTCCTCACTGACTTCTTCGTCCACCGGATGGAGCTCCAGCTGCCGGATACCCCGGACATGACGCAGTCATGGACAATGCACTTCGATGGCTCCAAGCGTGAGGCCGGAGTAGGAACTGGCATCATACTAACATCCCCACAAGGCGATAAGATGAAATATGTCCTTCAGATGAAATTCCGCGCCTCCAACAACGAGGCCGAATACGAGGCCCTCATCCACGGCATGAGGATGGCCAAGATCTGCGGTGCAACGCGCCTAGTCATCTACGGTGAATCGAACCTTGTCGTCCAGCAGGCGATGAACGAGTGCGACGCACACGCCGCCAACATGATCGCATATCGCACACTCTACAACTCACTCGAAGCAGACTTTGATGGATGCGAGCTTCGACACGTTGGAATGGAAAGCAACGAAGAAGCCGATAGACTCGCCAACATTGGCTCGATCTGTGCACGGGTGCCACCGGGTGTGTTCCTCGAACAAATCTGTGTACCTTCCATCAAAAGGAAATTCCCCAAGGGATCACCCGAAGAAGCAGAGCACTCGGGGGCTGCACTACCCGAAGGACAGGAAGGACCCGAAAAGCTCGACACGGAGGTCGTGTTGGTCAACCTGATGCAGGTCATGGCAATCGAAGAAACATGGACGCAGCCGTACCTTTGGTACCTAATAAACAGATAATTGTCTGATGACCCGACAGATGCCCGACGCATATCTCGTCGGTCCAAGGCCTTCACCATCATCAATGGCGAGCTATACAAGCGCAAAATTTCGGGTGTACTCCAAATGTGCGTCACCATCAATGACAGCAAAACCATCCTCCAAGACATCCATGAGGGCATCTGCGGCCATCACGCGGGCAGCCGCTCCCTTGTCGCCAAAGCTCTACGAGCTAGATTCTACTGGCCAACGGCCATGAATGATGCCCAGGACATCGTCCAGAGGTGCAATGGCTGCCAGAGGTTTGCGGATAAGCCACATGCACCAGGGTCGGAGCTTAGGCCCATACCCATGGCCTGGCCCTTCGCCTAATGGGGCCTTGACATGATCGGCAAGCTGCCCAAATCCTCGAAAGGAGGCCACGTCTACCTCCTGGTCGTAGTCGACAAGTTCACCAAGTGGATCGAGCCCATGCCCGTCACCAACCAAAAGGGCAAAACGGCTGTCAAGTTCTTCGAGTCCATAGTCTACAGGTTCGGCGTACCACACAGCATCATCACGGATAACGGGTCGAACTTCATCTCTAAGGAATTCCAGGACTTCTGCGAAGGCCTAGGCATCAACATATCATACGCTTTGATATGTCGGAAACGTATCTATAATTTTTGATGCTCCATGCTTGTTTAGTATCTACTTTGCTTTGCTTTGTCTGCACTTTGAGGTGTTTTTATATCTTTTCTGGAACTAACCTATTAACAAGTTGCCACAGTGCCAGTTGCCTATTTTCTTCTGTTTTTGGTTCCAGAAAGGCAGAAAATCAAAATTCTTGGAATTGGACGGGACAAATGTCAAAGTTATTATTTTTTCCGGAGCAACACGGAACCACGAAGCAGAGCCGGAGGGGGGCCACAGGGTGGCCAAACCCCCCTAGGTGCGGGCAAGCCCTGGAGGCGCCTGGAGGCGGTGTGGGCCCCCTAGACCCCCACCGACCTTGATTCCTGAGCCTATAAGAAGCCTTCGATGGGAAAACCCTAAAGAATCCTGAAGAAATCCACGAAAACCTTCGTAGCGCCGCCGCCACCGAAGGGGACATTCGGGGGACAGAAAGTCTCTGTTCCGGCACCCTGCCGGGACGGGGGAAGTGCCCCCGGAGCCATCTCTATTGATCTCCATCGCCATCTTCATCACCGTTGTTGATTCCCATGATGAGGATATTGGAATTATGCCCTAGAGGCAATAATAAAGATGTTATTGTTATAATTCTTGTTCATGATAAAGTTTATATTCCATGCTAGAATTGTATTAAGTGGAAACTTTAATACTTGTGTGGTTTATGAACAACACCGTGTCCCTAGTATGCCTCTATGGACTAGCTCATTGATTAATGATGGTTAAGTTTTCCTAACCATAGACATGAGTTGTCGATTAATAATGAGATCATATCATTGGGAGAATGATATGATGGACAGACCCAAACTAAGCGGAGCAATTAGATCGTGTCATTGTGTTCATCTTTGCAAAGCTTTTCTTATGTCAAATATTGTATTCCTTAGACCATGAGATAATACAACTCCCTGGTATCGGAAGAAAGCTTTGAGGTCATCAAACGTCATCCTATGAGAGGGTGATCATAAAGGTGTCTCTCAGGTGATCGGAAAGTACCTGTTGGGTTGTATGTATCGAGATGGGATTTGTCCCTCCCAAGTCGGAGAGATATACTTCGGGCCCACTCGGTAATCGATATCAACACCGCTTGCAAGCATGTGATTAAGGAGTTACTCACAAAGTGATATCGGATTACGGAACGAGTAAAGTACTTGTTGTGGACGAGATTGAACTAGGTATGACGGTACCGACGTCAAATCTCGGGCAAGTAAAATATCGCGAGAAGAAGGGAATATATATATATGGGATTGATTGAATCCTGGCATCGTGGTTCATCCGATATGATCATCTATGAATGTGTGGGAGTCAATATGGGTTTCCAGACCCCGCTGTTGATTATTGATATAAGATCATGTCTGCATATTCTCGAACCCGAAGGGTCACACACTTAACGTGTCTCGACGCTAGGATAGATTGGATAAATTGTTTTATGAGTTTTTGTTCGGAGTCTCGGATGGGATCCAAGACATCACGAGAGGTTCCGGAATGGTCCGGAGAATAAGATTCATATAAGGCAATGCAGTTTTTGGAGTTCGGAATAGTTTCGGGTTAATCGGTATTGTACCAGAAGCTTCTAGAACCTTCCGGAGGGAGACCAACGTGGCCCCACCTGCCGGGAGGGGGCATGGGCCTATGAGGAGTTCCCTGGCCGCATTAGGCCAGGGGCACAAGGCCCCATAGGGCCCAGCCGGCCAAACCTAGGGCAAACCCTAGGGGAGCTTCTAGAAGGGGGGATTTGCCCCCCCCCACTCCTCTCTCCTTGGCCGCCGGCCCTAGGGATTGGGGGAGGGGCAAGGGCTGGCCGCCCACCCCTCTATATAAAGAGGGCTGGGGGCGCACCCCCTCCCACACCTCCTCCTCAAGCCCTAGCCGCCCTACTGCCCTCCTCTCTCTCTCTCCCTCCTGACTGCACGTAGGCGAATCCCTGTTGCAGAAACTCTCCACCACTTGCACCGCGCCGTCGCGTTGTAGATCCAATCCGTCTCTCCACCATACTTGCTGGACCGAGGAAGAAGGAGACGTCGAGGTGCTGCACGTGTGCATCTCTCGGAGGCGTCGCCACTTGCGGTGTTAGATCGGATCGGATCGCGAGGAGGAGAAGCGAGTACGACTACATCACCCACGTTCCGACGAACGTTCCGCTGCGCGAATATTCAAGGGTATGAAGATCTCATCTATTTCCCCTCGTTGTTTGCATCTCCTAGATTATATCTTGGCTTTCCCATTCGCATCCATAGAATTTTTTTGATTTACTATGCTGCAAAACCCTTCAGTGGTATCAGAGCTAGATCTATGCGTAGATGTGTTTCACGAGTAGAACGCAACATGGTTGTTGCGGGCGTTGATGTTTTATGTTGCAAGCCTCTTGTTTGTGTTCTTCTTATGACGCGGGATAGTGAGATTGAAGCGGTCCAGGCCAACCTTACGCGACGTCGTTCGCGAGACCGGCTCCGCACTTGACGTGTGGCTTGTTCCACACATGCGGCTGGTGGATGCCAGTTTCTCTCACTATAGTTGTCATGGGATTTACACCGGAGTTTGGCAACCATAATATCACCGTTGTGGCTTTCCGTAGGTAAGAATCGTTCTTAGCTTGCTACTCCCATAATCCACGTAAAACATGCAACAACAAAGTAGAGGCGTCTAACTTGTTTTTACAGGGAGTGTTTTCTGTGATATGGTATGGCCCAAGATGTGACGTGTATGTTGTATGCAATGATCATGTTTTGTAATGTTTCACGACTTGCATGTCGATGAGTACACAACCGGCAGGAGCCATATGGTTGTCTTTATAATTGTGTATGACCTGTGTGTCAACTTCTTATACGCCATGTAATAGTTTCACTTTATCGCTAAGTAGTTAGCAATAGTTGTAGTTGCTATTCGTGGTGGAGGCAATCATGGTGGAGTGATGGAGATCATGCCGGCACGCACAAGATGGAGATCATTGCGCGAAGATTGGCTATACCATGTCACATAAAGTTATATGCATGTGATGTTTATCCTTTTATGTATCTTATTATGCTTAGATCGCGACGGTAGCATTATAAGATGATTCCTCACTTAAAGATCAAGATAAAACTGTGTTCTCCCCATGTATGCACCATTTCAAAAGTTCGTCGTGTCCAAGCATCACGTGATGATCGGGTGCTATAGACTCTATGTTCACATACAACGGGTGCAAGCCAGTTTTGCACACGCGGAAATACTTGGTTTTTACTTGACGAGCCTAGCATGTACAGACATGGCCTCGGAACACATGAACCGAAAGGTTAAGCATGAGTCATATGAATGATATGATCAAATGGCTAAGTCCAACTTCAACTTCAACGTTTTCGTTGAGAAGGAAAAGCTTAGAAACAATGGGTCTAACTTCACCAATTGGTTCCGCAATCTAAGAATCATTCTCTCTGGCGGTCAAAAGGAATATGTCCTTGGGAAAGCGTTAGGTGACCCCCCTGCTGCAACTGCGCCGACTGATGAGAAAACTGTCTATCAGTCGCGCAAAGATGATTATGGTGTGATTAAGAGCACCATGTTGTTTGCTATGGAACCGGAACTTCAAAATCGTTTTGAAGACTATCCCGTGCCCTTTGAGGATCTGAAAACTATGTTTCAGACTCAGGCCCGTTCTGAGAGATATGAGATCTCTGAGAAATTCTTTAACTGCAAGATGGAGGAAGGGAGTTCCGTTAGTGAGCACGCCATAAAGATGTCGGGCTACACTCAACGCCTTGAGCAACTGGACTGCAAGATTCCAGAGGAGCTCAAGATTGACAGGGTTCTGCAAACATTCCGTCCCAGCTACAAAAGTTTTGCAGTGACTCATAATCAGATTGGTTCCACTGATACGATCACCGAGCTCTTCGCAAAGCTGAAGGCTGTGGAGGTGGACATCAAAAAGGATAATCATGTGTTGATGGTCAATAAGCCCCCCACCTTCAAGAAAGGTAAGGGTGCAAAGAATCCCTTCAAGAAAGGCGGCGGCAAGCGCGTTGCCCCTGCTGAGAAGAAGCTCAAGTCTGGACCAAAGCCGGACACTGAGTGCTTCTATTGCAAGGACAAGGGTCACTGGAAGCGCAACTGTCCGAAGTACTTAGCGGACAAGAAGGCTGGCACTATCAAAGGTATATTTTATATACATGTTATTGATGTTTTCCTTACTAGCCCTCGTTGTAGTGCCTGGGTATTTGATACTTGTAACTCAAAACAGGAGCTACGGAATAGACGGCGGCTTGCGAGGGATGAGGTGATGATGCGCGTTGGCAACGGATCAAGAGTTGATGTGATGGCCATCGACACGCTCTCCTTAGTTTTACCTTCGGGATTAGTTTTAAACCTTAATAAATGTTATTATGTGCCTGCGTTGAGCATGAACATCATATCTGGATCGTGTTTATTGCAAGACGGTTATTCATTTAAATCCGAGAATAATGGTTGTTCTATTTATATGAGTAACATCTTTTATGGTCATGCACCTGCTGTGAATGGTTTATTTCTTCTGAATCTCAAAAGGGATGAAACACACATCCATAACATTGACGGTAAGAGATGCAAAGTAGATAGTGATAATACTACTTATTTGTGGCACTGTCGTCTAGGTCATATTGGTGTAAAGCGCATGAAGAAACTCCATTCTGATGGACTTTTGGAGTCTCTTGATTTTGAATCATTTGACACATGCGAACCATGCCTCATGGGCAAGATGATCAAAACCCCGTTCTCCGGAATGATGGAGCGAGCAACGGACTTGTTGGAAATCATACATACCGATGTATGTGGACCGATGAGTGTTTTGACGCGCGGTGGATATCGCTATTTTCTCACTTTTACTGATGACTTAAGTAGATATGGGTATATCTATTTAATGAAACATAAATCTAAAACATTTGAAAAGTTCAAGGAATTTCAGAATGAAGTGGAGAACCATCGTAACAGAAAGATTAAGTTTCTACGATCCGATCATGGAGGTGAATATTTGAGTTATGATTTTCTCACGCATCTTAAAGAAAGCGGAATCGTTTCGCAACTCACGTCACCCGGAACACCACAGCGCAATGGTGTGTCTGAACGCCGGAATCGAACTCTATTAGATATGGTCCGATCAATGATGTCTCTTACTGATTTGCCGTTATCATTTTGGGGTTATGCATTAGAAACCGCTGCATTCACTTTAAATAGGGCACCATCTAAATCCGTTGAGACGACACCGTATGAACTGTGGTTTGGTGCTAAACCTAAGTTGTCGTTTCTTAAAGTTTGGGGATGCGAAGCTTACGTCAAGAAGTTGATGCCGGACAAGCTCGAACCCAAAGCGGAGAAATGCGTCTTCATAGGATACCCTAAGGAAACTATTGGGTATACCTTCTATCACATAACCGAAGGCAAAGTGTTTGTCACAAAGAACGGTTCCTTTCTTGAGAAGGAGTTTATCTCGAAAGAAGTGAGTGGGAGTAAAGTAGAGCTAGACGAGGTTGTTGAACCTTCTCTTGAATTGGAGAGTAGCGCAACACCTGAAATTGTTCCAGTGCCGCCTGCACCAATAATAGAGGAAGCTAATGACAAGGATCATGAAGCTTCGGACGATGCTGCTACTGAACGTCGCAGGTCGACAAGGTCGCGTGCCCCTCCTGAGTGGTACGGCAACCCCGTCTTGACTGTCTTGTTGGTAGAAGACAGTGAACCTACGAACTATGAGGAAGCGATGATGAGCCCAGACTCTGAGAAATGGCTAGAGGCCATGATATCCGAATTGGGATCCATGAGCGAAAACCAAGTATGGACTTTGGTGGACCCTCCTAGCGACCGAAAGGCCGTTGAGTGCAAATGGATCTTCAAGAAGAAAACAGACGCGGATGGTAATGTTACCGTCTATAAAGCACGACTTGTCGCAAAAGGTTTTCGACAAGTTCAAGGTGTTGACTACGATGAGACTTTATCTCCCGTAGCGATGTTTAAGTCCATTCGGATTTTATTAGCAATTGATGCGTTTCATGATTATGAAATATGGCAGATGGATGTCAATACTGCGTTCCTCAATGGCAACATTGATGAAGAGTTGTATATGATGCAACCCGAAGGTTTTGTCGATCCTAAGGATGCTAATAAAGTAAGCAAACTTCAGCGTTCCATTTATGGACCGAAGCAAACATCTCGGAGTTGGAACCTTCGTTTTGATCAAGTGATCAAGAGCTTTAGATTTGTTCCAAATTGCTACGAAGCTTGTATCTACAAGAAAGTGAGTGGGAGCTCAGTGACATTTCTGGTACTATATGTGGATGACATATTGATTATTGGAAATGACATTAACATGCTTAACAATGTGAAGAGTTATTTGAACAAGTGTTTTTCAATGAAAGACCTAGGTGAAGCTGGTTATATATTGGGCATCAAAATCTATAGAGATAGACAAAGACGCCTAATAGCTTTAAGCCAGAGTACATACCTAGACAAAGTTCTGAAAAGGTTCAGAATGGATAAGGAAAAGAAAGGTTCAGTGCCTATGTTGTCAGGTAAGATATTGAGCAAGGCTCAGTGTCCAGCTATGGTAAATGATAGAGAAGCTATGAGCAAAGTGCCTTATGCCTCGGCCATAGGTTCTATCATGTATGCCATGCTGTGTACTAGATCGGATGTGTCCAATGCTCTTAGTTTGACGAGCAGATACCAAAGTGATCCAGGAGTGGAACACTTGACAGCCGTGAAGAACATCCTAAAGTACCTAAATAGGACTAAAGAAATGTTCTTAGTCTATGGAGGTGATGAACAACTCGTCGTAAAGGGTTACGTCGACGCTAGTTTCGACACCGACAAGGATGATTCTAAATCTCAAACAGGATACGTTTATATTTTGAATGGAGGAGCTGTGAGATGGAGAAGCTGCAAGAAAAGCGTGATCGCGGGATCTACAGTAGAAGCGGAATACATGGCTGCTACAGAAGCGTCAAGTGAAGGAGTTTTTATCAGGAACTTTATCGCTGAGCTTGGCGTGGTTCCAAGTGCATTGGACCCACTGGAGATATTGTGTGACAACATTGGCACCATAACACTCGCTAAGGAACCAAGATATCATCCAAAGACCAAGCATATCAACCGCAAGTTTCTTATAATCCGCGATTATATAGCAGATGGAGATCTGAAGATTAGCAAAGTACATACAGATCTGAATGTCGCAGATCCATTGACTAAACCTCTTCCACGTGCAAAACATGATCAACACCTTAGTGCCATGGGTGTGAGATTATTGCCAAATGTAAACTAGATTATTGACTCTAGTGCAAGTGGGAGACTATTGGAATTATGCCCTAGAGGCAATAATAAAGATGTTATTATTATAATTCTGGTTCATGATAAAGTTTATATTCCATGCTAGAATTGTATTAAGCGGAAACTTTAATACTTGTGTGGTTTATGAACAACACCGTGTCCCTAGTATGCCTCTATGGACTAGCTCATTGATTAATGATGGTTAAGGTTTCCTAACCATAGTGTAGAGGTCCCAACCTAATAAGGTAGATTCCTCCTGTGTTATACAATGCTAGTCCCTAGATCATTAGCTAGCATCCACAGTTGAGATGTAATATCAAGATACAAAGGTCATAATATAAATTTATAACCAGGAATAACATAAGTTTATTACATCAAACATAGCTCATTTGGCTATTACATTACATTGCAGCGGAATAACTATAGTCATGGGTCCTTCATCTTCAAAGTACCACAGGCAGATGTTGGTTGTAGACTTTGTAGTCCTAGTCAATCAAACAATCTTCATTTAAAGAAAAACAATCAACCTGCAACATTACAAGTTACAACCACAAGGGTCAACACATTTGAATTGTATTGGCAAGTTTCACTACTATGTATATCATGAGTGGATCCTATCAATACATGCATATTTGGCTTAGAAGAGTTTAAGGCTCATTTGCATAAAGCAACATTTATCCTATCTTTTCAAAATGGTTTTGGTCCTTTGTCAAATCTCTTTTCCAAGTTCCTTGAACTCCTTGGTAGAAACTCAAGTGTTCAAGTCCTTGTCAGAAATCCCTTGAGCTACTTGGTAACCCCAAGTACAACAAGTTTTATGAAATCTCATGAGTTCCTTGGTAACCCCAAGTATATCATGCTCTTGAGCCCCTTGGTAACAACAAGTGCAGCAAGGTTTACAAAATCTCTTTGAATTCCTTGGTACCCCCAAGTGCATCAAGTTTTTATATTAGAAATTGGAATGTCGAGATCTCCCATAGTTCAAACTTTAGTTGCTCAGTATTGTCCATAACCGGGGACACGGCTAAGTACTTAGATTTTATTAACTTCTGCAGAAGGAGTACACTTTACCCACATGACACAATCCCATCTTGTTGCCACCAGTGGCCTATGGATTAGTGCTCACCAAGATGGAGTACCGGCAGACTGAGAGTGTGACGAAGTCTTTCCAAAAGGTCCTCCCATACATCATTGCTAGCTTGTCTTCAGCCCCCATGAAGCATTCCAGATCCCCATGTCCGGTAACTAAAGACAATGTATGGGTCTTCCTAATGTATTTTACCAAGCCAGAGCCATAATAGCATGTGGTTGCACACGAAAGCCACAATTGGAGAAATATGTTCCATCTCTAAGTTTCCTAGGTGGTTTTCTTTTGGAGCACAACACAAAGTGATTCCCATAGACATGGATCCTTTTGCTGCCACCTTCTCCAAAACTTAAAGTATCCACCACCTAGGTGGTTCATTGAGTCCTTGTTTTATTATGTAAAACATAAGTCCTTTTCTCAACTTTTGTAAAATCTCAACATGTATCTCTTTTAAAAATATAGCATGGCTAAGCATGTACAACTACAATATTTTCATTAAGGAGGGTATAGGTAATCCTATTAGGATTTAGCATAGCATAAGTATAAAGATATCTTTTCATGCATGTTTTCATAATCCACTAAGTATAATGAAAATAGTAGGGCATTTGTATGATAGTGTAACTTGCCTTTTTGGTAGGGAATGGTGGTTCACTCCTTGACCTTGCTAGTCTCACACTTTGCTAAATTCACTACAAGTCAATCAAGCAAACACAAAATCAACTAACATTCCAAACCAAGTCTAAGTCATGCATAAGTATGCAAAGGATGGTTCTATTGCAAGGATGGTCTCCACTAGGTTTCTAAACTTTGTAAGGTCCACATTGGTCATTTTTACCAAAATGGCAAAGTCATTTGCAAAAGGCTTTAGTTCACAAACCATTTTCAAAATCCAACCATCATTTCATGTGGTGAAAAATATTTTTATCAAGGCAAAACTTTATGTTTTTCACCAAGTGGGTTGTCATTTGCAAGGCTTGGTGTTTTGGGTCAGTAGGTTTGGTTCAAAACATTTTCCCAAAGTTTTCCTTGCAAAAATCATTTCCATAACAAAATCAATAATTTTATTTGGCTAGAAAATGGCTAAGTCAAAATAATTCAACCCCAAATTTTTCCAAAATCATTTTTAACACCAAGGGTTGGCTCCTAGGGTCATTAAGGTCACAACAATTCATTTTGCAAAGGTTTTAACCTAAAAATCATTTTTAAACAATTTTTATACTCTAAACAATCACACAAAAGAATCTACAAAAACAAGCAAACTAACAGATACTATTTGCTAAACTAATTCCACAGTTGGCTAGGGCTTGCTCTCCTGAATCCAACGATATAAAATTTGTAATTTTTGGACGTGTGGTTTGAAAGTTATAAGGGTTTGAAATTCACAACTAAATCAGATTTTAAACTTCTGTTTTCAAACAGACTGGCCACGCGTCGCTTTCTAACTGGGCGATACCGGTTCGGGTGGATCGCGGCTGTGGGGCGTTGTATCTGATCAATCGCACGGTCCTGGACGTGTACCTCTTCGCGGTAAGTGATCTAATCGCGCTCGCCCGATCTAGATCCTACGGTACTGGTTCGCTTGACCAAAAGTGAGCGGCGCCGACGGCGGTTAGCGGCGGCGCACGGCCAGGCGGTGGCGCTACAGCGGCTACAGGAGGCAAAGAGGGGAGGGAAAGTGCTCACCAGACTCGCAGGGCTGTGGTGATGCTCGACGTGCTGTTGGCTTGACAAGGGGTGCTCGGATACTGCGGTAATTGCTCGCCGGAGTTGGTTCTGGCGATGGGCGGCTCTGGTCGAGGTCGGGGACGTCACTGGAGATCGCCCTAAGGCAAAACGAAGGTGCGGTCAGATGCGCAGGATCAAGGCAACGCTATGTGCGTGATCGACGTCTGGTTCACCTGGCAAACGTCGTCGGAGAGGTTGCAGACGACGGCGTCGTCGGAACTTTGTCAAAGCCGACGTTTCGGGGCGCCCGCGGTGGAACGGAGGGCACGGACAGAAGCGCCAGGGGATGAGGAGCGTGCGTGCTTGGTCGATGAAGCAAGGGGAGGCAGTGTGTGGCCGGAATTGAGAGCTAAGCTCGTCGGAGACGGCGGCGGTGCAGAAGAGATTGGCGGCAGCCTAGGGGCAGAGAGGGAGTGGCGACAGAGGGTAAAGGAGGAGGAGGCGTTGGCGCTTAATAGCGTGCATTCACGGCGAGGTTTAAGGCGCGGCATCACTACGAATTGATCGCGGCTTTGAATGGCAGCAACGGCAGCGAGGGGGAAGGCATGGTCTGCGGGTGGGGAGGAAGAACAGTGGAAAGGGGGTCCAGTCGTCAGTGGGAAAGAAACGAGGGTAAGGGTCCACATGTCATCGTCTGCGCGGGTCAGGTAGTTGGTTCGAATCGTTTTCTGCGGGGAGGTGAGAACTGGGCTAAGTGGGCTGCTGTTGGGCTGTTGGGTTGGGTCGATCCACTTCCATTTTTTTTATTCTGTAATTTTTTCTTTTTCCATTTCTGACTTCTGTTTTGAAATTCCAAACAAACAAATCATACCCAAATAAATTCAAACAATCAACAAACTTTGCAACTATGTATTTGGTTCTGTTCAGTAACATAACCCAAAATCCAAAATAAAATAATAATTTTTATTCTTTTTTTTAAGAACCATTCCTTAATTAAACAAAATGGATCTTTAGTTATTTAATAAAAATAGGGTTTGTTTTAATTAATAAAGTCTTCATTCAAAATCCAAATATTCCAAAACTAATTCAGTAGGTTTTATTTGAAAGCAAAGAATACTTGGGAAGTTTGTTAGAAATAAAAATAACCTTTTATTTATGGTCCATTAACAAGTAAATAAATGGGTCTCAGTTATTAAATCAAATAGGATTTGTTTTATTGAGATACTTATTTTAAAATCTAAAATAAAGCCAAAACACTTCAATAGGTTTTATTTGAGAATATAAATATTTGTAAAACTTATTTTAAATAATTTAATAAGTTTTGATGTTTCAATTAAATTGGTAAAACCTTTTTATTTAACCATGGTTTGTATATTAATTCTTTATTAATTTATTCAAATCACCTTTTGCTATTTTTATTCAAAACAAAACATTTATTTTCAAAATATTGGTCAAAGTTCAATTTGGCTATATAAGATAATCCTTATTTATGAATCCACCTTTTCTTTTGAAAATCAAATCCTTTATTTAAAAGATTCCAAAATAGTAATTCCAAAACATTTTAATTTCCTTTAATAAATGTTTAACTTTATGAATCCCTTTAGGATTTATTTTAATTTAAATGGGTTTGAAGTTCCAATTGAATTCAAAAGTTTCTTCTAGCTCTGAAAATCAAACAAAGTTTTATTTAATTCATTTATTTTCACATTAAAAGATTTGGAAAATCTTGGGATGTGACACATAGACATGAGTTGTCGATTAATAATGAGATCATATCATTGGGAGAATGATATGATGGACAGACCCAAACTAAGCGGAGCAATTAGATCGTGTCATCGTGTTCATCTTTGCGAAGCTTTTCTTATGTCAAATATTGTATTCCTTAGACCATGAGATAATACAACTCCCTGATATCGGAAGAAAGCTTTGAGGTCATCAAACGTCATCCTATGAGAGGGTGATCATAAAGGTGTCTCTCAGGTGATCGGAAAGTACATGTTGGGTTGTATGTATCGAGATGGGATTTTTCCCTCCCAAGTCGGAGAGATATACTTTGGGCCCACTCGGTAATCGATATCAACACCGCTTGCAAGCATGTGATTAAGGAGTTACTCACAAAGTGATATCGGATTAAGGAACGAGTAAAGTACTTGCTATGAACGAGATTGAACTAGGTATGACGGTACCGATGATCAAATCTCGGGCAAGTAAAATATCGCGAGACGAAGGGAATATATATATGGGATTGATTGAATCTTGGCATCGTGGTTCATCCGATATGATCATCGATGAATGTGTGGGAGTCAATATGGGTTTCCAGACCCCGCTGTTGATTATTGATATAAGATCATGTCTGCATATTCTCGAACCCGAAGGGTCACAAACTTAACGTGTCTCGACGCTAGAATACATTGGATAAATTGGTTTATGAGTTTTTGTTAGGAGTCTCGGATGGGATCCGGGACATCACGAGAGGTTCCGGAATGGTCCGGAGAATAAGATTCATATAAGGCAATGCGGTTTTTGGAGTTCGGAATTTTTTCGGGTTAATCGGTATTGTATCGGAAGCTTCTAGAACCTTCCGGAGGGGACCAACGTAGCCCCACCTGCCGGGAGGGGGCATGGGCCTATGAGGGAGTGCCCTGGACGCATTGGGCCAGGGGCACAAGGCCCCATAGGGCCCAGCCGGCCAAACCTAGGGCAAACCCTAGGGGAGCTTGTAGAAGGGGGAGGGGGGGAATTTGCCCCCCACTCCTCCCTCCTTGGCCGCCGGCCCTTGGTCTTGGGGGAGGGGCAAGGGCTGGACGCCCACCCCTCTATATAAAGAGGGCTGGGGGTGCACCCCCCTCCACACCTCCTCCTCAAGCCCTAGCCGCCCTGCTGCCCTCCTCTCTCTCTCCCTCCCGACTACACGTAGGTGAAGCCCTGCTGCAGAAACTCTCCACCACTTGCACCGCGCCATCGCGTTGTAGATCCAATCCGTCTCTCCACCATACTTGCTGGACCGAGGAAGGAGGAGACGTCGAGGTGCTGCACGTGTGCATCTCTCGAAGGCATCGCCACTTGCGGTGTTAGATCGGATCGGATCGCGAGGAGGAGAAGCGAGTACGACTACATCACCCACGTTCCGACGAACGTTCCGCTGCGCGAATCTTGGCTATGAAGATCTCATCTATTTCCCCTCATTGTTTGCATCTCCTAGATTAGATATTGGCTTTCCCGTTCGCATCCATAGAATTTTTTTATTTACTATGCTGCGAAACCCTTCAGAGGAGGGAGTAGTTCTTCCTCGAGGCTAAGGGCTCTACCGGTAGCTATGTGTTCATCTCTCTCTATGCATGATCTTGTTATGGTCATGATCTTTGTAATCAAGTAGATCAACCTTGCTACTCAAGTGATTCAATAGATCTCTGCTCTCCCCATGTGTGTGAAAGTGATAGCATGCATGCCATGGTGGCACTTAGGTTTGAGTCTACATAAATACTCTTTGTGCTTTAATAGATCTATGCTTTTCCCCATGTGTGTGAAAGTGACAGCGGGCATACCGTGTGTGGCACTTTGGCTAGATTGAATATTTGTTATGAGTTATATTTGGAGTTGGATGTCTCTATGAAATTGTGGTGTTTCTTGGAACCATCTAGCTCTCAAGGTGACAGTGTGGGGTTATCTAGATTGGGGAAGGCGGACTTTGAGGTGTGCTATTATAGCCCTACCTTGGATTAGAGTGTCCAACCGGAGAGTAGTTAAGAGTAGTATCATGAAGAGGGGATATTTATATGAGAGTGTTCACTAGTGAAAGTATGATCCCTAGGCCTTGTTTCTAAACATTGGAACACCGTTTTCTACTAGATCTGTTGCATGTTGCTTGCTTCCTTTAGTTTGCCTTTAGTCTGTTCCTCCACGCCATCAACTCTTTTCTGGCACCGTTACCCCACGACAATAAGCCAAAAGCTATTTTTTGGCACCGTTACCACTTGTATTTTACTATCTCTTTGCCGAACTAGTGCACCTATACACCTGACAAGTGTATTAGGTGTGTTGGGGACACAAGAGACTTCTTGTATATTGATTGCAGGGTTGCTTGAGAGGGAATACCTTTGACCACTTCCTCCCTGAGTTCGATAAACCTTGGGTGATCCACTTAAGAGGAACTTGATGCTGTTCTACAAACCTCTGCACTTGGAGGCCCAACAACTGTCTACAAGAATAGAAGTGCGTAGACATCAAGCTCTTTTCTGGCGCCGTTGCCGGGGAGGTAAGGTAAAAGGTATTCACATCCTCCGGTGTGAGTGCTCGAAGTTATTTCCTTTAGATTCTGTAGTTTTGTCTTTTTGTTTCTTGTTTTCACTAGTTAGGCTTAATGGAAAACAACAAAAAAATTAGAGAGCTTTATAGTGTTTATCTTGAGTTAGGACATGAACTGTTTGAAGAGAAAATTAAAAAACCTATGGAGCTTCATTTGCATGCTAATAGCAGTGTTATTAGTATGAACTCTTTGGACACCATTATTGCTAATGCTATGGAAAAGTCTAAGCTTGGGGAAGCTAGTTTTGATGAAAATGATCTTTTTAGTCCCCCAGCTTTGGAAGATAGCTATTCTATTGCTTATGATGATACCAAACCTCCCATATATTATGATTACAATGATGAGTATGATATTTTAAGTCCACCTACTATTGAGGAGAAAAGTAATTGTGATTACAATATGCCTCCTGTATTTGATGATTATGGTGATGAGAATAATAGTGATAGCTATTTTGTTGAATTTTCTCCCACTACAATTAACAATAATCACTATGCTTATGGGGAGAGTAATAATCATTTTATGCATGTGGCTCATGATAAGAATGTTTTATGTGATAGTTATATTGTTAATTTTATTCATGATGCTACTGAAAGTTATTATGAGAGAGGGAAACATGGTTTTATGCATCTCAACAATATTAAGTTTCCCCTCTTTATGTTGAAAATTTTGAAGTTGCATTTGTCTTGATTCCCTATGCTTGTTGCTTTGTGCTTTCATGACTTGTTTCTTTACAAGATTCCTATGCATAGGAAGTGGGTTAGACTTAAATTTTCTTTGAATTTGCTTCTTGATGCTCTCTTTTAAATCAATTCATATTTCCTATGTGAGCATCTTTGAAACTATAAAGCCTAACTTAAATGCATTACAAAAAAGTACTTGTTGGGAGATAACCCAAGAGTTTTATTGAGTCTTGGAATTTATTACTTATTTAATGACCTGTCCTTATCCTTTTTGTTTGCTTTTTGTGCCAAGAATGACCTCTAATGAGAGGGAAGTAAGATTTCGGGAGTTGCTGTCCCGAAATAGATTTCTGTCGTCCACCATAAAAATTTGTGAGGAGTCTCTGTAACTTGGATTGAGCTCAAAATTTATGAATAAATCCCCCAGTATGTTAGATAACTTTATTTAGTTCAACATTTTTTGATTTGAGCAACATAAGGTCTTCGAAAAAATCGATTTCTACCTGCTGGTCTGTTTTAACAGATTTCTGCCATTATTTGCATTTGCTTCTTATTGATTCCTTTTTGGGTTCTTTTTGGGAAATTGTGATTTTTGAAGGAGTTGGTACAGTAGCTTGTGTTTTTAGTGAATTTTTTCTGTTTTAAAGCTAAACCCAAGGTCTATTATCTTTTGAATACACTAATGTTGCTAATGAAGATTGTGTGAAGTTTTGTATGAAGGAAAATTTACAGGTGTAGATAAAGAATGATGTAATGAGATGAAGACTGGACAAGAGCTCAAGATTGGGGATGCCACCCCAGTGTCACCCCAAGAAATATCCAAGAGGTACAAGCGTCAAAGCTTGGGGATGCCCAAGGCATCCCCTTCTTCATCAATAAAAATCTCAGGTCTTTCTAGACACTTCGTTTTTATTGTTTCATGCATTGTTGTGTTGTTCTTGGAGCGTCTTAGTTTTCGTTTTTAGTTTTCGTTTTCTTAGTTTGCTTGAGTAAGTTGTTTGGTAACACCACACTTCTTTTGGAGAGAGACACACTCTGTTTTCATTGCCTAGAACACTCTAGTTTTCACTCTTATTGTTTTGTGAGTGTTCACTTTTGCTAGCACTGCGTTCAGCCTTAGTTTTCTTGTGCCTTCAGCTTAGAAATTTTTAGTTCTTCTTTGTGGATTTGTGATACAATCTCACTGATATTTATTGATTATTATCTTTGTGAGTTGTTTCAAATAAGTTGCTTGGTGTTGGAAAGGAGTAGTAAGTTCTTGCTTGTAAGTGCAAGAGGAGCTTGCATTGACCGTGACTTAGACTTTAGCATGATATGCCGGGTGTTGTTTTGACCTTATGCTTAGTGATTATTGTTGTAGCATGTCCTATTCCAAACAATTGGGATTGCTTAGTGTGCCTTGAAGAAATGATGCGTTGTTTTAGCATATAGAAGCATAGTATTGTGGTATTCTCCTTTGATGCTTTGCTCGGGTTGACTTGGCACATGCTCACACCATGTTATGACTATGAACAAGTCACCATAGCCTCTATGATCATTTAGTCTTTGACTTGTAGTGCCACTTTATGCTTTGATTAGTAATGTTTTGTTGCTCTACATGATTATGTTCATTATTTCTCTCTTAGTTGGTTGCCCCCAGTCTTTTGCTATCCTCCACTTGTATGTGTAAGCTCTACTCATGCTTCCAACTCCCAAGAAACCAAGTTATTCCAAAGTGTCCACTATAAATTCCTATGCATGGTGTGTTACACCATTCCAAGTATATTCTTGTTTTCAGCTATCTTCCAATTAAAAACTATTTTGTTATGTGAAACTTAGTGATTAAAGCCCTCACAAACTTGATGGCACACTTTATATTCTTTGCCCCTAAGAAACTTGAACCATTGTGTCATCTATGTTGTATATGATTGCACTTATAAGTTGGAATTAGCAGAACCGTGCTGTCACGGGGAACGTTTTCAACATTGCACTTGTACTTTGTACTCATTTCATATCATGCTCTTTTGTCTATGGATGTCACCGGTGTGAAATAAAGAGGGAACTTGTAAGTCCATGGAGTTTGTATCCTGTGTGAGAGAAACGCTTGGGCCGCTAGCCTAAGCCATGCCTAATCATGGTGGAAACTTGCAGCATCACCATAGTGAGCTATCTATGAAGCATCCTCAATAAAAAGCTATGCATATGGTAAATAAAAAGATTGCTGAGATGCCCATTGTCTGCTTGCCTTGTCATTTTGGTTATGCTCATTGCTGAGATGCTCATTGTCTGCAGTCGCGCCCTCGTCGCCAAAGCTCTACGAGCTGGATTCTACTGGCCAACAGCCATGAATGATGCCAAGGACATCGTCCAGAGGTGCAATGACTGCCAGAGGTTTGCGGATAAGCCACACGCACCAGGGTCGGAGCTCAAGCCCATACCCTTGCCCTGGCCCTTCGCCCAATGGGGCCTTGACATGATCAGCAAGCTGCCCAAATCCTTGAAAGGAGGCCACGTCTACCTCCTGGTCGCAGTCGACAAGTTCACCAAGTGGATCGAGGCCATGCCCGTCACCAACCAAAAGGTCAAAACGGGTCCATAGTCTATAGGTTGGGCGTACCGCACATCATCATCACGGACAACAGGTCGAACTTCATCTCAAAGGAATTCCAGGACTTCTGCGAAGGCCTAGGCATCAACATATCATACGCTTTGATACGTCGGAAACGTATCTACTCCCTCTGTCCCAAAATAGATGTCTTAGATTTGTCAAAATTTGGATGAATCTATATACTAAATAGTGTCTAGATTCATCCAAATTTTGACAAATCTAAGACATCTAGTTGGGGACGGAGGGAGTATAATTTTTGATGCTCCATGCTTGTTTAGTATCTACATTTCTTTGCTTTGTCTACACTTTGAGGTGTTTTTATATCTTTTCTGGAACTAACATATTAACAAGTTGCCACAGTGCCAGTTGCCTGTTTTCTTCTGTTTTTGTTTCCAGAAAGGCAGAAAATCAATATTCTTGGAATAAAACGGGACAAAAGCCAAAGTTATTATTTTCCCGGAGCAACACGGAACCACGAAGCAGAGCCGGAGGGGGGCCACAGTGTGGCCAAACCCCCCTAGGCGCAGGCAAGCCCTGGAGGTGCCTGGAGGGGGTGTGGGCCCCCTAGACCCCCACCAACCTTGATTCCTGCGCCTATAAGAAGCCTCCGATGGGAAAACCCTAAAGAATCCAGAAGAAATCCACGAAAACCTCCGTAGCGCCGCCGCCACCGAAGGGGACATTCGGGGGACAAAAAGTCTCTGTTCCGGCACCCTTCCAGGACGGGGGAAGTGCCCCCGGAGCCATCTCCATTGGTCTCCGTCGCCATCTTCATCACCGTTGCTGATTCCAATGATGAGGAGGGAGTAGTTCTTCCTCGAGGCTAAGGGCTCTACCGGTGGCTATGTGTTCATCTCTCTCTATGCATGATCTTGTTGTGGTCATGGGCTTTGTAATCAAGTAGATCTACCTTGCTACTCAAGTGCTTCAATAGATCATTGCTCTCCCCATGTGTGTGAAAGTGATAGCGTGCATGCCATGGTGGCACTTAGGTTTGAGTCTACATAAATACTCTTTGTGCTTTAATAGATCTATGCTTTCCCCACGTGTGTGAAAGTGACAGCGGGCATACGGTGTGTGGCACTTTGGGTAGATTGAATATTTGTTATGAGTTATATTTGGAGTTGGATGTCTCTATGAAATTGTGGTGTTTTTTAGAACCATCTAGCGCTCAAGGTGATAGTGTGGGGTTATCTAGATTGGGGAAGGCGGACTTTGAGGTGTGCTGTTATAGCCCTACCTTGGATTAGAGTGTCCAACCAGAGAATAGTTAAGAGTAGTATCATGAAGAGAGGATATTTATATGAGAGAGTGTTCACTAGTGAAAGTATGATCCCTGGCCTTGTTTATAAACATTGAAACACCGTTTGCTACGAGATCTGTTGCATGTTGCTTGCTTCCTTCAGTTTGCCTTTAGTCTGTTCCTCCACGCCATCAGCTCTTTTATGGCACCGTTACCCCACGACAACAACAAGTCAGAAGCTATTTTCCGGCACGGTTACCACTTGTATTTTACTATCTCTTCGCCGAACTAGTGCACCTATACACCTGACAAGTGTATTAGGTGTGTTGGGGACACAAGAAACTTCTTGTGTCCTGACTGCAGGGTTGCTTGAGAGGGAATACCTTTGACCACTTCCTCCCTAAGTTCAATAAACCTTGGGTGATCCACTTAAGGGAAACTTGCTGCTATTCTACAAACCTCTGCACTTGGAGGCCCAAAAACTGCCTACAAAAATAGAAGTGCGTAGACATCACGCTTCCGTGGCGCACCTGCAAACCATCGGGCAGGTCGAAAAGGCCAACGGTCTCGTGGGCGGTGGCATAAAAAAAATCCCACTCATCCCACTCGAGCGACTTGCGGGAGCCTGGGCAGAAGAGCTACCCTCAGTCCTCTGGAGCTTGCGTACAATGCCAAACATCTCAACTGGCTACACGCCCTTATTCATGGTACACGGAGCCAAGCCGTGCTACCTGCAGAAGCCCGCCATAAGGCCCCACGGATCGTCGCCTACAGCAAAGCCGAATCGACGGCTGCACTCGAAGACACCATCGACACACTCGACGAGGCACGCGACATTGCCGCGGCTCGCTCGGCGGTCTACCAGCAGAGCCTTCGCAACTATCGCAGTCGTCGGCTACGCCCAAGGTTCTTCGTCGAAGGAGACATCGTCCTACGACTCAAGCAAGAGCGGCCGAAGAAGCCCGAGTCACCCTGAGAAGGACCCTACATCGTCACCGAAGTCATCCCAGGTGGTGCCTACCGCCTCAAGGACGTCAATTCAGGAGTCGCATACTCCAACCCATGGAACATCGCACAACTGCGACGCTTCTACCCCTAGCTATCCCTCTTTACTTTCAATAAGGCTACTCAGCCGAACAATGTACCTCCTCGTTACGATATGAATAAAAGCGAAGTCCCTAGTCCGAAAATCTTTTTCCTTACATTACTTTCTGTTACAACACACTCGGGGGCTCCGCCTCACCTCACGACTTCGTCGACTAAGAATAACGCATGTAAACCTGAGTAGCTGATCACGTCAGGCTAACGAAAAGGGCATGCATACAACAAAGCACCACGTGCCAATACAAATAATATTTACAACAAAGGGCACAACAAGCCCAGTCAAAATATATACAAGTTTTACATCTATCTTTTTTCAGGACCTACCTATTCCGAAGGATCACGTGTGCCCGATGCTCAAAAAGATCTACAATCTCTTCGACATACTGCCTAACAGCCGCGTAATGTGGGTGCATGTCCCATAGGCCAGCATCTGGTCGAGGGGGCGGCCGCCACCGCCGCAAGATCAACATCTGGGCGATGCAGCCGAACAAGCGAAAGGGAGGCTTTCACCCCTGCCACCAACTGGTGTCGCACCAACTCCCGCACGTGATTCACGTCCTGAAACTTTGACAACAAACCTCACAGGGTGGACGGCGCCTCATCCAGAGGAAACATGACGTACATAATAGACGCAAGGGAGGTCTTCGCCTGCCTTAGCACCCATGACACCTGATGCACACGATCCTGCACAGTCACAAGGATGGTGGCCCGGTCGCGGTCCATCCATAAAAAGCCTCCGGCTTCCATATCCTGTTGGGTCAGGCAGTTGATCCGAACTGCAACGCGTTCCTTCTCCTCCCTCGGAACAAGATTGGCACATGTAGAAAATACAGAGTAAGATGACACGCAAACAAGGCGCATCCGAAGACGTGCAGTAGCCCAAGAAAACTCACACTGCAGTTGCTCGCTCAACTGCCACAGCTCCCCCATCAGATACTCCTCCCTGACCACAGCTCGCTCAGTCTTCGACTTCCACACGTCTGCGTGGCCCCGAACGCTAAGAATCTCCTCCAAGCTACGGATGCGATCGCGAAGAAAGGCAAGCTGCGATGCATCATCCAAAGATGGTCGTGGCTGAGTGTCAGTCGGAGTATCCATAGGAGCCTCACCCGAAGGTCCCTAAAGGAAAGCAAGCAAGAATATGAACAACACATGTCTTGGGCAACAACTCGAAGCATCATTTATATACATCAAAAGGCACTGTGTGGCACTAGGAGAAATTGTTCATCACCAAAAGCATACATTACAAAAGAGGATACACTATTCTAGAGCTACAACAAAGAAGACTAAGCACCCGCATCCAGAGTGGCCTCGGAGCCAGAGTGCCTCCTCTTGGCCTCCCCTTGCTGCTTCGCAGCATAGTCCGCCAGCAGATCGATAAGCTTCAGGCCATAGCTCTTCTGCTTGCGCTTGTAAGCCGCAGGGGCATCCTCTTACAGCGCATCTGCTAGAGAATCAACATCCTCAAGGGCAGTGCCCTTGGGAATGATCTCCCTGTAGAAACTCAGAAGGACTTCCTTGGCCTTAGCAAGGGAGCCAGCATCGGTACCGTAACGGTCTTCAACCGCCGCGGTGGCATCGTCCAGAGAACTCCCGTGCTCCAAGGCACTGTGATCAAATGCAATGCCCGAAGCATCTGGAGCAAAGAAGACAAACCAGGAATCGAATTAGAGCATGAAGACAAAGCAGTCGAAAAACCAATATGCATACAAAGCACTTACCGGAAACGGCCTTGGCAGCAGCCATCAGTTTCTCAGCAAACTCCTTCTCGCGCGCAGCTGCAGCAGTTGCGAGTTGCTCCTCGCGATCCGAAGCCTCCCGTTGAAGGAGCTCCTTGGCCTCGGCAGCAGCGGCCAACTCCTACTGTGGGCGCTCCTTCGCCTCCACGGCGTCAGCAACCTGTTTCTCCGCGCGACCAAGACTCTTTTGCAGAGCGTCCAGTCGACGAAGGGCATCGTTATTTTCATCTGCAAAAGCATTAGGAATAGACATGAGCAACACAAGCTACATTCAGGCGAGCAGACGAAAAAGACAAGAACAAGTATGAAACTTACCTCAAAGTTGTTGCATGATGGCCTCCAGCGCCAGATGCTGCTGAACAAGAAGGTTGGCACTGCGGACAAAAGGCTGCGAGAAGAAGCAAAAGCCAACAATCAGGAAATCACCTGGAAAAAGGCTCGGGGGCTACGCCCCACAAAAAGGAAAACAAGACCAATAGGTCATCCAAAAATAGGGCTCGAGGGCTCCCCCAGGGCAAGAGGAAAACAACTTACATGCTCAGGCGGAGACTCCGAAGGTCCAGGTGCAGTCTTCGGTGAGACAATCACTCGAGCCTCCTGCGGAGAGGGGTTCGGAGCATCGCCCCTAGAGGTGGCCACCGTCTGAGAATGAGGGGCCGTCGGCTTCGACTCCCCTACGTTCTCCTAGGAACTCTCACTAAGAGAACCCTTCGAGGAGTGGCTACAAAGAAAAACATTCATCAAGGCAAGAAGACAAATGTAGACGCAAAACCTAAGCGAAAGCACCCAAAACCACTTACGAGTCAATGTCACTCAAATTGAAGACGAGCGGCGCCTTCTCTTTCTTCTTCTTCTTCGTCGGTGGCTGCGGCACCACTACCTGCAGAGGCACATCCGGGAACAGCACGGAAGAAGCACTGTCATCCTCACCGTGGCACACGAGGAAGGAGGGGTCCCTAAGCGGCGGCGGAGTCGAGGCATCGGAAGACTCGCTCGAGCTCCGTGCTTGCTTTCGGGTCTGCCCCTCGCTAGCCTCGGGGGCTTCGTGAGTGGGCGACTGCGGCGGCGTCAGCTCAGACTCGGAGTCTGCCTCCTCATTTTCCGGCGCCTCCCCATATTCTCAGGCAGAGGGGGAATGGACCCTATAACCTTGAGGTGCTGCAAACAAAGATAATAAACAGATGTCAGAAACTACAACAAGCAAAAAACATACCGCAAAGCGCAACACGCACGAGCAATCTTAACCTCCGAGGCCCCTTTACTGGCGCTAAGAGGGGGGTCAACGATTCCCCCGGCAGGTCCTCGCCAGCCTTGTACTTCAGCAGAGGACGGAGGGCCCTATCAAGGACACCCAAAGATAATTCTTCGGATGACACTCTGGTGGGATCACTAGAGCCGGCGTAGAGAAACATCGGGTGCGCCCTGGCTTGGAGCGGCTGCACCCGACGCTTGAGAAAGGTGCGGATGATGTCAACCCCGTTGACCTCCTTTCCTGGCACCAGTTGGAGACCCTCCACCCGCTGGTAGAGCATCTCCACCTCCGCCACTTCGCCCTCCAAGATGTGGTTCTTCCACGATCTTTTCCGGACGATCTTCTGCTCGGAGTCAAAGGGAGCAAGACCAAATTGTTGCCCGTACAGCTTGACATTGCGGATGTAAAACCACTTGCGACGCCAATACTAAACGGACTCGCAAACAGAGAGGGATAAAAACTGTACAAAGGGACAAAGAGAAATGATGCAGCCGCCGATCGGATAGACTTCGTCGGAGCCGGATTGCCTCTTCATTGAATAGAGTTTCCAGAAGAGACCAAAGTGTGGCTCGATGCCGAGCCAGCAGTCGCAAAGCGTGATGAAACACGCAATGTTAAGAAGGGAATTGGGAGAGAAATGATGAATCTGAATCCCATAGAGAAAAAGGATCCCACGAAGGAATTCGTGGGCAGGGAGAGATAAACCACGAAGAATGAAGGCAACGAAGATCACCCGAAAAAAAAACGGGTGGGCGAGGGATTACCTCATCACCAGGAATCTTGACGTCCTCCTTGTTTTGCGGGATTAACCCTGCGTCGCGCAACTTGTGCAGGTCGGTGTCGCGCACGTCAGAGCGCCTCCACTTGCCATCGGTGTTGCGCGCAGGGGCGGCAACCTTCTTGCCGCCGGCGGCAGCACTCGAGCCTGCTCCGGCGGAGGCTTTCTTTGACTTCACCATCGTGGCACATCGACGGCGGTGATGTGCACGCAAGAACGAAGAAGGGAAAGATCGAAGAGCGTCCAGTGCACACGAAGATGAGCTCGTGAAAATGGAGGCAGTGAAAGAAAATGGCAAAGGGTGAAAACAAACTACTGTTTTCCCCACGGTTATAAGGATGAAGACGACGAACAGGAATCGTTCATCCAGAAGCCCTAACGCTAGGGCCAGATCCAACCATACACGTGTCAACACAATAGCGAACCGTCACCCGCACGCCGTCCACTACACATGGAAACCGAGGAGACGCCGTAATTCTCGCCACGTCGCGCATGACCAGTTAACTCCAAGTCAGAAAGTGGGACCCACATTCGTCCAGTCACGTCAACTCTGGCACTGCAGACGGTTGAGGTCACCGATCGTCAGCACTGGCGTCATTAAAACCATGCTAGCAACAGTTAGAAATCTTCGGCTGATAACTAAAAGTACTCACTCGAATCTACGATTTGAGCAACTACTCGGGGGCTACTCCTATCAGGAGCGCTGGCCGCGCACCTGAAGAATGATTAAGGTACTACACCGTTGTTGGTTCTTCGAGTCCTACGTCGAGTCTATGACTCTACTAAGGACTCGGGGGCTACTCCCTATGGGAGTATTGATCAAGCATCCGAAAAAATTGTGTCCTATGAACCTGAAGCTCAATCACTTGAACTAAAGTCTCTGCTTGAGTCTACGACTCGAGTAGACACTAGGGGGATACTCCCATAGGGAGCGCTGGTCGCGTACCCTATGAATTTTTCGACTGCGATCCTTCGGATCAAAAATGCAAAAACTTTCTGGCAACTTTGCCCCAACCAACGCTAAGTGAGAATCATCCTCCTTGGCCACCCGAAACACCTCCGCGGTGATAACATTTCGGATGCTGTGTCTACGACACTAAGATAAGACCTGCAAATATCATCTAATTGCCTGGTAACGCACTTGACTGTGCTCTGCTTGTAGAATACCGTGTCAACAGACACGATGAAAAACCCTGACGGACGCGTTGGGTATATCACTCGAAAACTACTGGGATTCGACTCCTGTAAGACCCCGGCGGCCTGAGTCGAATTACACCAGCATCTGTTCCAGATTCGGGTCTAGGGACTCGAGTCTGAAAAAGATCGTGTTATTTTGTCCTAAGACAGTTAACTGACCCTGACCCGTCAGGAGAGTCAGACACACGCATCAACAATCCCTACAAACTAAAATCATTCTTTCTCTTATGAACAGAAACAGCTGCACCCGAAAGATTGAAGAGTCCTCATCCGAATCTACGATTCGACTGAACACTCGGGGGCTACTAACATGGTTATACCCTGCGGGTACACGACATTAGTATACCTGGTCCAGCCCAGGGAAGGCCCACAAGAATATACGCGGCCTGTGGAGATTTTCGGGTGGCCCAAGCCCATGGCATCTTCGAATCCTTGGAGATCAAGGCTAGAGTAGATAGAATATTCAAAGGGGCAAACCCTAACTTGTAACCGACTCGATCTGTGCCCGAGACCTGCCTATATCTATATAAAGGCTAGGAGGGCACGATGAGGAGGGAAACTTCTCGCTGCATACACACCTCCACGCCAGATTGGGTCTGTGCACCCCTGTACATTTTGGTTCCGCCGTAATCAAGAGCAGACAAGCAGGAGTAGGGTTTTCCCTCCGGGGGCCTGAACCTGAGTAAATCTCGTGTCCGCTGGTTGCTTGTCTGTTAACCGTTCCGTGATGTCCAACACCTCAATCTTCTCCAAAACCCAAGCTCATAACAATGGGCATTGACGAGTCAAAACCTCGTCAGTTGGAGAGGGTGAAGATGCAACCGAAGATTGGATCTGGCGGTGTTCCCTCTCCAATCTTCGTTGGTGAAAGAACATGTGTGCCCCCATGTGTGGTTTTGGTAATTAATGACAATGTTTTATGGACTTATGTTTGCATTGAGTTTTACTTGTAGGATTTGTCCATAGACAATGCTTGAACCATTTGGTGGCTTCAAGGTTGGAATAATAAAAAAGTGAAGAAGATCAAGTGTTGATCAAGGTTTCAAGGAATGATCTGGAGATTGGTCAAGTAGAAGTTGAGCCTATGCTAGTGCAATCAATAAAGGTGCTCCATCTTGAGGTGTGGAATATACAAGGCAACGGTTTGATCTTGATAGGGTTTCTTTCTTACCGGTCTCGTGGTGTTAGTTGGGGAGACCAGTTTATATGATAGATAACCGTAATATCAAGAGGGGCTCTCGAGTGAGTAACTTGATCATATCCCTCGGTGAGAGCTCAAACCTTTGCATACCTGGCATCCTCTTTCTTGGTTCTTATTTGGTTCTTATCCATGAGAGGATGTAGATCTTGTGTCAATATCTATAACAAGCTCAAGTTCATCGAAAACGGATTTCATATGCATTCATTATTGTGTTTTCGATATTGGAGGTTTTACCGATTTGTCTTTTATAGATAGGTTAAACCTTTCATCATTTGGTTCTATCCTTCCTTTCTGGACTATGATGGTTCCCTACATGATCTTGTAGATCTCGTTACTATCTTTGAAACGAGCCCAAGATAATCAAAATCGGAGTCCGGATGCAAAAGTTATGATGGTTTCAGTTTTGTTGTTCCTGCAAGTTTTCACGGGGGCGGATTATCCAGCCATGGGGGCGGATTATCTGCCCCTATACTGAGGGTCGCGCCGAGAAGTCCTTATCCATTTTTTTGGCCCGGGGAACCCGGAATTTCTGGGGGAGGGGCGGATTATCCCGCCTGGAAGGTCCCAAACTGTCATATTTCGTTGGAGAGGGGTACAAATAGACCTCTTCTTCCTCCTTAGGCCTGTGGCTTGCATTCTCTCTCTCCTCCATTGTTTTGACCTTCAAGAGCTTGCAAATACTCTTAATCCCTCCCATATTTCTTGAATCTTTTTGGGGGATTTGAAAGGGGAGATCTAGATCTACAACTCCACCAATCCATCTCTCCTCTATGTGAGGGGAACATATTTGGATCTAGATCTTGGGGTTTCTTTTGTGGATTTCCTCTTGTGTTCTTCCTCTCTTATTCTCCCACTAGCTTTTGTAGCTTTTGTGGAATTTGGGAGAGAAGGACTTGAGAACTTCCTGTGTTCTTGCCATTGCATTTGGTGCATCGGTTTGAGTTCTCCTCGGAGGATTTGGTGAGTGAAAGTTGAGAAGCTTTTTACTCTTGGGTTCTTGGAATCCTAGACGATTTATTGGTGTTGCAGGTTGTGTCCTTGGTGGCATTTGTTGGGAGCCTCCAATTAAGTTGTGGAGAAGTGCCCCAACCTTTGTGAGAGGTTACAAATTTCCACCGACAAGTGCACTGATAGTGAAGAAGTGAACCAGGCCTCTTATGGCGAGGTTCACAGGAGAATAGGGTGAGGCCTTTTGTGGCGTGGTGGTCTTAGTACCGCCCACCCCTCCAACGAGACGTACTCTCTTTATGGGACGAACTCGGTAATAAATCATCGTCTCCGTGTGCCTCGGTTATCTTTATACCCGACCTATTTACTTATGCACTTTACTTTGTGATAGCCTTTGTGCTTGAATTCTTATATCTAGCTATCACATAGTTGCTTGTTTTGCTTAGCATAAGTTGTTGGTGCACATAGGTGAACCGTAGTTTATATAGGTTTTGTGCTTGACAAAGTAAATGCTAGTTTTATTCCGCCTTTGTTAAGCCCATCTCGTAAAAGTTTTAAACCGCCTATTCACCCCCCCCCCCTCTAGGCGGCATCTGTATCCTTTTCAATTGGTACCAGAGCCCGGCCTCTCATTTTAGGGTTCACCACCTTGAGGGTAAAGATGTCGGATAGGGGATTAGTGCACAAGGACACGCTCACATTCAATGGCACAAATTATGATGTTTGGAAAATTCGCATGCTTAATTTATTTCGGGATATTCACCCAATTATCGAGGGATATCTATATGTGGGTTTCTCTTCTCCTGTGGATACCCAAAATGAATCTTTAGAGGAGAAGTTGAACTCTCATATAGATGCTCTAGCTACTAAAATGCTTTTGCATGTTGTGAGAAATGTAGTTCTTTCTTCTATCATGCCTTATTCAAGCGCTCGTGAGATATGTACCAAGATTCAAGATAAATATAGCAAGTCCAACATTATTGAGGATGATTGTGTTGCTTCCACTTCCGGTCGAGATGAGTTCTCATCGTCTACCACCTCACCAACATGTGATGTTTCACTAGGTAATGATACGGTGAGTGGTGATAGAAATTGCAATGTGGATAGTGTGCTTACTATTTGTAATTCTTCATCCCTATCTAGTTGCAATGATCTATCTTCGGACCTTAACACTTCTAGCACTCACAACTCCTTACATGCTAGTGTTGATAGTCCTTGCATATCATGTAGTAATGGCATGAATAAATCTCATGGTGATATGCTTGTGTTGTCTTGTTGCCATGATAAAAATGCCTCTATTTCCTCTAGTGCTTGTGTTTCTAACCATGTAGAGGAAAATGAAGATTCTATGGGCCAATACAAGGTCTTGAATAGAGCTACAAGTGCAATCTCACCATCACCTTCCTCCGGTTCTCACATATGCCTTATGCAAAGTACACAAGAAGCAATCGACAATAAAAGCATCAACGCCCACAATGACCATTGTGTTCTACTCGTGCAACAGATCTACATATAGACACGGCTCTGATACCACTGTAGGGTTTCGTAGCATGGAAAACAAAAAATTTCTACCGCATACAAACAAACAAGCCAAGATCTATCTACTAGATTGTAGCAACGAGTCGATGGAATAACTTACCCTCGAAGATTCCAAAGTGTTTAACGAGAGCGGATTCTCGTGGGTGATGTAGTCGTACTCTTCCCGATCTCAAGATCGCGTAGACGATCCTTCCGGTGCTGCGTTCCGGCAGCGCTCCCGCAGTCGGTCACACGTTCGGTACTCGACGAAGACCTTCCTCTCCCTTGTTCCAGCAGGCAGCGGAGGTTGTAGCACTCTCCTCGTGATTCCGGCAGCACAACGGCGTGGTACCGGAAGTAGAGGGGAAATCCCGCAGGGCTTCGCCTTAAGCCGGAGCGAGTATGGTGGAGTATGAGAGAGCTCATCGGCGATCTAGGGTTTAGACACACCAAGGAGGAGGGGCTAGAGCCGGCGGATAGGGTTCCGGGGACCCCCAAGTCGGCGGCTAGGGCAAAACCCTAGGTAGTGGCGGCGGCTATGGAGGGCTGCAGCTTTCTAGGGTTTGAGGTGAGGGACTTGTGTGTCTAGAGGAGGGAGCCCTGCCCCTCCTTATATAGGTGGAGGGGCCGGCCGCGCCAAGGGGAGGGAGAGGAGTCCCTCCCCAACTCGGCTTGGAGGTGGGCCGCCGGTTGGAGGAGGGAACTCCTCCCCAACTCGGTTTCCCCTTTCCTCCTCTTTTCCTCTTTCCAATTTTAGCCGTTTGACTTTTCAAACTAGCTATTTGACTTTTCAAACTAGGATTTGAATTAATCCTTTATTTGGAACAGCGATGACACTTAGTACATGATGCAATCATTCCAACATGCAATGACACATTCATGTACCCCTTCCCCTCCGGAGTGCCGAACATTCCGGAACCTTCTAGAACATTCCCGATGAAAACACCGGAATCATTCCCCAACTCCGAAACGGGACTTTCCTTATATGAATCTTATTATCTGGACCATTCCGGATCACCTCGTGATATCCCGGATCCCATCCGAGACTCCGAACAACATTCGGTCTCTTTCTCATAATACCATAACTACTCAAACAACGTCGAATCCTTAAGTGTGTCTCCCTACGGTTCGTGAATTATGCGGACATGATCGAGACACTTCTCCGAACAATAACCAATAGAGGAATCTGGAAATTCATATGGCTCCCACATATTTATACGATTACTTTACGATCGAATGAACCACTTACATACGATACCAATTTCCCTTTGTCTCACGATAGTTTACTTATCCGAGGTTATGATCGTCGGTATCTCTGCATACCTAGTTCAACCTCGTTACCGATAAGTACTCTTTTCTCGTTCCCGTGATATGTGATCCCTTGTGAGCCAGTCACATGCTTGCAAGCTAATTGGATGACATTTCACCGAGAGGGCCCAGAGTATATCTATCCGTCATATGGATGGAAAAATCCCACTCTTGATCCATGTGTCTCAACCAATACTTTCCGAACACTCAATGCCACCTTTATAGCCACCCAGTTACGGTGTGGTGTTTGATGTCATCAAAGCATCCATCCGGTAAAGGTGATATGCATGATCTCATGGTCGAAGGAATTAGGTTACTATGTATCAGAAAGCATATAGCAATTGAACTACTGAAATGACTTGATCTTTATGCTACGCTTGTCTATAGGAGTATGTCCACCATATCATTCTCCTAACGATATGATCTTGTTGTTGATAACATCTCAATGTTCATGATAGGGAAACCACAATCATATATCAACCAACAAGCTAGTGATGTATAGAGGCTATACTAGGGACTTCAAATTAAGTTTACAAATCACACAAGTATCAATGTTTCCTTGTTAATACTATTATAGCATGAATGTAAACATTTATCATAAACACAAAGATATAATAATAACTACATTTATTATTGCCTCTAGGGCATATCTCCAACAGTCTCCCACTTGCACTAGAGTCATCTAATCTAGATTACATGGTAATATACCGAACACCCATGGCAGTTTGGTGTTGGTCATGTTTTGCCCTCGGGAGAGGTTTAGTCAACGGATCCGCCACATTCAGATCTGTGTGTACTTTGCAAATCTTTATATCCCCATCCTGGATATGTTCTCGAATAGCGTGAAAACGTAGCTTGATGTGCTTCAGCTTCTTGTGTGACCTTGGTTCTTGCGCATTGGCTATGGCGCCCATGTTATCACAGTAGATAGACATTGGGTCCAACGCACTAGGAACCACACCCACCTCTGTAATGAACTCTTTTGTAGCATCCCAATTGTCTAACAATTGTAATGCTACTTGATCTAGTAATATAAGGGCTACTGCCTACATATAATTGCTGCATCATCACTATATCATGCTCATGTCATCATGCCACCTTGCATTTGAGCATCATATAAAACCCTTTTGATTTGGTTCTTCTCTCATATGCATTGTAAATTGTATTTGCCTCTTGATATTGTATTTGGTTCTTGATATATTGTTTAAATGCCCAAGTTGAGTTGGGGGCATATCTTTTATTGACTCCACCACCTTTCTTGTCATCACCCCATCATTCCACCATTCCACCATATATGAGCATTGCAACTTATTTGGTTTTACCTCTAGCTCATGTGGGTTGGGATGGATCCAATTCTATCTCCACATCCTCTCATCTTAGCATCATGTGGTTTTCACATTATTGATATGTGGAGAGCCACATGGCCACCTTTGCATGCTATGTTGTAGATTTGCCTCTACTAGCTTCTATGTGGGAATTATTCTATATGTGTACATGCATGAAGCTATAATTTAGCCATGTAATGATCTAGTGGAGAAACACACACTAGTATGGTCATATAGCTCCATATATGTGCATAGGTTCAATATTTTCCATATTGCATGGTAGTATTCAAATATGAGTGCAAGCATGATATAAATGCCCATGTGTATTTCTAGTTGTTTTCACAATTAGCAAGGTGGCATTTAATGCTTATGCATGGCCCATGCAAGCTTGCACCATCCTCCTTCTATTAAGTTCCTTTTAAATTTGTGAGATGCTTGGTGATCTAAATTCACCTAAGTTTGATCAAATTTAATTGCAATCTCAATAGACCATCTATTGTCCCATCTATGTTCCTTTTGGTTTCCACTTGTTCTTGTTATCCTTTTGTATCTTATTCAATAGTTTGTTTAAATCAATAAAACAAAAATAAATAAATGGAAAGAAATAAAAGAAACCTAAACTATCCTTCCCATCTAATCTAAACCCTAATCCCTCCCCCTATCCCTCTCTCCTCTCTTTTTGTCACCTCTTGTTTTGGTCTTGTTTCAAAACCTATCTACCACACCACCCCCTTTCACTTTATCCTCTCCCCTAAACCCTAGTCCCTCATCTAACCCTAGTTACACCCTCACCATCTACCATACTGTAGGGGTTCGTAGCATGGAAAACAAAAATTTTCTATCGCATACAAACAAACAAGCCAAGATCTATCTACTAGATTGTAGCAACGAGTCGATGGTATAACTTACCCTCGAAGATTCCAAAGCGTTTAACGAGAGCAGATTCTCGTGGATGATGTAGTCGTACACTTCCGATCTCAAGATCGCGTAGACGATCCTTCCGGCGCCACGTACTGGCAGTGCTCCCGTAGTCGGTCACACGTTCGGTACTCGACGAAGACCTTCCTCTCCCTTGTTCCAGCAGGCAGCGGAGGTTGTAGCACTCTCCTCGTGATTCCGGCAGCACAACGGCGTGGTACCGGAAGTAGAGGGGAAATCCCGCAGGGCTTCGCCTTAAGCCGGTGCGAGTATGGTGGATTATGAGAGAGGCTATTTAGAGGCTATTAGTGATCTAGTAATTAGACACACCAATTAGAAGGCTCTAAACCAATTAGAAGGCTCTAAACCGCTGGCTAAAGCAATTAGAAGCTCTAATCCAAAACGGCTCTAAACCGGGAGAAATAGATAGGAACTTGTGTGTCCTAGGAGGGGAGCCCTGCCCCTCCTTTTATAGATGGAGGGGGCCGGCCAAGGGGAGGGAGAGTCCCTCCCCAACTCGTCCTTGAGGTGGTGCGCCGGCCCAAGGAGGAACCCTCCTCCAATTCGGCCTCCACCAAAAACCTCCTTCTCCTCTTTCCGAAAACTGGCAGTTTGACTTTTCAAACTAGCCGTTTGACTTTTCAAACTAGGATTTGAATTAACCCTTTATTTCGGACAGCGATGACACTTAGTACATGATGCAATCATACCAACTTGATATGACACACTCATGTACCCCTTCCTCCCCGGAGTGCCGGACATTCCGGAACCTTCTAGAATGTTCCCGATGAAAACACCGGAATCATTCCGTTACTCCGAAACGGGACTTTCCTTATATGAATCTTATTCTCCGGACCATTCCGGATCTCCTCATGATATCCCGGATCCCATCCGAGACTCCGAACAACATTCGGTCTCTTTCTCATAATACCATAACTACTCAAACAACGTCGAATCCTTAAGTGTGTCTCCCTACGGTTCGTGAATTATGCGGACATGATCGAGACACTTCTCCGAACAATAACCAATAGAGGAATCTGGAAATTCATATGGCTCCCACATATTTCTACGATTACTTTGCGATCGAATGAACCACTTACATACGATACCAATTTCCCTTTGTCTCACGATATGTTACTTATCCGGGGTTATGATCGTCGGTATCTCTGCATACCTAGTTCAACCTCGTTACTGATAAGTACTCTTTTCTCGTTCCCGTGATATGTGATCCCTTGTGACCAAGTCACATGCTTGCAAGCTAATTGGATGACATTCCACCGAGAGGGCCCAGAGTATATCTATCCGTCATGTGGATGGACAAATCCCACTCTTGATCCATGTGTCTCAACCAATACTTTCCGAACACTCAATGCAACCTTTATAACCACCCAGTTACGGTGTGGTGTTTGATGTCATCAAAGCATCCATCCGGTAAAGGTGATATGCATGATCTCATGGTCGAAGGAATTAGGTTACTATGTATCAGAAAGCATATAGCAATTGAACTATTGAAATGACTTGATCTTTATGCTACGCTTATCTATAGGAGTATGTCCATCACATCATTCTCCTAATGATATGATCCTGTTGTTAATAACATCTCCATGTTCATGATCAGGAAACCATGATCATATATTAACCAACAAGCTAGTTTAACAAGAGGCTTTACTAGGGACTCTTATTTTAGTTTACAAATCACACAAGTATTAATGTTTCCGGTTAATACAATTATAGCATGGTATGTAAACATTTATCATAAGTATGAAGATATGATAATAACCCACTTTATTATTGCCTCTTGGGCATATCTCCAACACATACCACCTCTCTCTAACCCTAACCCGAGCCACTCCCTCCTAACCTAGCTATCTACCCCTCCATCCAACCCTAGCTCCATGCCGAGCCCCTCCTTGCTGGCCCCACCTGGCCCTCTCTCTCCCTGGACCAACCCACGAGCTCCCCTCCTCCCTTGGTCCCTCTCTTCCCTCTCTACTACACGACAAGAAGGAGGCAAGGGAGAGACCTAGCCCTACACCACCGAAGCCACCTCCTTCTCCCTTTGCATAAAGGTGACCCCATGTGCTCCTCCCTCCCCTCTCTACCTCAACCAGCTACCCCAGTACTCCAGATCCCATCTGGGAGTGCCCAGACCCCTCTCCATCCTCCCTTCTTCTTCCCCCTCCCCACCATGATCATCTCCTCACCACCTAAACCCTAGCCTCGGCCCCCCTCTGCTCTCCTTCGTTCTGGTGACCTCGAGGAGGGACTAGGGATTCCTGACGCTTGGACTGCTTCATCTTCTTCGCCCTGAAGCATCAAAACCCGCTGGACCTCGCCGGAGAAGCATCGTCGCCACCGTGTCCGTGAGCACCAGGAGCACTCCGGCCGTCTGCATCATCGCCGATCCCCTGCGTTCCAAGCCGATCCGCCACCACCGACGCACTCCTGGTGAGCCCCTCTACTCACTAGACATGCCCCCTACCCTATCTTGCACTGTAGCACCGCCGCCCTGCGTCGAGCAGCCTCCGTGCGCCGCCGCGCGTCGCGCTCTGGCAGACAGCAGCAGCTGCAGCAGCTTCCTTCCCGCCTCTGTTCTTCGTCGTGCCCCGCGCGCTGTAGACCTCCTCCGTGCTAGCTCTCTGAACGAAAGTTGTAGCCCGATGTCCCCTCTTAGTTTTTCGTTTCTGCGGCTCGGCGAGATTCGCCGCCGTTTGGTCGCCATCGTCGTCCAAACTCCGGCCGATCTTCTGTACTCTGCAGGTCGGCGCGCAGCAGCAGTCCGGCGACGCAGTCGCTTTCGCAGTAAGGCCCCTGGCCTTTTTCCCGCCTCAACCCGCCGTCCGCGGAGCCCCACCAGTCAGCCACCCGATCCATCTTGCAGAAAGCCCCCCAGATCTTCACCGCCTCAACCCGCAGTACCCTGGATCTCCCACGTGTCAGCGCCCGATAGCCCGTGCGCGTGCGTGGCCCCTGATCTGCCCCTGGCCCGCCTGTCATCCTCCTTGGGTAGAAATCCAGCGAGTAACAAAATTCCAGAGAACCTTTTCTGAATTCAAATTCAATTTGTTTATATTCTGTTTAAATATAAACTAATTCATAACTTTCAAATGTTTTGGAATTTGAATTCAAACTATATATGAAATATGTTTTGTTTTTGGTGTGACCTTTAGTTCTTTGGAGTTAAAACATGTTGACAATATTGTCGTACAATATATCTTCATAGTATTATCCCATTGTGAACTACACCTAGTTTGATAACAAACTACTTGACACAAATGCCCTCTTTTGCTGCTATAGTAGCAGTCATATACTTAGCCTGTTGTAGTATTTGTCACAATGTCTTAACTTTGGAACTCATCCAAATTCATTATGGAACTCACTTTCCATTATATTGTGCCACCCTTAGTTTAGATTGAGATAAACTTAATTTGTACTTTGTGACAAAACTAGTATCAATGTAGTACTTTTACAATGAACTAACCATCTATTTGTCACTTCTACAAATATTATACTCTTAGTTCTTCCAAAAGATCATAAGAATATCCTTACTATTGTCCAATGATTATCTTATGAATCATTCTGGTATATGCTCATAACATTTAGAGCATAGGACATATCTGGATTTGTACACATCACAACATGATTGATATAAATACTCTTTGTGATCAATTATCAATCTATACTTGAATTTTGTTTCACTTGCCAAATGTCAATACACTTGAATATATCATCAACATTGAACTCATTCAATCCTTTCTGTGCGACAAGAACCTCTCTTGTAGTTTCTATATTGAACTCATTCAATATCTTGTCTATGTACTTCTGGCATAACCATATTAGCGTATAATCATGCCTAATATTTGGGTTTTGCCTAAGTCTTTCATCGAGATGAAATTCTTATCTTGTGTTAATAAAAAAATACATCACTTCCAATCAACAATATGTCTCCTACATAATGTATTAGAAATATGTCTTAGCGCTCCCACTTAATTTCTTGCAAATGCAAGCATCTTCATTGTCTCTGATGAATTTAAACTCTTTTAACAATTTCATCATTGTGAAGATTCCAACTCCGCGATGCTCACTTCAACCATTGAAGTTTGCATATGCTTTTAGCATCCTTTGAATTAACAAAACCCTATGGACCGTGTTATACACATGTCCTAGGTAACGATTCTATTAGAAGAACTTGTTTTGTTTATTCAACTACCATATAACAAATTATATGTAGTGGTTGCTATATTAATCCGTCTAGACCAAATATCACTATGAAAGATCAAATCTTGTCATAGTCAACCTTTGAACATTGTTGTGAACTCTTTCCCAACATGTCGACTATTTCATAGATGTAAAACATCCATGTCTATTTCTTTATATAGATCCAAACACAACTGTAAGGTCTTACACCTTTCTCGAGGGTCCTTCAAGTTCAAAACTTGATTTTTTTCGTGTATGGAACTATCACGGATTTTTATGGCTTCAAGCCATTTGACGGAGTCAGGGCTCATCATCGCTTCTTTGCATGTAGTCGGTTCATTATTCTCAAATAATGATTCAACCCTCAAATCTTGGTATTTGATTGTTTACCCGACCTACTTGTTTCAATAGAAACTTAGATCTCCGTGACCACAACCTTTGAGGCTCGTGAGCCATGAGCATTGTTGCTGCCTCCGGAACACTTTTCGGCGCTGCGCAACTCTGCACATATAGCTAAGGTTCTTTTAACCTTATCAAAGTTCTATTGTCCTCCCACTTAACTTTTCACGAAAAATTCCTTCTCAAAGAAACTTGACGTTCTAAGCGACAAACACTTTTGTCTCCGGTGTTATGGAGGAATACTTAACAAAGACAGGTTCATCCGACTTTGGTTGCAAACATCTTTCTTATGTATAGCATACCAATGTTTAAGAAAGGACTACTTGGGTTTTATCCCAAACCATAACATATGGTGTCGTTTCAACGGATTATGATGAAGCTATTTTCAGTGAAAAAACGGTAATCTCTAAAGCTTTTAATCTTTAAAATACAATGGCAATTTTATGAATTACACCTTTGATCTCACCATGTCAAACAAGGTTTAATTACATATCTCGAATGCTCCATACTCTTATGGTGTTTCGGGAAATGCAAATCCACAGAACGATTCCTTAAATCTTAGGTATTATGCTAAACTCTGTAACTCAAATATCTTCCTTTATGATCTTTATCATAAACTGTTTATATTTTTGTTACAATGATTTTGCACTTCATCTTGAAAGTCTTTGAACTTTTCAAATGTTTCATACTTCATCCTTATTAAGTAAATATTCATATATTCACTCAAATTTTCGGAGAAAGCATATGAAGTTGAAATCCATCACTCTTGACTACACATAATGGACTTCGTACAACAATATGTACAAATTCCAATAAGCTAGTCTTTCGTTCCCTTTTGGCCTATGAACGAAGTTTTAATTATCTCTAGGATAGTTTCACAAGCGTCATTTGATCAAAATCAAAAGACTCCAAAATTCCATACATATGGAGTTTCTTCATGTTTTCTTTCCAATATAATTTAAACGGCGATGTCACTTCCTAAGTGATCTTTCAATCAATTTGTCTTTCGACATTTTTAGCACTAGTTTTATGGATGTGATTTCTCCAACGAGATTTGTAAATCATCCATCTTTTATGGATTACGACAATTATTTGAACAACCCTTTTGTTCTCATAATACCTGATAAAACAAATCTTGAAGGCAAGCTTTGATGTTTAACGAGCAACATAATAACCCTTTATTTGTTCTCGATGAACATCATCACATATTCTTTTGCTAATTATTTAGGCCACTGTAGTTCATGAATTCTGTTGTTTTGTATGACGATTCATACCAACAAATTCAGTATCAAATACTTAAGAACCACATTGTTTAATAAGCAAAGAATATAGCCATAACATGTATATCATCTATATACTTAAACTGAATAATTCTAGTCTTTTCTTTTCTGCCATATATTTATGAGATTCTCTTTCAGTATTTCCTTTTCTGTTTGAAAGAATCTATCAATATCAATAGTGGAGTCATACATATGACACATAGTCCAAAGTGTGTATAGTTAAATACCAATGTCTTTGGACTTGCACTTTGAAGTAGATCACCATCATCAAATGTTTGGTGTTCTTTCAAATTCCTTTCTTTAGTAATCTCTTGGTGTAGTAAACATTTTACCTACATCAAATATTCACCCTTATCATGGATTTATCCATGATCAAGTTACTTTTAGCTTGTAACGGTGAATCACGAGTATAATGTTGCTCTCCAAAACCTTTTGGAAGATTAGGACAACTAGTATCTGCAACCCTTTTGCAAATTCTCATCAAAATATGAGAACATGACTTTTGACATATTATACTCTATCATGTTCCAACCAAAACTTCGTTTCAGATATCACAATATCTTCCACACATCATGGTTTCTGAAACAACTCTTTCAGATCCTAGATAACCTTGATATTAAGACAATCCTTTGAATATCAAGAATCATGGAGACAAACATGATACTTATATACTAACTTTGGAATTGTTACTCTTGTTTTAATACCAATTATTAAACTTCATCGAGTAACCGGAACTTACTGAAAGTTTGCAATAGGACTTTTAAACTTTAGATTAACACTTCAAAAACAATACGATACCAGTTCGTAAAGTAACTAACCAGAATTCTATAGTTCTATCATCTCAATTATAACTAAGCGCAAGGTGGTAAACGGATGCCAATGACTACAACAACTATGCAAATTCACTTTGATTTAGTTTATGATAAATTGAGTTCTAATTAATAATTAAATTAATCTTGGTGAACTCCCACTCAAAACAATATCCCTCACATTGTTTTAGTGATCACACGAACCAAATCCACCATATCAAAACCGATCATCACGAGAGTTGATGTAGCTTCAATGGCGAACAATCAACATGTTCATCATATCTACTATATGACTCATGCTCTACCTTTCGGTAATCCGTGTTCCTGAGGCCATGTCTGTACATGCTAGGCTCGTCAAGATCAAACCTTAGTTTCCGCATGAGCAAATCTGGCTTGCTCACGTTGTATACACTTGCAGAATCTAACACACCCGATCATCACGTGGTGCTTCGAAACAACAAGCTTTAGCAACGGTGCCAACTAAGGGTGAACACTTTATGACTTGAAATTCATGTGCATGAGGGATCATCTTATAATGCTACCGTCGTCTACTAAGCAATACAAGATGCATAAAGGATTAACATCACATGCAATTCATAATATGTGATATGATATGGCCTTTCTTCTTGTGCTTCCGATCTCCATCTTCCAGCACGAACATGATCTCCATCATCACCGGCATTGCATCAAGGTCAATGACGCCTCTCCATGGTTGTCGTCCACCGGCTTCAACTATTACAACTACTTTGAATAGACACGCGGGTCTTAACATAAATTAAAGACAACCATATGGCTCCTGCCGGTTGCCAACTTACAATAAGGAACATTGCATACATCAAATATAATCACAATCATGGCCATATCACATCACTGCACACCCCTGCAAAACAAAGTTAGACGCCTCTACTTTCTTTGCATGTTTTACGTGGTTTGGGGCTTTCAATAAGTGTCGTTCTAACTTACGAACATGAACCACAACGTTGACACAAGTATTGTTAATCACCCGTTGTGTATTGGATCTTTACTATCCTAGGAGAAACAGGCACCCGCAAAGCCACTTATGCAATACAAGTTGCATGTCAAGCGTGGAGCAAGTCTCATGAACGATGTCATGTAAGGTTAGCCCGGGCCGCTTCATCCCAACATACCGCAAGATGCAAATTACACAAGAAGCAATCGACAATAAAAGCATCAACGCCCACAATGACCATTGTGTTCTACTCGTGCAACAGATCTACATATAGACACGGCTCTGATACCACTGTATGGGTTCGTAGCATGGAAAACAAAAATTTTCTATCGCATACAAACAAACAAGCCAAGATCTATCTACTAGATTGTAGCAACGAGTCGATGGTATAACTTACCCTCGAAGATTCCAAAGCGTTTAACGAGAGCAGATTCTCGTGGATGATGTAGTCGTACACTTCCGATCTCAAGATCGCGTAGACGATCCTTCCGGCGCCACGTACTGGCAGCGCTCCCGTAGTCGGTCACACGTTCGGTACTCGACGAAGACCTTCCTCTCCCTTGTTCCAGCAGGCAGCGGAGGTTGTAGCACTCTCCTCGTGATTCCGGCAGCACAACGGCGTGGTACCGGAAGTAGAGGGGAAATCCCGCAGGGCTTCGCCTTAAGCCGGTGCGAGTATGGTGGATTATGAGAGAGGCTATTTAGAGGCTATTAGTGATCTAGTAATTAGACACACCAATTAGAAGGCTCTAAACCAATTAGAAGGCTCTAAACCGCTGGCTAAAGCAATTAGAAGCTCTAATCCAAAACGGCTCTAAACCGGGAGAAATAGATAGGAACTTGTGTGTCCTAGGAGGGGAGCCCTGCCCCTCCTTTTATAGATGGAGGGGGCCGGCCAAGGGGAGGGAGAGTCCCTCCCCAACTCGTCCTTGAGGTGGTGCGCCGGCCCAAGGAGGAACCCTCCTCCAATTCGGCCTCCACCAAAAACCTCCTTCTCCTCTTTCCGAAAACTGGCAGTTTGACTTTTCAAACTAGCCGTTTGACTTTTCAAACTAGGATTTGAATTAACCCTTTATTTCGGACAGCGATGACACTTAGTACATGATGCAATCATACCAACTTGATATGACACACTCATGTACCCCTTCCTCCCCGGAGTGCCGGACATTCCGGAACCTTCTAGAATGTTCCCGATGAAAACACCGGAATCATTCCGTTACTCCGAAACGGGACTTTCCTTATATGAATCTTATTCTCCGGACCATTCCGGATCTCCTCATGATATCCCGGATCCCATCCGAGACTCCGAACAACATTCGGTCTCTTTCTCATAATACCATAACTACTCAAACAACGTCGAATCCTTAAGTGTGTCTCCCTACGGTTCGTGAATTATGCGGACATGATCGAGACACTTCTCCGAACAATAACCAATAGAGGAATCTGGAAATTCATATGGCTCCCACATATTTCTACGATTACTTTGCGATCGAATGAACCACTTACATACGATACCAATTTCCCTTTGTCTCACGATATGTTACTTATCCGGGGTTATGATCGTCGGTATCTCTGCATACCTAGTTCAACCTCGTTACTGATAAGTACTCTTTTCTCGTTCCCGTGATATGTGATCCCTTGTGACCAAGTCACATGCTTGCAAGCTAATTGGATGACATTCCACCGAGAGGGCCCAGAGTATATCTATCCGTCATGTGGATGGACAAATCCCACTCTTGATCCATGTGTCTCAACCAATACTTTCCGAACACTCAATGCCACCTTTATAACCACCCAGTTACGGTGTGGTGTTTGATGTCATCAAAGCATCCATCCGGTAAAGGTGATATGCATGATCTCATGGTCGAAGGAATTAGGTTACTATGTATCAGAAAGCATATAGCAATTGAACTATTGAAATGACTTGATCTTTATGCTACGCTTATCTATAGGAGTATGTCCATCACATCATTCTCCTAATGATATGATCCTGTTGTTAATAACATCTCCATGTTCATGATCAGGAAACCATGATCATATATTAACCAACAAGCTAGTTTAACAAGAGGCTTTACTAGGGACTCTTATTTTAGTTTACAAATCACACAAGTATTAATGTTTCCGGTTAATACAATTATAGCATGGTATGTAAACATTTATCATAAGTATGAAGATATGATAATAACCCACTTTATTATTGCCTCTTGGGCATATCTCCAACACATACCACCTCTCTCTAACCCTAACCCGAGCCACTCCCTCCTAACCTAGCTATCTACCCCTCCATCCAACCCTAGCTCCATGCCGAGCCCCTCCTTGCTGGCCCCACCTGGCCCTCTCTCTCCCTGGACCAACCCACGAGCTCCCCTCCTCCCTTGGTCCCTCTCTTCCCTCTCTACTACACGACAAGAAGGAGGCAAGGGAGAGACCTAGCCCTACACCACCGAAGCCACCTCCTTCTCCCTTTGCATAAAGGTGACCCCATGTGCTCCTCCCTCCCCTCTCTACCTCAACCAGCTACCCCAGTACTCCAGATCCCATCTGGGAGTGCCCAGACCCCTCTCCATCCTCCCTTCTTCTTCCCCCTCCCCACCATGATCATCTCCTCACCACCTAAACCCTAGCCTCGGCCCCCCTCTGCTCTCCTTCGTTCTGGTGACCTCGAGGAGGGACTAGGGATTCCTGACGCTTGGACTGCTTCATCTTCTTCGCCCTGAAGCATCAAAACCCGCTGGACCTCGCCGGAGAAGCATCGTCGCCACCGTGTCCGTGAGCACCAGGAGCACTCCGGCCGTCTGCATCATCGCCGATCCCCTGCGTTCCAAGCCGATCCGCCACCACCGACGCACTCCTGGTGAGCCCCTCTACTCACTAGACATGCCCCCTACCCTATCTTGCACTGTAGCACCGCCGCCCTGCGTCGAGCAGCCTCCGTGCGCCGCCGCGCGTCGCGCTCTGGCAGACAGCAGCAGCTGCAGCAGCTTCCTTCCCGCCTCTGTTCTTCGTCGTGCCCCGCGCGCTGTAGACCTCCTCCGTGCTAGCTCTCTGAACGAAAGTTGTAGCCCGATGTCCCCTCTTAGTTTTTCGTTTCTGCGGCTCGGCGAGATTCGCCGCCGTTTGGTCGCCATCGTCGTCCAAACTCCGGCCGATCTTCTGTACTCTGCAGGTCGGCGCGCAGCAGCAGTCCGGCGACGCAGTCGCTTTCGCAGTAAGGCCCCTGGCCTTTTTCCCGCCTCAACCCGCCGTCCGCGGAGCCCCACCAGTCAGCCACCCGATCCATCTTGCAGAAAGCCCCCCAGATCTTCACCGCCTCAACCCGCAGTACCCTGGATCTCCCACGTGTCAGCGCCCGATAGCCCGTGCGCGTGCGTGGCCCCTGATCTGCCCCTGGCCCGCCTGTCATCCTCCTTGGGTAGAAATCCAGCGAGTAACAAAATTCCAGAGAACCTTTTCTGAATTCAAATTCAATTTGTTTATATTCTGTTTAAATATAAACTAATTCATAACTTTCAAATGTTTTGGAATTTGAATTCAAACTATATATGAAATATGTTTTGTTTTTGAATGTTAATTAAAATCTTTAGTCAAATATTTTCAGAACTAATTCAAACTAGTCAAACCTTTGACTTTGACTCCATTTGACTCAATTTGACTTTAACATAAATTTAAATTCATAATTCCAAATAATACAAATAATATATGTTTTCAAATCAGAAAAATGTGAGGAATTCAAATATGCCCTTCAAATTATATTTTGGACACTTTAATTTCAAGTTGATTAAAATTACACTAAAATTCCCTTTTGCCTTAACTATTTAATAACTTTTGTTTTATAACTCCAAATTTAACAAATGATATGTCTAAAATGATCAGCTCGACGAGACCTTTCTGTTTATTTATTCCATGTTCTGAATTGCAGCATGCATCATATAAATATAAAGATTACAGCAACTTATTTGAGTTTAAAATATGATTAAAACCCCATAAAATGTTTATTTCTTGTAATCTACACCTCACCCATGCCATGCTACTTTATTGCCATGCAAATTGTGCATCATTCATCATGGCATGATTGTTTGCTTGTCGCATTTTATTCTTATGCTTGTGCACTTTATTTATGTTGGCCCTTGTTGTTTGGTTCTTCTTCGAATAGACGCTGAGCAGGGGATATATCAAGAAACCCAGGAGCACTACCCAGATCCTTCTCTCGCTTCAACTGAGCTGCCAGGCAAGCACTACCACATGCTTGCATACATATAGTACCTATTGCCTCTATCTTATTCTTGCATCATTGAGTCGCGATTGCATTAAACTGAATCCCAAGTACTGCATAGCCTTTACTTTTAAACCCCACCGAAGCTTGTTCCTCCATCCCATGAGCCATTACTACAGGAGTTGTTTGATCCATGCGAGTCGTAGAACAACATGTGTAGGGTATGTGAGTGTCTGATGGATAACGAGGTACCTAAACAACTTAACCTGAGTAGTATGGGATAACTAATGAAAGTGGCACCGGTGAGCAATATCTGCTATTTGGTTTTTCATGCTCACTTGTGTCCCGTAGGACCCCGAGTACTTGATTCCTGTTCCTTGAATATTCGCGCTATCCACATCCGGGAGGCTTATGGGACCCCCTGAGCCAGAGCTTGATTCATTCTTATTTCTTGGGGCCACAAACTAGTTTGAGGTTTTATTTACTATCATGTACTTATGACATGCTTTACTGCTTAATTTAAATTGTGCGAGGTACTGCACCTGTACTGTTTAGGATCGGGACACGATTTCGCGGTATCGACAAGCCCAGTCACACTTTCGGGTTCCCAGTCGTTTACAGCCGTCCACACAAACCTTGAGTCCGTCTCGGAGTCAGCTAACTTCGTTGCGGGTAGCTTAATGGGGTGGCCCCCTGAAATATTTCTGAATCTGGTGATTGCTTTGTCGTGAATGCCTCGTTGGGTTTTGATTTGGTTTTTCCGAGGTTGATCGAGTGTGTGTTGCTATTTGTGCACCCCTGCAGGGTAAAACTTTCTGAAAGCCGTGTCCGCGGTTATGGACGACTTGGAGCACAGTTTCTCGATCATAGAAAAGTATAACTAAAGTACCGCTTTTAATTTGACTAAGTGACTGACTAGTAAATAGTGCAACACTCATGGAATGGATAATAAAACTGCCAACGGATGGGGGGTGTTCGTCCGCTTCCTCGTTGGTAAGCGAGGAGGAGGATGGATCTGTTAATATTACCGTTATAACTGTTGTTATTAATTCACGGACATCCGTCTATCTTTGGTTAGGCGGATGGTTAGCGAGTATCTATAGAATTGTTAGGTATTATCTTTTGCTGCAATTGCGTCACCCAGGTTGTGTCCCCTTTAGAGGCATAAAGACTTGCTGAGCACCCCTAGGGTCTCACACGATAAATTATTTGATTCAGATGAACAGGTACACTCACAAGATGGATACTGGGTGGAGGAGACTGACGATGTGGACAACGATCATTCGGTGTAGAGATTCCGGGAACGGGGATCCGTGAGATCTATGGGCGGGATGTGTTTATTTATGGGGCATCTTATGCCGATTTGCTTCTTATCCGTACTCGGATCTTGTTTTTCGCTTCCGCCTGATACTATGATGTTTGATGTATGAGGAGATATCCTAAACTATTATATCTATCTAGGACATTTGGATCTTGCCGTATGGCGTTGCAATATTTCTATTTCTTTTAGATGGAATGGCTCTGAGGACTGTTGTATGGTGGCTTGCATACATACTCATTTGTGTATGTAGTTGATCCCTTCGCCTGCCGATTACGCCGCCCGTTCTTGTCCCGATGTTTGGAAATGGTTAGGACGGCCGAAAGGTCTACCTGTGAGTGGCATTTGGGCCCCACCGTACTATTTTAACCATTTCCGCTCATCCAGGCTTGTAACTAGGAGCGTAATTCACCGAGGTAGTTACATCTTTCATCCATATCGCTTCTTGTGAAGCCTCCGAAGCAGCCATGTATTCCGATTCAGTTGAAGATCTCGCCACAACGCTTTGCTTTGCACTCCTCCAGCTAACTGCTGCACCATTCAAAATAAATACGTATCCAGATTGTGATTTAGAATCATCCGGATCGGTGTTCCAACTAGCATCGGTGTAACCGTTAACAACGAGTTGTTCATCACCTCCATAAGAAAGAACCATATCCTTAGTTCTTCTCAAGTACTTAAGGATGTTTTTGACCGCTGTCCAATGATCCACTCCTGGATCACTTTGATATCTGCTAGTTAAACTAACAGCATATGCAATGTCGGGTCTAGTACATAGCATGGCATACATTAGAGATCCTATGGCTGAGTCATAGGGAGTCTTACTCATCCTTTCTCTATCTTCTGCCGATGTCGGACTTTGAGTTTTACTCAAGGTCGTATTGGGCAACATGGGCAAGAACCCTTTCTTGCTTTCTTCCATTCCAAACCTCTTTAGAACTTTGTCCAAATATGTACTCTGTGACAACGATATTTGGCGTTTCGATCTATCTCTATAAATCTTTATGCCTAATATATAAGCTGCTTCGCCAAGATCCTTCATTGAAAAACTATTATTCAAATATTCCTTGACACTATTAAGAAGGTCTACATCATTCCCAATCAAAAATATGTCATCCACATATAGTATTAAGAATGCTACAGAGCTCCCACTCACTTTCTTGTAAATACAAGCTTCTCCATAAGTTTGTATAAAACCAAAACTTTTGATCACCTTATCAAAACGTTGATCCCAACTTCGGGATGCTTGCTTCAATCCATAGATGGACCGTTGAAGTTCGCATACCTTGTTAGCATCTTTAGGATCGACAAAACCTTTGGGTTGCATCATATACAACTCTTCATCAATATCTCCATTGAGGAATGCTGTTTTGACATCCATCTGCCATATCTCATAATCATAATATGCAGCGATTGCTAACATAATCCTCACAGACTTTAGCTTCACTACCGGTGAGAAAGTCTCATCGTAGTCAACTCCTTGAATTTGTCGAAACCCTTTTGCGACAAGTCGAGCTATATAGACAGTAACATTACCATCAGCATCTGTTTTCTTCTTGTAGATCCATTTGTTCTCGACAGCCTTCCGGCCATCCGGTAAGTCCACCAAAGTCCATACTTGGTTTTCGTACATGGATCCAATCTCGGATTTCATGGCTTCTTGCCATTTATTGGAATCTGGGCTCATCATCGCTTCCTCATATGTCTCGGGGTCATCGGTGTTATCCACCAACATGACACTCATAACGGGATCATACCAATCTGGAGTGGTACGAGTTCTCGTTGACCTCCGAGGCTCTGTAGCAACTTCAACCGAAGTTTCATGATCATCATCATTAGCTTCTCTCTTATTGGTGCAGGCACCACAGGAACTTCTTCCGGTGCTGCGCTACTCGCAATTTCGAGAGAAGGTTCGACAACCTCGTCGAGTTCTACTTTCCTTCCAGTCACTTCTTTCGAGAGAAATTCCTTCTCTAGAAAGGATCCATTCTTGGCAACGAAGATTTTGCCTTTGGATCTATGATAGAAGGTATACCCAATAGTTTCCTTTGGGTATCCTATGAAGACGCATTTTTCCGCTTTGGGTTCAAGCTTGTCCGGCTGTAACTTCTTTACATAGGCTTCGCATCCCCAAACTTTAAGGAACGACAATCTAGGTTTCTTCCCAAACCATAATTCATACGGTGTCGTTTCAACGGATTTAGACGGTGCCCTATTTAAAGTGAATGCGGCTGTTTCTAATGCATAACCCCAAAATGATAGCGATAAATCTGTAAGTGACATCATAGAACGAACCATATCTAAGAGAGTTCGATTACGACGTTCGGACACACCATTACGCTGTGGTGTTCCCGGCGGTGTCAACTGTGAAAGTATTCCGCATTTCTTCAAATGCTCGCCAAACTCGTAACTTAGATATTCACCTCCACGATCAGAACGTAGAAATTTAATCTTCTTGTTACGTTGATTCTCTACCTCACTTTGAAACTCCTTAAACTTCTCGAAAGTCTCGGACTTTATGTTTCATGAAATAGATATACCCATATCTACTCAAGTCATCCGTGAAGGTAAGAACATAACGATAACCACCGCGCGATGCTACACTCATTGGGCCACACACATCGGTATGTATGATTTCCAATAAGTCCGTAGCTCGCTCCATCATACCAGAAAATGGAGTCTTAGTCATTTTTCCCATCAGACATGCTTCGCATTTTTCAAGTGATTCAAAATCAAGTGATTCAAGAAGTCCATCGGAATGGAGTTTCTTCATACGCTTCACTCTAATGTGACCAAGACGACAGTGCCACATATAGGTCGAATTATCGCTTGATTTCAAACGTTTAGCCTCAATGTTATTAATATGTGTATTTCCACTATCGAGATTCAACAAGAATAGACCATCTATCAAAGGTGCATGTGCATAAAACATATTACTCATATAAATCGAACAACCATTATTCTCGGACTTAAACAAGTAACCGTCTCGCAATAAACAAGATCCCGATGTAATGTTCATGCTCAACGCAGACACCAAATAACAATTATTTAAATATAAAACTAATCCCGATGGTAGATGAAGGGGTAGCGTGCCGACCGCGATCACATAAACCTTTGATCCGTTTCCCACGCGCATCGTCACCTCGTTCTTCGCTAGCTTCCGTTTATTCTGCAGCACCTATTTCGAGTTACAAATATGAGCAACCGAACCAGTATCAAATACCCAGGCACTACTACGAGTACTAGTGAGATACACATCAATAACATGTATATCAGATATACCTTTCTTCTTGATGTTGCCGTTCTTCAGATCCGCCAAGTACTTTGGGCAATTCCGCTTCCAGTAACCTTCTCCCTTGCAGTAAAAGCACTCAGTATCAGGCTTGGGTCCAGCCTTGGTCTTCTTCGCCGGCGTGGTAACTTTCTTACCACCCTTCTTGAAGTGTCCCTTCTGCTTAGACTTGCCTTTCTTGAATTTGGTGGTCTTATTGACCAACAACACTTGGTGCTCTTTCTTGATCTCCACTTCTGCAGACTTTAACATAGCAAACAGTTCTGGCAACTGCTTGTTCATGTTCTGCATGTTGTAGTTCATCACAAAGTTCTTGTAACTTGGTGGTAGTGATTGGAGGACACGGTAAATCCCCAAAGCATTAGGAATCACTATACCCAAGCTTTGAAGTTTGTTTGCGTGCCCAGACATCTTAAGCACATGCTCACTGACTGAGCTGCCCTCTTCCATCTTGCAGTTAAAGAACTTTTCAGAAGCCTCATAGCTTTCAATTGCCGCATGAGTCTCAAAAATCAATTTGAGATCCTCGACAATATCATATGGGTCTGAATTCTCAAACCTTTTCTGAAGCTCCGATTCTAAACCATACAAGATAGCACACTGAACTATGGAGTACTGATTCTTCCGAGCGAGGTAAACATTCTTTACTTCATCGGCAGCATCAGCTGCAGGTGGGTCACCCAGCGGTGCATCCAGCACATAGGTCAAATTACCAGCTGTGAGGACAATCCTCAAATTGCGGAACCAATCCGCGAAGTTGCTTCCATTGTTTTTCAACTTTTCTTTCTCTAGGAACGCATTAAAATTGATGGTAGGGGCTGCCATTGATCTATAACATATTTGCAATAGTTTAGACTAAGTTTATGACAAATTGAGTTCAAATTAATAATAAAAATAACCTAGGTGAACTCCCACTCAAAACAACATCCCTCACATTGTTTTAGTGATCACACGAACCAAATCCACTACATCAACACCGATCATCACGAGAGTTGATATAGTTTCAATGGCGAACAATCGTCATGTTCATCATATCTACTATATGATTCATGCTTTACCTTTCGGTGATCTGTGTTCCGAGACCATGTCTGTACATGCTAGGCTCGTCAAGATCAAACCTTAGTTTTCGCATGAGCAAATCTGGCTTGCTCACGTTGTATACACTTGCAGAATCTAACACACCCGATCATCACGTGGTGCTTCGAAACAACAAGCTTTAGCAACGGTGCTAACTAAGGGTGAACACTTTATGACTTGAAATTCATGTGCATGAGGGATCATCTTATAATGCTACCGTCGTCTACTAAGCAATACAAGATGCATAAAGGATTAACATCACATGCAATTCAATAATATGTGATATGATATGTCCTTTCTTCTTTGTGCTTCTGATCTCCATCTTCAAGCACAAACATGATCTCCATCATCACCGGCATTGCATCAAGGTCAATGACGCTTCTCCATGGTTGTCTTCCACCGGTCTTCAACTATTACAACTACTTTGAATAGACACGCGGGTCTTAACACAAATTAAAGACAACCATTTGGCTCCTGTCGGTTGCCAACTTACAATAAGGAACATTGCATACATCAAATATAATCACAATCATGGCCATATCACATCACTGCACACCCCTGCAAAACAAAGTTAGACGCCTCTACTTTCTTTGCATATTTTACGTGGTTTGGGGCTTTCAATAAGTGTCGTTCTAACTTACGAACAAGAACCACAACATTGATACTAGCATTGTTGATCACCTGTTGTAAATTGGATCTTAACTATGCTAGGAGAAACAGGCACCCGCAAAGCCACTTATGCAATACAAGTTGCATGTCAAGCGTGGAGCAAGTCTCATGAACGATGTCATGTAAGGTTAGCCCGGGCCGCTTCATCCCAACATACCGCAAGATGCAAAGTACACAAGAATCAATCGACAATAAAAGCATCAACGCCCATAATGACCATTGTGTTCTACTCGTGCAACAGATCTACATATAGACACGGCTCTGATACCACTGTAGGGTTTCGTAGCATGGAAAACAAAAAAATTCTACCGCATACAAACAAACAAGCCAAGATCTATCTACTAGATTGTAGCAACGAGTCGATGGAATAACTTACCCTCGAAGATTCCAAAGTGTTTAACGAGAGCGGATTCTCGTGGGTGATGTAGTCGTACTCTTCCCGATCTCAATATCGCGTAGACGATCCTTCCGGCGCTGCGTTCCGGCAGCGCTCCCGCAGTCGGTCACACGTTCGGTACTCGACTAAGACCTTCTTCTCCCTTGTTCCAGCAGGCAGCGGAGGTTGTAGCACTCTCCTCGTGATTCCGGCAGCACAACGGCGTGGTACCGGAAGTAGAGGGGAAATCCCGCAGGGCTTCGCCTTAAGCCGGAGCGAGTATGGTGGAGTATGAGAGAGCTCCTCGGCGATCTAGGGTTTAGACACACCAAGGAGGAGGGGCTAGAGCCGGAGGCTAGGGTTCCGGGGACCCCCAAGTCGGCGGCTAGGGCAAAACCCTAGGTAGTGGCGGCGGCTATGGAGGGCTGCAGCTTTCTAGGGTTTGAGGTGAGGGACTTGTGTGTCTAGAGGAGGGAGCCTTGCCCCTCCTTATATAGGTGGAGGGGCCGGCCGCGCCAAGGGGAGGGAGAGGAGTCCCTCCCCAACTCGGCTTGGAGGTGGGCTGCCGGTTGGAGGAGGGAACTCCTCCCCAACTCGGTTTCCCCTTTCCTCCTCTTTTCCTCTTTCCAATTTTAGCCGTTTGACTTTTCAAACTAGCTATTTGACTTTTCAAACTAGGATTTGAATTAATCCTTTATTTGGAACAGCGATGACACTTAGTACATGATGCAATCATTCCAACATGCAATGACACATTCATGTACCCCTTCCCCTCCGGAGTGCCGGACATTCCGGAACCTTCTAAAACATTCCCGATGAAAACACCGGAATCATTCCCCAACTCCGAAACGGGACTTTCCTTATATGAATATTATTCTCCGGACCATTCCGGATCACCTCGTGATATCCCGGATCCCATCCGAGACTCCGAACAACATTCGGCCTCTTTCTCATAATACCATAACTACTCAAACAACGTCGAATCCTTAAGTGTGTCTCCCTACGGTTCGTGAATTATGCGGACATGATCGAGACACTTCTCTGAACAATAACCAATAGAGGAATCTGGAAATTCATATGGCTCCCACATATTTCTACGATTACTTTACGATCGAATGAACCACTTACATACGATACCAATTTCCCTTTGTCTCACGATAGTTTACTTATCCGAGGTTATGATCGTCGGTATCTCTACATACCTAGTTCAACCTCGTTACCGATAAGTGCTCTTTTCTCATTCCCGTGATATGTGATCCCTTGTGAGCCAGTCACATGCTTGCAAGCTAATTGGATGACATTTCACCGAGAGGGCCAGAGTATATCTATCCGTCATATGGATGGACAAATCCCACTCTTGATCCATGTGTCTCAACCAATACTTTCCGAACACTCAATGCCACCTTTATAGCCACCCAGTTACGGTGTGGTGTTTGATGTCATCAAAGCATCCATCCGGTAAAGGTGATATGCGTGATCTCATGGTCAAAGGAATTAGGTTACTATGTATCAGAAATCATATAGCAATTGAACTACTGAAATGACTTGATCTTTATGCTACGCTTGTCGATAGGAGTATGTCCACCATATCATTCTCCTAACGATATGACCTTGTTGTTGATAACATCTCAATGTTCATGATAGGTAAACCACAATCATTTATCAACCAACAAGCTAGTGATGTATAGAGGCTATACTAGGGACTTCAAATTAAGTTTACAAATCACACAAGTATCAATGTTTCCTTGTTAAAACTATTATAGCATGAATGTAAACATTTATCATAAACACAAAGATATAATAATAACTACATTTATTATTGCCTCTAGGGCATATCTCCAACAGATATTACCTCTATTAATAAAATGGGAGAGGTTGTCTATAGTGCTCTCTTCAAACATAAAATTGCTCCCTCCAACTTTATTGAAATATTGCATTATGCTATAGAAGGCAATGATCTTATTGAGGAGCAAGAAAACATAATTGATGAAAAGTTTGCGCTTGAGCGTGAGTATGCTAATGAAATTGCTCAACTAAAGTACTCCCTTGAAGAAGAACAAACCACCAAAGAATCTCTTGAGGAGACTTTTACTCTAGAATTATCTAGAGTAAAGGAATACCATGATAGAGAACTTGCGGTGGCAAACTCCTTCAAGATTAAAAATGTTGAACTTGAAGTTGCTTATGCTAAACTTGTTGAGGATTTTAAGCACCTCGAAAATGGCTCTCGGGTCGTTAATAGGGAGCTCATCAAACTCACTGAGTCGCATGAGCAACTTAAAGCATCATATTCTAAAGAGCTTGCCAAGTTGCCCTCACCTCTTGCAAATAGTGATGGTGCTTGTGCTACTAACTCTATTTCTTGTGAAGCGTCTATTTTGAAGGACAATGTTGAGCTAAAGGCTCAACTTGCGTTGCTAACTAGCAACTATGGGAAATTAGAAGAAAGTCATGTTAAGCTCTCGAGCTCGCATGAGGTTCTTCTAGTCTCCCATGGTAGGCTAAAGTTAGATCATGAGGCCATCGTGTCAAAGGTAACATATAGTGGGCCTCATGTGGAAATTATCACTATATCTACTCCAAATGTTATATTGCCATGTGCTAGTCCTTGTAATTCATCCTCTCACAACCATGCTATATCTCGCGATGAATTACATTCCGTGCCTTGTTGCTCTAACAATGTAGCATCTACTTCCTATAGTACTTTTGTTGAAACTAACCATGTAGAGGAAATCAAAGAGCTCAAGGCCCAAGTCACTTCTTTGAAGAATGACTTGAAAAGGGGTCATCAAGGGAAGGCCGCACTCAACAAAATCTTGAGTGTGCAAAAATTCCCCAATGACAAGAGTGGGATTGGATTCAACTCCAATGTCAAGAACAAGTCCACTATCAAGTTGAAGCACAAGGACAACAAGAAGAATGTCCAAGATCAAGTCAAGAATCCGGCCAACATTGTTTGCTTCAAGTGCAAGGAAGAAGGGCACCATGTTAGATCTTGCCCATTGAAGAAAAAGCCTCTTAGTGTGAAGCAACAAGGGAAGCAGCCTCAAGATCCACCTCAAGTCATTAATGGGCCTCTTCCTAAGAGGACTACTCGAGCTCCTCCTCGAGTTGTGGCTTCACCTAAGAAGAAAGATGGCAAGAGTAGAAGTTGCTACATATGTCGTAAGAAAGGGCACATTTCTTCCTCGTGCACTATTGGCATCTCCTCATCCAACCCTATCATTATTGATGATGCTTATTCTCTTTGTAAGGATGAGGTTGGCAATGTGTTTGCCAAATTTGTTGGTGCTCAATGTGGTTTCGAGAAAAGAACCATTTGGGTTGCCAAGCCTATTGTGACTAACCTCTTAGGACCCAACTTGGTTGGGGACCAACAAGCCAAAACTTGATCAATAGGTATTGTTGGAGGTCATTGGAGACTTGGCTACATCACGAAGAATTGAGGGATCTTCATCTAGTATATTTGTCAAGTCAAGTCATGTGGATTATATTGCCTATATTATATATATCCAATGTTCCTCCTTGCGGTAACAAATGCTTAACTTATTACATTGAAAGTTACTCGCCTCCTTGTGCATGTGTTGGTTTTGTATCTTCCATGCTTTTGTACATGTTGTGTTTTCCACTTAATTATCTTGAGGTATCAAGATTTTTTGTGTATGATTAGGTGGCACACCATGTATGTGTGTTTCTTGTGTTGAGCCTTACTTTATTATATTTGGTATCTTGTTTGGCTCTTGAGAGAGATTAATGGACTATCCCATTTTGGGGGAGTGTTATTCTTAGGCATTCCACAATCCTAAAAATGTGTGTACATGAGGAATACCACCTAGCATTTATATAGTGGGATATTATCTAGTATCTATGTGGTACAGTACTCATGAGAAATGCAAATTCTATAATGTCCATTGGTTGTCTCATGTTGGGTCTTTTTGCCTCTTGTCGTGAATATGATCTTGGATATATTTGCAAACTACCACCTGGAAATAATTGCATATCCTTTGTCCTTGGACTTTCGATACTATAATAGGTGGTAATTATTTTTGATCATTTTCAATCTATCTTTTGTTTATTTTTGCCCTATCGTTTATCAAGAAAATGCTTTGTGTTGACTCTCATGTCTTCCTTGCCTCTTATGGATATTTCTTTAACTTGAAATTGTTTAATTCTCTATTTTTTTATGTAGGTAGAGATGATGATCCTGTGTGTGTGCATTTTGTATTCAAATGCAAAATCTTAAGTAATGCACTAATCATGGGGGAGATCTCCTATATCATTTAGAACACTCCTTTTATGCCTCTTCACAACATGTTTTGATCCATATCGTGTTTTGTGTCTTTAGAAGATTTTTTTGGGGGTACTTTGTGCCATCTTGAAAAGTGCCGAGAGTTTGGTGTGGTTGTTTAAACCTTGCTCTTTTGGGGAGTTGTATTTTCTCATTCCTTTTTTTTATTATTTTTACCTTTTAGAATGAGATAAACCCTTGAGAATTTGTGTTTTTGTCCATCTCTCTCTCTTTGGTTTTTGTCTAGTTCATTTGTTGGAATTGTGTGGTCTACCATGTGTTGATTTGGTTTTTGATATAGTTTGAACAACCTTTCGTCGTGTCACACTTTGGTGTGACTTCTTGGTTTACTTGGTGTTTTGTTCATATTGTATCTCCTTTGGTTCTTGGAAGTCATGTGCATGCATATTTACTATATATATATATATATTATGGCATGCTTGCTTTCCTTGATCCAATATGTAGGGGAAACTCCACCAAATCCTAATTGGCTAAGATGTGCATGGAATTCAATTTCATATCAATATGCACATGTTTATGTGGAGTCTCTCCTATGTATTGTAGTTGTCTAACTACTTTGGACCCAACAAGTTTGGGGACCATATTGTACTTGAATTTTGTTTTAGGTACATTGGATGCTTGTCTCTTTCATAAGGAAGAAGTGTTGACTCAATGAAAATTAGAGACAAGCTAGGATGATCAACGAGCTCCTATCTACTTCATCACACCAATGATATCTTGGTAACAAGTATCTCTTACTCATGCATACATATCATCTTCCAACATATGGTAGGTTGCATCTTGGCATGAATTTTATGTATTTGATATGTTTGTGGTTGAAGTTCATCAATATACAATAAGATAAAATTGATCCTTTTGGCCATGCTATCAAGCAAAGATCTTAGTGCTGTATTGTCATGACTTTGTTTTGGATATCTTGCTCTATTTATTTTAGTATCTAACTTATGTGTACATGTTTCTTTGTGGATCAATATCTTTGTGAGATTGTCTACTTAGAAACTTATATACATGAGACTTGTTACAACTCTATTTTTGATGTCTTGTTTGTTTCATGTGTGTTGTATGGTCATACTAAGTAATATCACTCATTGAATACTATGTTGATACTCAATGGTCATCCTTGTACTAGTCTTATAATATGCTTTGTCATGCCTCTCACACATCCTTGTGGTTGAGCCTGCTATTATGTTGTCTCTTACTCATTGCTCAACCATTTGTTTATTGCAAGTTTTATGCCTTGGTCTATGCTCTTTTATACATCGTTGTGTTTTAAATAATATTGAGGGAGTGAGGATGCCATGTTTTTCCATATTGTATTCAAATACAGATTATAATTTGTGCACAAACCTTGGGGAGCCTCCTCATATTATTTAGAACAATATCTTTTCGATCTTATAATATTATCAATCTTTCATTTGCTATGTTCCTTTTGTCAAGTGGTTTTTTGGATCTTTTGATTGCTTGCATCATTTTTTGATGCTTCTTCATCTTGTTTTTTTTCAATCTTTTGATCCTCAATATAGTTTGACCTCCTCCTAAGTATTCATCATTGGATATGTGTAAATGTTTTATCATAATAAATTTGTTTCAAATGCACACCTTTGGAGGAATTCTCACTATATTGGTCGTTTAGAACTATTCACCCATTTTGGCAATCGATGCTAATGGGGAAGAAGTTTTGGAGGGTTTAAGGGAAGTTGGTTTTATGCCTTAAGTTTGTTCTTAAGCATTTGCCTCTCATGCTCTTGCATCTTTGTTGTTGCTTTGCATGTTGAATATATAGAGGACACTCCACCAACAATATTATGGGTGTACCAACATCACATACTTGTGTAGTATTTGATGTTGGCGCAACCATTTTTATTTGTTAAGTTGATTATATAAACCCTCTCAAAGGATCGTCATCAATTACCAAAATGGGGGAGATTGAAAGAACATGTGTGCCCCCATGTGTGGTTTTGGTAATTAATGACAATGTTTTATGGACTTATGTTTGCATTGAGTTTTACTTGTAGGATTTGTCCATAGACAATGCTTGAACCATTTGGTGGCTTCAAGGTTGGAATAAGAATAAAGTGAAGAAGATCAAGTGTTGATCAAGGTTTCAAGGAATGATCTGGAGATTGGTCAAGTAGAAGTTGAGCCTATGCTAGTGCAATCAAGAAAGGTGCTCCATCTTGAGGTGTGGAATATACAAGGCAAAGGTTTGATCTTGATAGGGTTTCTTTCTTACCGGTCTCGTGGTGTTAGTTGGGGAGACCAGTTTATAGGATAGATAACTGTACTATCAAGAGGGGCTCTCGAGTGAGTAACTTGATCATATCCCTCGGTGAGAGCTCAAACCTTTGCATACTTGGCATCGTCTTTCTTGGTTCTTATTTGGTTCTTATCCATGAGAGGATTTAGATCTTGTGTAAATCTCTATAGCAAGCTCAAGTTCATTGAAAACGGATTTCATATGCATTCATTATTGTGTTTTCGATATTGGAGGTTTTACCGATTTGTCTTTTATAGATAGGTTAAACCTTTCATCATTTGGTTCTATCCTTCCTTTCTGGACTATGACGGTTCCCTGCATGATCTTGTACAGCTCGTTACTATCTTCGAAACGAGCCCAAGATCATCAAAATCGGAGTCCGAATGCAAAAGTTATGATGGTTTCAATTTTGCTGTTCCTGCCAGTTTTCACGGGGGAGGATTATCCGGCCATGGGGGCGGATTATCCGCCCCTATACTGAGGTTCGCGCCGCGAAGTCCTTATCCATTTTTTTGGCCCGGGGAACCCGGAATTTCTGGGGGAGGGCGGATTATCCGGCCTGGAAGGTCCCAAACGGTCATATTTCGTTGGAGAGGGGTATAAATAAACCTCTTCTTCCTCCTTAGGCTTGTGGCTTGCATTCTCTATCTCCTCCATTGTTTTGACCTTCAAGAGCTTGCAAATACTCTTAATCCCTCCCATATTTCTTGAATCTTTTTGGGGGATTTTAAAGGGGAGATCTAGATCTACAACTCCACCAATCCATCTCTCCTCTATGTGAGGGGAACATATTGGGATCTAGATCTTGGGGTTTCTTTTGTGGATTTCCTCTTGTGTTCTTCCTCTCTTATTCTCCCACTAGCTTTTGTAGCTTTTGTGGAATTTGGGAGAGAAGGACTTGAGCACTTCCTGTGTTCTTGCCATTGCATTTGGTGCATCGGTTTGAGTTCTCCTCGGAGGATTTGGAGAGTGAAAGTTGAGAAGCTTTTTACTCTTAGGTTCTTGGAACCCTAGACGATTTGTTGGTGTTGCAGGTTGTGGCCTTGGTGGTGTTTGTTGGGAGCCTCCAATAGAAGTGCCCCAACCTTTGTGAGAGGTTACAGATTGTCACCGACAAGTGCACCGATAGTGAAGAAGTGAACCAGGCCTCTTGTGGCGAGGTTCACAGGAGAATAGGGTGAGGCCTTTTGTGGCGTGGTGGTCTTAGTACCGCCCACCCCTCCAAGAAGACGTACTCTCTTTATGGGAGGAACTCGCGTCTCCGCGTGCCTCGGTTATCTCTATACCCGAGCTATTTACTTATGCACTTTACTTTGTGATAGCCTTTGTGCTTGAATTCTTATATCTAGTTATCACATAGTTGCTTGTTTTGCTTAGCATAAGTTGTTGGTGCACATAGGTGAACCGTAGTTTATATAGGTTTTGTGCTTGACAAAGTAAACACTAGTTTTATTCCGCCTTTGTTAAGCCCATCTCGTAAAAGTTTTAAACCGCCTATTCACCCCCCCCTCTAGGCGGCATTTGTATCCTTTTCAGTTGGTTCTACCTTTTTTCGTGCTTTCTGTGTTTACGCCTCAGGGTGTCTTTTTATAGGCATTTTAGGTCAAGACGGAGATCCCGAGGTGAAGACATACGATTATGGACGCTCGAGGCCCAAGTTGGACCAGGTGGGGCAGCCAGGGCTGGGCCCGCGGCACCTAGACCTTCATGGCCCTCGTGGCTCCCCTGTGCTACTCCAAAAGGCCAGGGCTTTCTCTGTCGATAAAAAGTACTCCAGAAAAAAATTCTAGTCCAATTTAACTCTATATCAGTCCCTAAAACATAAAAGTACGAAAATAGGGTTTTTTGTCCTGCAGCGTTATAAACCAAATAAAAGGAATCATTGATAAATCCCCGTAAATCAATGCAATACATGTTTATAACAGTAAATAACATGATAGTATGTTGTAATATGATGATATATGTGACAATAAACTACAAAGTTCATGTATGGATTTTAAATGCATCACTCTCCTTTGGGGAAAGTATGCGTCTGACCTACCTTGAATTTTGGCAAAAAGTCACGTATAGGTATTCATATTTCAATATATACAAACAATTCCTGGGTAGTTTGTGTGTGTTTTGATGAAAAAATGAAAGAAAATGACTAAATGGGCCTTGCTTGGTGGAGTTACTTCCGACATGGGCCTTCCTCCTAGTTGGGACACGCCTGGTGGACAGGACAAGGCCCTGTTCGTGTCCTTTGTGCGGCTGAACTTGCGAATGTGCGCCCATTAATTGGTCTCTGATCGATCAACCATCGACTCCAGGGCACAGACGCCGGTGCCACCCTGGTACACCAACCCATTAATTTTTTTAGGTTGCTTGAAGAAGAAAAGAGGAGAAGTTTCTAGCCAATTTCTCAAGAGTTCGATATAAACCATCGAGTCACCCTTGTGAGGAAAATACGCTTGCTACAACACTCTGTACTTGGAGTCCCAACGAGTTTGTACACGGAGTTGTTGCCATCAGCCGGATAAGAGTCTTCTCCTCTCCCTTCTCTTCCCTCATGTGAATGACCAAAATGATCCTTGTTCATAACCCTAATGGCTAGTGGGCTCTTAAACCTATTTGGGCAGTCTAAAATGCTGCATTAGGACATCTCCTCACATTCATGAGGAGGATACCCAACAAATTAGTATGTATGGATAACAGAAAGTGTCTTTGTCTCCCAAGCTCTAGTGTTCCATTGATTTTTAAAAATAAATCAAAAGTCATATTTAAAAGTTTTATAAAAAAATAAAATAATGCAAATGAGTACATGAGTGCAAAATCTATTTATTGTGGGCTACCCCAGTATCTCACAAGCATGCAAAATCGCAACACAAAATTCTTTGTATTGTGGGCTACATAAAAATGACAAAATCTGATGAGGTTTGCGGATTTGAAAAATGCATGCACATATACGCTTTTATCATTTTGGTGTAGCTCAAAATGCAAAGTATTTGAAATTTATATTTTGCACATTTGTGGGGAAATAATTGGCTACATACATTTTTATATTTTTTTTTAGAAACTCACAAATATAATTTTTGATTTTTTTAAATAGCAGGATCCATGGTGGTCGGGAGCCAAAAATCTCTACTCATATGGATAGTTCAATCTTATCTATTTACTAATTAAATCATTTGATAGTCCAACGGCTTATAAGTGTTGAATACAAAGTTGCTCCTTGAATTTGTTTTTGAATTAGCTTAAATGCTAAATTCATGTTCCAAGAGACAAAGGGAACTAGGGTCCCTTCGGAAATTAATCTAAACTAAGCATTTCACCTATGGCAACATACTTTCCCTTTTCTTTCTTATCACCATATAGGCAATGCAAATGACTAAATGAGTGTGAATTAAACATTTTTTTAGTTATGAGTTGTAGTTGGTGGAAGATGCATGGAATTGCTAATATTTTTGGTTTTGTTACTCTTGGAGATGGAGAATGTACCGAGTTCCAAATCCTCTGCATTAAGTTGTTTAGATTGAAAGCAAATGTTGATGAACTTCCCATAAGGCTCTGCAGTCCAACAAGTTGCAACCATCGATTTTATAGTAGTCGAACAAGTCTATTGTGTGGTCATGATAAGTTAGCTGGTTTGACACCATTAGTTCTTTTACTTTGACTGAGTAACATGCCATTTTTTATACTCGAACAATTCTAATGTGCGGGTCTTCATAAGAATGTTGGTTCGACATCATTAATTAATTATTTACCTTGACCAAGTAGCATGCCAGATTAACTCGGTATGTTACTTGCTACACTTTATTTTGTAAATTTGCTTGATGTGTGCCTTTTCTATGATGCTTATGAGGTTCAAAGTGCAGATAGTGGCCTGTTTCGCGGGTGCAAGGAAAACTTGCACACACGAGTTTCAGACATGTCTTGACACATAAAATGGCACACTGGTATTCAATGGAAAATGATGGTAAACACCGGAATCGCGAGGAGAGAACTACAACCTTTCATCGAGTACCGTACGTGTGACCGACTGCGGGAGCGCTGCCGGAATACAGCGTCGGAAGGATCGCCTACGCGATCTTGAGATCGGCAAGTGAACGACTACATCACCCACGAGAATCTACTCTTGTTAACCGTTTTGGATCTTCGAGGGTTAGTACTCTATCGACTCGTTGCTACAATCTAATAGATAGATCTTGGCTTATGTGTGTTCATGCGATAGAATTTTTTTGTTTTCCATGCTACGAACCCCTACACCACATCAATAGTAGGGCCCACAAGTACCGAATGACCAAAATGATCCTTGCTCATAATCCTGACAGGCAGGCGTCTATTTAGGTCATCTAAAATGCTGCATTAGGACATCTCCTCACAACCCGTATGAGGAGGATACCCAATAAATTAGTATGTATGGATAACGAAAAGTGTCTTTGGCTCCCAAGCTCGAGTGTTCCCTTGATTTAAAAAATAATATCAAAAGTCATATTTAAAAGTTTCACAACATGGAATTCTTTGTATTGTGGGCTACATAAAAATGATAAAATATGATAAAGTTTGTAGATTTACAAAAATGCATGCACATATCCACACTTTTATCATTTTGGTGTAGCTAAAATACAAAGTATTTGAAATTTATGGTTTGCACGGTTGTGGAAAAATCATTGGCTACATCAAAAAAAATTAAAACTCACAAATATGATTCTTGATTTTTTAAATAGCAAGAGCACCGGTGGTTCGGGAGCCAAAAATCTCTACTCGTATGGATAATTCAATCTTCTCTATTTACTAAATAAATCATTTGATTGTCCAACTTATTATAAGTGTTGAATACAAAGTTGTCCCTTAAATTTGTTTTTGAATTAGCTTAAATGCTAAATTCATGTTCCAAGAGACAAAGGGAACCATGGTTCCTTTGGAAACTAATCTATCAATTAAGCATTTCATCTATGCCAACATACTTTCCCTTTTCTTTCTTATCACCATATAGGTACTCAAATGACTAAATGAGTGCAAAATTAAACATTTTTTTAGTTATGAGTTGCCGTTGGTGGAAGATCCATGGAGTTGCTAATATTTTGGTTTTCTTATTGTTGGAGCCAGAGAATGTACCTAGATCGAGATCCTCTACATTAAGTTGCCCAGATCAAATGCAAATGTTGATGAACTTCCCTTGAGGCTCTGCAATCCAACATGTTGCAACCATCAAATTTTTATAGTAGTCGAACAAGTCTATTATGTGGTCATCATAAGTTAGCTGGTTTGACACCATTAGTTATTTTACTTTAACCAAGTAACATGCCATTTTTTATCACTCGAACAATTCTAATGTGCGGGTCTTCATAAGGAAGTTGGTTCGACATCATTACTTATTTATTTACCTTGACCAAGTAGCTAGCATGCCGGATTAACTCGGTATGTTACTTGATACACTTTATTTTGGAAATTTGCTTGATGCGTACCTTTTCTATGATGCTTATGAGGTTCAAAGTGCAAACAACGGCCTGCTTCGCAGGTGCAAGGAAAACTTGCGCACACGAGTTTCAGACATGTCTTGACACATAAAATGGCACACTGATATTTCAATGAAAAATGGTGCTAAGCACCGGAAAGTTTCTTCTCGGCGAGGCGAAGCATGAAACACATATGCAATCCCATGATGCCTACCTGGTATTGCCAAAACGCACGGGCAACGTGCCGAAGCTACGCTTGCTTATCCACCGAGTGTGTACTGCTGGTGGTGCAAACGTAAAATGGAATTTGCGCAAGCGAGGACTGTGATGTGATGATCGGACCATTCAGTCAGACCTCGGTTGAGGCTCATCAGTAGACGGCCGATCCAGACCAACCTCCGCCCGGAAACCGCATAGTTGGCACGACTGAATCTCAGCTAGTCTGAACTTGTGAACCCTCTGACGGTCACGCTTCGTTGCTCCACGCCAAAATAGGCAGCACCCCCAAGTCCCAGTCCAAGTACAGGAGGAGAGTGGGAGAGGAAACAGGGAGCACGAAACCTTGGACGGCCTTGGGCCTCTTCTCGCGAACGCAGGCATGCGACGTCGCCATCGGCCACCAACCCTCCCTCGGTCGCGTCCGACGTGGCGTGGGCGTGGCTTGACGGGGGCGCGCGGTGGTAGTTGGATCCACCCGGAGCAGCGAGCGGGGTGCCCCACCCAACTAAACCCCCAGGCCCCTCACCGGGACCGGATCGGTCTTTTCTCCGAAGCTGGAACTACGCCCTCCCCGCGACCTGAAAGGACAACGAAAAGGAGCATCGCCCTCGTGTTCGGTGGAGAAGAGCTCCTGCACGGCAGATCGGTGGCCTTTTTCCCTAAAGAACCCGCTAAGTTTCCTGCAAAATTGCTGTCAACAGTGTGCATCACAAGTCTTACGCATGGTTTTTTTTAGTTTGATCCAGGTCTCTTCTAACAATATTTCCAGCGTGCACCGCACCAGAGATCTCTTGGAAAATCACGCGCATGGAAATTTTTCAAAAAGGGTGTATTAAAATATTAAAGAAAATGATCCATACTCGATACTCCTTGATGATGCGAACTCCATTCCATCCACAAAATAGCCAAAAGGTAGTGGACTTCACCACAAGAAGCCCGGCCGTCACTTGGGAAAAGGAACTTACGTCTGCCTCGTGTATAAAAGCCTCGCAACACAACAAATCTCCACCTCTCTTCACAACAAATTCCCACCTCCTTTTCCCACCCCTCTCGTCTCTTCCTTGTCCCTCGCCGCTGGCCTCCGTTCCGGCAATGGTCGGCACATCCGGCCCCGTCGTCACGGATCACTAATGATACACGGCCACAGTACATAGCGCTCTCGCCGGGCCTGTGGCGCCGAGAGATGGACGCCGGGACGTGTCTCCGGGCGGCGACGCCCCGTGCCGGGGCCGGACACCGAACGCCGCAAGGATTTCCACCGGCAAGAGTGCCGGCGGCGAGGCTCGCGGCGGTGCAGCGGCCGCTCGCTTTGGGCCTGGATTCGCGGAGGAGCACCGGTCCGATCCGTGGTGCCGGAGGACTCAAGGGTCTGCGCTGCAGGAAATCGTCAGGTAAAACTGGCTCTTGTTTTGCCGTCCAACTCTTCATCTAGTATTACTTTGCTAGAACACGTGATATGATATGCGCGTCACATGTTTTTTTTTTGTTTTTGCGAAATCTGCACGCCACATGTTAACTACTGTTTGCCGCCAACTCGGTACAGGAAAGATTGTTTTTTAGCAATCAAGAATGATTAATTAATCCAGCGGATAAGATGATCTGTACGTGTCAATGATAATTGCAACGCTTTGTTTAGCATTCATCAAGTGGATTCTGGTGATCATTACATACATGTAGGGTCACCTTTTGGTTCCTTTGTTTGTTCTTTAATCAAGGTGAGAAGAAGAATGACATGGTATTGGGTTCGATAAAAGATACTGGTTGATAATCAAGAGGCGCAGCTTTGTATGACAAATTTCATCTAACTTTATTCTGGTTTATCAAACAGACTAATTCATAGACTTTCCACGGTCCATTTATATGCTTTCAAAATAAGCACATGAGCTTACTACCTTTCTCTTCTTCGTATGGAAACACCTGAATTAGTCGAATGACACTTGTTGCATGTCACGCCTCGTAGGAAATAAGAAAGTTAGAAAGTAATGGGTATGACGATCCCGTGAGAATCTGTACAGGACAATGGCGCAATCAGTATTAGTTGGGGGCCTTGGAACCTTTTTATTTCTCCCGTCACCAGTCACCAGCTGCAACTAGCCATTGAAGTGGACATGAACCTAATCAGAGTAACATCACAAGTATACAGTGATGTGCTAACGCAATCTTTTTTGCTAACGCGTTCCTGCAAACTAAAAATATACTCCCTCCGTTTCAAAATATAAGATGTTTTAAGTTTGTGAAGAAAATGAATCTAGACTTCTTTTAGTGTGTAGATTCATCCTAAAGTTGAGTGAAACTACTTACTAAAACAAGTCTAGATACATCTCCTTTACAAGCCTAAAACATCTTATATTTCTAAACGGAGGGAGTACAATACACTATACTGGATTCCAGAGGATTCTTGCCGTGTTAACTATTCCTATATTGATTCAGGAACAGTCCATAATATTGTTCTCAAATATTGATTACGGAACAGTCCATAATAATTTTGTACAAGTATCATGCTAGAGTAAATTATAGGACTCGAGGGCAGCACATAACTGATTTCTGGTATTATACCAAGGAATATTTTTTTCTGAGAAGACATGACATGCATGCATGATTGCAGGTACTGAAAAAGTCCATTATTCTGCTGATGAAGCTCTCATACTAAAGGTTAGGAGATAATGTAAAGGTGTTTTCCTCTACAAGTTTACATGGAGAAAGCCATACAACTACAATTCTGTGTTAACATGACTGGCCTCCATGTTAACTGCAGCAAAAAGCAGAGGATGTGCTCCCTTACTTGAATGACAGATGTGTCTATCTAGTTGGTTAGTTCTTACCCCCCGCATCAGCTCCATACTTGAGTGAATCTGTCATACTGTATTGCCAATCTAATATATTTGTACATTTATATATAGGAATGATGGGTTCCGGGAAAACTACAGTTGGGAAGATCATAGCTGAAGTACTCGGCTATTCATTCTTTGACAGGTCTGCCTTTTTCTCTGATAACTGCACCAACTTCTAATAAACGCCAGCCTTCTCTGGACTAACTTTTGTGGAACATGGTTTACTGATGTTACCGGTGCTTTACTTTCACAGTGATAAGCTTGTTGAGCACACTGTTGGTATACCGTCGGTTGCAGAGATTTTTCAGGTCCACAGTGAAGCATTCTTCAGAGATAACGAGGTGTGTACTTATTTCTCTCAGAGACAATAGGATATATCTCTATGTCTTTTCTTGCGGATTGGGAAACTACTCAAGGTCATACAGCCTTTACATTTTTTCTCTCGCATGATGTAATTTGCCATTCTCCACCTAAAATACAGTGGCGGTCTACAGTGCTTAGCTCCTCTTCAAGTGCCTGATAAGCAACTTTTCTGATATCATCTTATTTCATTCGACTTCTCAAGAGTGAGGTACTGAGGGATTTGTCGTCAATGCATCGATTAATTGTTGCAACTGGAGGTGGTGCGGTGATACGACCAATCAATTGGTACTGGAAGTGATAAACTAGCCCGAGTTGATTTTCAAGGCAATGCTTACTAAGTTTACTGTGTGAAATGTGCAGGAATTATATGAAGAAAGGGCTCACTATCTGGTTAGATGTTCCATTGGATGCACTTGCAAGAAGGATTGCTGCAGTGGGTACAGCTTCACGGCCCCTCTTGCATCAGGAATCTGGTGATCCTTACACAAAGGTAGGTAGCTACTGATGCATTTTTTTTCTACTACAGAGTACAATTTATGTTTAGCATGCAGAAACAGCTAATAACTTGCTTTCAAATTCAGGCCTATGCGAAGCTTACAGCACTTATGGAAAAAAGAATGGACTCGTATGCTAATGCAGATGCCAGAGTTTCCCTTGAAGGTACGTTCTCTACAGAGTTCAAAACACCACTACATAATTTTGGTTTTCATTCTGGCGCTTTATACTACTGCAAAAGCCTAAATGGCTCAACAGTATCATGCTTTTAGCTCATGTTCAGTTTTACTCCATTGCTGTCTATGAATACAATGCAGATATCGCATTCAGACAAGGACATAATGATGTGAATGTACTTACACCAAGTGCTATCGCTATTGAGGTACTTCTGACTTGGTTGAAATGATCTTTCGAACTGTTCCTGACTAGATTTCTTGCCTTCCATTCTTACAGGCATTGCTAAAGATGGAGAGCTTTCTTACTGAGAAGGCCATGGTCAGAAACTGACCGCTTCTCTGTGGTTATACAGAACAACGATAACCAATGGTCCTTGTTCATTGTGCTACCTTTGCATAAGACGATCTTCTTAATATAGCCAGAGCTTGTTTGTTCACCCGATATGACAGTGGATAACTTCAGTTTCTACATACTGTAACATCTGTTGTGTAAATGAAAATGTAAATAGCTCCCAACAGAGACAATGTTTGTCTTGTTGAAGTATAATACTTAATCCGTTGGGAATAAGTGTCACAGATCTGCGACACTTATTTCCGAACGGAGGGAGTAGATGGGATTTGGCAGCAAATTGCAATATCACTGTTTAGTCACATCTCTTGTACTCCTATATTGCAACAACCAGAATTTACATGTGTCTATTCTTCTGAAGCGAACTGCAAATCTGTAGTATTTTTATTATATGTAACATATTTCATAAGTTACAGGATGCAGACATTATGGTGCCTCTTTTTCTTTCGAGATATGTGCATGTTCTCTCAACAAAAATTCACATGGCAAAGTAATATCTCCAAAGGCTAAGCAAATAATTAGATGGTTGCCTATAGCCCTATACAATAATGCTATGGTATGGGAAACAAATCTCCTTATACATGTAGCCGCGTTTCAAAGTACAGCTAAAGAGTAAAAAACACCTTGTAGGAAGCAGAGATTGAAAACCTGTACCTGTAGGCTTTAACTTCACATGAACATTCTTCTGATGGTTCTTGCAACAGCACGAGATAAAACACGATTAGTTAAATCCACAGGCAGGAGGAGAAATTGCTGCTGGGATTCTGGTGGAAGCTGCATTGGAGAAGGGTGTGTACAAAAATGAGAGGTGGCATGGAGCCAAGAATTTACAAACTATATGCCACATGGACTGATATATAATCTACCTCGCGTATGACAGAAAGAACTGGCAAAAACTCTGGAAGAGACCTCATTTCAGATAACACAAGAGAAACATCATCGGCGCTATCATCCTCTTCCCTAGTGTTCTCATATCCAGAAGCCTGCAAAACTCGAGTGAGAAATAGTACAAACAAAGGATACACAAAAGTGATATATTCTTCCAATGTTGATATATCAGCTGAGTTATTTTACTTGCATCAGAGATGACGTATCGACAGTTTATAAGTGTATACTTTAGATCAGTCCTGTGAAATCTGATGCAATTACTCACCCAGTACATGTGATCTTAGTTGCTAACACCATAATATAATGTTCGTACAATCAAACAATTGAAACCCTTAAAGCATCTCTCAAATATTGGTTCCAGGATGGGGTGTCCATGCCAGTTTTAAGCATACTCAATACTAGTGAATGCACTGGTGTTGCTGCAATTTTTAAGCTTTGCTAGATTGCTTGGTTACATTACATACTCTGCTATAACCTGGGGGCATTTCATACATAACATCCACACATAGTGAGAAGTGTTGTTCTGTTGAAAATTATACTTACCAAAAATGTGTTCTCCTTTCGAGGAGTCTTCGATAAAAGTAGAAGGCGATATAGATTTCTTAAGTTGGTGACCTCCTCATTGTTCAGTGACGTTACAGAACTTAATGTGGCCACCCCAAGTGCATCTAGTCCCTGAAAACGCAAAATGCTTGAGAACGCATAGCAAGAATATAGTAGTATATGTGTATAAAAGGTGTCTGATTTCATTTTAAGCAAACATGCATTGTACCAGAGAAAATTCCTACTGTACCAAATAAATCAGAATTAACCATGGATAGGCAGAAGATGAACCACACAGAGTACATTTTTGGAATTTTATATTATTTGGAACAGAATAGCATTTTTTGCATTTTTGCAGTAACTCATGACAATATGCAAAACATTCCTGCACAAATATTCTAATTCAAAAAGCAAAGAATATATGACCCGACAGCTCCCTTGCCACTTTTCACTTTGCAAGTACTAATGGCATGGGAAGTGTGAAGGTGAATCTGAAGCTGTTAGGTCTGACCTATGTTGAATAAGAAACTCAATGAACCATGAAGCCAATGGGCACATGCAACGACATAACTGACCTTAGATATCTCCTGAAGAAGTAAATCCTTCACAAAGGAACCCTGGAAAGAGAGTTCAGTATTGGCTGTTTATCTGATGAGTAAGATGTCAAATAACTACCAATCTAGTTCAGTACCTGTTCAGTGAGTGTAAATGACAGGACTTGTTTAATTGCATATCTTGAACTATCACTGTCTTCATCTTGATTCCTGACCAAGGACTGCTCTGATCTCGCTCGCAGCGACTGTAACAAGAAAACAAAAATAGTCATGTGGCAAGAAGGTCGGAATAGAGTTCATAAAACTGGAAAGGACATGTTTTCCAGGACCAAAGATTTGCCAAAAACTGTCTGGCTTCCACCCAATTTACGAAATTTACCGGAAAAAAACAGCTAAAATTCGCCATAAGTGGGTGTGAGTATGCTAAATCATCATCAGCTCAGTGGAAATATTCCAAAATTTGAAAACCAACTGTTTGAGCAGAAACGAGCATGAACTGGCTGGTTCCCAATATAAAATTGGCTAGAGAAGATGGGTTGCTTACACATATCTCAAGAAAAGCCTTACATCATATTTCAAATAGTGAAATGTTATTCATGTCAGGACAAGTAAGTCAGCACTTAAGCAGCATCTGCATATACATGCGAGGAAACAAACAAACCTCGGTTAATAAAGATTCCAAACGGTCAATCTGGAAAGTGCCACCCTGTGACACATTTCAATTAAAGAGAATGTCAGTTGTTTGTTATATAACTAGCAGATGTCGCAGTAGACAGTCTAAAAATGAAACTGAAAGAAAGTGGCTTGCTAGCATGATAACATGATATCATCACAATTTAGAATTTCTGAAGACAGCAAGATATAAGGAAAATCAAACCTTATAAAGTAGTGTGTTCAATGTTGATCGAAGATTTGGTGAGCTATCAGTGAGAACTTTTCTTGCAATCCATGGGTATGAGCTGCTCAAGACTTTGTAGTTGGGATTAAAGCTGATTGCAATGCCTTCCAGGACAGCAAGGCTGAAAAAAAATGCAAAGCCCCTCATATGTAGCAAATATAGACCACTTATAAAGTATAAACTAAGCAAATATGAAAAAGACAGTCTGCCTTCTGTCTTGGGAAGCAGTCTGTTAGTTTGTTATCCACTGTAAAATATAGTGACTGGTGACAATACCTAAGCTATGAGACAGATTTACTACCTTCGGATTACAAGAGAGAAGTATGAAGGTATCTGGAACTTGAATTTATACCTGAACAGCAAAGTATGAAGGTTAGGCTCTAGTTAATTAAACAAACTTATTGAGTGTTTGCACTAAATTACTTTTCACATTAGTAGGGCCTTGTGAACTAAGATCAGTACATTGTTTGCCCAAGATTCCCAGACAGATCTCCAAAGCTTATATTTTGTACTCCTTTGTTAACAGCACTTTCAAATACACCTGAGAGAAAATGGCAAACACAGCGTAGTGAGTGATATGTCAAATAGAGACGTGCTATTATGCCACAATTACTATAAACTAATTATTCTCTTATTTCTTAATATTACTGGCATTCATCTGGAACCGGAATACCTGTCAATGCCTTTGTCACTTCATCTTTCTGAGCAGTTGGAGGAAGCAAACTGCAAGATATATTAAAGACATGTCACATCAACTTAGTTATGCTGATATCCAGCAGATAAAAGAAAGTTATTTCTGACAACTAGCATCCAACTGAATGTACTGTACATAGTTTTTCATAAGATTAAGGATTTCAATGTTTTTTCTCACCCAAGAGTAATGAAATCTTTTGCTAAACCATCAAAATCTCGGTTAACCAGATGTAGACAAGCTTCAATAAATCCATCCCTAAGTTCTTGTCGGAATTCTCCCATCATTCCAAAATCTACATAACAAATAGAGTGTTTCATTTAGCTAGACATGGAACTCCACGTACTTTCTAGTAAATTGTAAAGCAGTAAAATATGGAAGCAAAAGTTATTAAGATTTTAATGTGAGTAACCTATGTAAAACAAAACAGTACCACAATTACCTAAGTATGCTAGCTTCCCATCAACTGTACGCAGAAGATTTCCAGGATGTGGGTCTGCATGATAAAATCCATATTCCAAAAGCTGGGAAAGTGAACAGTATACTCCAACCTACAAGGTAGAAAACGCCAGCAAATGTAACTGATCAAGAGTATTTAGAGTGATCCAGTATTTACTTGATTTATTTAAGTACTGACATGCACTGCTTTACCTCAACCAAATATTGATCTCTGACTTCTGATAACCTTTCCCCCTAAAAGATCATACTACATTGAGTCAATAACTAGTTATCCACGCAAAGTCTTCAGACTTGCTTGCTAACAAGTAAATATGATCATAGACTGCACCTCAACCCATTCCATGATAAGGACTCGACGTCTCGTCTGTTCAAGATACATTTCTGGAACCAGCACGTCTCTAAGTTTGCCATATAATTCCCTGATGCAGAAAGGAACGTACATGATTGATATTGCCATATTGGCGCTATACGACAAAGATAATACTTCTGTATTGTTCTCGCGACAAATACATATAACTTGCTGAAACTTTAAATCGTCAGTTCTTAACTACACACATTTGGAATATATTTTCATATTCTTAAATATATTTTCACATGCTTAGTTGCAAGAGATATTCTACAATCAGTTGTGATTCACAATTCTGGATGTAATAGGTAAACATACAAATATGGTTCAAGGTGTTATGAAAAGTTATATGTTGATTTTTTTCCTGAAAACATTTGACTGACATAGTGCTCAACTGTTCATATTACACGAAGTAATTGAACTGGACTTTGGTTTGTAAATAAAGAATCCAACCTGAACTTAAGTCCATTTCTCGCTTCTTCTCTATAATCCATCTCCTGCATCAAATGCGATTTACCTGTATTCAATGAGAAGCTCTAAGAATATGTACATGCTTTAAAAAAACAAATAGCTAACATAGTCTTGCAAATGACAGAAGCAAGCACTTGGCAAAATCTCACAATGATAACACTGTGGCGAATGCTTTGAACTTTAACCACAATGTTTTATTGGCTTCTCCTGACCCCCACCCAGTTTGAATGGTACTTGGGTAATAATCTTCTAGCTAACTGATATCTTCTACTCCCTCAACCCGGGAAAAGGATGCTGCAGATTTGTCTAGATTCATTATATATAGACGCGTTTTAGTTTATAGATACATGCGAATCTAGACAAACCTGCGACATCTTTTTCTGGATGGAGGGATTACATAGTCTACTGGAACCATGCTTAAAGAGTACTTTTAAAGGCCCTAATTGATGGTTATTTCCATACCTCTGTCTTTATCTTTATTTTTAATAAAATTGGCAATTGGTAGTGGTGGGCTGCCTATCTTTGACAGCACCACATGCTAAGATTTAGCACAAATATTCGGGATGGAAATGGATATGGATACTTTGATTTTGCATGAACGACAGAAAGATCTTAAACCTACAATATAGTTTTTAATCTGCACCCATGCACGGGTATTGTGTAGTACTTTTAAAGGCCTTAATTGAAGGATTTTTCATACCTCTACCTAACCATGTCTTATGCCAACACCTTCATGCACAGTATGGCCAAATCGAGTGCTTTGTATATGACATGAGTAGAAGAGAGCAAAAACACATATATAAATTCACCCAGAGATGCTATGTCAGGCTGCATTTAAAAGTTACCCGAAATAAGCTTGATGCCCATTCATCAAGCACAGCCTGCATGTAAGGAAACGAATACATATGATTACGAACTAAGAAAATATAAATATGACATAAGAAAAGGCTACAAAAAAGACAGTAGAGATTTGATATTAACATGAGAATTTCCTGTTCCATTTGCTTTTTTTTCTACCTATCTTACGAAGACAGAAACTCGAGAACTCATAAGACTCTGGCCTTACCTGAAGGTCTGTGTTCAGCTTGCGAGCCTTCCTGGCAACACCAGCAAGGAACCTCAAGATATAGATATCCAAAGAAATTGCGGCTTGGACCCCAGGCCTTTGGACTTTGACAGCAACAACCTTCCCACTGGAACGTAGCCTAGCTTGGTAAACCTACAACAGTAAGAATATGACATGTCATCTTACCAAACAAGAACTACCAAATGGCCATACATTCTAGGAAGTAGGAAGTGTCATTTAATTAGCACGATTCTGAAACATAATGAAAGTTTTGAGATTCTCACTGTCCTTATCCTACTAGGATGTTCCTTTTTTTCGTTTAGCTGCTTCCAACCTCTTAACATATTAATGTAGTTCTTTTAAATTTCTTTAGGGAAGTGTGGTATGCATAAAGTTCACTGAGTTGCATATCTTTTGGTCTTTGAAGATCAAACATGAACAAGGTGGGCAGGTACCATACAATTGGAATCTGACTCTCTAAACACAAATAATTGGAACACCATGGGACATTACACTGCTTTTGTAGTTAAAAGTTATGAAGTTCTGATTAAGAGAACGTAACTGAATCCTCAACGCATTTGTACAAAATGATAGAAAACAAACCTGCCCAAGAGATGCAGCAGCTACAGGCTCTGGTGATATTTCAGAGAAAATCATGTCCAGTGGCATCGCAAGCTCCTTTTCTATAATATCAAAAGCAACCTCGGTTGAAAATGGTGCTATACGGTCTTGAAGTAGTGAAAGTTGATCAAGGTATGCAGGAGGGATCACATCCTGCAGAGAATGAAGCAAAGGTAGTCACATCCATGGCCCATTAGCCAAAAAAATAATTTGCAAGAGAATAGCCAGCGGCTTCGCTAAGATCATAGTTAAATCAGTGCTATCATGTCAAAATGACACGTGGACAGTTCCTGACATGCCATTCACCAAACAGCTAAACTTTGAGGTCCAACCCCAGCTGATGAAGATACACAGACTACTTGAGTGAGTGGTGAAGCTCACCGGTCGTGACGAAACTGCTTGCGCAATCTTCACAAACGCCTGCAATCAAAAGAGTAGCATCGCGTACCCGTTAGTCACCATCGCCTACACATGGATGAGGGCATGCACAATCACGCATTGCAAGAGGAAGCATACCGGTCCTAGTTCCAACAGTATCCTCCTGAGCTGAGCAGCCCTGATCTGCAACAGCAAACAATGGCTAGGTATTTAATCAAACAGTAACCGTGCGTGCTGCGCATTTGCGCTGAGACCAACAGCGACCGTGACGCGAGGCGGGGGACCTACCTCGAACATGTCGTCGGTGCGCTCGTTGACGCGGTCGAGGTACCGCAGCGCGAACCAGCGGCCGAAGGAGGACCCGATCTGCAGCGAGCGCCGGAGCACGAGGAGCGGCCTGCGTCGGTAGACGGCCGCGATACCGTTGATGTCGTACGCAGTGGGGAGGTCCCCCTCCGCTGCCATACCCTCCTCGAACAGGTACCCTGAGCACCTGGTGAAGGCGTCCTCCTCGGAGGTACCAACGCCGTAGGCGGACGCGGTGGCGCGAGGGGGTGGCGGTCGCCGCCGAGCCCGAGGCGGTGGTCTCCGTGCCATGGGCTTGGCCCGCCGGGCGGGAGCAGGGAGCAGGAGCGGGAGCGGGCGGAGGAGAAGCATCTCGGGACGTGGAGGGCTCGAACTGGGAACGGAGGATGGCATTGGTGAGTCGGAGCGGGGGAGGGAGACGAAGTGGGGATTGGGCGCCAAGGGAGTGGTTTCTAACGGCGTGACTTTTTGCGGCGCAGGATTTTCCATGGAAGAAATTAGCCATTTCCTTTCCAAAAAGTGCGGCCGAGATCTTACGCTTAGCGCAGAGCAGAGAGTATCGGACGGCGCGACACGTAGGCGTGAGGAGCCAGCAGATGAGGGGGAAAAAACAGCGAACTGAAACTCTGAAACGTGTCCGCGTGCCGGACTCTGAATTCTGAAGAACTGTGTTGTTTGTTATCCCCTTCACTTGGCGGTCGGCTGTTGCAGCAGCAGCCGAAGAAGAAGAAGGAGGGTATGGCGATCGTAGCAGCCCTCGTCGCGCCCACCGCGAGTACTCTCGGGCTCTCCGGCAGGAGGCAGCACCGGCGCTACTGGCGCGTGGCCGCGGCGTCCTCTTCGGCGGCGGCGTCCGGGGTGGACCTCAAGGCGCTCGGGTCCGCAATCGATAAGGTGAAGCATCATCTTCTCACGACGATGGCCATGAGGTGAGAGCTGATGGTGAGCTTTGCCATGGTGCAGAAGGACAGCGAGGAGGCCAAGCAGGCGCTGGACCAGCTGAAGGAGCTGGGCTGGGCCAAGCGGTGGAGCTCGCAGCCCTACATGTCGCGCCGCACGGTCAGTGACTGCTTGCTAGGCCGCATATGGTATTCGATCGATGAATGTGGTTTCTTGACCTGATTGGATTAACCTGCCGCCTCGTTTCTGAACTTTGGAGCAGACATCTCTGAGAGAGCTCACCACACTAGGGATCAAGAACGCCGAGAACCTCGCCATCCCAAGCGTCAGAAACGATGTAAGCCCTGCTCTATATACCACTGAAAAGTCATCATCCGGTTTGCTGAAGGTGTAAGAGAGCATGATAGATTCTTGGTGGAAACTTGTGAGAGTGGTGCTTCAGATGCAGATCATTACAGCTAGATTATCTTGCATTGTTCAGGATGTAACTGTCCATTTAATCTGGTCTTACTGTGCAGGCAGCGTTTCTGTTCACGGTTGTCGGCACCACCGGTTTCTTGGCCGTCCTTGCAGGCCAGCTACCTGGGGTATTTCTTCCTTGCCTCTACCTATGCGCTTAAACATTACACTGAGCTTGATAAACATCCAAGAAATGGTTTTAATCCCCAAAAAAAAATTGTCTGTCTCAGGACTGGGGCTTCTTTGTTCCCTACTTGACCGGAAGCATATCACTCATAGTATTGGCTGTCGGTAGCATTTCTCCAGGGTATGTTGCTTCTGACATAACAAAAGGCTTTATCAGATCGAGTACTAGTTTGCACGCTCACTGACCGGAAGCATTTCACTGATGTTGCATCCATAATCAGTCTTCTGCAGGTCGCAATCGGCTCTTTCTCGGCAGTTTTTCCTGACTACCAAGAGAGGATTGCCAGGCATGAAGCCGCACATTTCTTGAGTATGTACCTTCTCTTTTGCTGCAACAAGAGTGCATCACTGTATAATCTGCAGCTAGGAATTTGCTGACTGTAACGCTCTCTCGGTGCATTAGTTTCCTATTTGACTGGCCTGCCGATCCTGGGGTATTCTTTGGACATTGGGAAGGAGCATGTTAATTTGGTCGACAAGAAATTAGAGAAGTTGATATACAGTGGCCAGCTTGATCAAAAGGAACTGGACAGGTAGTTCTTGCGTTTTAGCCTCTCCAACTATGTTCAGTTTTTTGCACACCCATTTATATTCCGCATTCGATTCAGTCGCTGCATCAAACTGTGGACTACAATTTAACCTGACCATTACACTGCCCTTGCCTAAAAAACATTGCTTAAATCCCAAACATAAGAAGCTACTGACTGACATGCATAAATGTTTGTATAACTGTCACCAGGTTAGCTGTAATCTCAATGGCCGGACTAGCTGCTGAAGGTCTAGAGTACGACAAGGTTGTCGGCCAATCAGCTGACCTCTTCAGCCTTCAGGTGATCAACTAATTCCTCAGCTCATTTTAGGTTTTATATTTCATTGTTCCTTTCTGAAGTCTACTGAAAAGAAAAAAACACCTGAAGAAATCTTATCTGCCTGTTTACAGAGATTCTTGAATAGGACTAAGCCACCGCTAAGCAAAGATCAGCAACAGAACCTCACCAGATGGGCAGTGAGTCACCAATCATCTCATGTTGAACTAGGAGAAGGAAATAAAAAACATGTTGCCTACATATTGGCTTGATGCAACCGATTGTATTTGGCTTTTGCAGGTCCTGATTGCTGCGTCACTTCTGAAGAACAACAAAGCAGCTCATGATGCTCTCGTGTCGGCGATGTCAGAGAAGGCCACCGTGCTGGGTTGCATCGAAGCAATAGAGAATGCCTCTTGATTACAGTGTAAATGAACTCTGAGTGTCCTAACATGTTTGAGGTAGTTTTTATTGTGAAAATGGAGGGAGATATATAATCAAGCGCTGAAAGAAATGTTGTTCTTTTTTCTTTGTATATATAACTCAGAATTACAAGCCTACAACCTTCAGTTCCTCAACGTTCACGAGTAGTATCCTGAGGCGCCGTCCCTCGACATGTTGGCTGCTCAACGCTGACTGAAGTTTGTACAGATACAGAGAACTGTAAGCAAAAGACAGCAACTAAATGCAGCGGAAGTCAAGGGCACAATTTTACCGTTCAAACCTTTGATCGCAATTTCGTCTGCATCTTCAAAACATTCAGTGAGTCAACGAATAGGAGGCCCCTTGTACTCTTAGCAAGAAAGAGCTCCTTTTTGATCATTTCTCTTAGCAAAGAATGACCTTGGTAATCAGGGGACTGAACGGATCCCGATCCGTGGCATGGTAGCACGTTTGTTTTGGGTATAAAATGTCACATGTTCAAATCCTGTCATCCATACGTATTACATTTTTCTTCTTTACGGACAGTAGCAAAGACTTTCTTGAAACAAACAAAAAGAGAAGGAAAGGAAAACCCGTAGTATTTTTGCTTACCCGACTCTTCACGTTTACATTCTCTGATTTGTATCAATAGGTGGAGAGAAGATAGGCCAGGGCTAAGGATTCACTTGCAGCTGTGCACATATGTTAGGGATAAAGATAAACTTAATTTTCTTGTTTATGGGTTGTGATCTACTTCCTCCGTTTTAAAATATAAGATGTTTTAGTTTTGTAAAGAAAATGTATCTAGACTTTTTTTAGTATGTAGGTTCACTCATGTTTGGAGTGAATCTACACACTAAAGTAAGTCTAGATATATTTTATTCACAAATCTAAAATATCTTATATTTTAAAACGGAGGGAGTAATACTGATAAAGATTGTGAGCGGTACGTCTGTAACTACTATAGTAATTATCAGCAACGATTACTATAGACATTTTTGTAACCACTATACCACCGTCGCGCAAGATTACACAGTTATTAAATAAATCATACCAAAACTTTATGATCAATTAGGTTACCGTTACTCTCAAATGAATCTCTAAACAACTACTGTACTTCCCTTGATGTCACTAGGTTTCACGCGTAGAAGCCGACCACCACTCATCTTACCTTAATACCTGGATCGATCCTCGGGGTCTTGGGTACCTAAAAAATCTTTGGATGAAGGCAAGACAAGAATACAAAAGGATAGATCTAACATTCAATCATAACTCAATGTCCCATGGGGTTAAAAATTGCACATAATTGTTGTGAGGCTATGCCTCAGCGAGGGAGGATTACTCACACATAATGAGATCAACAAGATAAATATTGTATTGAAAATTCTTGAGACAAGTGACAAATAGTCTTATAATGCAGCCAATCGTGACAAAATCAAGATTACAAGTAGATGACTATGCCTATGGAGTGGAGATTCGAGAGGGAGAGGAGTTGTGGCTATGGTGATGAAGATGGGTTATCCTCTCCTTAGATGCAAATGGCTACAGATGTGTTCTGTAAACTGGTGTTAGGGTTTATGGTGGCTATGAGCCGATTTTATATAGCTTCCTTCATGAAAGTTGTTTGGTTTGACTTGGCGACGTCTTTGGAAGGTTGTACGAGGGTGCCATACAGGCGGGGCATGCCTGTACGAATCTCGTTCAAGATTTTGGAGGTCCTCTCCATAGTACCATTGACTTGGGTATATTAGAAACTCATTAATATTCATTAATTGCTCCAGGTTTCTTTATAAAAGTACCCAATTCTGCAAGAGGAAAGATCAAAGAGAAAATTTGCACATCTATAGAATAATTAGTCATTAGTGGCAATGTTAGAGATATTTTATCAAATTATTGACAAATATGATGTTTTAATATGGAGAGACATGGCTGTATTTTACAGCCATCACCTGGTTCTAAACCAGACCCTCCGAACTAATGCATTCATCGCAGCATAGCTGCTACCATGGACCTTGTTGTTCCCAAGGTAGTTGATATCCTCCACCGGTAACTGCAACATCATTAGATGCTCGTTACTCACATTCTTAACCTTGATGATCATCTTCATATTCTTGTAGTTGGGAATGGGTTTGCTGATCAAATCTTGGTGCTTTGGGTAAAGCTTCAATTCAGAAAACATGGTGTTAGTTCAACACACTAAGAATGGAATAAAAAGGTAAAAGACTAAAGCAAAGCAGTGACATGCATCTTAATTATGAGGTGTTTCATCAACTTGTCATTATCCATCATGAAGGTTGTGCTCTCCTTGCAAAATGTCACTCGTTCAAATGCCCTAACCTGGCCCAACAGCCTTCACTTCTGTCTCCAAATGCCCTAGCCTGGTCGTGCTCATGATTTGATCAACAAGCAATACAGGCACAAAAGTTCTTACAGGCTCAGGATCAGGATTAAGCGTAGAAGTCAACGGAGAAGGGGACACCGTCATCACCATCGTGTCTGTGCTCGACGAGCACGAACGAAGGATCATCGTCCCTGTACTCGACACGGAAGAAGGCATGAGCAGCGTCGCTGTGTTGGGCGAAGAAGAAGGCATGACGACCTACAACAGATTTCACACCTAAACCATGGAGCTCAAAATCTACATTGACCATCACGAATCCGTCCTATTCTAAGCATTGAACTTCTAAGTTATGCCATTCAACATAGATCTACGAACATCCATAGCAATCGTACAGATCTAATCAACCACATCAAGGGTTAAAGCTTTCTTACTAAGAGCGGAAAAGGATTCAGCAGTACACAGGTCGGGGAAGATGGAGAAGGCACGCCGGTGACGACCGGCTCTGAGCTCTCGGTCCAAGCCGATGAACAAGATCCCCCCTATCGCCATGGATTTCGGGAGAGGGAAGAGTTCGATTGGAAGGGGGAGAATCGTGGACTTGGAATTTGGCGGTGAGAGAGCGACGCTAAATAGGGGGTCAAGTTTCGGCGGGCGATGGTAGAATTTCTCCCTCATGAATTTCGATGCAGTGCCAGAGCTCGCGCCATCTCCCACGGTTGCAAATAGGGGTGAAGGGAATATGCCCTGAGAGGCAATAATAAAATGTTTATTATGTGTATTCCAAGTATATGATAGATGTTTATTTTGCATGCTATAATTGTATTAATACGGAAACGTTAATATATGTGTGTTTAATAAACAAACAGAAAGTTCCTAGTTATGCCTCTCTCATAAACTAGTTCGTTGATTAACAAGATGATCACGGTTTCCTGATCATAGACATTGGATGTTGTTAATAACGAGATCACAACATTAGTGTAATGGTGTGATGAACATTCATACGAAGTATAGCATTACGATCAAAGTCATTGAGTTTATATTGTTATAAACAAACTACGAAGTAGTCCTAATCCTTAGACCATGAGATCATGCCAATCACTAACACCGGAAGAGTTTCTTGTTGACATCAAACGTCACTCCGTAACTGGGTGATTATAAAGATGGCTTCAAAGCTACTAAAGTGTTATGTTGAGAATCATGGATCAAGAGTGGAATTTGTTCATCCCGATGACGGATAGATATGCTCTGGGCCCTCTCGGTGATATCACATTGGTTAGCTTGCAAGCAAGTGATTTGATCACTAGAATGTTATATCACGGGAACAAGAAAAGAGTGCATGTCAGTAACGAGATAAAACTAGGTATGGAGATACCGATGATCGAATCTCGGACATGTAATATATCGTGAAACAAAGGGATTAAGATACAAGCGTAAAAGGTTCCGACGATCACAGGAAAAGTCATCGTTGAATGTGTGGGAGTCAGTATGGATCTCCAGGTCCCGCTACTGATTATTGATCGGAGAAGGGTCTCGATCATGTCCGCATTATTCGCGAACTGTAGGGTGACACACTTAAGGGACACTGGCATCCAGTTGGAGAAAATGTTTCATGCCGAAAGAATAAACAAGCGCAGGAATTTATTTCACTAGATACCGAAACAGGCTTTCGGGTGAAATTACATAAAGTGGTTATGCATGTGAAATGGAATTCTAGCAAGGGTTTATTTGTGAATGTTTGTCATTAAAGTAATTGACAAAATTCTGAATAAAATAAAAGAGTTTTATTTAATGAGAGTTTGCATTAAATTTGGTGGAAATTTAATGGGAATTTGAGTGGACTTTTGAGTGGAGGGAATTTAAAGGAATTTTGTGAGTGGAGTGTCCACCCACATGAAGAGGGGAGGGCAAGGGGGCAGCCCCCATGCGCCGGCCACCCCTTGGGGTCCCCCCTCCTCCTATAAAAGGAACCCCCCTCCTCACTTGTCTCTCACACCTCCTCGTGAAGGATCTCTCTCCCCCTCTAGAATTTATCCCCCATGGTCTCGGACTAACGAGATACATGTTCCCGGTGGATATTCAGCAAGAAAGGGTTGTGCTTTCGTTGCATCGCTGGATCGAGGAGGCGGAGGTTGCCCGGTGTCTTGTACGTGTGTGCGAGCACGGATGCGCTGCTGCTTTGCGGCGCTAGGACTTCCTCTCGATCTTGAGATCGGCAAGAGATCGTCTACATCAACCACGAGTTGAACTCGTTAAGCTTTGTCGGTCTTCAAGGGTATGTTCTCTACGGATATACATCCGCCCGTTGTTTGTATCTAGTAGATAGATCTTGGTACATAGTTCTCATCGTAGGAAAATTTTTGTTTTCTATGCTGCGAACCCTACAGTGGTATCAGAGCCGGATCTATGCGTAGATGCTTTACACGGGTAGTACACATATGAGTATGTGGGCGATGATGATCATGTTGTTGCTCCTTTGTTGTAATTTTGGATATTGGTGGCATAGTGGGATGAAGCGGCCCGGACAAACTTTACATGTCCTCGCACATGAGACCTGTTCCACGCTTGACATGCAACTAGTTTGCATAAGTGGCTAGCGTGTGTCTGTCTCTCCTACTATAGTCAATATCTATTTTGCAACGAATTGTCAACAATTTGGTTATCCTCGTTGTGGTTCATGTTCGTAGGTAAGAACAGTTCTATCTCGAAAGCCCCAAGCCATGTAAAACTTGCAATGGATAAATTAGAAGCGTCTAGTTTAGATTGTTGCTGGGCTAGTGTTATGATATGGTGATGTTGTAAGTAGAAGTATGAGATGATACTCTTACAACATACATAACGTGTAATCTCCATAGACCTTGGACTTACACATATAGGTATGATAGTGATCATACCACGGTGCACATGATAGAGATCATATGCGGGAACCATATCATTTCACTAATAAACATGTGATGTTTGATAGCATCTTATATTTCTTGTTTAGCACTTTGTTAGCATAATAAGGTGATCCCTCATTTAAATATCAAGATAAGAATGTGTTCTTCCTTTAGTATGCACCGGTTATGTTTTTGTCGCTCCAAGACATCACGTGATGATCGGGTGTTCTTGGATCCACGACCATATTTCGGGTGTAAAACAGTTACACACGCGAATACTAAGGTTCTAACTTGGCGAGCCTAGCATGTACAGACATGGCCTCTGAACACGGACCAAAAGGTTAAGCATGAGTCATATAGTTGATATGATGCCCATTTGATGCTCGCCTTTGAAGCTACACCGACTCACGTGATGATCGGACTTGGTGTAGTGGATTTGGTTCATGTAATCACCAAAAAGGCACGAGGGATGTCGTTTTTGAGTGGGAGTTCATTCGTAATATGGATTAGTTGAACTCAATCTATCATACACTTAGTCTAAACTTTACAATTTCTGTTGTAGATGGCACCACCTGCTTTTAATTTCAATGTGTTCATGGAGAAAGAGAAACTTGCAACGAACGGTAGCAACTTTACCGAATGGGCCATGAATTTGAGGATTCTCCTCTCTGCTGCACAAAAGCAATATGTGCTAGAAGCGTCGTTAGGCCCCCACCTTTAGATGATGCCCCTGACGAGGAGAAGAATGTATATCAAACTCGTCAGGAGGACCACAACTTAGTTCATTGCGGCATATTGTATGGGCTAGAACCAGAACTTCGAAAGCGTTTCGAAAATGGCAATGCTTTTGATAAAATGGGTGAGTTGAAAATGATTTTCGACACACATGCTGCTGTAGAGAGCTACAACGCTTCAGAAAAGTTCTTTAGCTGCATGATGGAAGAGCACAACTCCGTTAGTGAGCATGTACTCAAGATGTCGGGTTACGCCGATAAGCTTGTGTCCTTGGGAATATCGATTCCCATTGACTTAGGCATCCATCGTGTTCTGCAGTCTCTGCCACCTAGCTATAAGAGCTTCGTGATGAACTATAATATGCAAGGCATGAAGAAGTCTCTCCCCGAGCTTATGTCAATGCTTAAAACTGCTGAAGTGGAAATCAAAAAGGAACATCAAGTGTTGATGATCAATAGGAACACTGGTTTCAAGAAAGACAAGAAGGAAAAACGGAAGGGAAGTAAGGGCGGCAAGCCTGTTGCCGTGCCTGAAAAGAAACCCCGAGTTGGACCTAAGTCTGATACCGAGTGCTACTATTGTAAGGGGACTGGCCACTGGAAGCGCAACTGCCCCAAGTATTTGGCAGACAAGAAAGCCGGCAAGGCAAACAAAGGTATATATGATATACATGTTATTGATGTGTACTTGACTAGTGCTCGCAGTAGCACCTGGGTATTTGATACCGGTTCAGTTTCTAATATTTGTAACTCGAATCAGGGGCTGCGGAACAAGCGACCGCTAGCAAGGGGTGAGGTCAAGATGCGTGTCGGCAATGGATCAAGCATTGATGTGATCGCCGTCGGAACGCTGCCTCTCCACTTGCCGTCGGGATTAGTTATAAACTTGAATAATTGTTATCTGGTGCTTGCACTGAGCATGAACATTGTATCTGGATCGTGTTTGATGCGAAGTGGTTATTCATTTAAATCCGAGAACAATGGTTGTTCCATTTATATGAATGAAATCTTTTATGGTCATGCACCGATGATGAATGGTTTGTTTCTTTTGGATCTCGATAATAATGTTACACATATTCATAATGTTGATGCTAAAAGGATTAAACTAAATGATGATATATCCGCATATATGTGGCACTGCCGTCTAGGTCATATTGGCGTTAAACGCATGAAGAAGCTCCATTCGGATGGACTTTTGGAATCACTTGATTATGAATCATTTGATACACGTGAGCCATGCCTTATGGGCAAGATGACTAGAACGCCGTTTTCCGGTTCAATGGAACGGGCGAGAGATTTATTGGAAATCATACATTCTGATGTATGCGGTCCAATGAGTGTGTCGGCGCGAGGTGGATATCGTTATTTTGTTACTTTCACGGATGATTTGAGTAGATACGGTTATATCTACTTGATGAAACACAAGTCTGAAACCTTTGAAAAGTTCAAGGAATTTCAGAATGAAGTGGAAAATCATCGTAATAGAAAGATCAAATTTCTACGGTCCGACCGTGGAGGTGAGTATCTAAGTTACGAGTTTAGCACTCACATGAAAGAGTGTGGAATTGTTTCACAACTCACACCTGCCGGAACACCACAGTGAAATGGTGTGTCGGAACGTCGTAATCGTACTTTATTAGATATAGTTCGATCTATGATGTCTCTGACGGATGTCGTTATCATTTTGGGGCTATGCACTAGAAACTGCTGCATTCACTTTAAATCGGGCACCATCTAAATCCGTTGAAAAGACACCGTATGAATTGTGGTTTGGAAACAAACCTAAGCTGTCATTTCTTAAAGTTTGGGGATGCGATGTTTATGTGAAGAAACTTCAACCGGATAAACTCGAACCCAAAGCGGAAAAATGCGTCTTCATTGGATACCCTAAGGAAACTATTGGGTATTCCTTCTATCACAGATCCGAGGGCAAGGTTTTTGTTGCCAAGAATGAATCCTTTCTAGAGAAAGAGTTTCTCGCGAAAGGTGTGAGTAGTCGGAAGGTAGAACTCGAAGAGGTTATGGAACCTTCTCTTCAAAGTATGGCGAGTAGCGCAGCGCCGGAAGTTGTTCCGGAGTTGGGTCCACCTGTTTAAGAGGGAACTAATGATAATGATCATGAAACTCCGAAAGAGAGTACTACCGAACCTCGCAGGTCAAGCAGGACGCGTGCAGCTCCCGAGCTGTACGGAAATCCTGTCATGAATTTCATGGTTGATAAAAATGATGACCCTGCGACGTATGGAGAAGCGATGATGAGCCCGGATTTCAACAAATGGTTAGAAGCCATGAAATCCGAGATGGAATCCATGTATGAAAATCAAGTTTGGAACTTGGTGGACTTACCTCACGACCAAAAGTCCGTGGAGAACAAATGGATTTTTAAAAGGAAAACTGATGCTGATGGTAATGTAACCGTCTATAAAGCTCGACTTGTCGCGTAGGGGGTTCGACAAATTCAAGGAGTTGACTACGATGAGACATTCTCTCCCGTAGCGTTGCTAAAGTCAGTTAGGATTATGTTAGCAATTGCTGCATATTTCGATTCTGAGATATGGCAGATGGATGTCAAAACCGCGTTTATCAATGGTGATATTGAAGAAGAGTTGTATATGATACAACCAAAGGGTTTTGTTGATCCTAAGGATGCTAACAAGGTGTGCAAGCTTCAGCGATCCATCTATGGATTGAAGCAAGCATCACGAAGCTGGAATCTCCGCTTTGATGAGGTGATCAAAGAGTTTGGATTTGTCCAAACTTATGGAGAATCTTGTATTTGCAAGAAAGTGAGTGGGAGCAATGTGGCATTTCTGATATTATATGTGGATGACATATTATTGATCGGAAATGATATAGATCTTTTAAATGGTGTTAAAAGTTATCTAAACAGCAAATTTTCAATGAAGGACCTAGGTGAAGCGTCATACATATTAGGCATAAAGATCTATAGAGATAGATCTAGGCGACTAATAGGGCTATCGCAAAGTACATACCTTGATAAGATTTTAAAGAAGTTTAAAATGGAAAATAGTAAGAAGGGGTTCTTACCTATGACACAAGGCACGGCATTGAGTAAGACTCAAAGTCCGGCTTCGGCGGAAGAAAGACAGATAATGGATAAGGTCCCCTATGCTTCAGCCATAGGCTCTATAATGTACGCCATGCTATGTACAAGACCGGATGTAGCACATGCTATTAGTTTGACTAGTAGGTACCAAGCGGATCCAGGTTCAGAACACTGGAAAGCGGTCAAGAATATCCTTAAGTACTTGCGAAGAACTAAGGATATGTTTCTTGTATACGGAGGTGAAGAAGAGCTCGTCGCTAAGTGTTATGTCGACGCTAGCTTTGACACCGATCCGAATGACTCTAAGTCTCAATCCGGATACGTTTTTCTCATGAATGGCGGAGCGGTTAGTTGGAGGAGCTCCAAACAACCTGTGGTGACGGGATCAACAACGGAGGCCGAATATGTTGCTGCTTCAGAAGCGGCTCAGGAAGCAGTTTGGATGAAGGAGTTCATATCTGAACTAGGTGTGGTTGCAAACGCGTTGGACCCAATGGTGATCTATTGTGACAACAATGGTGCCATTGCCAATGCCAAAGAGCCAAGGTCTCACAAGCATTCCAAGCATATTAAGCGCCGGTTTCACTCCATCCGCGAGCATGTCAAGGATGGAGATATAAAGATTTATAAAGTACATACGGATCTCAATGTAGCAGATCCGTTGACTAAAACTCTCCCTAGAGCAAACCATGATCTACACCAGAACTCCATGGGTGTTAGATACATCACAATGTAACTAGATTATTGTCTCTAGTGCAAGTGGGAGACTGAAGGGAATATGACCTGAGAGGCAATAATAAAATGTTTATTATGTCTATTCCAAGTATATGATAGATGTTTATTTTACATGCTATAATTGTATTAATACGGAAACGTTAATACATGTGTGTTTAATAAACAAACAGAAAGTTCCTAGTTATGCCTCTCTCATAAACTAGTTCATTGATTAACAAGATGATCACGGTTTCCTGATCATAGACATTGGATGTTGTTAATAACGAGATCACAACATTAGTATAATGGTGTGATGAACATTCATCTGAAGTATAGCATTACGATCAAAGTCATTGAGTTTATATTGCTATAAACAAACTACGAAGTAGTCCTAATCCTTAGACCATGAGATCATGCCAATCACTAACACCGGAAGAGTTTCTTGTTGACATCAAACGTCACTCCGTAACTGGGTGATTATAAAGATGGCTTCAAAGCTACTAAAGTGTTATGTTGAGAATCATGGATCAAGAGTGGAATTTGTTCATCCCGATGACGGATAGATATGCTCTGGGCCCTCTCGGTGATATCACATTGGTTAGCTTGCAAGCAAGTGATTTGATCACTAGAATGTTATATCACGGGAACGAGAAAAGAGTGCATGTCAATAACGAGATCAAACTAGGTATGGAGATACCGATGATCGAATCTCGGACATGTAATATATCGTGAAACAAAGGGATTAAGATACAAGCGTAAAAGGTTCCGACGATCACAGGAAAAGTCATCGTTGAATGTGTGGGAGTCAGTATGGATCTCCAGGTCCCGCTACTGATTATTGATCGGAGAAGGGTCTCGATCATGTCCGCATTATTCGCGAACCGTAGGGTGACAACTTAAGTGACACTGGCATCCAGTTGGAGCAAATGTTTCATGCCGAAAGAATAAACAAGCGCAGGAATTTATTTCACTAGATACCGAAACAGGCTTTCGGGTGAAATTGCATAAAGTGGTTATGCATGTAAAATGGAATTCTAGCAAGGGGTTATTTGTGAATGTTTGTCATTAAAGTAATTGACAAAATTCTGAATAAAATAAAAGAGTTTTATTTAACGAGAGTTTGCATTAAATTTGGTGGAAATTTAATGGGAATTTGAGTGGACTTTTGAGTGGAGGGAATTTAAAGGAATTTTGTGAGTGGAGTGTCCACCCACATTAAGAGGGGAGGGCAAGGGGGCAGCCCCCATGCGCCGGCCACCCCCTTGGGGTTCCCCCCTCCTCCTATAAAAGGAGCCCCCTCCTCACTTGTCTCTCACACCTCCTCGTGAAGGATCTCTCTCCCCCTCTAGAATTTATCCCCCATGGTCTCGGACTAGCGAGATACATGTTCCTGATGGCTATTCGGCAAGAAAGGGTTGTGCTTCCGCTGCATCGCTGGAGCGAGGAGGCGGAGGTTGCCCGGTGCCTTGTACGTGTGTGCGAGCACGGATGCGCTGCTGCTTTGCGGCGCTAGGACTTCCTCTCGATCTTGAGATCGGCAAGAGATCGTCTACATCAACCATGAGTTGAACTCGTTAAGCTTTGTCGGTATTCAGGGGTATGTTCTCTATGGATATACATCCGCCCGTTGTTTGTATCTAGTAGATAGATCTTGGTACATAGTTCCCATCGTAGGAAAATTTTTGTTTTCTATGCTGCGAATCCTACAAGGGGGTCGAGTTTCGGAGTTCGGTGATAGAATTTTTCTCTCCGGAATTTCGATGCAACGCCAGAGCTTGCGCAATCTCCCACGGTTGTAGCTACTCGTACGCCGCGTTCCCAAAAAGCTCGTGACGAGGGTGGCTCTGGTCTGGTGAAACGGTCGATTCCGCCGTTCCCTCGGGCCTGGCCTATTGCTGCTTTGGTGGAAGGAGGACACTTTTCCCCCGGGTCTGGCCTATTGCTGCTTTGGTGGAAGGAGGACACTTTGGTGGAAGGAGGGTTCCCCCGGGGCCTGGGCGTTGCTGCTTTGGTGGAAGTAGGGCAAACATCTAATCGCCCCGTTTGCATCTTCTATTGATCACGGCCTGATTTTGCATCTCCTACCAGTCACAGAATGTATCCACTTCTTGCGAGCTACCAATCACGCCTTGCACCCTCACGCCTTGAGTGCAAGACTCACCCCCATTTCTTGGGGGCTACCAATTACGCGTTGAGTGTAAGACTCACCTCCACTTCTTGGGGGTACCAATGACGCCCCGAGTGCAAGACTCACCCCCACTTCTTGAGGGTACCAATCATGCCCTGAGTGCAAGACTCACCCGAGTTACCAATCACGCCCTTACGCCCTTGTGCAAGACTCACCCGTCGATCATAGAAATACATATGACTTCAGCTCAAAAGAAGCCCTAAATAAAAACAAGTGAATAAAAACTCCCAAATCAAGATTCCATATTTCATTCTTGAGAGAGTACATGATTCTAGCTACACGGTAACTTAAGGGCGTATCAGTAGCTGCCAAGGGTGCAGAACTCTACAGTTAATAACTTTAGGGAGCAATCCACAGTAGTACACACTGTATCGTTGTAGAGATCGCGAGATCTATACATCTCACGGACTTATAGAACGGCCCATCTACACGAGCGTATACATCCTCCGAGAATGTTCAGAAAGAACTCTGAACTCAAGGCGTGATCTCTGAAGAACCGCTTCCTCCCCCTGCTTGTGCGCATCGATGAATCCGAAGATTTCTCGTAACAGCGCTATAAGATCTCTAGCATATTAATCCCTTAGTTATACTACTCGAACATACGTATGGAGTAGCGTATTTCTAGTAGTCGTATCTACACGTGTACGAGTTGATGTGTGCACTCTCAGTTCAGGCGTCGTCGGACCAGTCCTGCAGCTGGCCGTCGGCGAAGAGCGCGTCGACGACGTTGTCGATGAGCGTGTCGACGAAGGAGTTGCAGCCGAGGGTGAGCATCTGCCCGATCCTGCCGCGCGCGCTCGACACCCACGCGAACGTCGCCGCCGACGCCACCACGGCCAGGCACACCCCGGTCGCCTCCTCGATCTGCACCGTGTCCATCTTCTTGAACAGCGAGTCGCCCGTCGTCGCCTCCACCGCCACCGCCGCCGCGAACGCGACCTGCACGTCGACAACCAAAGTCATTATTTACCGCCGGTCTACAAGCAAACAAACAGAGCGCGAGCAGAGGAGAGCGCGCGGACCATGGCGAGGCGGCCGGAGATGGTCTCGAAGTCCTGGCTCTTGCGGGAGCTCTCGATGTAGTCCGCCAGCGACGCGAAGAACGGCGTGCCCCGGGCCGCGTCCCCGACGCCGCCCTCCACGGCCTCCCCCGGCAGCCGCTTCCGCGTCACCGCGTCGATGCCGCCGGCGCCGTACGACCGGAGCGTGCAGAGGCGCGGCTGGAGCACGATCTTGCCTCCGCCCTCCCGCCTCGGCTGCTGCGACGGAGGTGGCGGCGCCACCGCCTCGCAGACGATTGCTCTCGCCGCGGCCGCCATGGTGAACTCGCTCTCTGGATGGATATCACCGGAGACTTTGACGATGCTGCTGGCCGGCTTTCTTGGAGTCCGCTCTCTCGAGTAGAGTGCCGGCGAATGCTGAACGCTAGTACGCTACTCTTCCTCTCATCGCCTCGTCGTCCTTTTGAAAAGCTCGGCAGCGACAGCGAGCGGTGTACGACGTGGCCGTTCACCGTCCCGGTGAATCGGCGGACAAGACGGTAAGGATTCACGGGCCTGGGCATTGTCGCGTTCCGGCGTGTTCCGGGAATCCACGTAACCTCGTGCTTAGCCGACACGCAAGCGGGCGTGGGAGGCTGTGGGCCACGCGGACGTGGCGGGGTTCCTGGACACAGCTGTCTCTCTCTCGCGATAGGATGATGATGGCCACCTCGTACACCCTCTGATTCTTATCGGACGGTAGGTCTTTTCTACACCATTGGTTGTAAAAAAACACTCTTTCTGTACCTTTGACCTCTCTTTCCTACCTTTTACACCATACTAACACAAAATGCATATACTAAGTATGAAAATGTATTTTATATTGAAGTTTAATTATACAAATATTATATTATGGATATTGATATTTTTTATATATTTGATGAAACTTTACAAACTTTGAATTTGGCTAAACCCAGAAAGCAGTGTAATTTGGACAGAACACGTACCGAAGAGGTGATCATAGGTGGTCCTAGCATCACTCCAGCCTGGGCATCCGCTCGGGCTTGTCGGCTAGTGACGCCTAACATCCATAATTTTATATGGTGATTTTTCTAGCAAAATAGCATCTAATTAATGGTGGTTTGTCCTCAAACAACTTCTGGCTGACATTATTAAATTATACTCCATTGTGTGTTGGTCATTGCAGGGGTAGTAAAAAGGAGGAAGTTGTTGACATGCATCAATCAAAGAGAGAGGGGGTTAAATGGTAGTATAAGGAAAGAATGTGTGTATAAGACTAGCGAAGTAGCTCATATGAAGAAAAACATGAGGTGTAACAAAGGTGCATACCGGTGTACCGTAGCTTGCGGTGCATAAGATACACCGGACCTTGTTAGCATATCTAGAAAAAAATTATAATAATATGGAGTGCATAAAAGCAATACCACGTTTTATTTTGCAACTTTTGTATTTGCCATTTTATGTGTCACTGACATTTAGTGATCACGTGGCAAATATGTAAATTTTAGAAAAAAAAGTGTCAAATATGTAAATTTTAGAAAAAAAGTGTCAAATATTATATTATGGATGTTGATATTTTTTATATATTGAAGTTTATACAAATCTTATATTATGGAAATATATTTTATATTGAAGTTTAATTATACAAATCTTATATTATGGATGTTGATATTTTTATATATATTTGATGAAACTTTACAAACTTTGAAGTTGGCTAAACCTAGAAAGCAATTTAATTTGGATAGAACACATACGGAGCAGGTGATCATAGGTGGTCCTAGCAGATGCCCGGGCTTGTTGTTAGTGACGCCTAACATCCATAATTTTATATGGTGAGCAAAATAACATAAAATTAATGGTGCTTTGTCCAGTCTTTGAACAATTTCTGGCTGACACCATTAAATTATATCATCTCGAGCTCCATTGTGTGCGGTGATTGCAGGGGCAGTAAAAGAGGAGAAAGTTTTTTTTTTAACAGGAATGGTCCCGAAGGACCCAGAGCTTGTATTACGACGTCACATGGTGTATATTTACAGATAGGACCTCAAACAGTAAAGAAAAAACAACTAGGTCCTGATATTTAACAAAGAACACCCTAAAAAGGATCACAGAAACGCGATCGAGTCCTTGCTTGACGCCGGCGACGACGAGCCTCCAGGCGCAGCCACTCCATCTCTCACCGGGGACAGGACCACTTGGTAGAGACGGAGCACTAACAACCATGCCTGGGCTCGGGAAGACCCTCGCGAAGAGGGAGAAGACGCTCTTGCAGCCTCCGTTGCAAAGCACGACGGGGCCATCCATATGGCCTTGAATAGCGACGGTGAGACGCCGCTTGGGATCCGCCGCAGGAGGCACAAGCTCAAGAAGCCTCCAAAGCCACCAAAGATCTCCAAAGCGCACCGAGCATCCCGCGTCTTCCCCCTTGCCTCCATGGCCAGCCAGGAAGACTAGGGATGCATTGAACGCATCGGAGTAGAGGCGGCAGCGCTTGAAGGAGAGGGAGCCGCCCGCTCGCCTCCAGGTCGCCGTCTCCTTCCCCCCGCCTCCACAGTTGTCGCTCTCTCGCGATAGGATCATGGCCACCTCGTACGCCCTCTGATTCTTATTGGACGGTTGGTCTTTTCTATACCTTTGGTTGTAAAAATATAACACACTTTCTCTACCTTTGACCTCTCCTCCCTACTTTTTACACAACGCTACATAATAAGCATAAAAATATGTACAACTTCACAAGTTGAACAAGCCTCTTCTCTCTCATTTCTCTCAAAAAAGAAAAAGGGCGAACCGAGAGGAGACAAAGCTTCCGGCGGCGGATCTAGCGCCTCCTCTCCCCAATGGGCCTCGGGCTCGACAGCGGGAGAGGGGGCGCTGGTTCCTTCGTTCGGATCTGTATAGTTGTAGACTTAAGTTAGTCTGTGTAGCTAGTTTTAGGCCGGCTCTCGGTTCGTCTCCGGCGGTGAGGGCGGTGGCGCTCAATAAGTTTGCTCGAGGTCCAGCTCAACCGCGGCTTTCTCCGGTGCGTCTTGGGTTGGATCTGCGAGCTAGGTTTGCGGGCGGGGTTGCCGTGGCGGCAGCGGCGATCTCAGCAACTGCTTTTGTCCTCCGGCTTGGCCGTCGTAGCTACGTGCGATCCCGCGTCGCTATGGAGTCCGGGAGGTTATGTATAGGGGCAGTTCCGGCGGGCGACGTCCTTCGCGGTGTCGTCGCCGGCGTACTCCATGTGCTGGCTAACCTGGTGCTGGGTTTGCGGATGTTGGCGGACGGTGCTGCAGATTCTCGTCGACTTGGTCGACTGACTCGTGCAACACGGCGACCTGGAAAAGCTCGGGGTCCTCCCCGGCCGGCATGCTCCAGAGTATGTGCTTCCGCCGCTCGCGGCGGATCCTTTTTGAGGTCCACAAAGCAGCTTGACTGCGAGGAGGCTGTTCCAGGTCTTGGTATGTGGTCTTCGTCCCCGGCTTCGTCGAGCTGTCGTGGATTTGTTCGGGAGGCGTGTGGTGGCGTTTCTGCACAGAGGACTTCAGGGTGTTTGTTGTATTATCTCTTTTTCTTGGGTCCTGTGTGTAAAGCGTCCTGGTGAGCTGGTGCTTCCGGAGTACTCCGGGTGTGTCGACGTGTTGTACCTGGCGTTTGATTAAATGAACACGTGACATCTCTCTCTCTCTCTCAAAAAAAAGTATGAAAATATGTTGAAGTGTGATTATACAGATCTTATTGCATATGTTGATATTTTTTATATACTTGGTGAAACTATATAAATTTTAAATTTGGCTAAACCTAGAAAACGGTGTAATTCGGATGGAACAAGTATCAAGGAGGTAATCATAGACCGTCTCCATCGCTTGTCGGCTGCATGATGCCTAACATCCATATATAATTTTATATGGTGATTTGTGCGACAAAATAGCATCTAATGGTGATTTGTTCGGGCTTCAAACAATTTCTATCTCAACACCATTGAATTATATCGTCTCGAGCTCCGTTGTGTGGAGGTGACTGTAGGTGCAGTGAAATAGGAGGAAGTTGTTATCATGCATCAATCAAAGAGAAGAGGGTGGGTTCTCTCGCAAAAAAGAAGAGAAGAAGGTGGGTTAAATGGTGTGTGTGTAGGGGGAGGGGGGGGGAGGGTCGTAAGCACCCCCGAATGACAACCATCTATAACTAATATCGACAACTGATACGGATTCTCTATCGATTGACGAAGCTCTCTTGAATTTTCGTAGTTGAGGGAAGGGGAAGGGGGAATGTGTGGATAAGGCAAGCGGAGCGCTCATATGAAGATAAACATGAGTTGTAACAAATGTACCAATCTATCATAGCTTGTGGTGCATTAGGTGCACCGAACCTCGGTTAGCATATTTTGGAAAGAAATGAAAAATCATAATAATTCAGTAATATTGATTGCATAGAAGCAACATGTTTACCAAATTTCATATCCAAGTTTGCATTAGTTATCCCTTGTTTTTTTTCTGTCAAAATGTGAAGCCCTTTGCTTCACCTTTTTCTTCCAATGGTGGTGTTATTACCAATTCATGGTTTTGCTAAATCTAAATCGTTTGCGATGATTTTTTATGTCTAAGTCGACCCTTTGAGTCATCCAACTTCTCTACTTTGATATTCGGGTTATCTGCAGGGGAATCAAGATTAAGGGGCTGTTTGGTTTAGGGGATATCCTTCAGGGGATGGGGATATCCACAACCACCTGGTTAGGGATAACCATATTTTTTGTTTGGTTGAGATTTTGGGATGAGCCAATTTTTTGTTTGGTTGGCAAGATAAAATATGGTTGGGGATAACCATATGCATGTAACGATGACCTCTTTGCTAGTATGGTGAGATTACCCCACAACACGTACTATATTCAGCAAATAAATGATATGTTAACCTCTAACATTATTTCAATAACATCAACAACAATAATTCCGAAATAAGATATATTTTTAGCAATTTTAAAGTCGAATATCATCATTCAACAACATACAGAATAGTACTTAGCATAGATGCAACTATTACATGACATATTTGAACAAGTTCATACAACACTCAATATTTGGTTGTATCAAAAGACACAAGTGCATACAACCCGTAGTCCAATATTTGGTTGTCAACAAAAGCATAAGTTAGATACCATAGGTAAGCAGCCTTCAACTCTGGGATCCTCCATCACTTGAATCAACATTTGGAACATAATCTGGGAAGGTATTTTTCACATACCTAGCAACCCAAATCATCTTTTGTTCATTCTCCAGCACTTGAAATGCTGTTGCGGTACGAGGATTCTCAACCAAGTAGGCATAGTAATGAGCAAGGAAATCCAAACCAAAACCCGGGAGTGTTTTCATGTTCTCCCAAAGCTGAATTGGTGAGTTGTTGTCGGTGCTAGCAGTCTTCTCTATAGCAACAGCAAGCATTTCACTACAAGCCAATAGAGTTGCTTGCAACCCTTCTTCTGTAGAAGGGTTAGTTTTTGCCTTCTTCGGTTTAGGAGCCGAGGACTCACCAACATTCTGTGATTGGCCAACTTCATCAGGCATGGCAGAAACCTCTTCATCAAGATGAACCACATTATTTGATGCTAGAGGCTCATTTGAACCTCTAGCAAATTGCCCTGTGGGCATGCTTCCTCCATGAATTATAGCCATCTCTTCAAAATGCTCAATAGGCTTGTTAAGAAAAGGTTCATCCTCTTCGTGATCCTACAAAGAAATTACATCAGTATATAGGCATAGAAAGATTAATTCCAGCAAGTAGTAAGACAGAAAACTATGTTATTTCAGCAACTATTATGCACTATAAAAACATTCTAGCAACATATACACATAAACAAACAAGTTTCAGCAATATATATACATAGAAGGATTAATTCCAGCACGTATTAAGACAGAAAATAGCTTGTTTCAACAACATACATGCATGTAGGGAGAAATGGCAGCAAATATATAGGCACATAAGGCATACCAGAATATGGCTAGTGTAATGCTCATGATCAAGAACAATCATAAACTTGTCTTCATCCCATCCGGCACCACTTAATTGCTTTAGTTTCACTATCTTCTGGTATTTCCTCCTCCATGTCCATGCAACTAATTGAACATATATCAGGACATGGTAGGTGTCCATGTCACATAGGTTAATTTCCCTTTGCCACAATGTCACATAGGTTAGCAAGCATGTATCAAGACATGGTAGGTGTCCATGCAACTTGCTTAGTTTCCATTTCCTACAATGTTACAAATGAGATTGTTAATTTCAGCAATTAATTGAACATAGAGAGAGTATTTCAAAAAAAAAGAAAAACAATCAGCAAATAAAATGCCATTACATGTCATTTCAGCAAATAAAATTTCATTACATATGTCATTTCATCAAACAAAATAGTTCAACACAACATACTAAATTACACAAATTACACATCTTCTTGCTGCATATAGTTTTCTCGGTCTTGCCACATCTGATCTGCAAGTTCTTGCCTAAAATTACTCATGTATGCAAGTTCTTGTGCTTGGCCATATGATGTTGCGGCATGAGTAATGTTTGGTGTCCATTCAGCCTCAGGTATGATAAATGGTATCTCACACGTCGAAAAGGAGGCAAGAACCCAGGTTTAGCACCATATCCAACATCAACTAGATAATATTTTCCTAAAATAGGAGGGGCAATTGGGTTATTGGGCTGTATAGAAATTGATCTACTTACATAATTGATTTACTTACATAATCTATTACCTTGTGGGACACGTAGACCATTCTCACGTTCTAAAGCATCACGCAATACAAGTGCATCATGTGCTGTTCCCTCCCAACCAACCAATACATATGTGAACCGCAGATCAAAATCAACAGCTGCCATCACATTTTGAGTAGTATTGGTCTTCCTACCACGAAAGGAGGCTTCCAAATCCTTTGTAACAGAGGCTCGCACATGTGTACCATCAATAGCTCCAATACAATCCTATTTTGTGGAAAAATATAAACCAAAAGTTTATGGTCTAGACATATCCATATTCTATTAAAATTTGTTGACACACAATTTCATACCTTAAAGTATGGATCCCACCGATAGTTCCCTTCTATTTTCGCAGGGGTCTCCAATGATGGCTTCCTAATAAGCTCATCTCGTAGCTCACCGATGGCATGGAGGACTCTTTTAAAGTAACGGCTAACAACTTCACCGGATCTACCAAAGTTCAAGCCAATCACCCTATTTCTAACATTATGGCCAACGGTGTGGAGAAACATAGCTACTTGTAGTTCAATTGATGTATGTATGGTGTCCTTCAACAAATTGCGATCCCTAAAGAGTTGGCAAAAACGGAAAAAAGGAGCTTTTCTCATCCTAAGCATGTTTAAACAAGTTGTGTCATTCTTCCATACTTTATTATCTAGATACTCTTTTCTCATCCTATCAGTTTCATCTATTGGACCATATCTAATACTTTCTCTCCTTTTTCTTTTTCTAGAATTGACAACCAAAGTGAACATTGAGACAAGCAAATATGCCACTGCTGTATGAATCAACATCCTTTTTTTTGTCCATCTACAATGAGAAGTAACATAGAAAAGTGCTTCAAAAATTTAGCAAACAGTAGACACATTATACATGTTGGATTATAACAAGAAGAATTTATACCGCTGATTGAATTGACAACCTTGTATCCCTTGTATCCCTGTGCAAACCAAAGATCAATGTTAATAATCTGATACAAATATACAGAGAGAGAGAGAGAGAGAGAGAGGAGGCCCGCCCCATCGTCAATCCCCTCCCAGACAGCACTGCCCGTCGCTCCTCTCTCCTAGGCAGCGCAGCCCCGTCGTTCCTCTCCTCCCAGGCAGACGCAACTGCCCATCGCTCCTCCTCCCAGGCAGACGCAGCTGCCCCGTCGTTCCTCTCCTCCCAGCAGACGCAGCTGCCCCATCACTCCTCCTCCTAGGCAGACGGGCCGCTCCTCTCCTCCCAGCAGATGCGGCCGCGTCGCTCCTCTCCCTCCTCCCAGGCAGACGGGCCGCTCCTCTCCTCCCAGCGGACGCGGCCGCGTCGCTCCTCTCCCAGGAAGGCACAGCTCCATCGTCCCTCCCCTCCCTAGCAGGCATAGTCTCGTCAGTCCTCCCCTCCCGAGCAGGCACAGCCTCGTCGCCCCTCCCCTCCCGACCTCGGCCAGGCCCCATCGCCCTCCTCGACCTCCGCCGCCCGCCGCCCGCCGCCGTACAGATAAATAGCTGGGGAGAGATGGTACCTGTAGCCAACGCCGTAGTCCAGAGAAATCCAGTCGTCTCCGTCCACAGAAATCCCGCCGCCGCCCCTCGATTTCTTGCAGCCACCGTGCGTGTTTCACCAGAGGGAGAGTGGGGAATGGATAGGGTTAGGCATATTCTTTCTCTATCGCGAACGGTGAGAGAGCGAAACGGCGCGAAAAACTGTTTTCGGGGTGAGGCTAGCGCGGGAGCCAGAAGTGGCTCAGCATATCCGGCCGATTTCACGGGATGAGGTCAACCAGCGTTTCATCCAATATTCATGCAAATATGGATACCTCTATCCCTCTAACCCCCTAAACCAAACGTGTGGCAACCAATTTTCTAGTGGCTGCCCCTAACCACTTTGGGATATCCCCTGAACCAAACAGCGCCTAATTGGATAATTGTGCACGCCATGGTTCTTCTCGAGGAAGGGTTCACGTGTTGTCACCTGTCCAAATTGGTGCCGGGTTTCTCGGCTAGGATTGTGAGTTTTCCAGCAATCGGTAAAAGAGGTACAGTACACATCTCTGATTTGTTGATTTATGTGATGTTTGCTTCTGATCCAGACGTAAGAGCCACTTGCGGCTCCCACCTTCCAATCGGACATTTCACAAATTCTGGCAAGGAAGAAAAATACAAGGCTATCCCCATCTAAAAAGAACAAATGGAGAAAAGGACTAGTACAAGGGTCATCGCTAGCATATGTACAATCTGGTCAGGGCCTCCTCACAGGTCCATTCGATCCAACCAACTTTTCTACTATATTGCTTCACCGCGTAAAATAAAGAACATTTTCATGCTTATAAACTTCAGTTGTTAAAAGCATGCCTGCCGCATGAGAAACAAAAAAGAGTGTAATCCAATTTTCACCTCTTGTCTATGATTTAATAAAAAAGTTTATCCATTCAGACTTGAGTGGCATACTTTACTCAGAACTTATGATAGTTTGGCCCCGCATGTGTATGAAAATTATCATTCATAGGCCTTTTTACGGTTAAATCTATGTATATTGACTGCTTAATGAATGGCCATACTAGATACTTGCGATAAATACTTGTGGAGAGTTAAAATCCCACTTAAAATTAAGGTCTTCATGTGGTTCCTCAGTAATAAAGTCCTGTTAACAAAGGACAACCTAGCAAAACGGAATTGGAATGGGTGTCAAAAGTGCCGCTTCTGTGATTCAGCAGAAACTGTTGAACATCTATTTAGCACATGTCCTTTTGCTACGATTATTTGGCGTTTGGTTTTTGTACTTATAATATAACACCTCCAACCAACATCGCCAATATGTTTGGAATGTGGCTGAATGGAATTGATAAGAAAACTAACGAATTGGAGTTTCAGCTTTATGTTGGGCAATTTGGAGATGCCGCAATAATATTATCTTTAACAAACAAACTGGTACCAATTTTTTACGGGTTATTCGTACGACTACACACTGGATACAGCTATGGGCTTACCTCCTCTCGGCGGACCAGCGGGAATCCATGGTCTCTGGATGCAACCGTCTGCTGACGGTCGCTCAGGACTTCTATTTCCTGGCTACTGGCTGACGGCATACTAGTAGATTGCAGAATGGCTAGTTTTATGCTTCTTTTAGTTTTCCGATGGTTGATACTTGTCTCAACCCTCGATGATCCATGATTGTAATAAACTGAACCTACTGAATTTTCAATAAAGGCTGTGTGCATCGATTGATGCAGATGCCGGGTTCAGATCCCCATTTCAAAAAAAATTGGCCCCGCATGGAAGATCAACATAGACACAGAGCTTAGTGTACCTCCAGTGAGCCAGTGCATCTGGTTTACTCTTCCATTGTAATTTTTTCGCTCTATATGATCATTCATTTAAATAGCATCTGGTTTATCTTTCCCACGATCAGTGTCCAATGTTTTTGGTAACTGGTTGCATGAGATAGATGATAAATACATGACTGTGTTTAGGGTGGGAGCGGTTGCCATTAATAGGTATATCTGGTCACGGCTATCCTTCGATCATGGACTATTCTCCAATGTATGGAGTTTCACGACTTGTTTGTGGAGGGGTATACGCATTTGGAGAACATGGCAAGGAATATTTTCTTCCGATATGGATGACCACGTGATTTGCGGATCGATCTGTCATAGCTGGACGCCGTTTATTTTGAGTGTGATTTTGTAATTTTAGTTTATTTTTTATTCTATAGTTGTGTGGTTTATGTGGCTGTATGCATTCTAATTATGCATAGACCGGATATAAATATTACTTAAAATAATAAAAACACTCAATTTTTTTAAAAAGGAACAGCCCGCGGGTCTTTTCCAGCAATCGGCAAATACACGTTTCTGAACTTTTTTGACATTTGCTCCCACTTTCCAGTCTGACAGTCTACACAACATTTGACAGCGAAGAAAAATACAAGGCTATCCCTATCTACATGCGCCGGGTCGTTATCTGTGTTAGGCGACGCCATGAGCTCTTCGCTCCTTTGCCCATGCCACGCTCCTTTGCCCATGCCACGAGAGCGTGGCCTGACGTGAAGGTTTTTCCTATGGCTATGGACGACCTCCATCCACCTTTGGTTTTCCTTGGTATTTTGTTGTCACAATTATCAAGGTGTTGATGAGGGGATCGTGATGGTCATGTCTCAAGAAGACCGCATGGCTTTAGAAGTTCGTTCTTGCATGCTCTTGTCGAGTCGAGAAGATCTTGTACAGTACTCACAGCGGTTTGGTAGATCAAAGTATTCGGACAGTCGATGTTTTGCAGTAGTTGTTATTGTTGTTGTGAGTTCCTGATTATTTGAGCATAATATTTTTTTCTGACTGTTTGCATTCTTGATGTCTAGACTTTCTCTAGTCATTATATTGTCGCAGAGACCGAGTGTAGTTGATATCATCCTGTATTAATAATTCCATTTATCGAAAAAAAAGTCCCTATCTAAAAAGAACGAATAGAGAAAATAAGTAATAGGATCTGATCACGGCCTCCTCTCGCACGTCTATTTTTTTTAGGTTGTTCCCCACATATACCATGTGGTTTCTCACACGATCCATTTTGACCCAACATTTTCCTATATCGCCTCACCTCACCGCATGAAATAGCTCGGAAACTTGGAGTGAGAAAAGCACGCATGCTCATCAATTTCTGCTTTATTGTCAGCGTTAGGAGCACAACGGAAAGATAAAAGAAAACACGGACTCGGTCTGGAAGGTAAAAGAAAACACGACAGTGCTACGGAGTAGGCAACAAACTGAAAGATTACAGCGACACACCCCTCTCAATGCTTAGTAGTAAAACACAGTGGGAGCGAAGCACCCGTAGGCTCGGCAGTGAACTCTCTAGAAACCAGCCATGTTGACCTGGGCGCCCGATCCTCCTGACTCCGGGAGATTCCTGGACCTGATCTCCACAACTTCTTCACTCCGGAAAGCCTCTCCAAACGCCAGCTTGCTCTTGCTGGGCTCATCTTGCGCACCTGCAGGAAACACATTCAGACGTACGTACAGTACATTGTTAGCGAGCTCCATTGCAACTAGTGGTTTGAACTGGGACCGAGGGAGTGCCATGACATTACCTTTGGCGCCATAGCCGGTGACGCGCTCCAGGAGTCCGTAGAGCATGTCCACGAGCTGAGCAGCGAAGCTGGTGGCCATGGGAGCCGCTGGAGCAGCTAAAAAGTTAAGAAGCTGTGCTAGCTACTACTGCTGCTTCTGACCCAACAATGGTTTCAGTGCACTACTGCTAGCTGCTTGCTCTCAGATGCTTTCAGATGTGGCTGGTGTGGTGAGGTGAGTGCTATTGCCATCGCCGGGGCAGGCCATTTATAGACGGCCAGGATCACCAACCGACCGCGCATGTCTTGCTTTGTGTTTTTCTTTGAGTTTTCGGATCAGACGTGTGCCGACGAGCACGGGAATCGGAATTCCTCGATGGCCCCGCGCGCATGTGCATCACACGATTCACGATGACATTCTGTCGTTATTCCTACAGATAAACGACGAGTTATTGCCTGTCCACGATCGCGAGGCGACTGATCGACGCGATTACTGAATGAGCTAGTTGCATCGTCAACTTGGTGAATTATTTGACGTGATGCACTCTATGCACCACCGCACCACGCGTACGTACCTGATGTGTGTTCGATCTCCCAAGTCGTTGGGTCACATGACTCGTCCTATACAGTGTGAGACTTACTCTCGAGCAATCTGGCTGCATGCCCACATCCTGTCATTCCACATGTGTGACACGCGCGTATGCGTGCATGATGGTGGTGCTGGTGCCTACGAGGAAATTGCTTGCATGCCGCCCAATATCATTATGACGCGTGCATCATGACGAGCGATCGATAGTATGCGCGTGCTTTATTATTATCATTATAATCAGTCCACTGGGTGATACGTACATGGACGCTAGAGGTAGTACTCACTCAGTTTTAAAATATAAATATTTTACTCCCTCCTTTAGAAAAAAGTGTTATCATATCTAGATAAATGCGAGCCACTTAAATCTGAACAAAAGAAGTAATCGTCCAGAAATAACTCACTTGGTTTTGTCTAGATTCAAATACATTTACACACGTTTTAGTATATAGATATATTCGAATCTAGATAAACTCATGTTAATTATTTCTAGACAGAGGGAATAATATTTTTAAACACAGATATCCTTAGTCACAAAATAAATGAATATCATTTAGCCATTAATTACCAAACATATTATAATATTAATTGGTGGAGAAATACAATATATAAAACGAATGATGCGCCTAACAAAACTAGCAACAAGACATGATAGAAATAAATGTTTCATAGTCAGTCTTAAACTCAAAATGCATCATCTTTTTACTCATATTTTAACTTTGTTTTGGCAGATTATATTTAGTACTCCCTCCATCCTAAAATAGATGTCTTAGATTTATTAAAATTTAGATGAATCTATATAAAATAATGTCTAGATTCATCCAAATTTTGACAAATCTAAGACATATATTTTGGAACGGAGGGAGTATTTTTTTGCGGGTACAAGTTATCTTTAATAAGCAAGATTTTACAACAAAGGAATCAAATAATCTGGAATAGTATGAGGGAAATTTGGATGGTCTCACTAGATCAGTATGCATAGCGCAGCGGTTGAGATTCCCTTCCATTATCGGATCGAGGGAATCAGAATTTGTCGGCTGCGCGCGCTATCGGGATCAGCATGTGAATCATGCATGCATACAAGGCACACTGGTTGGTGAGCTTCTCTCCACCAAAACATTCCCAATCGCGGCGTTGTTTTGTTTATTCATCCATCATCCAGTTATATATACAAAATGTGCAACCGGAGAGACGTTGTTGTTTGTCCGGTGTTAACGACATGACTGCAGACTGGGGCAGCTGATACACAGTGACGGAGCCAGAAACTAAGCTCAAGGGAGGCAAGACATGTGTGTGATCTCAATGAGGGGGGCTAAGCTAGCTAAATTAGCTTAAACAAGGAGCTTCCATGGCTAAATTTTCAATGAAAATCACAAGCATGGGGGGGCATAGCCCCTGCTCGTCCCCCCTTGTCTCCGTCCCTGCTGATACAACAAACAAGACGACTACTCTACTGGCAAATTGCATCGTCAACTTAGACGCTAGAGGTAGTACTCACTCAGTTTTAAAATATAAAATATTTTGCTCCCTTCATTTAGAAATAAATGACTTGTATTTATCTAGACATGCATGTATCTACACATATTTTACTATAGATACATACAAATTCATACAATGTTAAGATAGGTACATGCAAATTTAGACAAATACAAGTCACTTATTTCTAAACGGAAGAAGTAGTATTTTTAAACACAAATATCTTAAGTCACAAAATGAATGAATACCATTTAGCCAATTACCAAACATATTATAATATTAATTGGTGGAGGAATACAATATGTAAAATGAATGATGCGCCGAGCAAAACTAACAACGGGACATGATAGAAATAAAAGTTTATCATTCTTCTCTGAGTTAAAACTCAAAATACATTGTTTTTTACTCACATTTTAATTTCATTTTGCTAGATTATCTCTAGTACGGAGTAGTATTTTTTTGCAGGTACAGGTTATGTTTAGTAAGCAAGACTTTGCAACAAAGGAATCACATAAATATTATTACGTCTAGTGGAATATTTAGTTTTTATAGGTACAATACTTATTATGTATGAGGAAAATTTATCTGGAGAGTGAGCCTAGCTCAATTGGTTGGGGGAGTGGATGTACAAACTCAATCTGAGTTTAAATCCTTATGAATGTGAATTTAGGTTTCTATTTATACTTAAGAATCAGGCTACCCTGATACTCATGCAATTTATCTTGAGAACCAGGTTTGGTGTTTAACCAAGTTTAAAAATTTTGGTACTCATGCTTAATGACCGTGTGCATCTCTAGTTGGTACAGAGGCCGCGGAAGTGAAATCCTCCGTCTATTTTAAGGGAGTGAGCCTAGCTCAACTCGTTGGGGGAGTGGCTGTACAAACCCAACACCTATGTTCAAATCCTCGTGGACGTGAATTTAGGTTTCTATTTATACCCGAGGACCAGACTATCCTGGTACTCATGCAATCTTGAGGACAAGGCTATCCTGGTACTTATGCAATTTATCTTGAGGACCAGACTTGGTGTTTAACCAAGTTTAAAAATCATGGTACTCATGCTTAATGACTGTGTGTATCCCTAGTTGGTGTAGATGACGGGGAAGTGAAATCCTCCCTCCAATTTACTCCTCCTCCTCCTCCCGCACCCGCGCGGCGGCGCGGCGCCGTGCCGAGCGGTTCCTCCCCTCCATGCCCTTGTCCCTCCTCCCGCAAACCCTCCCGCTCGCCGTTGCCGCCGCCCGGATCATCGCCAGGCAAAGCCCTGGTGGCGTGGCAGCGGCGATGGTTACCTCGTTCATGTTTCGATGGGGATTGGAGACGGCGTCCACTCCTGGCCGGTCGACGACTGTGTCACGGCTGGCGGCAGCCGAAGGACCTGTAGGGTTTCGTAGCATGGAAAACAAAAAATTTCTATCGCATACAAACAAACAAGCCAAGATCTATCTACTAGATTGTAGCAACGAGTAGATGGAATAACTTACCCTCGAAGATTCCAAAGTGTTTAACGAGAGCGGATTCTCGTGGGTGATGTAGTCGTACTCTTCCCGATCTCAAGATCGCGTAGACGATCCTTCCGGCGCTGCGTTCCGGCAGCGCTCCCGCAGTCGGTCACGTGTTCGGTACTCGACGAAGACCTTCCTCTCCCTTGTTCCAGCAGGCAGCGGAGGTTGTAGCACTCTCCTCACGATTCCGGCAGCACAACGGCGTGGTACCGGAAGTAGAGGGGAGATCTCGCAGGGCTTCGCCTTAAGCCAGAGCGAGTATGGTGGAGTATGAGAGAGTCCTCGGTGTTCTAGGGTTTAGACACACCAAGGAGGTGTAGGGGTTCGTAGCATGGAAAACAAAAAATTTCTATCGCATACAAACAAACAAGCCAAGATCTATCTACTAGATTGTAGCAACGAGTCGATGGAATAACTTACCCTCGAAGATTCCAAAGTGTTTAACGAGAGCGGATTCTCGTGGGTGATGTAGTCGTACTCTTCCCGATCTCAAGATCGTGTAGACGATCCTTCCGGCGCTGCGTTCCGGCAGCGCTTCCGCAGTCGGTCACACGTTCGGTACTCGACGAAGACCTTCCTCTCCCTTGTTCCAGCAGGCATCGGAGGTTGTAGCACTCTCCTCGCGATTCCGGCAGCACAACGGCGTGGTACCGGAAGTAGAGGGGAGATCCCGCAGGGCTTCGCCTTAAGCCGGAGCGAGTATGGTGGAGTATGAGAGAGAGATATTAGTGGTCTAGGGATTAGACACACCAATTAGAAGGCTCTAAACCGCAGGCTAGAGCAATTAGAAGCTCTAAACCAAAACGGCTCTAAACCGGAGATTAGAAGATAGGAACTTGTGTGTCTAGAGGAGGAGGCCCTGCCCCTCCTTTTATAGGTGGGAGGGGCGGCCAAGGGGAGGGGAGTCCCTCCCCAAGTCGGCCTTGGTTGGCGCGCCGGCTTGGAGGGACACCTCCCCCAAGTCGGTTCCAACCACCTCTTGCTTGTTTCCCACAGTTTCCTGTTTCCCACAGTTTCCTGTTTTCCACAGTTTCCTGTTTTAGCCGTTTGACTTTCAAACTGGCAGTTTGACTTTTCAGTTTTGGAACAGCAAGAACACTTAGTACATGATGCAATCATTCAATATGTAATTACACATTCATGTACCCTCCCCCCCGGAGTGCCGGACAATCCGGAACCTTCTAGAACATTCCCGATGAAAACACCGGAATCATTCCCGAACTCCGAAACGGGACTTTCCTTATATGAATCTTATTCTCCGGACCATTCCGGATCACCTCGTGATATCCCGGATCCCATCCGAGACTTCGAACAATATTTGGTCTCTTTCTCATAATACCATAACTACTCAAAACAACGTCGAATCCTTAAGTGTGTCTCCCTACGGTTCGTGAATTATGCGGACATGATCGAGACACTTCTCCGAACAATAACCAATAGAGGAATCTGGAAATTCATATGGCTCCCACATATTTCTACGATTACTTTGCGATCGAATGAACCACTTACATACGATACCAATTTCCCTTTGTCTCACGATAGTTTACTAATCCGAGGTTATGATCGTCGGTATCTCTGCATACCTAGTTCAACCTCGTTACCGATAAGTACTCTTTTCTCGTTCCCGTGATATGTGATCCCTTGTGAGCCAGTCACATGCTTGCAAGGTAATTGGATGACATTCCACCGAGAGGGCCCAGAGTATATCTATCCGTCATATGGATGGACAAATCCCACTCTTGATCCATGTGTTTCAACCAATACTTTCTGAACACTCAATGCCACCTTTATAGCCACCCAGTTACGGTGTGGTGTTTGATGTCATCAAAGCATCCATCCGGTAAGGTGATATGCATGATCTCATGGTCGAAGGAATTAGGTTACTATGTATCATAAAGCATATAGCAATTGAACTATTGAAATGACTTGATCTTTATGCTACGCTTATCTATAGGAGTATGTCCACCATATCATTCTCCTAACGATATGATCTTGTTGTTGATAACATCTCAATGTTCATGATAGGGAAACCACAATCATTAACCAACCAACAAGCTAGTGAAGTATAGAGGCTATACTAGGGACTTCAAATTAACTTTACAAATCACACAAGTATTAATGTTTCCTTGTCAATACTATTATAGCATGAATGTAAACATTTATCATAAACACAAAGATATAATAATAACCACTTTTATTATTGCCTCTAGGGCATATCTCCAACAGGAGGGGATGCTAGAGCCGGCGTCTAGGGTTCCGGGGACCCCAAAGTCGGCGGCTAGGGCAAAACCCTAAGGAGGCGGCCGCGGCTATGGTGGGCTGTAGCTTCTAGGGTTTGAGGTGAGGGACTTGTGTGCTCTAGGAGGGAGCCCTGCCCCTCCTTATATAGGTGGAGGGGCCGGCGGCCAAGGGGAGGGAGGGGAGTCCCTCCCCAACTCGGATTGGAGGGGGCACCGCCGGTTGGAGGAGGGATTCCCTCCCCAACTCGGTTTCCCACTTCCTCCTCTTTTCCTCTTTCCAATTTTAGCCGTTTGACTTTTCAAACTAGCTATTTGACTTTTCAAACTAGGATTTGAATTAATCCTTTATTTGGAACAGCGTTGACACTTGGTACATGATGCAATCATTCCAACTTGCAATGACACATTCATGTACCCCTTCCCCTCCGGAGTGCCGGACATTCCGGAACCTTCTAGAACATTCCCGATGAAAACACCGGAATCATTCCCCAACTCCGAAACGAGACTTTCCTTATATGAATCTTATTCTCCGGACCATTCCGGATCTCCTCGTGATATCCCGAATGCCATCCGAGACTCCTAACAACATTCGGTCTCTTTCTCATCATACCATAACTACTCAAACAACGTCGAATCCTTAAGTGTGTCTCCCTACGGTTCGTGAATTATGCAGACATGATCGAGACACTTCTCTGAACAATAACCAATAGAGGAATCTGGAAATTCATATGGCTCCCACATATTTCTACGATTACTTTGCGATCGAATGAACCACTTACATACGATACCAATTTCCCTTTGTCTCACGATAGTTTACTTATCCGAGGTTATGATCGTCGGTATCTCTGCATACCTAGTTCAACCTCGTTACCGATAAGTACTCTTTTCTCGTTCCCGTGATATGTGATCCCTTGTGAGCCAGTCACATGCTTGCAAGGTAATTGGATGACATTCCACCGAGAGGGCCCAGAGTATATCTATCCGTCATATGGATGGACAAATCCCACTCTTGATCCATGTGTCTCAACCAATACTTTCCGAACACTCAATGCCACCTTTATAGCCACCCAGTTACGGTGTGGTGTTTGATGTCATCAAAGCATCCATCCGGTAAAGGTGATATGCGTGATATCATGGTCGAAGGAATTAGGTTACTATGTATCAGAAAGCATATAGTAATTGAACTATTGAAATGACTTGATCTTTATGCTACGCTTATCTATAGGAGTATGTCCATCATATCATTCTCCTAACGATATGATCTTGTTGTTGATAACATCTCAATGTTCATGATAGGGAAACCACAATCATTTATCAACCAACAAGCTAGTGATGTATAGAGGCTATACTAGGGACTTCAAATTAAGTTTACAAATCACACAAGTATTAATGTTTCCTTGTTAATACTATTATAGCATGAATGTAAACATTTATCATAAACACAAAGATACAATAATAACTACATTTATTATTGCCTCTAGGGCATATCTCCAACAGTCTCCCACTTGCACTAGAGTCATCTAATCTAGATTACATGGTAATATACCGAACACCCATGGCAGTTTGGTGCTGGTCATGTTTTGCCCTCGGGAGAGGTTTAGTCAACGGATCCGCCACATTCAGATCTGTGTGTACTTTGCAAATCTTTATATCCCCATCTTGGATATGTTCTCGAATAGCGTGAAAACGTAGCTTGATGTGCTTCAGCTTCTTGTGTGACCTTGGTTCTTGCGCATTGGCTATGGCGCCCATGTTATCACAGTAGATAGACATTGGGTCCAGCGCACTAGGAACCACACCCAGCTCTGTAATGAACTCTTTCATCCATATCGCTTCTTGTGAAGCCTCCGAAACAACCATGTATTCCGATTCAGTTGAAGATCTCGCCACAACGCTTTGCTTTGCACTCCTCCAGCTAACTGCTGCACCATTCAAAATAAATACGTATCCAGATTGTGATTTAGAATCATCCGGATCGGTGTTCCAACTAACATCGGTGTAACCATTAACAACAAGCTGTTCATCACCTCCATAAGAAAGAACCATATCCTTAGTTCTTCTCAAGTACTTAAGGATGTTTTTGACCGCTGTCCAATGATCCACTCCTGGATCACTTTGATATCTGCTAGTCAAACTAACAGCATATGCAATGTTGGGTCTAGTACATAGGATGGCATACATTAGAGATCCTATGGCTGAGGCATAGGGAGTCTTACTCATCCTTTCTCTATCTTCTGCCGATGTCGGACTTTGAGTTTTACTCAAGGTCGTATTGGGCAACATGGGCAAGAACCCTTTCTTGCTATCTTCCATTCCAAACCTCTTTAGAACTTTGTCCAAATATGTACTCTGTGACAATGATATTTGGCATTTCGATCTATCTCTATAAATCTTTATGCCTAATATGTAAGCTGCTTCGCCAAGATCCTTCATTGAAAAACTAATATTCAAATATTCCTTGACACTATTAAGAAGGTCTACATCATTCCCAATCAACAATATGTCATCCACATATAGTATTAAGAATGCTACAGAGCTCCCACTCACTTTCTTGTAAATACAAGCTTCTCCATAAGTTTGTATAAAACCAAAACTTTTGATCACCTTATCAAAACATTGATTCCAACTTCGGGATGCTTGCTTCAATCCATAGATTAACCGTTGAAGTTTGCATACCTTGTTAGCATCTTTAGGATCGACAAAACCTTTGGGTTGCATCATATACAACTCTTCATCAATGTCTCCATTGAGGAACGCCGTTTTGACATCCATCTGCCATATCTCATAATCATAATATGCAGCGATTGCTAACATAATCCTCACAGACTTTAGCTTCGCTACTGGTGAGAAAGTCTCATCGTAGTCAACTCCTTGAATTTGTCGAAACCCTTTTGCGACAAGTCGAGCTTTATAGACAGTAACATTACCATCAGCATCTGTTTTCTTCTTGAAGATCCATTTGTTCTCGACAGCCTTCCGGCCATCCGGTAAGTCCACCAAGGTCCATACTTGGTTTTCGTACATGGATCCAATCTGGGATTTCATGGCTTCTTGCCATTTATTGGAATCTGGGCTCATCATCGCTTCCTCATATGTCTCAGGGTCATCGGTGTTGTCCACCAACATGACACTCATAACGGGATCATACCAATCTGGAGTGGTACGAGTTCTCGTTGACCTCCGAGGCTCTGTAGCAACTTCAACCGAAGTTTCATGATCATCATCATTAGCTTCCTCTCTAATTGGTGCAGGCACCACAGGAACTTCTTCCGGTGCTGCGCTACTCGCAATTTCGAGAGAAGGTTCGACAACCTCGTCGAGTTCTACTTTCCTTCCAGTCACTTCTTTCGAGAGAAATTCCTTCTCTAGAAAGGATCCATTCTTGGCAACGAAGATTTTGCCTTCGGATCTATGATAGAAGGTATACCCAATAGTTTCCTTCGGGTATCCTATGAAGACGCATTTTTCCGCTTTGGGTTCCAGCTTGTCCGGCTGTAACTTCTTTACATAGGCTTCACACCCCCAAACTTTAAGGAACGACAATCTAGGTTTCTTTCCAAACCATAATTCATACGGTGTCGTTTCAACGGATTTAGATGGTGCCCTATTTAAAGTGAATGCGGCTGTTTCTAATGCATAACCCCAAAATGATAGCGGTAAATCTGTAAGTGACATCATAGAACGAACCATATCTAAGAGTGTTCGATTATGACGTTCGGACACACCATTACGCTGTGGTGTTCCCGGCGGTGTCAATTGTGAAAGTATTCCGCATTTCTTCAAATGCTCGCCAAACTCGTAACTTAGATATTCACCTCCACGATCAGAACGTAGAAATTTAATCTTCTTGTTACGTTGATTCTCTACCTCACTTTGAAACTCCTTAAACTTCTCGAAAGTCTCGGACTTATGTTTCATGAAATAGATATACCCATATCTACTCAAGTCATCCGTGAAGGTAAGAACATAACGATAACCACCGCGCGATGCTACACTCATTGGACCACATACATCGGTATGTATGATTTCCAATAAGTCTGTAGCTCGCTCCATCATACCAGAAAATGGAGTCTTAGTCATTTTACCCATCAGACATGCTTCGCATCTTTCAAGTGATTCAAGAAGTCCATCGGAATGGAGTTTCTTCATACGTTTCACTCCAATGTGACCAAGACGACAGTGCCACATATAGGTCGAATTATCGCTTGATTTCAAACGTTTAGCCTCAATGTTGTTGATATGTGTATTTCCACTATCGAGATTCAATAAGAATAGACCATCTATCAAAGGTGCATGTGCATAAAACATATTACTCATATAAATCGAACAACCATTATTCTCGGACTTAAACAAGTAACCGTCTCGCAATAAACAAGATCCCGATATAATGTTCATGCTCAACGCAGGCACCAAATAACAATTATTTAAGTATAAAACTAATCCCGATGGTAGATGAAGGGGTAGCGTGCCGACCGTGATCACATCAACCTTTGATCCGTTTCCCACGCGCATCGTCACCTCGTTCTTCGCTAGCTTCCGTTTATTCTGCAGCACCTGTTTTGAGTTACAAATATGAGCAACCAAACCAGTATCAAATACCCAGGCACTACTACGAGTACTAGTGAGATACACATCAATAACATGTATATCAGATATACCTTTCTTCTTGATGTTGTCGTTCTTCAAATCCGCCAAGTACTTTGGGCAATTCCGCTTCCAGTGACCTTCTCCCTTGCAGTAAAAGCACTCAGTATCAGGCTTAGGTCTAGCCTTGGTCTTCTTCGCCGGCGTGGTAACTTTCTTACCACCCTTCTTGAAGTGTCCCTTCTGCTTAGACTTGCCTTTCTTGAATTTGGTGGTCTTATTGACCAACAACACTTGGTGCTCTTTCTTGATCTCCACTTCTGCAGACTTTAACATAGCAAACAGTTCTGGCAACTGCTTGTTCATGTTCTGCATGTTGTAGTTCATCACAAAGTTCTTGTAACTTGGTGGTAGTGATTGGAGGACACAGAAAATCCCCAAAGCATTAGGAATCACTATACCCAAGCTTTGAAGTTTGTTTGCGTACCCAGACATCTTAAGCACATGCTCACTGACGGAGCTGCCCTCTTCCATCTTACAGTTAAAGAACTTTTCAGAAGCCTCATAACTTTGAATTGCCGCATGAGTCTCAAAGATCAATTTGAGATCCTCGACAATATCATATGGGTCTGAATTCTCAAACCTTTTCTGAAGCTCCGATTCCAAACCATACAAGATAGCACACTGAACTATGGAGTACTGATTCTTCCGAGCGACGTAAACATTCTTTACTTCATCGGAAGCATCAGCTGCAGGTGGGTCACCCAGCGGTGCATCCAGCACATAGGTCAAATTACCAGCTGTGAGGACAATCCTCAAATTGCGGAACCAATCCGCGAAGTTGCTTCCATTGTTTTTCAACTTTTCTTTCTCTAGGAACGCATTAAAATTGATGGTAGGGGCTGCCATTGATCTACAAAATATTTGCAATAGTTTAGACTAAGTTTATGACAAATTGAGTTCAAATTAATAATAAAGTTAATCTAGGTGAACTCCCACTCAAAACAACATCCCTCACATTGTTTTAGTGATCACACGAACCAAATCCACTACATCAACACCGATCATCACGAGAGTTGATATAGTTTCAATGGCGAACAGTCGTCATGTTCATCATATCTACTATATGACTCATTCTTTACCTTTCGGTGATCCGTGTTCCGAGACCATGTCTGTACATGCTTGGCTCGTCAAGATCAAACCTTAGTTTCCGCATGAGCAAATCTGGCTTGCTCATTTTGTATACACTTGAAGAATCTAACACACCCGATCATCACGTGGTGCTTCGAAACAACAAGCTTTAGCAATGGTGCTAACTAAGGGTGAACACTTTATGACTTGAAATTCATGTGCATGAGGGATCATCTTATAATGCTATCGTCGTCTACTAAGCAATACAAGATGCATAAAGGATTAACATCACATGCAATTCATAATATGTGATATGATATGGCCTTTCTTCTTTGTGCTTTCGATCTCCATCTTCTAGCACGAACATGATCTCCATCATCACCGGCATTGCATCAAGGTCAATGACGCTTCTCCATGGTTGTCGTCCACCAGCTTCAACTATTACAACTACTTTGAATAGACACGCGGGTCTTAACATAAATTAAAGACAACCATATGGCTCCTGCCGGTTGCCAACTTACAATAAGGAACATTGCATACATCAAATATAATCACAATCATGGCCATATCATATCACTGCACACCCCTGCAAAACAAAGTTAGACGCCTCTACTTTCTTTGCATGTTTTACGTGGTTTGGGGCTTTCAATAAGTGTCGTTCTAACTTACGAACATGAACCACAACATTGATACTAGTATTGTTAATCACCCGTTGTAAATTGGATCTTAACTATGCTAGGAGAAACAGGCACCCGCAAAGCCACTTATGCAATACAAGTTGCATGTCAAGCGTGGAGCAAGTCTCATGAACGATGTCACGTAAGGTTATCCCGGGCCGCTTCATCCCAACATACCTCAAGATGCAAAGTACACAAGAAGCAATCGACAATAAAAGCATCAACGCCCACAATGACCATTGTGTTCTACTCGTGCAATAGATCTACATATAGACACGGCTCTGATACCACTGTAGGGTTTCGTAGCATGGAAAACAAAAAATTTCTATCGTATACAAACAAACAAGACAAGATCTATCTACTAGATTGTAGCAACGAGTCGATGGAATAACTTACCCTCGAAGATTCCAAAGTGTTTAACGAGAGCGGATTCTCGTGGGTGATGTAGTCGTACTCTTCCCGATCTCAAGATCGAAACGTAGACGATCCTTCCGGCGCTGCGTTCCGGCAGCGCTCCCGCAGTCGGTCACACGTTCGGTACTCGACGAAGACCTTCCTCTCCCTTGTTCCAGCAGGCAGCGGAGGTTGTAGCACTCTCCTCGCGATTCCGACAGCACAACGGCGTGGTACCGGAAGTAGAGGGGAGATCTCGCAGGGCTTCGCCTTAAGCCGGAGCGAGTATGGTGGAGTATGAGAGAGTCCTCGGTGTTCTAGGGTTTAGACACACCAAGGAGGGGATGCTAGAGCCGGCGGCTAGGGTTCCAGGGACCCCAAAGTCGACGGCTAGGGCAAAACCCTAAGGAGGCGGCGGCGGCTATGGTGGGCTGCAACTTCTAGGGTTTGAGGTGAGGGACTTGTGTGCTCTAGGAGGGAGCCCTGCCCCTCCTTATATAGGTGGAGGGGCCGGCGGCCAAGGGGAGGGAGGGGAGTCCCTCCCCAACTCGGCTTGGAGGGGGAGCCGCCGGTTGGAGGAGGGATTCCCTCCCCAACTCGGTTTCCCACTTCCTCCTCTTTTCCTCTTTCCAATTTTAGCCGTTTGACTTTTCAAACTAGCTATTTGACTTTTCAAACTAGGATTTGAATTAATCCTTTATTTGGAACAGCGATGACACTTGGTACATGATGCAATCATTCCAACTTGCAATGACACATTCATGTACCCCTTCCCCTCCGGAGTGCCGGACATTCCGGAACCTTCTAGAACATTCCCGATGAAAACACCAGAATCATTCCCTAACTCCGAAACGGGACTTTCCTTATATGAATCTTATTCTCCGGACCATTCCGGATCTCCTCGTGATATCCCGGATCCCATCCGAGACTCCGAACAACATCCGGTCTCTTTCTCATCATACCATAACTACTCAAACAACGTCGAATCCTTAAGTTTGTCTCCCTACGGTTCGTGAATTATGCGGACATGATCGAGACACTTCTCTGAACAATAACCAATAGAGGAATCTGGAAATTCATATGGCTCCCACATATTTCTACGATTACTTTGCGATCGAATGAACCACTTACATACGATACCAATTTCCCTTTGTCTCACGATAGTTTACTTATCCGAGGTTATGATCGTCGGTATCTCTGCATACCTAGTTCAACCTCGTTACCGATAAGTACTCTTTTCTCGTTCCCGTGATATGTGATCCCTTGTGAGCCAGTCACATGCTTGCAAGCTAATTGGATGACATTCCACCGAGAGGGCCCAGAGTATATCTATCCTTCATATGGATGGACAAATCCCACTCTTGATCCATGTGTCTCAACCAATACTTTCCGAACACTCAATGCCACCTTTATAGCCACCCAGTTACGGTGTGGTGTTTGATGTCATTAAAGCATCCATCCGGTAAAGGTGATATGCATGATCTCATGGTCGAAGGAATTAGGTTACTATGTATCAGAAAGCATATAGCAATTGAACTATTGAAATGACTTGATCTTTATGCTACGCTTATCTATAGGAGTATGTCCATCAGATCATTCTCCTAACGATATGATCTTGTTGTTGATAACATCTCAATGTTCATGATAGGGAAACCACAATCATTTATCAACCAACAAGCTAGTGATGTATAGAGGCTATACTAGGGACTTCAAATCAAGTTTACAAATCACACAAGTATTAATGTTTCCTTGTTAATACTATTATAGCATGAATGTAAAAATTTATCATAAACACAAAGATATAATAATAACTACATTTATTATTGCCTCTAGGGCATATCTCCAACAGGACCTCCGGTATATGGGTGCAAGCGGCGGAGGGGTCGGGTATCGATCTTGGCCCAGATGGGCCTAGGTGGGCCGCGATCTGTTGTCCGTTTGTCGCCCTACGCCGACACCTAGGTTGCCTAGGCCAAGTTCGCGACATGAGGAAGCTTGGGGCATCTGTCCCCGACATGGTGGTGGTGACCTTCTTCTCCATTGGAGTGGTCGGCCGGATGGTCTCGCCATCGTGTGGTGGATCCTGCTAGTTGTCGGTGGGTGGCATGGGGGCTACTGACTCGGTTTCAATAAAGGTGACGGTCCTTGATCCCTCTGAAGCCAAGACGAAGATCCGCTTGATGTTTCTCTACATTGATCTGGTTCCTGTGTCATGCTCTGGAAGGCTCCGCTGGCGTACTCCATAAGTGCGATCATGCTGAAAGATTGCTAGATCGTATGGGATTTGGTTGTGCGCACCCATGTTTTTCTCTGACCGTTTGGTGTCAGAGGGTGCTGTTGGAATTATGCCCTAGAGGCAATAATAAAGATGTTATTATTATAATTCTTGTTCATGATAAAGTTTATATTCCATGCTAGAATTGTATTAAGCGGAAACTTTAATACTTGTGTGGTTTGTGAACAACACCGTGTCCCTAGTGCGCCTCTATGGACTAGCTCATTGGTCAATGATGGTTAAGGTTTCCTAACCATAGACATGAGTTGTCAATTGATAATGAGATCATATCATTGGGAGAATGATATGGTGGATAGACCCAAACAAAGCAGAGCAATTAGATCGTGTCATCGTGTTCGTCTTTGCGAAGCTTTTCCTATGTCAAATATTGTATTCCTTAGACCATGAGATAATGCAACTCCCTGGTATCGGAAGAAATCTTTGAGGTCATCAAACGTCATCCTATGAGAGGGTGATCATAAAGGTGTCTCTCAGGTGATCGGAAAGTATCTGTTGGGTTGTATGTATCGAGATGGAATTTGTCCCTCCCAAGTCGGAGAGATATACTTCGGGCCCACTCGGTAATCGATATCAACACCGCTTGCAAGCATGTGGTTAAGGAGTTAATCACAAAGTGATATCGGATTACGGAACGAGTAAAGTACTTGTTGTGAACGAGATTGAACTAGGTATGACGATACCGACGATCGAATCTCGAGCAAGTAAAATATCGCGAGACGAAGGGAATATATATATGGGATTGATTGAATCCTGGCATCGTGGTTCATCCGATATGATCATCGATGAATGTGTGGGAGTCAATATGGGTGCCCAGACCCCGCTGTTGATTATTGATAGAAGATCATGTCTGCATATTCTCGAACCCGCAGGGTCACACACTTAACGTGTCTTGACGCTAGGATAGATTGGATAATTGGTTTATGAATTTTTGTTCGGAGTCTCGGATGGGATCCGGGATATCACGAGAGGTTCCGGAATGGTCCGGAGAATAAGATTCATGTAAGGCAGTGCCGTTTTTGGAGTTCGAAATTGTTTCGGGTTAATCGGTATTGTACCGGAAGCTTCTAGAACCTTCCGGAAGGGGACCAACGTGGCCCCACCTTCCGGGAGGGGGCATGGGCCTATGAGGGAGTGTCCTGGCCGCATTGGGCCAGGGGCACAAGTCCCCATAGGGCCCAGCCGATCCTGGATAAGTTTAAACTCGTTTAAACTAGAGATAGGATTTCTAGATAAGGGAGAGTTTAAATCGTTTAAACTAGAGACAGGATTTCTAGATAAGGGAGAGTTTAAATTGTTTAAACTAGAGATAGGCTTGGAGGAGGGGCAAGGGCTGGCCGCCCCTCCTCTATATATAGAGGGGTGGTGCGCCCCCTCTCCACACACACACCTTCCTCCAAGCCCTAGCAGCCTTGCTACCTTCCTCTCTCCCTCCCGACTGTTTGTAGGCGAAGCCCTGTAGCAGAAATTCTCCACCATATACACCACGCCGTCGTGTTGTAGATCCAATCTATCTCTCCACCATACTCGCTGGTCCGAGGAAGGAGGAGACGTCGAGGTGTTGCAGTGTGCATCTCACGGAGGCACCGCCACTTGTGGTGCTAGATCGGATCGGATCGCGAGGAGGAGAAGCGAGTACGACTACATCACCCACGTTCCGACGAACGTTCCGCTGTGCGAATCTTCAAGGGTATGAAGATCTAATCCAATCTCTCTCGTTGTTTGCATCTCCTAGATTAGATCTTGGCTTTCCTTCTGTTCGCTCCGTAGAAAATTTTGATTTACTATGCCGCGAAACCCTTCAGTGGTATCAGAGCTAGATCTATGCGTAGATGTGTTTCACGAGTAGAACGCAACATGGTTGTTGCGGGCGTTGATGTTTTCTGTTGCAAGCCTCTTGTTTGTGTTTTTCTTATGACGCGGGATAGTGAGATTGAAGTGGTCCAGGCCAACCTTACGCGACGTCGTTCGCGAGACCGGCTCCGCACTTGACGTGTGGCTTCTACCACACATGCGGCTGGTGGATGTCAGTTTTTCTCACTATAGTTGTCATGGGATTAACACCGGAGTTTGGCAGCCATAATATCACCGTTGTGGCTTTCCGTAGTAAGAATCGTTCTTAGCATCTACTCCCATAAGCCACGTAAAACATGCAACAACAAAGTAGAGGCGTCTAACTTGTTTTTGCAGGGAGTGTTTTCTGTGATATTGTATGGCCCAAGATGTGATGTGTATATTGTATGCGATGATCATGTTTTGTAATGTTTCACGACTTGCATGTCGATGAGTACACAACCGGCAGGAGCCATATGGTTGTCTTTATAATTGTGTATGACCTGCGAGTCAACTTCTTATACGCCATGTAATAGCTTTACTTTATCGCTAAGTAGTTAGCAATAGTTGTAGTTGCTATTCGTGGTGGAGGCAATCATGGTGGAGTAATGGAGATCATGCCGGAACGCACAAGATAGAGATCATTGCGCGAAGATTGGATATACCATGTCACATAAAGTTATATGCATGTGATGTTTATCCCTTTTACGTATCTTATTATGCTTAGATCGCGGCGGTAGCATTATAAGATGATTCCTCACTTAAAGATCAAGATAAAAACTGTGTTCTCCCCAAGTATGCACCGTTGCGAAAGTTCGTCGTGTCCAAGCATCACGTGATGATCGGGTGCTATAGACTCTACGCTCACATACAACGGGTGCAAGCCAGTTTTGCACACGCAGAAATACTTGGGTCTAGCTTGACGAGCCTAGCATGTACAGACATGGCCTCGGAACACAAGAACCGAAAGGTTAAGCATGAGTCATATGAGTGATATGATCGACACTTTGTTGTCCACCATTGAAACCACATCTCTTCTCGTGATGATCGGATTAGGTGTGGTGAATTTGGATCGTGTTCACTAAACAACTTGAGGGATGTTGAATTTAGTGGGAGTTCATCTAGTAATTTGATTAAGTTGAACTATTTATCATGAACATTGTCTAAATTGTACTTGCAAATACTGTAGATCACATGGCCAAATCCAACTTCAACTTCAACGTTTTTGCTGAGAAGGAAAAGCTTAGAAACAACGGGTCTAACTTCACCAATTGGTTCCGCAATCTAAGAATCATTCTGTCTGGCGGACAAAAGGACTATGTCCTTGGTAAAGCATTAGGTGACCCCCCTGCTGCAACTGCGCCGGCTGATGAGAAAGCTGTCTATGAGTCGCACAAAGATGATTATGGTGTGATTAAGAGCACCATGTTGTTTGCTATGGAACCGGAGCTTCAAAATCGTTTTGAAACCTATACCAGGCCCTTTGAGATTCTCGAGGAGCTGAAAACCATGTTTCAGACTCAAGCCCGTTCTGAGAGATATGAGATCTCTGAGAAGTTCTTTAACTGCAAGATGGAGGAAGGGAGTTCCGTTAGTGAGCACGCCATAAAGATGTCGGGCTACACTCAACGCCTTGAGCAACTGGAATGCACGATTCCAGAGGAGCTCAAGATTGACAAGGTTCTGCAATCACTCCCTCCCAGCTACAAAAGTTTTGTAGTGACTCATAATCAGATTGCTTCCACTGATACGATCACCGAGCTCTTCGCAAAGCTGAAGGCTGCGGAAGTGGACATCAAGAAGGATAATCATGTGTTGATGGTCAACAAGCCCTCCTTTAAGAAAGGTAAGGGAGCAAAGAAGCCCTTCAAGAAGGGCAGCGGCAAGCGCAATGCCCCTGCTGAGAAGAAGCTCAGGTCTGGTCCTAAGCCGGACACTGAGTGCTTCTATTGCAAGGACAGGGGTCACTGGAAGCGCAACTGTCCGAAGTACTTAGCGGACAAGAAGGCTGGCACCATCAAAGGTATATTTGATATACATGTTATTGATGTTTTCCTTACTAGCCCTCGTTGTAGTGCCTGGGTATTTGATACCGGTTCAGTTGCTAATATTTGTAACTCGAAACAGGAGCTACGGAATAGACGGCGGCTTGCGAGGGATGAGGTGACGATGCGCGTTGGCAACGGATCAAGAGTTGATGTGATGGCCGTCGGCACGCTCTCCTTAGTTTTACCTTCGGGATTAGTTTTAAACCTTAATAAGTGTTATTATGTGCCTGCGTTGAGCATGAACATTATTTCTGGATCGTGTTTATTGCAAGACGGTTATTCATTTAAATCGGAGAATAATGGTTGTTCTATTTATATGAGTAACATCTTTTATGGTCATGCACCTCTTGTGAATGGTTTATTTCTTCTAAATCTCGAAAGGGATGAAACACACATCCATAACATTGAGGCTAAGAGATGCAAAGTAGATAGTGATAATACTACTTATTTGTGGCACTGTCGTCTAGGTCATATTGGTGTAAAGCGCATGAAGAAACTCCATTCTGATGGACTTTTGGAGTCTCTTGATTTTGAATCATTTGACACATGCGAACCATGCCTCATGGGCAAGATGATCAAAACCCCGTTCTCCGGTATGATGGAGCGAGCAACGGACTTGTTGGAAATCATACATACCGATGTATGCGGACCGATGAGTGTTTCGATGCACGGTGGATATCGCTATTTCCTCACTTTTACCGATGACTTAAGTAGATATGGGTATATCTATTTAATGAAACATAAATCTGAAACATTTGAAAAGTTCAAGGAATTTCAGAATGAAGTGGAGAACCATCGTAACAGAAAGATTAAGTTTCTACGATCCGATCGTGGGGGCGAATATTTGAGTTATGATTTTCTCACGCATCTTAAAGCAAGTGGAATCATTTCACAACTCACGCCACCCGGAACACCACAGCGCAATGGTGTGTCTGAACGCCGGAATCGAACCCTATTAGATATGGTCCGATCAATGATGTCTCTTACTGATTTGCCGTTAGTATTTTGGGGTTATGCATTAGAAACCGCTGCATTCACTTTAAATAGGGCTCCATCTAAATCCGTTGAGACGACACCGTATGAACTGTTGTTTGGTGCTAAACCTAAGTTGTCGTTTCTTAAAGTTTGGGGATGCGAAGCTTACGTCAAGAAGTTGATGCCGGACAAGCTCGAACCCAAAGCGGAGAAATGCGTCTTCATAGGATACCCTAAGGAAACTATGTTGGAATTATGCCCTAGAGGCAATAATAAAGATGTTATTATTATAATTCTTGTTCATGATAAAGTTTATATTCCATGCTAGAATTGTATTAAGCGGAAACTTTAATACTTGTGTGGTGAACATAACCGTGTCCCTGGTACACCTCTAAGGACTAGCTCATTGATCAATGATGGTTAAGGTTTCCTAACCATAGACATGATTTGTCAATTGATAATGAGATCATATCATTGGGAGAATGATATGATGGACAGACCCAAACTAAGCGAAGCAATTAGATCATTTCATCGTGTTCATCTTTGCGAAGCTTTTCCTATGTCAAATATTGTATTCCTTAGACCATGAGATAATGCAACTCCCTGGTACCGGAAGAAAGCTTTGAGGTCATCAAACGTCATCCTATGAGAGGGTGATCATAAAGGTGTCTCTCAGGTGATCGGAAAGTATCTGTTGGGTTGTATGTATCGAGATGGAATTTGTCCCTCCCAGGTCGGAGAGATATACTTCGGGCCCACTCGGTAATCGATATCAACACCGCTTGCAAGCATGTGGTTAAGGAGTTAATCAAAAAGTGATATCGGATTACGGAACGAGTAAAGTACTTGCTGTGAACGAGATTGAACTAGGTATGACGGTACCGACGATCGAATCTCGGGCAAGTAAAATATCGCGAGACGAAGGGAATATATATAGGGGATTGATTGAATCCTGGCATCGTGGTTCATCCGATATGATCATTGATGAATGTGTCGGAGTCAATATGGTTGCCCAGACCCCGCTGTTGATTATTGATAGAAGATCATGTCTGCACATTCTCGAACCCGCAGGGTCACACACTTAACGTGTCTTGACGCTAGGATAGATTGGATAATTGTTTTATGAATTTTTGTTCGGAGTCTCGGATGGGATCCGGGATATCACGAGAGGTTCCGGAATGGTCCGGAGAATAAGATTCATATAAGGCAGTGCAGTTTTTGGAGTTCGGAATTGTTTCGGGTTAATCGGTATTGTACCGGAAGCTTCTAGAACCTTCCGGAAGGGGACCAACGTGGCCCCACCTTCCGGGAGGGGGCATGGGCCTATGAGGGAGTGTCCTGGCCGCATTGGGCCAGGGGCACAAGGCCCCATAGGGCCCAGCCGATTCTAGAGAGATTTGACTCGTTTAAATCTCGGGATAGAATTTCTAGATAAGGGAGAGTTTAAATCGTTTAAACTAGAGATAGGATTTCTAGATAAGGGAGAGTTTAAATTGTTTAAACTAGAGATAGGCTTGGAGGAGGGGCAAGGGCTGGCCGCCCCCCCTCTATATATAGAGGGGTGATGCGCCCCCCTCCCCCCACACACACCTTCCTCCAAGCCCTAGCAGCCTTGCTACCTTCCTCTCTCCCTCCCGACTGTTTGTAGGCGAAGCCCTGCTGCAGAAATTCTCCACCATATACACCACGCCGTCGTGTTGTAGATCCAATCTATCTCTCCACCATACTCGCTGGTCCGAGGAAGGAGGAGACGTCGAGGTGCTGCACGTGTGCATCTCACGGAGGCACCGCCACTTGTGGTGCTAGATCGGATTGGATCGCGAGGAGGAGAAGCGAGTACGACTACATCACCCACGTTCCGACGAACGTTCCGCTGTGCGAATCTTCAAGGGTATGAAGATCTAATCCAATCTCTCTCGTTGATTGCATCTCCTAGATTAGATCTTGGCTCTCCCTCTGTTCGCATCCGTAGAAAATTTTGATTTACTATGCCGCGAAACCCTTCAGTGGTATCAGAGCTAGATCTATGCGTAGATGTGTTTCACGAGTAGAACACAACATGGTTGTTGCAGGCGTTGATGTTTTCTGTTGCAAGCCTCTTGTTTGTGTTCTTCTTATGACGCGGGATAGTGAGATTGAAGCGGTCCAGGCCAACCTTACGCGACGTCGTTCGCGAGACCGGCTCCGCACTTGACGTGTGGCTTGTTCCACACATGCGGCTAGTGGATGTCAGTTTCTCTCACTATAGTTGTCATGGGATTAACACCGGAGTTTGGCAACCATAATATCACCGTTGTGGCTTTCCGTAGGTAAGAATCGTTCTTAGCATCTACTCCCACAAGCCACGTAAAACATGCAACAACAAAGTAGAGGCGTCTAACTTGTTTTTGCAGGGAGTGTTTTCTGTGATATGGTATGGCCCAAGATATGATGTGTATATTGTATGCGATGATCATGTTTTGTAATGTTTCACGACTTGCATGTCGATGAGTACACAACCGCCAGGAGCCATATGGTTGTCTTTATAATTGTGTATGACCTGCGAGTCAACTTCTTATACGCCATGTAATAGCTTTACTTTATCGCTAAGTAGTTAGCAATAGTTGTAGTTGCTATTCGTGGTGGAGGCAATCATGGTGGAGTGATGGAGATCATGCCGGAACGCACAAGATGGAGATCATTGCGCGAAGATTGGCTATACCATGTCACATAAAGTTATATGCATGTGATGTTTATCCCTTTATGTATCTTATTATGCTTAGATCGCGACGGTAGCATTATAAGATGATTCCTCACTTAAAGATCAAGATAAAAGCTGTGTTCTCCCCAAGTATGCACCGTTGCGAAAGTTCGTCGTGTCCAAGCATCACGTGATGATCGGGTGCTATAGACTCTACGCTCACATACAACGGGTGCAAGCCAGTTTTGCACACGCAGAAATACTTGGGTCTAGCTTGACGAGCCTAGCATGTACAGACATGGCCTCGGAACACAAGAACCGAAAGGTTAAGCATGAGTCATATGAGTGATATGATCGACACTTTGTTGTCCACCATTGAAACCACATCTCTTCTCGTGATGATCGGATTAGGTGTGGTGAATTTGGATCGTGTTCACTAAACAACTTGAGGGATGTTGAATTTAGTGGGAGTTCATCTAGTAATTTGATTAAGTTGAACTATTTATCATGAACATAGTCTAAATTGTACTTGCAAATACTGTAGATCACATGGCCAAATCCAACTTCAACTTCAACGTTTTTGCTGAGAAGGAAAAGCTTAGAAACAACGGGTCTAACTTCACCAATTGGTTCCGCAATCTAAGAATCATTCTGTCTGGCGGACAAAAGGACTATGTCCTTGGTAAAGCGTTAGGTGACCCCCCTGCTGCAACTGCGCCGGCTGATGAGAAAGCTGTCTATGAGTCGCGCAAAGATGATTATGGTGTGATTAAGAGCACCATGTTGTTTGCTATGGAACCGGAGCTTCAAAATCGTTTTGAAACCTATCCCGGGCCCTCTGAGATTATCGAGGAGCTGAAAACCATGTTTCAGACTCAAGCCCGTTCTGAGAGATATGAGATCTCTGAGAAGTTCTTTCACTGCAAGATGGAGGAAGGGAGTTCCGTTAGTGAGCATGCCATAAAGATGTCGGGCTACACTCAACGCCTTGAGCAACTGGAATGCACGATTCCAGAGGAGCTCAAGATTGACATGGTTCTGCAATCACTCCCTCCCAGCTACAAAAGTTTTGTAGTGACTCATAATCAGATTGGTTCCACTGATACGATCACCGAGCTCTTCGCAAAGCTGAAGGCTGCGGAAGTGGACATCAAGAAGGATAATCATGTGTTGATGGTCAACAAGCCCTCCTTTAAGAAAGGTAAGGGAGCAAAGAAGCCCTTCAAGAAGGGCGGCGGCAAGCGCAATGCCCCTGCTGAGAAGAAGCTCAGGTCTGGTCCTAAGCCGGACACTGAGTGCTTCTATTGCAAGGACAGGGGTCACTGGAAGCGCAACTGTCTGAAGTACTTAGCAGACAAAAAGGCTGGCACCATCAAAGGTATATTTGATATACATGTTATTGATGTTTTCCTTACTAGCCCTCGTTGTAGTTTCTGGGTATTTGATACCGGTTCAGTTGCTAATATTTGTAACTCGAAACAGGAGCTACGGAATAGACGGCGGCTTGCGAGGGATGAGGTGACGATGCGCGTTGGCAACGGATCAAGAGTTGATGTGATGGCCGTCGGCACGCTCTCCTTAGTTTTACCTTCGGGATTAGTTTTAAACCTTAATAAATGTTATTATGTGCCTGCGTTGAGCATGAACATTATTTCCGGATCGTGTTTATTGCAAGAAGGTTATTCATTTAAATCAAAGAATAATGGTTGTTCTATTTATATGAGTAACATCTTTTATGGTCATGCACCTCTAGTGAATGGTTTATTTCTTCTAAATCTCAAAAGGGATGAAACACATATCCATAACATTGAGGCTAAGAGATGCAAAGTAGATAGTGATAATACTACTTATTTGTGGCACTGTCGTCTAGGTCATATTGGTGTAAAGCGCATGAAGAAACTCCATTCTGATGGACTTTTGGAGTCTCTTGATTTTGAATCATTTGACACATGCGAACCATGCCTCATGGGCAAGATGATCAAAACCCCGTTCTCCGGTATGATGGAGCGAGCAACGGACTTGTTGGAAATCATACATACCGATGTATGCGGACCGATGAGTGTTTCGACGCGCGGTGGATATCGCTATTTCCTCACTTTTACCGATGACTTAAGTAGATATGGGTATATCTATTTAATAAAACATAAATCTGAAACATTTGAAAAGTTCAAGGAATTTCAGAATGAAGTGGAGAACCATCGTAACATAAAGATTAAGTTTCTACGATCCGATCGTGGAGGTGAATATTTGAGTTATGATTTTCTCACGCATCTTAAAGCAAGTGGAATCGTTTCACAACTCACGCCACCCGGAACACCACAACGCAATGGTGTGTCTGAACGCAGGAATCGAACCCTATTAGATATGGTCCGATCAATGATGTCTCTTACTGATTTGCCGTTATCATTTTGGGGTTATGCATTAGAAACCGCTGCATTCACTTTAAATAGGGCTCCATCTAAATCCGTTGAGACGACACTGTATGAACTGTGGTTTGGTGCTAAACCTAAGTTGTCGTTTCTTAAAGTTTGGGGATGCGAAGCTTACGTCAAGAAGTTGATGCCGGACAAGCTCGAACCCAAAGCGGAGAAATGCGTCTTCATAGGATACCCTAAGGAAACTATTGGGTATACCTTCTATCACAGAACCGAAGGCAAAGTGTTTGTCGCAAAGAACGGTTCCTTTCTTGAGAAGGAGTTTCTCTCGAAAGAAGTGAGTGGGAGGAAAGTAGAGCTTGACGAGGTTATTGAACCTTCTCTTGAATTGGAGAGTAGCGCAGCACCTGGAATTGTTCCAGTGCCGCCTGCACCAACAATAGAGGAAGCTAATGACAAGGATCATGAAGCTTCAGACGATGCTGCTACTGAACGTCGCAGGTCGACAAGGTCGCGTGCCCCTCCTGAGTGGTACGGCAACCCTGTCTTGACTGTCTTGTTAGTAGAAGACAGTGAACCTACGAACTATGAGGAAGCGATGATGAGCCCAGACTCTAAGAAATGGCTGGAAGCCATGAAATCCGAATTGGGATCCATGAGCGAAAACCAAGTATGGACTTTGGTGGATCCTCCTAGCGACCGAAAGGCCGTTGAGTGCAAATGGATATTCAAGAAGAAAACGGACGCGGATGGTAATGTTACCGTCTATAAAGCACGGCTTGTCGCAAAAGGTTTTCGACAAGTTCAAGGTGTTGACTACGATGAGACTTTCTCTCCCGTAGCGATGTTTAAGTCCATTCGGATTTTATTATCAATTGATGCGTTTCATGATTATGAAATATGGCAGATGGATGTCAAGACTGCTTTCCTCAATGGCAACATTGATGAAGAGTTGTATATTGTAGCATCCCAGTTGTCTAACACCTGTAATGCTACTTGTTCTAGTAATAAAGGGCCACTTCCTACATATAATTGTTGCATCATCATCATATCATGTTCATGTCATCATGCCACCTTGCATTTGAGCATCATATAAAACCCCTTCTTGTTTGGTTCTTATCTCATGTGCATTATTAATTGTGTTTGCCTCTTGATATTGTATTTGGTTCTTGATATATTGTTAAATGCCCAAGTTGATTTGGGGGCATATCTCTTATTAACTCCACCACCTTTCTTTCACCACCTTATAATTCCACCATCCAACTAAATATGAGCTTTGCACTTTATGTGGTTTTACCTCTAGCTCATGTGGATTGGGATGGATCACATTCCAGCTCCACATGCTCCCATGTTTGCACCACGTTGTTTTCACAATATTGGTACATGAGAGCCACATGGCCACCTTTGCATGCCTTGTGAGTTGAACCTTTTCCTTAGTCTCCATATGGGATGTTTTGGGGGTTATTATCATGTTGGAATATTTGGGACTATAATAGATCTAGTGGCACATACACACTAGCATGTCCCTTGTTGTCATTCAAACATGTTTTCCCTCATTCACTTCACATGGACCTTTCCTTCTTTTCTTTTGCATGGGCCTACTCCATCTTGTGAGGATGCAAATAGTGAGTGCCTTGCTTATTATTTTGTTCCACAAGGATGAGGCATGGCATTTAATGCTTTGCATGGCACATGCAAGTATCACCTTTGCTTGTCCTTTGGTTTATTTTGGTGTTGGCTTGGATCATTTGTTTTTCTCCCCATCTCTCTCCCTCCTTTGGCTTGACCTTGTTTGTTTTTGCTTCAAACCCCAATCAAGCCCTAAACCCCCACATCCTTCTCCCTACCTCTTTTCTTTTTGATCTTGCTTGGTCTTTGATTGGAACATGCATGATTCAAAAATCCCTAGCTCTCACCCTTCTCTCTCTCTAATCCTCTACCTAGACCCCTCTCTCGCCATACCCCCCTTTTCTCTACCCATCTAACCCGAGCCACCACCTTCCCAAATAACCCTAGTCCCCATCAAACCCTAGCCCTACCCCTCTCACCCACTCAGCTCGGACCCAACCTGACCACCACCCTCCCATGTGCTAACCTGGTCCCTCTCTCCCTCCTAAACCTAGCCACCCGAGCCACCCCTCTCTTTGGCATAAAGTAGCCCATGTGCTTCCCCTCCCCCACGCCATCTACCTGCCCCCTCTCGTTCTTATCCTTCCCCCTTCGTCTCTAGCCTCCCCCAGATCCCCAGGCAGTCCCCAGGAACCCCTCCTCCCTCCTTCCTCTTCCACAAGCGAGACCATGTCCCTCTAACCCTAGCTCGGCCAGATCAGCAGGAGAGCGGGAGGAGCCGTGCTGGAGGGTGCCCACGGCGACCAGGAGCCTCGCCTGCTTCCCCTGCAACGCCTAGGACCGCCGGACGCCACGGGACCTCGCCGGAGGAGCGTTGCCGCCGCCGTGTCCGTGGGTGCAGAAGCTTTCCGTTCGTCAGCCTCGACAGCGATCACCGACCCCTCTGCCCGAACCAACCTCGCCGGCAAGCCTCCGACGCTGAGCAGGGGATATATCAAGAGAACCAGGAGCACTACCCAGATCCGTCCCTCGCTTCAACTGAGTTGCCAGGCAAGCACTTCCACATGCTTGCATACATACAGTACCTATTGCCTCTATCTTAATCTTGCATCATTGAGTCCCAATTGCATTAAATTGAATCCCAAGCATTGCATAGCCTTTACTTTAAACCCCACCGAGCTTGTTCCTCCATCCCATGAGCCATTACTACAGGAGTTGTTTGAGCCATGCGAGTCGTAGAACAGCATGTGTAGGGTTTGTGAGTGTCTGATGGATAACGAGGTACCTAAACAACTTAACCTGAGTAGTAATGGGAGAACTAATGAAAGTGGCACCGGTGAGCAACATCTGCTATTTGGTTTTTCCTGCTCACTTGTGTCCCGTAAGACCCCGAGTACTTGATTCCTGTTCCTTGTTTTATCGCGCTATCCACATCCGGGAGGTATATGGGACCCCCCTGAGCCAGAGCTTGATTTAGTCTTATTTCTTGGGGCCACAAACTAGTTTGAGGTTTTATTTACTATCCTGTACTTATGCCATGCTACTGTTTATTTACGATTGTGCGAGGAGCACACTGTACTGTTTAGGTAAGCGGAATGTTTTCGCGGTATCGACAAGCCCAGCCACGCTTTCGGGTTCCCAGTCGTTTACAGCCATTGTCGCAAACCTTGAGTCCGTCTCGGAGTCAGCTGGCTTCGTTGCGGGTCTACTCAATGGGGTGGCCCCCTGAAATATTTCTGAATCTTGTGATTGCTTTGTCGTGAAGGCCTCGTTGGGTTTTGATTTGGTTTTTCCGAGGCTGATCGAGCGTGTGTTGCTATTGGTGCACCCCGGCCGGGTAAAACTTTCTGAAAGCCGTGTCCGCGGTTATGGACGACTTGGAGCACAGTTTCTCGATCATAGACAAGCATAACTAAAGTACCGTTTTAATCTGACTAAGTAATTTGACTAGTAAATAGTGCAACACTCATGGAATGGTTAATAAAATTGCCAACGGATGGGGGTTGTTCGTCCGCTTCCTCGTTGGTAAGCGAGGAGGAGGATGGATCTGATGAAATTACTATTATAACTGTTGTCTTTAATTCACGGACATCCGTCTATCATTGGTTAGGCGGATGGTTAGCGAGTATCTATAGAACTGCTAGGGTTTATCTTTCGCTGCAATTGCGTCACCCCAGGTTGTGTCCCCTTTAGAGGCATTAAGACTTGCTGAGTACCCTTAGGGTCTCACACGATAAATTATTGGTTCAGATGAAAAGGTACCCTCGCAAGACGGATACTGGGTGGAAGAGGCTGATGATGCGGGCAACGATCGTTCGGTGTAGAGATTCCGGGAACGGGGATCCGTGAGATCTGTGGGCGGGATGTGCTTACTTCTATGGAATCTTATGCCGATTTGCTTCTTGTCCGTACCCGGACTTTGTTTTGCCGCTTCCGCTTGATATTCTGATGTGTGTTGTATGAGGAATTATCCTAAAATATTATACCTATCTAGGTCATTTGAGTCTTGCCGTATGGCGTTGCTATATTTCCTTTCTTTCTAGATGGTATGGCTCTGATGTACTCTTGTATGGTGGCTTGCATACATACCCACTTGTGTATGTAGTTGATCCCTTCGCCTGCCGATTACGCCGCCCGTACAGGTCCCGTTGAGTTGGTAGTGGTTGGGACGGCCGAAAGGTCTACCCGTGAGCGGCTTTTGGGACCCCACCGTACTATTTCAACCACTACCGCTCATCCAGGCTTGTATCTAGGAGCGTAATTCACCGAGATAGTTACAATTGGTATAAGAGCCATCCCGACCTTCAGGGTCTCAGCCAAACGGTCGTTGTCAGTCTAGCAAATATTTTGGTAGTTATGTATATTAGGGAAAAACAAAACGCGAGAGTAGGACTGCTTCCATTTTTCTTCTTACCCACCCACCCACCCTTTTCTGGTAAGGAAGTGCAACGTTTTCAATCCTCTTCTTAAAATTCAAACTAGGATTCACGCGTTCTGGGTTTCCGTAGTACCATAGGTTGTGTGTGTGTGTGTGTGTGTGTGTGTGTGTTATCCCTTGTCTATCTGTTGCATCCAAGTTGTTATCTAATCAGCCTTTGGTTATCAACTGTTGGTACATTCCATACCGACAGGCCTTTGTAAACCGACGCAATCTGTCTTACTCTTTGTTTCCGACGTTATCTTGTTTGGGGTGTTCGTTTCCGTAGTTACCAATCTTTAGGTTCAACGTGAGAAGAAGGGGTTGGGATATGTGTTCCACTTGTTCATGTGCGGAGTAATGATTTGAGTGTGGGATGGAGTCGCGACCATACCACTACTTTTATCATTCGCTTTTGTATATTGAATCGGTAGAGTCACTAATCTTGATTCGTTAAGTATTTTTGCGCATCTATTGGTATTTAAATGCCGAAATTTGTGGAAAAATTTTCTTCGATATATTTGTGTACCACACTCCTTTTCAGTCGTGTGCGATATGCTTAATATCTTTTAGGTGCTTTGAACTTTGTTGATATTTTAATATCATCTCAGTAAATTGTATCCTTTAATCTTGGTTAATTCCATCTTGGTACTATTTTGGATTATTATCATCTTCCATTAAAGTACTGACTTGAGTTTTATATCAATGACAGGATGGCTCCGCCACGTCGTTCTGATGAGGACATACCACCTGAGCTGGGCTCCGCGCTGTCAAACATCGCTAATGCTTTGGCAGCAATGCAGCAGAACCAGCAGCGCTTTGAGGAGAGTGTCAGGAGGAACGAGTTTGCTCCACTACCTCCACCTCCCAAGCGAGGAGACATCAAGAGCTTCCTAAAATTCAACCCTCGTCAGTTTGATGTTTCTGATCGACCTCTGGACGCGGATGATTGGCTGCGTGAGATGTCAAGGTTGCTCGAGACTGCTGATGTTCCGGAACAGGAGTGGGTCAAGTGTGCTACTCACCTTCTGAAGGGAGATGCAGCTCTCTGGTGGGAGAACTACTTGAAGGCAAGCTGCACTGGTTTCCAGCCTTCTTGGGAGAGGTTCACTGGAGCGTTCAAGGAGCAGTTTCTGTCAGAGATTGTAATGGAAAGGATGAAGGAGGCTTTTCTCAACCTGAAGCAAGGAAATGATAACGTCAACACCTATATCAGGAACTTCATGAATCTCTCTCGTTATGGTGGCGATGAGGTATCTGATGACAAGAAGAAGCAGAAGAGGTTCAGGCAAGGGCTCAATGCATCGATCAAGTATGCAATCACACATGCAAGGCCGGCATCTTTCCTGGAACTACAGCACACAGCCCTGCAAGAGGAAGCAAGCAGGCAAGTGTTTGAGGAGTCCAAGAAACACAACAGGGATGCATCAAGCTCTGCAGTTATGGCAGCTCCTTCTAAGCGGCGTGTCTGGGTTCCTAACACCCCACCGTCGCTCCCGGCTCCACCAAGACCTGCAAGTTACACGACAAGGCCACCAAACTTCACCACTGCGGCTCCCAGGGGCTACAACCACCACTACCCTGGAGCGCCTGGCGGAGTCCCTGGCTACTCTGCTCCACGTCCACATGGTGCTTGTTTCACATGTGGAGATCATGGACATCCCAACTGGAACTGTCCGTTGAAGAACAAAGCTCTCCCTCCACCCCCGCCAAGATCTGCAACAAGCTCTCCTATGGTTCGTGCACCACCACCTCGGGCTCTCAACATCAACACTAAGCCCGGGTCTGCGGTTGTTCGTGCCAACTGTGTCAACGCCACTCAAGCTGAGCATGCACCGGGAGTTGTGATGGGTATGCTTTCTGTTAACTCAGTCCCTGCACGAGTTTTGTTTGATTCTGGTGCATCGCATTCTTTTGTTTCGATGAAGTTTGCAAGTGAGAATGGGTTAGCGTCGGAACCTCTTCTCAAGCGGTTAATGGTTCTTTCTCCTGGAGCAAATATGGTAGCATCTAAGATCAGCCATGGCAACCAAGTTGAGATTGGTGGTTCTTCATTCTCGGCTTCTTTAATTGTTCTGGGCAATTCTGACATTGATGTCATCTTGGGCATGGATTGGTTAACAGCAAATGCAGCTGTGATTGATTGTGCTGAACGCTCAGTTTCTCTGAAGATTCCTGAAGGCCATATAGTCTTTTCTCCAAGTTTGACTCCTGCTGTCCAGCTCTTCTCTTTGGCGACTCTGAATGATAATGCTATGGAAGCTATTCAGAGTGTACCGGTGGTCTGTGAGTTCCCAGATGTCTTTCCTGAAGAGTTGCCAGGTATGCCTCCGGATCGCGAGGTTGAGTTTGTGATTGAGCTTGAACCTGGAACGGCTCCTATCTCCAAGCGGCCTTATAAAATGGGTCCTTCTGAGTTGGCTGAACTCAAACGACAACTTGATGAACAAGAGAAGTTGGGTTTCATTCAACACAGTACTTCGTCTTGGGGTAGCACAACAATCTTTGTGAAGAAGCGTGACAGGACCGATAGACTATGTGTGGACTACCGGGCTCTCAATGCTAAAACCATCAAGAACAAATATCCACTCCCGCGGATTAATGATCTATTCGATCAGCTAGCTGGAGCTGTGGTGTTCTCTAAGCTGGACTTGAGAAGTGGTTATCACCAAATCAAGATTCGCAAGGAAGATGTGCCCAAAACAGCTTTCACCACCCGCTATGGCCTGTATGAGTACACGGTCATGTCTTTCGGACTAACCAACGCACCTGCTACCTTCTCGAGGCTGATGAACTCCGTTTTCATGGAGTACCTTGATAAGTTCGTTGTGGTCTATCTGGATGACATTCTGGTCTATTCTAAGTCTAAGGAGGAGCATGAAGAACACCTGCGGTGTGTCCTAAACAAGCTTCGTGAGAACCGCTTGTATGCAAAGTTCTCAAAGTGTGAGTTTTGGCTGCCTGAAGTAACCTATCTTGGTCATGTCATCTCTGCCAAGGGCATTGCAGTCAACCCGGAAACTGTGAAGACAATTGTTGAATGGCTTCCTCCTGCTAATGTCAAAGAAGTGCGGAGTTTTCTTGGTTTGTCTAGTTATTGCCGTCGCTTCGTTCAGAACTTCTCGAAGATAGCGAAGCCTCTTACCGATCTCCTCAAGAAAGGCAAGAAATACCTGTGGACTCCTGCGTGTCAAGCAAGTTTTGAGACACTCAAAGAGAAGCTCACTTCCACACCAGTTTTTTTTTCCTCCGGATACATCTAAGCCTTTCCAGATATTCTGCGATGCCTCTTTGCAAGGATTGGGTGCGGTCCTTATGCAAGAGAAACAGGTGGTGGCTTATGCCTCTTGTCAGTTGAAGACGCATGAGATCAGCTATCCCACACATGACCTCGAGCTAGCAGCAGTTGTCTTTGCTTTGAAGCTATGGAGGCACTACTTGCTTGGTAACCGTTGTGAGATCTTTTCTGACCACAAGAGTTTGAAGTATATCTTCACTCAGCTTGATCTCAACCTTTGGCAGAGGAGATGGATTGAAGCAATCAATGACTTTGATGTGACCATCAACTACACTCCGGGCAAAGCCAATGTTATGGCAGATGCGCTTAGCCGTAAAGCTTATGTCAACAACCTCATGATGGAAGAGCAGCAACCTCTCTTGTGCGAGGAATTCCGTCAGCTCAACCTGGAAATTGTGGAACAAGGGCATCTCCTGAACCTTCTGGCTACTCCTCTCTTGGAAGAAAAGATTCGCTCTCGTCAGCTTGGTGATCCACACACTAAAAAGATCATCTCTAAACTTGGGCTTCCGAAGTACGAGTCCTTCCACGTTGATGATCAAGGCACGCTTTTCTTTGAACACCGGATGTTTGTCCCAAACTACCCGGGTTTGAGGGAGCAAGTTCTCAAGGAGGCGCACGATTCGGTTCTTTCTATCCATCCTGGCAGCACAAAGATGTACATGGACTTGAAAACACAATACTGGTGGCCTGGGTTGAAACGGTATTGTGCCAAGTATGTCTCGGAGTGTGATGTCTGCCGCAGAGTAAAAGCTGTCCATCAGAAACCATTCGGTCTTCTACAGCCATTGAAACCTCCGGAATGGAAATGGGAGAAAGTAGAGATGGATTTCATCACTGGCTTTCCAAGGTCGCAGAAGGGCAACAATGCAATTTTTGTTGTCATCGACAGGCTTTCTAAAGTGGCTCATTTCTTTCCAGTCAAAGAAACAATTTCTGGAATTCAGTTGGCTGAGCTCTATATCAACAGAATTGTCTCTCTGTATGGGGTTCCGCTGGAAATCAGTTCAGACCGTGGAAGCATCTTCACTTCAAAGTTCTGGGAAAGTTTCCAAAATGCTCTGGGAACAAAGTTGAACTTCAGCACTGCTTACCACCCTCAGTCGCAAGGACAAGTCGAAAGGATCAATCAGATTCTGGAGGATATGCTTCGTGCTTGCGTCATCTCTTTTGGCATGAAGTGGGAGGAATGTCTTCCTTATGCTGAATTCTCCTACAACAACAGCTTCCAGAAGAGTCTGAAGATGGCACCATTTGAGGCTCTCTATGGTCGCAAGTGCAGAACTCCGATTGGTTGGTCAGGTGCAGGAGAAAGAATCTGGTTTGGCCCTGACATTGTAACTCAAGCAGAGGAGAAGGTGCATATCATTCTTGAGAACCTGAAGATTGCTCAAAGTCGTCAGAAGAGCAATTATGACAGGAAGCACACGGACATGGTGTATGCCCCTGGTGATCTCGTCTACCTTCGTGTCACTCCCATGAGAGGAACACACCGCTTCGGTATCAAAGGAAAGTTGGCTCCTAGATACATCGGTCCTTTCAAGATTCGTGGTAGAAGAGGAGAAGTTGCTTATGCCCTGGAGCTCCCGGAAAAACTCAAGGTTCATGATGTTTTCCACATCTCTCAGCTCAAGAAGTGCTTCAAAGATCCCGGCAGGACCGTGGATCATGAGCTAATCGATCTCCAAGAAGACCTGTATTATCAAGAACACCCCACCAAAATCCTTGAGACCGCAGAAAGAAGGACTCGCAACAAGTCCATCAAGTTCTGCAAGGTGCAGTGGTCACACCATTCTGTTGATGAAGCCACATGGGAGCGTGAAGATGAACTCCGTGCCAACCATCCTTCTCTCTTTGTGTCTTCTTCTTCTTCCTAGAATCTCGGGGCGAGATTCCTGTTTAGTGGTGGAGAGTTGTAGCATCCCAGTTGTCTAACACCTGTAATGCTACTTGTTCTAGTAATAAAGGGCCACTTCCTACATATAATTGTTGCATCATCATCATATCATGTTCATGTCATCATGCCACCTTGCATTTGAGCATCATATAAAATCCCTTCTTGTTTGGTTCTTATATCATGTGCATTATTAATTGTGTTTGCCTCTTGATATTGTATTTGGTTCTTGATATATTGTTAAATGCCCAAGTTGATTTGGGGGCATATCTCTTATTAACTCCACCACCTTTCTTTCACCACCTTATAATTCCACCATCCAACTAAATATGAGCTTTGCACTTTATGTGGTTTTACCTCTAGCTCATGTGGATTGGGATGGATCACATTCCAGCTCCACATGCTCCCATGTTTGCACCACGTTGTTTTCACAATATTGGTACATGAGAGCCACATGGCCACCTTTGCATGCCTTGTGAGTGGAACCTTTTCCTTAGTCTCCATATGGGATGTTTTGGGGGTTATTATCATGTTGGAATATTTGGGACTATAATAGATCTAGTGGCACATACACACTAGCATGTCCCTTGTTGTCATTCAAACATGTTTTCCCTCATTCACTTCACATGGACCTTTCCTTCTTTTCTTTTGCATGGGCCTACTCCATCTTGTGAGGATGCAAATAGTGAGTGCCTTGCTTATTATTTTGTTCCACAAGGATGAGGCATGGCATTTAATGCTTTGCATGGCACATGCAAGTATCGCCTTTGCTTGTCCTTTGGTTTATTTTGGTGTTGGCTTGGATCATTTGTTTTTCTCCCCATCTCTCTCCCTCCTTTGGCTTGACCTTGTTTGTTTTTGCTTCAAACCCCAATAAAGCCCTAAACCCCCACATCCTTCTCCCTACCTCTTTTCTTTTTGATCTTGCTTGGTCTTTGATTGGAACATGCATGATTCAAAAATCCCTAGCTCTCACCCTTCTCTCTCTCTAATCCTCTACCTAGATCCCTCTCTCACCATACCCCCCTTTTCTCTACCCATCTAACCCGAGCCACCACCTTCCCAACTAACCCTAGTCCCCATCAAACCCTAGCCCTACCCCTCTCACCCACTCAGCTCGGACCCAACCTGACCACCACCCTCCCATGTTCTAACCTGGTCCCTCTCTCCCTCCTAAACCTAGCCACCCGAGCCACCCCTCTCTTTGGCATAAAGTAGCCCATGTGCTTCCCCTCCCCCACGCCATCTACCTGCCCCCTCTCGTTCTTATCCTTCCCCCTTCGTCTCTAGCCTCCCCCAGATCCCCAGGCAGTCCCCAGGAACCCCTCCTCCCTCCTTCCTCTTCCACAAGCGAGACCATGTCCCTCTAACCCTAGCTCGGCCAGATCAGCAGGAGAGCGGGAGGAGCCGTGCTGGAGGGTGCCCACGGCGACCAGGAGCCTCGCCTGCTTCCCCTGCAACGCCTAGGACCGCCGGACGCCACGGGACCTCGCCGGAGGAGCGTTGCCGCCGCCGTGTCCGTGGGTGCAGAAGCTTTCCGTTCGTCAGCCTCGACAGCGATCACCGACCCTTCTGCCCGAACCAACCTCGCCGGCAAGCCTCCGACGCTGAGCAGGGGATATATCAAGAGAACCAGGAGCACTACCCAGATCCGTCCCTCGCTTCAACTGAGTTGCCAGGCAAGCACTTCCACATGCTTGCATACATACAGTACCTATTGCCTCTATCTTAATCTTGCATCATTGAGTCCCGATTGCATTAAATTGAATCCCAAGCATTGCATAGCCTTTACTTTAAACCCCACCGAGCTTGTTCCTCCATCCCATGAGCCATTACTACAGGAGTTGTTTGAGCCATGCGAGTCGTAGAACAGCATGTGTAGGGTTTGTGAGTGTCTGATGGATAACGAGGTACCTAAACAACTTAACCTGAGTAGTAATGGGAGAACTAATGAAAGTGGCACCGGTGAGCAACATCTGCTATTTGGTTTTTCCTGCTCACTTGTGTCCCGTAAGACCCCGAGTACTTGATTCCTGTTCCTTGTTTTATCGCGCTATCCACATCCGGGAGGTATATGGGACCCCCCTGAGCCAGAGCTTGATTCAGTCTTATTTCTTGGGGCCACAAACTAGTTTGAGGTTTTATTTACTATCCTGTACTTATGCCATGCTACTGTTTATTTACGATTGTGCGAGGAGCACACTGTACTGTTTAGGTAAGCGGAATGTTTTCGCGGTATCGACAAGCCCAGCCACGCTTTCGGGTTCCCAGTCGTTTACAGCCATTGTCGCAAACCTTGAGTCCGTCTCGGAGTCAGCTGGCTTCGTTGCGGGTCTACTCAATGGGGTGGCCCCCTGAAATATTTCTGAATCTTGTGATTGCTTTGTCGTGAAGGCCTCGTTGGGTTTTGATTTGGTTTTTTCGAGGCTGATCGAGCGTGTGTTGCTATTGGTGCACCCCGGCCGGGTAAAACTTTCTGAAAGCCGTGTCCGCGGTTATGGACGACTTGGAGCACAGTTTCTCGATCATAGACAAGCATAACTAAAGTACCGTTTTAATCTGACTAAGTAATTTGACTAGTAAATAGTGCAACACTCATGGAATGGTTAATAAAATTGCCAACGGATGGGGGTTGTTCGTCCGCTTCCTCGTTGGTAAGCGAGGAGGAGGATGGATCTGATGAAATTACTATTATAACTGTTGTCTTTAATTCACGGACATCCGTCTATCATTAGTTAGGCGGATGGTTAGCGAGTATCTATAGAACTGCTAGGGTTTATCTTTCGCTGCAATTGCGTCACCCCAGGTTGTGTCCCCTTTAGAGGCATTAAGACTTGCTGAGTACCCTTAGGGTCTCACACGATAAATTATTGGTTCAGATGAACAGGTACCCTCGCAAGACGGATATTGGGTGGAAGAGGCTGATGATGCGGGCAACGATCGTTCGGTGTAGAGATTCCGGGAACGGGGATCCGTGAGATCTGTGGGCGGGATGTGCTTACTTCTATGGAATCTTATGCCGATTTGCTTCTTGTCCGTACCCGGACTTTGTTTTGCCGCTTCCGCTTGATATTCTGATGTGTGTTGTATGAGGAATTATCCTAAAATATTATACCTATCTAGGTCATTTGAGTCTTGCCGTATGGCGTTGCTATATTTCCTTTCTTTCTAGATGGTATGGCTCTGATGTACTCTTGTATGGTGGCTTGCATACATACCCACTTGTGTATGTAGTTGATCCCTTCGCCTGCCGATTACGCCGCCCGTACAGGTCCCGTTGAGTTGGTAGTGGTTGGGACGGCCGAAAGGTCTACCCGTGAGCGGCTTTTGGGGCCCCACCGTACTATTTCAACCACTAACGCTCATCCAGGCTTGTATCTAGGAGCGTAATTCACCGAGATAGTTACAATTGGTATAAGAGCCATCCCGACCTTCAGGGTCTCAGCCAAACGGTCGTTGTCAGTCTAGCAAATATTTTGGTAGTTATGTATATTAGGGAAAAACAAAACGCGAGAGTAGGACTGCTTCCATTTTTCTTCTTACCCACCCACCCACCCTTTTCTGGTAAGGAAGCGAAGCAATTAGATCGTTTCATCGTGTTCATCTTTGCGAAGCTTTTCCTATGTCAAATATTGTATTCCTTAGACCATGAGATAATGCAACTCCCTGGTACCGGAAGAAAGCTTTGAGGTCATCAAACGTCATCCTATGAGAGGGTGATCATAAAGGTGTCTCTCAGGTGATCGGAAAGTATCTGTTGGGTTGTATGTATCGAGATGGAATTTGTCCCTCCCAGGTCGGAGAGATATACTTCAGGCCCACTCGGTAATCGATATCAACACCGCTTGCAAGCATGTGGTTAAGGAGTTAATCACAAAGTGATATCGGATTACGGAACGAGTAAAGTACTTGCTGTGAACGAGATTGAACTAGGTATGACGGTACCGACGATCGAACCTCGGGCAAGTAAAATATCGCGAGACGAAGGGAATATATATATGGGATTGATTGAATCCTGGCATCGTGGTTCATCCGATATGATCATCGATGAATGTGTGGGAGTCAATATGGGTGCCCAGACCCCGCTGTTGATTATTGATAGAAGATCATGTCTGCATATTCTCGAACCCGCAGGGTCACACACTTAACGTGTCTTGACGCTAGGATAGATTGGATAATTGGTTTATGAATTTTTGTTCGTAGTCTCGGATGGGATCCGGGATATCACGAGAGGTTCCGGAATGGTCCGGAGAATAAGATTCATATAAGGCAGTGCAGTTTTTGGAGTTCGGAATTGTTCCGGGTTAATCGGTATTGTACCGAAAGCTTCTAGAACCTTCCGGAAGGGGACCAACGTGGCCCCACCTTCCGGGAGGGGGCATGTGCCTATGAGGGAGTGTCCTGGCCGCATTGGGCCAGGGGCACAAGGCCCCATAGGGCCCAGCCGATTCTAGAGAGATTTGACTCGTTTAAATCCCGGGATAGAATTTCTAGATAAGGGAGAGTTTAAATCGTTTAAACTAGAGATAGGATTTCTAGAAAAGGGAGAGTTTAAATTGTTTAAACTAGAGATAGGCTTGGAGGAGGGGCAAGGGCTGGCCGCCCCCCCTCTATATATAGAGGGGTGGTGCGCCCCCTCCCCCCACACACACACCTTCCTCCAAGCCCTAGCAGCCTTGCTACCTTCCTCTCTCCCTCCCGACTGTTTGTAGGCGAAGCCCTGTTGCAGAAATTCTGCACCATATACACCACGCCGTCGTGTTGTAGATCCAATCTATCTCTCCACCATACTCGCTGGTCCGAGGAAGGAGGAGACGTCGAGGTGCTGCACGTGTGCATCTCACGGAGGCACCGCCACTTGTGGTGCTAGATCGGATCGGATCGCGAGGAGGAGAAGCGAGTACGACTACATCACCCACGTTCCGACGAACGTTCCGCTGTGCGAATCTTCAAGGGTATGAAGATCTAATCCAATATCTCTCGTTGATTGCATCTCCTAGATTTGATCTTGGCTTTCCCTCTGTTCGCATCCGTAGAAAATTTTGATTTACTATGTCGCGAAACCCTTCAAACTATTGGGTATACCTTCTATCACAGAACCGAAGGCAAAGTGTTTGTCGCAAAGAACGGTTCCTTTCTTGAGAAGGAGTTTCTCTCGAAAGAAGTGAGTGGGAGGAAAGTAGAGCTAGACGAGGTTATTGAACCTTCTCTTGAATTGGAGAGTAGCGCAGCACCTGAAATTGTTCCAGTGCCGCCTGCACCAACAATAGAGGAAGCTAATGACAAGGATCATGAAGCTTCGGACGATGCTGGTACTGAACGCCGCAGGTCGACAAGGTCGCGTGCCCCTCCTGAGTGGTACGGCAACCCTGTCTTGACTGTCTTGTTGGTAGAAGACAGTGAACCTACGAACTATGAGGAAGCGATGATGAGCCCAGACTCTGAGAAATGGCTGGAAGCCATGAAATCCGAATTGGGATCCATGAGCGAAAACCAAGTATGGACTTTGGTGGACCCTCCTAGCGACCGAAAGGCCGTTGAGTGCAAATGGATTTTCAAGAAGAAAACGGACGCGGATGGTAATGTTACCGTCTATAAAGCACGGCTTGTCGCAAAAGGTTTTCGACAAGTTCAAGGTGTTGACTACGATGAGACTTTCTCTCCCGTAGCGATGTTTAAGTCCATTCGGATTTTATTAGCAATTGCTGCGTTTCATGATTATGAAATATGGCAGATGGATATCAAGACTTCTTTCCTCAATGGGAACATTGATGAAGAGTTGTATATGATGCAACCCGAAGGTTTTGTCGATCCTAAGGATGCTAGTAAAGTATGCAAACTTCAGCGTTCCATTTATGGACTGAAGCAAGCATCTCGGAGTTGGAACCTTCGTTTTGATCAAGTGATCAAGAGCTTTGGATTTGTTCCAAATTGCTACGAAGCTTGTATCTACAAGAAAGTGAGTGGGAGCTCGGTGACGTTTCTGGTACTGTATGTGGATGACATATTGATTATCGGAAATGACATCAACATGCTTAACGATGTGAAGAGTTATTTGAACAAGTGTTTTTCAATGAAAGACCTAGGTGAAGCTGCTTATATATTGGGCATCAAGATCTATAGAGATAGACAAAGACGCCTGGTAGCTTTAAGCCAGAGTACATACCTAGACAAAGTTCTGAAAAGGTTCAGAATGGATAAGGCAAAGAAAGGTTCAGTGCCTATGTTGTCAGGTAAGATATTGAGCAAGGCTCAGTGTCCAGCTACGGTAAATGATAGGGAAGCTATGAGCAAAGTGCCTTATGCCTCGGCGATAGGTTCCATCATGTATGCCATGCTGTGTACTAGACCGGATGTGTCCAATGCTCTTAGTTTGACGAGCAGATATCAAAGTGATCCAGGAGTGGAACACTGGACAGCCGTGAAGAACATCCTAAAGTACCTAAATAGAACTAAAGAAATGTTCTTAGTCTATGGGGGTGATGAACAGCTTGTCGTAAAAGGTTACGTCGATGCTAGTTTCGACACCGACAAGGATGATTCTAAATCTCAGACAGGATACGTTTATATTTTGAATGGAGGAGCTGTGAGCTGGAGAAGCTGCAAGCAAAGCGTGATCGCGGGATCTACAGTAGAAGCGGAATACATGGCTGCTGCAGAAGCGTCAAGTGAAGGAGTTTGGATCAGAAACTTCATCACTGAGCTTGGCGTGGTTCCAAGTGCATTGGACCCACTGGAGATATTGTGTGACAACACTGGCGCCATAGCACTCGCTAAGGAACCAAGATATCATCCAAAGACCAAGCATATCAACCGCAAGTTTCATATAATCCGAGATTATATAGCAGATGGAGATCTGAAGATTAGCAAAGTACATACGGATCTGAATGTCGCAGATCCATTGACTAAACCTCTTCCACGTGTAAAACATGATCAACACCTCAGTGCCATGGGTGTGAGATTGTTGCCAAATGTAAACTAGATTATTGACTCTAGTGCAAGTGGGAGACTGTTGGAATTATGCCCTAGAGGCAATAATAAAGATGTTATTATTATAATTCTTGTTCATGATAAATTTTATATTCCATGCTAGAATTGTATTAAGCGGAAACTTTAATACTTGTGTGGTTTGTGAACAACACCGTGTCCCTAGTGCGCCTCTATGGACTAGCTCATTGATCAATGATGGTTAAGGTTTCCTAACCATAGACATGAGTTGTCAGTTGATAATGAGATCATATCATTGGGATAATGATATGGTGGATAGACCCAAACAAAGCAGAGCAATTAGATCGTGTCATCGTGTTCGTCTTTGCGAAGCTTTTCCTATGTCAAATATTGTATTCCTTAGACCATGAGATAATGCAACTCCCTGGTATCGGAAGAAAGCTTTGAGGTCATAAAACGTCATCCTATGAGAGGGTGATCATAAAGGTGTCTCTCAGGTGATCGGAAAGTATCTGTTGGGTTGTATGTATCGAGATGGAATTTGTCCCTCCCAAGTCGGAGAGATATACTTCGGGCCCACTCGGTAATCGATATCAACACCGCTTGCAAGCATGTGGTTAAGGAGTTAATCACAAAGTGATATCGGATTACGGAACGAGTAAAGTACTTGCTGTGAACGAGATTGAACTAGGTATGACGATACCGACGATCGAATCTCGAGCAAGTAAAATATCGCGAGACGAAGGGAATATATATATGGGATTGATTGAATCCTGGCATCGTGGTTCATCCGATATGATCATCGATGAATGTGTGGGAGTCAATATGGGTGCCCAAACCCCGCTGTTGATTATTGATAGAAGATCATGTCTGCATATTCTCGAACCCGCAGGGTCACACACTTAACGTGTCTTGACGCTAGGATAGATTGGATAATTGGTTTATGAATTTTTGTTCGGAGTCTCGGATGGGATCCGGGATATCACGAGAGGTTCCGGAATGGTCCGGAGAATAAGATTCATATAAGGCAGTGCAGTTTTTGGAGTTCGGAATTGTTCCGGGTTAATCGGTATTGTACCGGAAGCTTCTAGAACCTTCCGGAAGGGGACCAACGTGGCCCCACCTTCCAGGAGGGGGCATGGGCCTATGAGGGAGTGTCCTGGCCGCATTGGGCCAGGGGCACAAGGCACCATAGGGCCCAGCCGATCCTGGATAAGTTTAAACTCGTTTAAACTAGAGATAGGATTTCTAGATAAGGGAGAGTTTAAATCGTTTAAACTAGAGATAGGATTTCTAGATAAGGGAGAGTTTAAATTGTTTAAACTAGAGATAGGCTTGGAGGAGGGGCAAGGGCTGGCCGCCCCCCTCTATATATAGAGGGGTGGTGCGCCCCCTCCCCCCACACACCTTCCTCCAAGCCCTAGCAGCCTTGCTACCTTCCTCTCTCCCTCCCGACTGTTTGTAGGCGAAGCCCTGTAGCAGAAATTCTCCACCATATACACCACGCCGTCGTGTTGTAGATCCAATCTATCTCTCCACCATACTCGCTGGTCCGAGGAAGGAGGAGACGTCGAGGTGCTGCACGTGTGCATCTCACGGAGTCACCGCCACTTGTGGTGCTAGATCGGATCGGATTGCGAGGAGGAGAAGCGAGTACGACTACATCACCCACGTTCCGACGAACGTTCCGCTGTGCGAATCTTCAAGGGTATGAAGATCTAATCCAATCTCTCTCGTTGTTTGCATCTCCTAGATTAGATCTTGGCTTTCCTTCTGTTCGCTCCGTAGAAAATTTTGATTTACTATGCCGCGAAACCCTTCAGGTGCAACCGGAGAGACGTTGTTGTTTGTCCGGTGTTAACGACATGACTGCAGACTGGGGCAGCTGATACAACAAGCAAGACGACTACTCTACTGGCAAATTGCATCGTCAACTTAGACGCTAGAGGTAGTACTCACTCAGTTTTAAAATATAAAATATTTTGCTCCCTTCATTTAGAAATAAATGACTTGTATTTATCTAGACATGCATGTATCTACACATATTTTACTATAGATACATACAAATTCATACAATGTTAAGATAGGTACATGCAAATTTAGACAAATACAAGTCACTTATTTCTAAACGGAAGAAGCAGTATTTTTAAACACAAATATCTTAAGTCACAAAATGAATGAATACCATTTAGCCAATTACCAAACATATTATAATATTAATTGGTGGAGGAATACAATATGTAAAATGAATGATGCGCCGAGCAAAACTAACAACGGGACATGATAGAAATAAAAGTTTAACATTCTTCTCTGAGTTAAAACTCAAAATACATTGCTTTTTACTCACATTTTAATTTCATTTTGCTAGATTATCTCTAGTACGGAGTAGTATTTTTTTGCAGGAACAGGTTATGTTTAGTAAGCAAGACTTTGCAACAAAGGAATCACATAAATATTATTACATCCAGTGGAATATTTAGTTTTTATAGGTACAATACTTATTATGTATGAGGAAAATTTATCTGGGGAGTGAGCCTAGCTCAATTGGTTGGAGGAGTGGATGTACAAACTCAACATCTGAGTTTAAATCCTTATGAATGTGAATTTAGGTTCCTATTTATACTTAAGAATCAGGCTACCCTGATACTCATGCAATTTATCTTGAGAACCAGGTTTGGTGTTTAACCAAGTTTAAAAATTCTGGTACTCATGCTTAATGACTGTGTGCATCTCTAGTTGGTACAGAGGCCGCGAAAGTGAAATCCTCCGTCTATTTTAAGGGAGTGAGCCTAGCTCAACTCGTTGGGGGAGTGGCTGTACAAACCCAACACCTAGGTTCAAATCCTTGCGGATGTGAATTTAGGTTTCTATTTATACTCGAGGACCAGACTATCCTGGTACTCATGCAATCTTGAGGACAAGGCTATCCTGGTACTTATGCAATTTATCTTGAGGACCAGACTTGGTGTTTAACCAAGTTTAAAAATCATGGTACTCATGCTTAATGACTGTGTGTATCCCTAGTTGGTGTAGATGACGGGGAAGTGAAATCCTCCCTCCAATTTACTCCTCCTCCTCCTCCCGCACCCGCGCGGCGGCGCGACGCCGTGCCGAGCGGTTCCTCCCCTCCATGCCCTTGTCCCTCCTCCCGCAAACCCTCCCGCTCGCCGTTGCCGCCGCCCGGATCATCGCCAGGCAAAGCCCTGGTGGCGTGGCAGCGGCGATGGGTACCTCGTTCATGTTTCGATGGGGATTGGAGACGGCGTCCACTCCTGGCCGGTTGACGGCTGTGTCACGGCTGGCGGCAGCCGAAGGACCTCCGGTATATGGGTGCAAGCGGCGGAGAGGTCGGGTATCGACCTTGGCCCAGATGGGCCTAGGTGGGCCGCGATCTGTTGTCCGTTTGTCGCCCTACGCCGACACCTAGGTTGCCTAGGCCAAGTTCGCGACATGAGGAAGCTTGGGGCATCTGTCCCCGACATGGTGGTGGTGACCTTCTTCTCCATTGGAGTGGTCGGCCGGATGGTCTCGCCATCGTGTGGTGGATCCTGCTAGTTGTCGGTGGGTGGCATGGGGGCTACTGACTCGGTTTCAATAAAGGTGACGGTCCTTGATCCCTCTGAAGCCAAGACGAAGATCCGCTTGATGTTTCTCTACATTGATCTGGTTCCTGTGTCATGTTCTGGAAGGCTCCGCTGGCGTACTCCATAAGTGCGATCATGCTGAAAGATTGCTAGATCGTATGGGATTTGGTTGTGCGCACCCATGTGTTTCTCTGACCGTTTGGTGTCAGAGGGTGCACTTCGAAGCTTTGTTGGCTGTTAAGATCATGGGGCATGTTCTCGTTCCATGGTGCTGACGGAGAGTATCATGGAGACCAAGATCTATGAACTGACAATTGTGGTTCGTGTCTGGATGATGATGAGGAATTGACTTGGTGATTCGTGACTTGGAGCAATGGCATGCAAGTGAGAGTGGTTGCACAAGAGAGGTTCACGGTCCTATCTTTCAGGATGAAAACCTAGGGTCTAGTCTTAATTGGTTATGCCTGACAATGGTCTTTTGAAGGCATTGTTTTGAGAGTGTGGACTTTCTTCGGGATAAAATTCTAAGATCTTTGATCAGGCAATGATGGTATTTATGCACTGTTTCCTTTTTGAAGGCGTCTTTTTTGGAGAAGCTCGAATTCTTGTGTTATCTTGATGGTGGTAGTACTTGTGTTTTAATGAATGAGTCACTATAGCGGGACTTCTTTTTTTGTAATTCTTCTTTCTTTTTTGGATGTTTGTATTCGTAGGGCCGCTAGGATAATACGTTGTTGTAGAGACTGAGTATACGTAATTCTTCTGATATTAGTATATGCTCCTTTAAAAAAAATTGTATGAGGGAAATTTGGATGTGATCACTATATCAGTATGCATAGCGCAGCGGTTGAGATTCCCTTTCCAATATCGGATATCAAGGAAATCAGAATTTGTCGGATACGCGCGCCCAAGGGATCAGCATGTGAATACACGGCACTGGTTGGTGAGCTTCTCACCACCAAAACATTTCCAAATCGCGGCGTTGTTTTGTTTATTCATCCATCATATATCCAGTTACATACAAAAGGTGCAGGGTGCCGGAGAGACGTTGTTGTTTTGTTTGTCTGGTGTTAACGACATGACTGCAGACTGGGGCATGCAGCTGATACAACAAGCAAGATGACTACTCTACCAGCAAATTGCATCGTCAACTTGGTACTAATATACTCCTGTGGTTATCTCGGGCTGAGTCACATGAGCAATATATCGGCCGGCTGTCCTCTTCCTGTGCTTTTGCGAACCCCACGGAAAAAAACGAGCCACCAGCCATATCCGGATCAAGATGCATGAAAATGTGTTTGCCATTCCAATACATTCATCATGAAACGTACGTGATCGTGTTGGCACGCTCTGTCGTCATGATCGGGTCACTCATCGCAATCGTACGTTGATACCGCCGCGTCAGTGGATGCATCTTTCATTCTTTTTCTTGTTGGTGGTTGGCTGAATCTCGTGTGCGTGTGTGTATGGATAAAGCTGGAATGCATTCTTTTTAACGAAAAGATAATAACGTATCGATGCGATTTTCAGCATCGGTTCATTTGCTCGTGCTCCAAAGATTCGTGCCGTACATATATACTAGACGGACAGCGCGCTTCGCCGCGCCGCCTATATGGTGCTATGGTACTATGGTGCTATGGCACGGCGCTGCTACCCGGTGCACACATGGATATTTTCAAGTGGGATGGAGCCGGAGACTGTGTGGTGGCATGTACGGAACACAATGTGTATGGACCAGTCAGGACGTGAACGACATCGTTTACATGTGTCACATATATCCAAGTCTTGTACACTACAGGACTGGGAAGCTACGCCGGCGGCCGGTCGCTACGCCGACGGCCAAACGTCGGGGCCGTCGGCGTAGCCATCGTTCAGGCCAGCCCCGCCAAGCAGCCGTCGGCGTAAAATTGCCCTCGGCATATTCTATGCTACGCCGACGGCTGCCCTCGGCGTAGCATACGCCGACGCTGCCCTCGGCGTAGCTATTTTTTATTTTATCTCATTAAACTTTGAAAAATCATAACTAAATCATTCTAATTCGGAAAAATACAAATAATATATCAAAATTTGCAGAAAAATAAGACCTATCTATCTACACTTAAATATTAAACATTTATAAATAAAAATTAAGTAAAATATAAAACATTATATATAGTTTAAAACGGGCATAAAAAATTCAAAAACGATCGAAACAATGCGAAACCTTCGCGTGGTGTCATATTATGTGACATAGTTAGAAGGAAAAATATTAAACTTGGTATATTAATTATGTCTCAAAGAAACCTTCACAAAATGAACTATCTCATTCGAGGTTTCTTGGCTTTCGGGTCAAATGACCAATGTTATGGCTAGAATCAAGACATAGTTTGTGATAATGTGCCCATATTGTTCATACACATGCATCATGGGATGGCGAACAATGTTGCAGGAGGAAGTTTTCCTTTTCGTCGCACCAAAAAGCCATTTTCCATTTTCCGAGCATAAAAAACGGACGGTTTTGTGAAGCAACCACCAAATGGCTAATTCAAAATACTACCACCACATTTTACAAAAATACTATACCACCTTATATGGACAATGTCCCAACAGGGGGATCCGAAACCTTTCCGTCCACCTTTGGTGAAAAAGACAAATTTCTGCCGAATCGGCAGGAAGTGGGTCAGATATGAACTACAGGTACATGATCCGATGCTCATGTTTTTTTACAAAAATCATTTTTAGGTTCACAATATGCTATTGATCAAAGATCTAATGAAAGTTTAGGGAGGCTCGGCCCCGAGCTAAGAATCTTTATGTCCGCCGTTCGACAAAGTTTAACGATAGTTTAAAACGGGCATAAAAAATTGAAAAATGATCGAAACAATGCGAAACCTTCGCGTGGTGTCATATTATGTGACATATTTATAAGGAAAAATAGTAAACTTGATATATTGATTATGTCTCAAAAAATCCTTCACAAAATGACCTATCTCATTCGAGGTTTCTTGGCTTTCGGGTCAAATGACCAATGTTATGGCTAGAATCAAGGCATAGTTTGTGATAATGTGCCCATATTGTGCATACACATGCATCATGGGATGGCGAACAATGTTGCAGGAGGAAGTTTTCCTTTTTGTCGCACCAAAAAGCCATTTCCCATTTTCCGAGCATAAAAAACGGACGGTTTTGTGAAGCAACCACCAAATGGCTAATTCAAAATACTACCACCACATTTTACAAAAATACTATACCACATTATATGGACAATGTCCCAACAGGGGGATCCGAAACCTTTCCGTCCACCTTTGGTGAAAAAGACAAATTTCTGCCGAATCGGCAGGAAGTGGGTCAGATATGAACTACAGGTACATGATCCGATGCTCATGTTTTTTTACAAAAATCATTTTTAGGTTCACAATATGCTATTTTATCAAAGATATAATGAAAGTTTAGCGAGGCTCGGCCCCGAGCTAAGAATCTTTATGTCCGCCGTTTGACAAAGTTTAACGATAGTTTAAAACGGGCATAAAAAATTGAAAAATGATCGAAACAATGCGAAACCTTCGCGTGGTGTCATGTTATGTGACATATTTATACGTAAAAATAGCAAACTTAATATATTAATTATGTCTCAAAAAACCCTTCACAAAATGACCTATCTCATTCAAGGTTTCTTGGCTTTCGGGTCAAATGACCAATGTTATGGCTAGAATCAAGGCATAGTTTGTGATAATGTGCCCATATTGTGCATACACATGCATCATGGGATGGCGAACAATGTTGCAGGAGGAAGTTTTCCTTTTCGTCGCACCAAAAAGCCATTTCCCATTTTCCGAGCATAAAAAACGGACGGTTTTGTGAAGCAACCACCAAATGGCTAATTTAAAATACTACCACCACATTTTACAAAAATACTATACCAACTTATATGGACAATGTCCCAACAGGGGGATCCGAAACCTTTCCGTCCACCTTCGGTGAAAAAGACAAATTCCTGCCGAATCGGCAGGAAGTGGGTCAGATATGAACTACAGGTACATGATCCGATGCTCATGTTTTTTTACAAAAATTATTTTTAGGTTCACAATATGCTATTTTATCAAAGATCCAATGCAAGTTTTCCTTTTCATCGCACCAAAAAGGCATTTTTCATTATCCGAGCGCAAAAAGGGAATTTTCTAAAGCAACCACCAAATAGCTAATTCAAAAACGGAGGGTTTGTGATTAGTTGATATGGATATCATATTTGGATTCCTCTCATTTTTCTGATCAATTTAAACATATTATTTGTTGAATTTCGATTTACAGATTTAAAGATATTAATTATTCTATATTAAATAGAAAAATACAAAAAAATAAAATTATTATATTTTTATTTGAATTCAATAATATTTTACTTATTCATTAATATTTACTTAAATAATTGTTTGTAATTTCAAAAAATACAAACATGTGACATGATGATATAAGAGTTAATAGGATTGATATCATAGTATTGACACCACTGTATGAATTACTTTGCGGAAACGGATTCTGAAGGAACGAGGATGTTAAGCGTGCTGAAGCTGGAGTAGTATTAGGATGGGTGACCTGCTGGGAAGTTTGACTAAGACTAGAATTTAATCAAATAGTAAGTATAATTAGTGTTAAAAATGTTCAAAGTAGGAGATTAACAAGTGAAACAATTCAAAGAATAAAAAAATTGAGAAAATAAAAATAAAAAAAAATTATTTTTCAAAAAAAAAGTCAAAATTTTTTTTTTTTGCAACCAGTCGACAGGCTATGCCGACGGCCGCTACGCCGACGGCATTTTGATACGCCGACGGCTTGAGTGTGCTCCGCCGAGGGAGATCTTTGCCGAGGAGGCTACGCCGAGGGCTGCCCTCGGCGTACCATACGCCGAGGGCATTTTGGCCTACGCCGACGGCCTTTTGCCCTCGGCGTAGCGCGCGTGTCCCGTAGTGGTAAGTCATGCAGATCATATAATCAAGCTATATGTTGGCACAATAAAAATAGATACATCATCCATATTGCATACATAAGAATGAAAACAATGACTATAAATCTAGCTTCACTGTTTACCAGGACTACATGTGGTTCTTTGTCAGATAATGTAACCAAAAATCATGAAGCCAGGTACATTAAAACACCAAACATGAACAATGATCGTGACATATAAAGGAGCACTTAATCACTTCCACGTTAGTACTAAAGTCGGCAACATGGCATCACCATGTTCTGCAAATCAAGCAAATTGTAACCTCAAATTACAAAAATATCTGATAGTCTTACACATATAGTAATAGGAACTATCAACTTTGGAATCTTTTTAGGAACATGGAAATTTGCATCAAGGTTGTTCATGTAAAAGATTCACCTAAAGAAATAATTTTGGACATGCATTTTGTTGTACACCAACTAAGAATATTATTTGGAAGCATGTGTATTGAAACAAAATAAACGAAGAATTGAAATTACATTGGCAGAAACAGAACATAACAACAACATGAAGGCAATAGACATGAGGCAAAGGAATGTGTTCCACTTTCATATTCATACCCTAAGTAATTCTAGGAGGCTAACAAAGGAGAGATAGGAACCATGGGCGCCTGACCATGTCAAGGGGGAGGCACGTCGCCAGTAGATGAGTACATTGTCACCTCCAAACACCATAACAGAGAGCCTATCAAGTATGCTGGTAAAATTGACTGGAGTATATTCTGAAAATACTCATTAATAAAAATACTATTATCACACAGAGATTGTAGAAGTGTAAGGCGCAAGCAAGTACATTGCAATCTCCAAACACCATTTAAGCAAAAACTATCAGGTACGCAGGTGTAAAATTGACCTGAAAATATTCTAGAGGCACTCATTAATAAAAAATATTATTATCACAAATAAATTGTATATATGCGTAAGACGCAAGCATCTTGCCACCTCCAAACATGGCTAAAATTGACTGGTGTGTATAGAAGTATACATTAATAAAAATACAATTATCAGACCAAAAATCGTAGAAGTGTCACATGCAAGCAAGTACATTGCCACCTCCAAACACCGTATAAGCAGAAAATATCAAGTACCTAGGAGTAAAACTCACTGGAGTATATTCTGAAAGTACTCGTTAATAAAAATCCTATTATCAGAAATAAATCGTGGCACAAGCCATTATTATGAAACCACATGACCAGTGAAAAACAATCCCTAAAATGGTTTTTCTAATATTCTTGAACGGATCAGATTGGCCCAACCAACCAAAGTGATAAAATGGTTAAGGTAGCAGCACCATGCAATGCACACTCTATTTCTCTCTTTGGAAACATATAGCCACACCTGAAACTTGATGAGTGCAACACCTTTTGGTTTTAACAACTAATTGCCTAGCTGAGAAAATATGCATGGAACCAACTTAGAAGATGTCAAAACATATCCAACCCAGGATATGTAAAGAGACTTGCAATACCAAGGGGTAAAAACTTTCATAGCCATTCAGATAAGAATAAAAACGTCTACAAAAGACGGAAATGAAATACGATAACATCTCTAACCCAAGTTATGTTTAAAGGTTTGCATAACCAAGGATAATTATTCATATACCTACTCATCTCAAATGCAATTGTTTCAGACAGTATGAGAAGAAATTAACACTCATGTAACACCCTGGCCCAAATTCGCCCAATGCTCCAATCAGCCTCAGACAGATATGGTGTACCTTGCTGCTGAGAAACAACAAGTCTTCTCCATAGGTCGTTCTTCCGTAAAGTTACCTGGCCTATAGGAACACGGTCTTCTGAAAATATCAGCGCATAGCAAGATTAAAGTCAAGAGCAGCTACCTCATAGAATATTCAGTTTCCAAGACAACTGGGACAGGGAAGATGAACCGAAAACAAAAAATCAGGAATAAACTTTCACATTTGATATGGAACAATTAGATATTTAATCTCAATGGATAGCAAATCATTAAGAAGTAATATCTAATTCATGTTTCAATCTACCTCACAAGGACAACAGTGTTGTATGGCACCCATACAGCTAGCTTGGCAAGGAAAAATTTATATGTCAATCCTTGTATGTGGGTGTGCAATGTGCCATGACACCGGGATGGATGACGTTAAATTGTTTGGAGTCAAGGAAACCCTTAATACTGTTACACATCACGTTCCTTTAGTTGATCCATATAGAAGGCTATTGGCTTTCTACTTATTTCCTTAGCCTTCTTTTCGTAGGTCAGATTTGGTTAAGTATCCAGTCACCACTCAAGACCAATATATGAGTATATGAGCAATGCTTAATTTGGTAGTAATTGCCTAGTGGAAAGGACAATGCCTACGACTGTGAGATATGGCAAGTACCTAGCAACCAAAGGAGAGTGTAGTTATATTATTTTTTTCTAGTGTGCATGCAAAATTAAAAGCAACACCATTCTACCTCCAAAACTGAAAAGAAGGCCTACAAAATTTCTCAAAAGTAAAATAATGTAAAATTCGACCAAGTTTTTAGAAAAAAACCAGTAACATCTACATTAAAAATTAATATCACCCGTCCCGCGCCACCCGCACGACCTCTTGAGCCGCCGAGAGGAGACACTCCTCCTGTATCACCGCCGTCCGGCGAGACAAACACAGTCACACTGACCCCTTCCGCAACCCTCTAGCGGCAGTGTCGTTCGACAATAGGGCTGCAACCCCGCAACGGCCTCTTCCACCCTCCTATTGTGCCACTGTCAGCCAGCAAGAGGGACACATCGCCGTGCTGGTCCCTTTCAACGTCCTCTTGTGCCACTACCAGCCGGTGAGACGGTTGCAGCCTCGCGCCGCCCTCCTCCCATGTCCTACATCATCTCCATTCTCAGTTGCCCAGGACACCATTTCCTCAATCCTCGATGGAGCAAAGGTCCACAGCTCAGGTGAACTGGCACATGCCCACCACGACACACCAATAGGAAGGGCCACCAGTCAGCCTCACATACACAACAAATCGCTGAGAGTCATCCCAGCTAGCCCAACATACAGTTTAGAGGAATAGGAGGGATGCCACATTTCGCTCGCCAGTAAAAAGAACGTTGAAAATATTCAACTTCCATGATTGAAACAACTTTTAGACACAAAATTGACGAATTTGGATCCATGTGTTTTGAATGGCAAAATACATGACTACTCGTTCATTTTTATTAATATTTGGTGGTAATGCACAAAGCAAGGAAATGTGCATTTCTCACTCCTAAGTAGAATAATATATGACATTCGTCGAGCCAACATTCATAGATATTTCATGGTTTCACTCATTTCGGCAAAGCCCAGAAAAACAAAGATTATCATGTAATGTCGGGACTTTTACCCAGCAAAATAAACTTAACCAACAGTTGGCAACACGCAACACCGTTGGACACATGATAACAAATCTGAATGTTAGCTAACACTAACAAAGTTGTACTACTATTGTGTCTGGTACAATATAGGCTTAGAAACAACAATCTAGGCTTAGAATCAAAATAATGTATGTGCAAAGAATTAGTAAATTTATCCTGCAATAAATCAATAAATCAGCACAAGTATAATGATAAATCAAAATACTATATGTGCGAAGATTAGTCAAGTATAAAAGGACGTAAACTAAAGATTAGTTATGCACGTGGTCAAAAAGTACAATAAAAAGGCTGACATGGATTTTGTTAAAGATCACCTAGGTGTGGCACATAAATGTAAAGGAAAGTGAAAACTGAAAGAATGCATGGTTCTCATGTATCAGAAATCCCGTTAATTCAGTACCTATTTGCGACCTTGGCATCACTAAATATCAATATTTTACATAAGCTACATTTGCCATGTGAAGCCCGAAATGCTTGGTAGGAACCAACATTTCCAAATTATATTTTCCATGATGCAGAACGTATAAATCAAAAGTGATAAATATAGCGATACATGATTGGAAGTGCAGTTATATTTCATTTACCTCAATGCAAGCAATGTTGCTGAAGCATTGCTGCTTGGCAAACCAAGTCCTTCAGTCAAAACATAAGTTGGTACCATGTGGAAAAAACTTAATTGACATCAAGTGTAATGCTTTAAGTGCCATCACTCAATCTTGAGGTGACAAAAATAACATCACACTGGTGCTTGGTATGAACAAATTGATGCTTAGAAGAGTTTATTGACAGAAAGCGACAAGAATTAGTTTAGCACGCCTGAACATGCAACATTGCATGTTGAATAGTACAATGATTGTATAGATTAATGCAAAGACATGATAACCTTTCACTCATTCATACTTCGCAATATGGTTCTACACAAAATCTGACCACATTTCTCATGTCATCATCAGTTACCGAATTTCCTAGATGCTAATCTGTCATGAAATATGAATAAAATCCAAGTGACTTGTATTGCATAGCTGAGCAAACCTGATGGGTAGAATCTCTGATAGGCGCCTAGGCCATAGCGTGACACGGTATCTGCAGCTTCCCCGATGGGCACTTGTCCCCCGTGACCACGTCCTAATCCTCCGCTGAGAACTCTAAGCCACCACTGTCTCTGGAGTCTAGAGGGAGCACCACCAGAGATTTTCATCAAGGAATCCCCATGGCCGAGCTTCAGAGGTTGGCTCGTCTCGTTCCTCTGTGTCCTGGAGCCCTACTCCCGGTCGCGGCGCATGCGGGGCGTCGCCTCGGTCTTCGGCAAGCAGATCCAGAAGCGGAACGACGACGACAGCGCCCGCTCGCGCGTATCCCGCCATGGTCGTTCGGGTGGAGGTCTGTGGCGTCCCGCTAGTGCCGTCTACGTCCACCAAATGACCGCCCTGAGAGCGGCGGGGTGCGAGGACCTCTCCCCATTTGCTAGTTTGCCTGGCCAGATGGGGTGGGGGGCATGAGGGAAGAGTTCATGAGGGAAGGTGCAGATGGCGGCGGGCCGGCGGCAGCAGCGGGGGCGCTGGATGCCGTGGCAGCGAGGGGTGCGGGTGGCGGCGGCGCAAGCGAAGGCGATGAGCGTTCCAGACCGGGGAAAGTTAACGTAGAAAAAAAAAGTGCAACGCTAACCAGCCAAAGCGGTGGGCCGGTCAATCAGCTCGTTCATGTGAACGTTTTTCTATTTCTAGAAAAAACCGGTTTTGTTTTACTGTTCAATCTAGCTGTCAGCGCGTTGATATTCTCTCAAGCGTCGCGTTGATATTCTGTCAAGCGTAACCTATAGAATAATAACATCTACGAATCTCACATGCATTTCCAAGAGGTTATAGAACCATGAATAACTAAGAAAATCGCCCCGCGGGTAATAATCTCCCCAGTAAATTATCTAGGTTGCTGAATGAAGGAGGTGGGCGCGTATATAGTACTCCCTCCATTCAGAAATATAAGATATTTTAGCTTTTTGAATGAAATGTATCTAGACGTTTTTTAGTATATTGGTTTGTAGAGATTTTAAGTAAACCTATACACTAAAAGATGTCTAGATACTTTTATTTTACAAAGCTAAAATGTCTTACATTTTTAAACCAAGGGAGTACTTTGTACACTGGATGGTAGATGCGGGAAGGATGCATGGAAGTACGACCGTGCATTGGCGCCCAATTGTGTGTTGGATGGGTTGAATTAGTTAATCCATCTCTCCTCAAATTGGCATTGTCATGGGTTTAATCAAAATATATGCCTGAAATTGCATATTAAATTACCACAAATCCCTACTTATAATTTATGAAGAAATTTGGCCTCGGGATTATTACATGGACAAATATGGAAGGGCTTTGCCCCTTCAGTGATCTTGGCGCGCTTGAGTGGATAGCCACAAGAGGCCGTGTTTGTCTTTACATATGACCATGTTGTCCTTGTAACAAAGACAATATCGACTTCTTTTATGCGATGACAAATTAAAATCATTATTGGCAATGAGAACAAGACAAATTTTTGGATGCTCCTTGGGCGGAGGGGATCAACCTGAAGACTAAGGGCTTGTTTGATTCATAGGGTAGTAAAAGTATAGGAATAGGAAAAACATAGAATTGAGATGTCATGCCAACTTGAATCCTATGAGAATAGGAATTTTGTTTAATGTAGCAAAAGAATTTTTCCATGAGCTATGATCTAATGTTTCTTTCTTATAGGAATTGCACTACAAGATTCCTATAGGATATATTCCTATGAATCAAACAATAACATAGGAAAAATTTCCATAGAATTTAAATCCTACATAATTCCTATGCAATTTCTATGAATCAAACAAGCCCTAAGCCTGTAGAAATAGGAACCGGCCAAACCAGCCAGCTATACTCTAGCTCATTTTTCTTCACAAGTGAAATCCAAACCTTAGATTTAGTACAAAATTTTGAACTAGTCCAAACTGGTCAGACCAGTCAAACCGAGTTTGCACAGGCTCACCGAAGACCATGGTGTCATCCATCTACGAAATTTCGAAAAAGAAAAAAGTTGATCCGTCCGCTAAAACGCTTACCCATCACACTTGGATCTCTCAAATCGACGTCCATAACTGGCTATCCATGTATCATCTCCAAGAGTTCTCGAACCTTTGTCACTTCACTTTGTAGGTCACCCATCAGGATAACACTCCCGTCCCAGTTATTTGGAAACTCACCACCTCTAGAAACTACTATTGCCACTTGTCCTATATGGCCAATTCGTAGCTCGCTCGCCAATATACTCTCTCATTTGAAAACCGGGCTCTTCCTAAGTGCAATTTTATTGTATGGCTTGTCATTCAAAACCATGCACGGAGAACAAATCAATTGGAGCTGTCACAAATGGCCTAATGGTAGACTTTGTCCTCTTTATCGCCGTGTGGACGGCGTTGCCTTGTCACCTTTTTGTACATTGCCATTACTCTATCCATATTTGGAGCACGATTAAAGACTGGCTTAAGCTTGTGAATCTCAACCCTCAAAGTTGAAACGCTGTGAAGCAAAGTCGAGTCTTGGTGGAGTCACATTGTCCTTACCCACCTGACTAGGAGGCGGGCACTGGCTTTTCTTCTTATCTTAAACTCGTGGGAGCTTTGGAACGAGCGACTTTCAAGAATATAGGCACCATGCCTACCATGTTGTTCTCAAAGATCAAGATAGAAACATGAATGTGTATTATTTTCAAGAATATGGGCACCATGCCTTCCATCACTTTCAAGAATATGCGGGCCGGACCACCGATGCGGTGTCTGGTCCAGCCCAAAATTTCGTCAAAACCCACATATCGGCGCTATTGCCGTTGCTGGCCGAGATGCAGGGAATGCTAGAGTTGCTCTTATACCGGTAGATTAGTACATTTGTTATTCTTTCTTCGGACTTCGGGGTTTCTATAATTTGTGAAACGTGTCAACTTTGTTCGTAAACACTTCTCTATTAATAAATTTAGGTAAATCTTTTCCTTTCTTTCAAAAATTATATGTACTCAGCATAGTCCAGTTATACAAGGCATGAAATAATCTTGATCACTTGAAAAATCGGAAAACACGTATGCGCGCGCACGAGCGTACACTCCATACACTTGGAACAACAGCAAGCAAATCATTGATTAAACTCCAAAAAAAGGGAATAATCCACAACAATCTTGAGCGATGAACACTTCAACCGTCCGCGGACGACAGTAACGAGTGCTACCACCCGGCCAGGTTTCTAATTGACTCCGGCCCCTGATCCTCCTGACACATTGGGACCTCTTGGCCGAACCTCAGCGTGCTGCAAAGAGCAAGGAGTAGAGCTAGAACTGTAAGCGATATTGTAACTGCAGAAAACAGTCGAGAAAAACTTGGACACAGAATGAATATAGACCTCTTGCACGACGGGCGCCGGATTGGTGGTGCCGGTGGCCTCCTTGGCTCCGGGGCGGCCGCAGCCGGCGACGCGGTCGACGAGGCCGAGGAACCTGTCCTTGAGTTGGGTAGCGAAGTTGGCCATGAGCGAGACGATCGAGCTAGTGGTGAAATGGGGCAATGGGGATGATGCTTGAGCGGTGAGTTCTCCCTGGGACGCGGAGATCTCATTTATACACGATGCGGGAGCACCAAACGCGTCAGCTTTAAGTGCACCTCCTTTGGACAATGATGCACGGGAGGCCCACGACAGGGTACGTTCAAGGATATTCAGATAAAAGGAACCCCTGGCAATGCATCGTTTACCACGCAGATCTTGTGCAGAGTTGTTAAGTGACAACTTTGCCGTTGTATATATAGTTGTGTATCCATTGCGTGATATGATCACTGGTGCCGCTAGCTGCAAATTTCATGGTCGACATGATTCAACGGGGCCGGCCGGCCGGGCCATCATCTAACGCATGTCGTCCTGGGCACTTTTCACCAGATCCTGAACCAGGCAAGTGGCGAAGCCCATGAAACGTACGTCCGTTTTTCGCTTATCCTGCTTACAATCCATCAGTGACGTGAGATACGCAAACATGGTCTAAGAGCATCTTCACTCCCCCCCCCCCCCCCCCCCCCCCCCCCCCCCCTTCCTATTAAAAATGTTTGTGGGCTAGCCCTGTCGACGGGACACCAAAATATTTTCTCCCTTTTCTTCCCTTTTCCTTCCTATTGGACATCCAGTCCCGCCATTTCTTCCCCTCGTCGCCTTCTAGTCCCGCCATTTCTCTGCCCTACCTCTTCTCACCCTTGCTCCACCGCCGCCGTCACCATGCCGCCAAAGAGGTAACAAGGTCCTCGCGCGTAAGGCCGACAAGGAGCGTCCAGAGGAGATGACCAATGCGGAGTGGGCATTTGACATCCAGTGCAGGCAGGTGGAGAACGTGAGCCGCTGGCTGAGGGAGAAGAACTCAAAGCTGCGTCGGTCGGCGGAGGCGCAGGCAGAGCAGTGGGCGGCTGCGCAGCGGGCGACGACAATGGCGGTGGTGATCTACGTCGCTGGCCAGAACAGCGTCGGGCCAGCGCTATCTACGGCAATACATTTGATTCACAAAGCTAAAACCTCTTATATTTATGAATGGAAGGGTAGATTTTTTTTTAAAAGAAGCATATATTAATATCAGAAGATACCAATTACATCCAGCATCTAAAATAACATTGTCCTAGCGATCATACGAAAGCACACAACCAAAAAAGAAAGAAGAACTAAAAAAGGGAAAAGTCCCACTACAGTGACCCATTCGTTGAAACATCGATACTACCACGGTGCATCACCAAGAAAACACCAGAAGTCCAGATTCTTCAAAAGCGATGCCTCCAATAAGTAGACAGTGCACAAACACCGTTATCGCCTCATAGATCTTAGTTTTTCAACCTGAAGAAAGTTCACGCTCTCAAAACAATACCTTCAGCAAGACCATTGCCAGACACAATCAATTAAGGCCAGACCCCGTGTTTCCATCCTGAAAGGTAGGATTGTGAACTTCTCATGTGCAGTCGCCCTCACTTGCATGCCACTGCTCCAAGTCACGAGTCACCAAGCCAATTTCTCATCACCACCCAGACTTGAACCACCATTGTCAATCCTCAGATCTCGGTCTCGATGACATTCTCCCTCGGCACCATGGAACAAGAACATGCCCCATAATATTAACAGCCAAGAGAGCTTCGAAGCGCTGCTCTGAATGCAAACGGTCAGAGTAAAACATGGATGCACACGACCGAAACCCTCCAATCCGGCAATCTCCAGGCATTATTCGCCCATGGGAGTTTGTCAGCGAAGCCTTCTGGAACTCGCCACTCCGACCAGATCAAAGAGGGCAAGCAACAAGTAGATCCTCGTCTTGGCACGAGAGGAATCCTAGGATAGCCGCCATTATTTTTAGCAGTCGAGCATGCCCCCACGCCTCCCTCCATCTCCATGCAGCACCAACAGAGGAGGAGAGGAAAACAATCGCAGGAGATCGCACTTGGCTAGGTCACAGCCTCACCCTCGACGGCGTAGGGCCACCGGCCCAACTTGACGAAGCCGACAGAACAGCAGTGTGCCTCCATCCCCTCGTCGGCCGCCGGAGATTCTCAGGCCCCGGCCAAGACAGCTGCACCGCACCAAGCCCACAACCAGCGCCACACCTTCCCCATGTGAACGTCGCCGCAGACCCCTCTCCTGCCCCATCTTTAATGGACGGGACACCGCCACCACCGCCGGAGGGGGCGTTCTTAGTTGAGGACGAAGAGGAGGCCCTCGGGAGTCGCCTTGGGGCGACTCAGGAGAGGGTTAGGGTTACTCGGGGGTTTACTCACTGTGTGCACATTGCGAGAAGAGATCGAAGAGCACAGGTTTACTCACTGCGTGCACATTGCGAGAAGAGATCGAAGAGCACGGAGGGAGTAGATACATATAAATTTAGACAAATCTCCGATAGTTATTTTGAGATGGAGGATACACAAATTTGCATAGCTCATCGATTTCTTGCATACCTCATCAACTTCTATGAGCACGACAAGAACGTCACACATTGACAGACACGGACTCGCTCAGGAATGTAAGAAAACAAGACAGTTAAGCAACGAAGTGAAAGATTACAGCCACACACCGCTGCATGCTTAGTAGTAAAACACAGTGGCAACTAAGCACACCCGTATGCTCGGCAAATCAACTCTCTAGAAACCAGCCATGTTGACCTGGGCGCCGGAGCCTCCTGACTCCGGGAGATTCCTGGACCTGACCTCCACAACTTCTTCAGCCCGGAAAGCCTCTCCAACTGGCATCAGCTTCCCGGGCTCATCTAGCGCACCTGCAGGAAACACGTACGTTCAGACGAACACTGTCAGCTAACTCCATATTGCAACTAGTCGTTTGATCTAGGACTGAGAGAGTGCCACGAGCCCATATGGCATGCAAGCTTTCATTACCTTTGGCGGCATGCTTGTCGTGTTGGGCGCCGTAGCCGGTGACGCGCTCGAGGAGGCCGTAGAGCATGTCCACGAGCTGAGCAGCGAAGCTGGCCATGGGAGCTGTGGAGAAGCTAAGATTTAAGAAGCTGGGCTTAGCTACTACTGCTGCCTCTGATCCAACAATGGCTTCAGTGCACTGCTGAAAGCTGCTTGCACTGCTTTGCTACTGCTCAGATGCTTTCAGATATGGCTCAGTGGCTGGTGTGTTGTGGTGACCGGTGAGGTGAGTCCTGTCGCCATTTATAGACTGCCCGGGTCACCAACCGACCGCGCGTGTCAGCGATTGCTTTGAGTTTTCGGATCAGGAGGGAATCGACCGGAATTTCTCGATGGCCCCGCCCCCGCGCGCATGTGCATCACACGATTCACGAGGACATTCTTATGCAGCTATAGATAAACGACGACTGCCAAGCTGTGGCCTGTCCACGCGATTACTACTGAATAATGAGCTAGTTGCATCGTCAACTTGGTGAATTATTTGACGTGATGCATTCTATGCACGCGTACGTACACGCCCCGGTGTGTTGGATCTCCCAAATTCGTTGGGTCACATGCATGCATGACTCGTCCTATTCAGTGGCTTACTCATGACCCACCTTCTGTCATTCCCACATGTGTGACACGCGTGGATACTGGGCGGTGCATGATGGTGGTGGTGCCTACGATCGAGGCAATTGTGCCTGTCCTCTTTCGGTGCTTTCGCCAGCCCCGCCGATAAAGACGAGCCACCAGCCGTCCGGATCGATCGAGATGTCATTGATCCATATATATTCAGGCCACCACAAATTGTATGATGCGGTCTGCGGTGCATGGTCCATACTTTCATCATGAAGCGTACGTGATCGTGATCGTCTTCGCGTGCTCTGGTCACTCATCGTTATCGTACCATGATACCGCCATGTCAGGGGCGGGGATGTACGGTTTCAGTGCATGCATCTTTTCCTTGTTGGTGGTGGATGAGCTGAATCTCGTGTGTGTGTGTGTGTGTGTGTGCGTGTGTGCGCGTGTGTGTGCGCGTGTGCGCGTGTGCGTGTGTGTGCGTGTGTGTGTGCGTGTGTGTGTGTGGACAAAGGTGGAATGCATTTTTAATGGAAAAGATAATGTGTATCTGTGCGTTTTTTATTCCACTCTTATTCCAAGATTCGTGCTGTCGATATAACATATCTACGAATCTCACATAAATTTATTAGAGGTTAGAAGCATGAATAAATCACCCAACGGGTAATCTCGCTGATAAATTTTCCAGGTTGCTACATGAAGGAGGTGGGTGTGTATGTAGAACTTGGTACATATCACAGTTACTTACATACAATCGCATTATTAGCAGGTGGCCGAGGCAGAAAAAAAGTTTGAGGGGGCGCAATTAATTTTTTTTGCCTCATGCAAATTGTTGGGAGGGCCAAAAAAGAGAAATCCACAAAATTTAAGGGGTTCTAGATAAGAAAACAGGGGATGTAATAAAAAATCTTCATGTTATGGGAGCAAGTGCCCTTGCTGGTCCCATGTCCCCGCCATTGTTCTTATCCTAGCCTTCCGGGTCGCCTCTTCAGCGACTCCGCAAGCCCCCCCTCCCTGTCCACACGCCGCCGTCATAGGAGGCTATCGGCGTACGGTGGTATTGGGGGTGCCCACTCTTTATTGTCCTTTTTTGCCTCCTGTTGTTGTCTCTAATGTCTTCCGTCACCGCCACCAGTACAATTTTCATCTTTCTGCGTGTTCGCCAATTCGAAGATCTCCCCGGCTGCTGTCACCGCCACTACACCACAACACTAGATTCCCAACTGACGTCGGTCGGCAAAAGTTAGTATCATTGACAGAATGTTGGTCGGCAAAGCTCTTGTCGAACAGTCGGTCGGAAAAACTTGTACAGGGTGACCGATTGTCAGTCGGAAATATGTAGCCGTCAGATGATCGGTCGGTAAAATAATGCCGACCAACTGTGTGTAGTTAAGTGGACCGACGTGCCAACATCTGGCCCAACGCGGGCTGGGCGAAAAATATTAGCGCCAACATTTGGCCCAACGCGCGCACAAGTTTCATTTTCCACTCTCCACAGCCACGCGTGTGAACCCTAAATCCCCAAATTCATAGGCGCTCGAAACTCTCCCGGCCGCCTCTCCACCACGCGTGCCGGCGGCGGCGCTATATCTTCCGGCCACTCCGCCACCAGCCACCACCGGCACGACCTCTCTCGCACCACCCTCTCCTTTCTCCCACACCAGATCCAAGAACCCCAACCAAATCCCTAACCACACTTCTCCTCCCCACCTCCGTCCCGATGAGAGAGGCAGCGTAAAGGAACAACGGCGGCGGCCCGGCTGGGCTTGCTCGCCGGAGCGCATCTGCATCGACGCACACTATTCCGTCGATCTTGCCTGCCGGCGTCGCGTCATGCTGCTCCATGCCGGCCATCACCGCCCGCCACGCACAGCTCTAGGTCGTCGTTGATCTTCCTCATCTATTCACCACCACCACCCAACAGGAGAGGAACACGTCCCGTGCAGGTGATGACCCTGTTCCTGCCACTGCTGGTTCCAGATTTAGCTGGTTGTTATTATGAATTTGCAAAGTAGCTAGCTAGTAGGGGTCTGGCCGTCCTTGGTGACTGAGAAAAATTATCTCAAAGTGTTTAATCGTGATACAGATTCCACCGTGGCCATCTATGTGACGCTGCTAGTTCGTTCGTTGTAGATCAAGAAAGGTGTGGCTAGCTTTGTTCTCAGCATATGACGTGATGTGCAAAGTCACTACTTGCTATCAGTGTCAGGTCCTCGATTATTGACCGACTTCTCATCCATGGTGTTGAATTCATCTAGCGTGCTATTATTTGCTGCCTGTTTCACGTTCGTTGTAGATTTCTTACTACTTACTTACGAGGTTTTATATATGAACTTGGCAAATCCATCCATATCTATGATTGATTTCTATATACTCAATGGCTTTCTTATTCCAATTAATTCTCAAAGTGTACTACTAGGATGTTGATATTTTCAGCCTGAAGCAGATAGATCTTATAGCAATTGTATTTGCAAATGAGTAGTAGTTTTTGGTTTGAGAAACAACAAACGAGATTAGTCTTTCTTCAAATATGAATAATTGTAAGCTTAAGTATTTTTTTCTTGAAAAGTGCCTTAGGATATACGTTTAATAGTATTTGCTACACATGAGCACCATATTACTGTAAATCTTGGACGTTTTTTGCTTACTGCTATTTTTTTTGCTGCTGCTAAGAGTTAAACATTATAACCTATAAATTATAGCCATTGTCGTGCTTGTTGCAGACCATCTACTCGCATGACTGCTGCTACGGCAGCTGTCCGGCCTCGCGCGGCGACAGGGAGTAGGGGTAAGACAACCTGGCATCGTCAAGTTTGGCCACGATGACACCTCATGCAAGGTAGTAAGGTGCCTTACCGCTTCACCACCACCTTTCCAAGATCATGTTTTTCCCTCTCCTGCTGTGTGCTCTAGTATAGTTTCTCATCTAGTACAACTGCCAGGTAGGTTTCCTCTATCCCTTGCGCGCAATTGTTTGTCGACCTAGTCCTTGTATTCTTTGGGTCAGAGTGAAACTAAATGCTCAAACAATGTGTCGGTTTTCCGTGGCAGATGGGAGATCCTTGTGTCGAGGAGGTGACTAATGAGACTCGTGACACATCCCAGGAAGCAAAGGGTGTGGCCTTTTGAAGCCATACCTCTCGTGGTAATCTTGTTTCCCCTCTTCACTATCTAGCTAGTTCAGACCAGCTCTGTTTTGTTTTCTAATATGCTTGATGTTGCTTGGCAGGGAAACTAGAGGGAGGTGTTGAGCATCCGATCAAGACAATCCTACTGATCAATAGCAATCGTAATGGTACTAGAGGTATGATAGGAAGGACACTTACACCACAAATGTGTTCCTTAATTCTACTGTATAGAGGGCAGCCTTGGAATCTCCTGTTGCTATGGCAGCAATTCTCTCAATCGACCCAGACACTGTTGTTGGTGAGAAGCCCCTTGGCCAGGGGACCTATCAGGTTCTTGTAAATGTTGCGATTAAAAGGGACGCTACACTGCTGTATCAGTATGATAACTTGTGATAATTTTTCTAGATGAAGACCTACAAGTCAGGGCGACTTCCCTGACTTGTTCTGCCTAATTTCTAGATGAAGACCTACAAGTCACATCCCGATGTTAGATTGCTAGCTAGCATGCTTATTCTGCCTAATTTGATGCATGTATGTGTGCTTGGGCTGGACAGTTGGATAGATGCATGTGTGTATCCAATATGCCTAGTTACCTACTCATCATTTTCTAAGTTAGAAGATCTTTGTATTTAGTAATTAACTAACTATGGTTCTCTTAATATATACTACTACTTCAGGGAAAGACAGAACCTTATTTGATCTGAATGGTTAATTAGCATACTATATCTTTATTGTAGCAACCTATTATTTAACACAAGAATCTTGATTGGACATCGGTAGATGAATATCTTACTATATTTTACTATGCTGTGACATACTTTATGTTATGTGAGCCTGCTAATTGATGTCAAATTATAGTTTTGTGGCTAATATTATCAACTAAACTTAATGGCTGATAACTTTGCAGGAATGACTGCATTAGGAACCAAGTAGCTGGTGGCCCACATCAAGTTATTTATTTGTAATGGAGAAGATTCCATGTCATTGGAGATGTACGTAGTCGATTCTACAAAATCAGATGGGTACCGTGTCTTTTGTAGGAAGTCTAAATGTTTCTGCAAAATTAGATGGGTGCCATTTATTTTGTAAGAAGTCTAAATGTTTAGTGCACATTCAGATACGTTTAATTTCTGAGCAATCTAGGTCGTAATGATGCTGAGAATAGATGACAATTTGTATATGTATGATTTTAATGTATGGTATTATTGTTTGATTTATTGTTTTCTTATGAAAATATGTATGATGATAACTTAAATAATTGTCAAATGTGTAAAATGAGACACAGTTGGAACTGAGAAGCATGTTGATTGCCCCATGGCCGTCGGTTGGGAAAATCTATATGCTTGACCTACAAAATGTTGGTCGGTAAAACGTCCACCATCAGACTGTTGGTCGGTGAACAAATGTCGGTCGGCAGAAAAATGCTGGTCGGCAAAGAATCTGTTGGTCGGGAAAGGTTTTGGAATGTTGTCCAACTATCGGTCGGCAAAACAAAGTCGGTCGGGAATGACCTTTGCCGACCGGACTTACGGTGACCGACAAGGTCGGTCGGCAAAAACCTTTCCCGACTGACTTTTGGTCGTTGAAACGAGTTTCTCCCACCAATTTGTTGGTCGGGAATCTAGTGCTGTGGTGTAGTGCGCGCGGCGGCCCTGGTGGCTTGCGTCGTTCGTTGTTGCTGTCCTCCGTCGGGATCCTGGTGAGGTTGAAGCTATGGAAGCGTACATCCAAGCCCTGCATAGCCGTGTGATATGATCTCGTGTCTCCGAGACGGCCTCAACGTGGTTCATGTTGAAGATTTGGCGTCCCGCGTCCCTACATGGCTGGCGTCGTCTCAGGTGGACTGGGTGGCAGGCCCAAGCTGGAGATGGAACCGGGCACGTGCGCTCTAGGGCAGATCGATGGTGTCGATGAAGGCCTCAACATGTCACGTGCACGACTTCACCTAAGTGGCGTGTGTGTATGCATTCTTGATTTGCACTTCCTGAATCAACGCCTATGGTAGACAAAAGTGATGGGCTCATTCGCCTACTCTGTTTTCTTCACGGGAGTTGTGTCGGCGTTGTTGGTGGTGACATCATGATCCATGGGCTTATGACAACCCCCCTTAACTTGGTTCCGCCTTGTCTAGTAAATAGGATGGTGGTGGAGTATTTATTTTCGTCTTTTTGATTTGTCTGTATTTCAGTCTTTGGATGGTGCGAATCCATCTATCCACCATTCCTTTCACCTTCATTGTTGCGATTTCCAAGATGTTGATTGGGTCTTGGCGCTCACATGTGAAGATCGGATAGGATAAGTTTCCGTCTCGCATGCTCAGATCAAGTCGAGATTTGATGAAATTTCCTCGGAGTACTTGCAGCGGGTTCTGGAGAAGTTTTGTCACGACTGTGCCTACGCCAACCAAGGCCCAGACTAGACCCAGAGCATTGGGCCCTATAGATAGCATCCACACAAAGGGGAACATCGACCAAGATGAAACCTTTGAAACTTATCTCTCTTTCTCTCTGAACTCTCTCGTTTTCCTTCTCTGAGCTTGTCCTCCCAACTACTCTCCTTCCTCCATGTATCTCTGAATTTCCTCCTATACTGCCACTGTAAACTAAGATCTAAATCGAAGTGTAGCCGGGGCATAACAAGTTTGCGTGTCGGATGATCGGTGTTTTGCTGAATTCATTTTTGATGTCTATGGAAAAGGATGGTAGTGGTTTACCTGGACATGACATAGTGTACACAAAGAACGTCTAAACAACATTTACTTATCATCATCGAATTCTTTCATCAACGATATATGTTATAGTGAAATACCGAAATCATTATACTCGGCATACTTCAGTTACAAGGCATGCAAATAATCTTGAACACTTGAACAATCAAAAAACACAGACACGGGCGCACACTCCATACACTTGCAACAACCGCAAGGAAAACATCGTTTACAATTTGAAACAAGGGACTCCACAAGAATTTGGAGTAAATGAAGTCTTCAAACATCGTCACATGACAAATAACGAGTTCACTCGGGTTTCTAATTGACTCCGGCCCCTGATCCTCCTGACACATTGGGACCTCTTGGCCGAATCTCAACGTGCTGCAAGAGTAACGAGTAGAAGCACGGTGTGTCACTTAGTTATCTAGCTACAACTGTAAGAGTACTATACTGCAGAAAACAGTCGAGAAAAATGTGTATATACCTCTTGCATGACTGGCGCCGACTTGGTGGTACCGGTGGCCTCCTCCTTGACACCGGGGCGGCCGCAGCCGGCGACGCGGTCGACGAGACCGAGGAACCTGTCCTTGAGCTGGGCGGCGAAGTTGGCCATCAGCGAGCTAGAGGTGGAACTGAACTGAGCGCACACTAGTTGCTGCCTCTCTGAAAGCTGAAATCGCTGCTTGATTTGGTTGGGGGGGATTTGAGCAGTGAGTTCTAGGAGCAACGCGGAGGTCTCATTTATACACACGATAGATGCGGGGCACCAAACGCGTCAGCTTTAATTGCACCTCCTTTGGACCAACCATGATCCGATCCATGCAGGAGAGCCCCACGCGTGATACGTTCAAGGGTATTCAGATCAAAAGAACCCCCGCAATGCATCGTTTACCACGCAAATCTTGTGTCGAGTTGTTAATTAAGTGGCAACTTTCCGTTATATATATACTTGTGTATCCATTGCGTGATATGATCACTGGGCCACTGCTAGCTGCAAATTGCATGGTCGAAATGATTCAAAGAGGCCGGCTGGGGCATCATATATACCCCATGTCTTGGTTGCCAATGTTGGCCATATATTTATATAAAAATTGTTCATCAATCGATACAGAAAAATATTCATATATTTATATAAAAATTTACCTCAGTTGTAAATTAAAGAAAAATAATGTTCATTGATCAATACTTATGCATATCAAAAGAGTGTTCATATGTATATAAATCATTCATGCATGTTATAGTTTGTAATTTAAAAATATTCATATACTTCATTAATAATATTATAACCAAGAAGAAAAGGGGAGAATAAATAAAATTAAAAACGGATTTGCTACTTCTCAGGCACCTAAGAACTTATTAAGTCTCAATCACCTCTCTCTCACCATTCGATTTACCTCGTGATTCGTGCAATATGGGAGTTACACATGAGTTGCAACTAGGGTGTAATTAAAAATTTAATGAATTACAACTACGGTGCAACTGAAAATTAGTATAAGTTTTATAGGTTGCAACTATGTTGCAATAAGAATTAGCAGAAATAATAGGATGACGTCAGCGACTTATACATAAGAAGTTCTTATGCGTCTAAGATCTAGGCACTCCCAATAAAAAATTAACAAAGAAAAATATTTAGAAATATACCAAATTTGAGAAAACAGAAAAATAAATAGAAGTAGAGAAAATAAAATAAAGATAGCTAGGATTCGTTTCCAGAAAATGTAAGGAAAAGCAAGAGAATTAAGAAAAAACAAAAAAGATCATGCGACATAGAAAAATATGAAAAGTCACCCTAAGGCCGGCCCACTATGGGAAATTACATGGGTTTCACTTCCCCATTTGATGTAACGAGCGTCAAATAGGAAACCTTGATGAACTCGATCATGGCCACTTGGCTACAAGTGTAGTGAGCCGTAAAACTACATAACTTACTGTACAACGATTTGAGAGAAGAGTATAATTTTAATTATTTTAATGTCTTAGGACCCAACAAATGTTGTTTTGTCAACTATGGTTTGTTAGCAAATGATTTTTTTTCACCCCGCATCTCTTCTTTCTAATGGAGAAGAAACACTCAATCACTCTCTCTTTCTCTCACTCGTCATGTATGTAAATTCTTTTATATCCCTATTCTCGAACCCTGTTTTTAATTCTAAGAGATAATGGACTGTTTTAACACCTCAAATTTCTAGAACACTTAGCAGGCAACTACATTCTTTTAAATACCACCAAACTAATGAAAATTACTACATTCGGTATTATCTCATTTATTTTATGGACATCCACAAAAACCATAACACAATATAGCATTTATATAGAAGCAATATAACTTAAATGATCAACATGATAATTCATCTATTTTATAACGACTCCATTATTATACAAGTACCAATTCTAGAGTGACCAAAGGCTCATGAAACCGTTCAACAGACTCCAACATTATGATAGGTAACCAATGATTCCCTAAGAATTATGAGGTAGATATGTGCCCTGAATGTAGTGTAGATGTGTGTGTATCAAAATTGTGAACTACCCCCCATGTGCATGTCGTTACTCTGAGAACATGAAATACATATCGACGAGGAAAAGCAAGAGTGAGTAAGCTATATCCTAAGAAAAATACAAATCCGAGCCGAAACAAAGAGCATACACCTTCTGAAGGAAAAATCAAATAAAACCGTAAAGTATAAAGTTTATAGAGTTGGAAAATTCTAGATTTACTCTATTAATAACTTCAACAACCTCACATAATAGTTAATCATGTGAATTACTCATCGACTTAGCTCAAGATCATTATTTGAGTAGGTACATAAGAACTTAATTCATTGTCTGCGCTGAAGTAGTAACATGTAACTTTCTCCATGTCCTGGCATAAAATAGAAATCTTAAGAATAGTTCAAGGTATAAATAATAAAAGCAACCAACAACAACAACACAAGTAGAAAGCTAGCGACAACCGACCATAACATATGTGGCTTGTATGCACTTGCCTTACAGACGTTCAAACTAAAGAACTACCCAGTTCCTATAGTTTCTAAACCTAGCGATGAAGCAACTTCAGACACGCGTGGCGTGACGACGACTAGTCACAGCCATGACGGAGTAGCTAGCTTCTACAACTGGCGGAACCCTAGGCAAAAATGGTAGCTACATCTATATGTTTAAGAGAGTTTGGTGCGTATGGAGGACAGGACTAAGCGTACACAGTCAAGTTTAAGGTTTCATGAGGCAAAGCTGATGGTGCTGACGTGGAGCACTTCGTTGGAAATTCCAAGAGCAAGGTGTGATGAGCACAGAAGCAAGTATTTCCTCAGTAGAGACTGAGGTTATCGAACCAGAAGGAGGAAGGAAATGTCACACAGGTGTTGCAAGAAACGCGGAGACCTGCACAACAGACATCTGGCACTGTGGTAACTTGTTAATAGGTTAGTACCAGAAAACATATAAAAAGCACCTGAAAGTGTAGACAAGCAAAGCAAAGTAGATACTAAACTAGCATGAAGCATCAAAAATTATAGATACGTTTCTGACGTATCAAGCATCCCAAGCTTAACTCCTGCTCGTCCTCGAGTAGGTAAGTGATAAAAGAATAATTTTTGAGGTGACATGCACCCTCACAATAAAGATCCAACCATTTACAAGCATTGAAAGCTGGGATCAAAGAACTCTAAACATGTGCAAAAAAGATGGAGTTCTAACGATAGGACAAAGTAACTATGCATGCAACATGACAAGCTACAAACAAAGATCATGAATAACCTGCATTGAAAAACGTTTGTTTGTTTCACATACAGAAAACATAGCATAGTGGCAATCAACTTGTCCCTCATACAATAGCAATATAGATGCATATGACACCTTAAAAGTTCACAAGGGTGACTAGAAACAAATAGCACAAGAACAAGTAATAACACAATATGCATCAATCAATAAGCTTTGGAACACTGCACACATAATAACAACTATGCTCTCTTAATGGTGCCTAAAGGTAGAAGGTGGAGACTCAATAGTGGTGGAAGAAATGTCTTTTTGTAAAGGAAGCAGGGATTACAAGTTTCAAAAAGAGCTTCCAAAAATTATGGTACTTGTTAGCTTTCAGCCCTCATTGCCCCTATCATAAGCATCTTGAAGTGATTAAGGTTAAAGTGACAAAGATGGAGTATATGCTTGACAAAGTATAAGTTGGCAATCTCAAGTCCCTTGAATACGAGGATCACACCTCATGCATACTCAACTTTGGGCTTATGTAAGTTCTTGTCATTGTAAGTATTTGCATATCATTGACAACCGCCAACGGTGTACCCTTTGCACATGGTAAAGGAGCTTTCCCATAACCAAAATGACAAGGCAAGCAGACAATGAGCATCTCAACAATCTTTTTATTTACTATGTGCATAGCTTTTTTTTGAGGATGCTTCATAGATGGCTCACTATGGTGGTGCTGCAAGTTTCCACCATGATTAGGCATGGCTTAGGCTAGTGGCCCAGGCGTTTCTCTAACACAAGATACAAACTCCATGGACTTACAAGTTCCCTCTTTGTTTCACACCGGTGACATCCATAGACAAAAGAACATGATATCAATTGAGTATAAAGTACAAGTGCAGTGTTGAAAACGTTCCCCATGACAGCACGGTTCTGTTAATTCCAACGTATAAGTGCAATCATATACAACAAAGATGTCACAATGGTTCAAGTTTATTAGGGGCAAAGAATATGAAGTGTGCCATCAAGTTGAGGGCTTTAATCACTAAGTTTTCACATAACAAATTAGTTTTTAACTGGAAGATAGCTGAAAACAAGAATATACTTGGAATGGTATAACACACCATGCATAAGAGTTTATAGTGGATAATTTGGAATAAATTGGTTTCTTGGGAGTTGGAGGCATGAGTAGAACTCACTCATACAAGTGGAGGCTAGCAAAAGGCTGGGAGCAACCAACTAAGAGAGCAATAATGGCCATAATCATGCAGTGCAACAAAGCATTACTAATCAAAGCATAGAGTGGTACTACAAGTCAAGGACTAAATGATCATAGAGGCTATGGTAACTTGTTCATAGTCATAACATGGTGTGAGCATGTGCCAAGTCAACCCAAACAAAGCATCAAAGGAGAATACCACAATACTATGCTTTTGCATGCTAAAACAACGCATAATTTATTCAAGGCACACTAAGAAATCTCAATTATTCGGAACTAGACATGCTACAACAATAATCACTAAGCATAAGGTCAAAACAACACCTAGCATGTCATGCTAGGGTCTAAGTCACAGTCAATGCAAGCTCCTCTTGCACTTCAAGCATGAACTTACTACTCCTTTCCAACACCAAGCAACTTATTTGCAAAACAACACAGCGAGAATGAGGGTCCAAACTACTTTATTCCAGCAAACTAAACAACCTAACCAAAGCAAACAAAAACTAAGACGCTCCAAGAACAACACAACTGTGCATGAAACAATAAAGTGTCTAGACAGACCAGAGCTTTTTATTGATGAAGAAGGGGATGCCTTGGGCATCCCCAAGCTTTGACGCTTGTACCTCTTGAATATTTCTTGGGGTGATACCGGGGTGGCATCCCCAATCTTTGCTTTTGTCCATTCTTCATATCATTGCATCATTCTCTCTCTACACCTGAAATTTTTCCTTCATACAAAACTTCACACAATCTTCATTAGCAACATTAGTGTATTCAAAAGATATTAGACCTCTGGCAAAGCTTTGGAACAACAAGGATTTTCACTAAAAACACAAGATACTGTAGTAACTCCTTCAAAAAGCTCAATTCTCCTAAAGAGAACTCAAAAAGGAATCAATAAGAAGCAAATACAAATAATGGCAGAAATCTGTCAAAACAGACCAGCAGGAAGAAACCATTTTTTTCGAACATCTTCTGTTGCTCAAATAAAAAAGTGTTGAACTATCAAAAGTTATCTAACATACTAGGGGATTTATTCGTAAATTTTGATCTCAATCCGAGTTACAAAGACTCACGAATTTTTTTGGTGGAGGACAGAAATCTGTTTTGGGACAGCAATTCCCCAAATCTTACTTCCCTCTCATTGGAGGTCATTCTTGGCACAAAAAGCAAACAAAAAGGATAAGGAGAGGTCATTACTTAAGTAATAACTTCCAAGACTCAAGAAAACTCTTGTGTTATCTCCCAACAAGTACTTTTCTTTAATGCCTTTAAGTTAGGCATAAGAAGCAAGAAATCAAGTATTTTCAAATGAGGAAGCATTAACATCAAACCTTGCTTTCAAAGGAGGATCAAAAGGCAACTTCTCTATCCTCATAGGGAAGTGCTCAATACCTTTCTTTTAATGGAAATTGATATTTAATGGTGCCTTCTTTCATATTAATGATGGCACCAACAATTCTAATAAAAGGTCTTCCCAAAGTAATAGGACAAGAAGCATTGTATTCAACACCCAAACACATAGAAATCAACAGGGACATAAGCATTGTGAACCATGATGAGAACATCATTAATACTCCCCATTAGTTTCTTCTTAGCATTATCATCAAGTGGAACATCCAAATAACAATCTTGCAAAGGTGCCAAATCAAGCATTTCATAAATATTCCTAGGAATAATAGAGACACTAGAACCAAGATCACATAAAGCTTTGAGATCAAAGTCATTCACTTGCATATTAGTAATGAGTTCCCAACTATCTTCTACTTTCCTAGGAATAGAAGCTTTGTGTTTTAACTTCTCTTCCTTAATCTTAACAAGAGCATCTGTAATGTGTTTGGTGAAAGCAACATGCATATCACTAGCATCAGGAATTCCAGCAAGCTTTTGCAGGAACAGAATCACTTAAGAAATATTGCAACCATCTATATCAAACTCAAACTTAGCATCACTAGTAGTAGACTCATTAGGCTTAGGCATTGTAGGAGGAGGGATAATGAATTCTTGTGGCTTAGTGGTGATGGTGCACACACTATTATTTCTATCAATTTCATCTTCCCTTTCCCACCTAGCATGAAGTTGAGCTAACAGCCTAATATTGTCATCAATAGTAACTTGTATGGCATGAGCAGTACCAAATGTATTTTACATAGTTTTAGGTGTGGCAGCCATTTTATTAATCAAGGAGGACTGAGTTCAGACAAAGAGGATATATTTTTCTCAACATTTAAAAGCTTTTCCTCTATAGTCTTATTGGAAGTGGTTTGTTTACTAATAAAGTCCTTGAGCATGACTTCAAGTTCAGAGAGGGCACTTCTAGCATTATTGTAAGAGCTTCCATAGGAATTGCCATTATTAGGAGGATAAGGCCTATAATTGTTGTTGCTACCAAAATTATTCCTATAGGCATTGTTGTTGAAATTGTTGTTTCTAATGAAGTTCACATCAACTTGATCTTCTTGAGCAACCAAAGAGGCTAAGGGAAAACTATTAGGATCTAAAGAAGCTTTACCATTAACAAGCATATCCATAATTACATCAATCTTTTCACTCAAAGAGGAAGTTTTCTCAACAAAATTTACCTTCTTACCATGTGGAGCTCTCTCAACATGCCATTCAGAGTAGTTAACCATCATATTATCAAGGATCCTTGTTGCAGCACCCAAAGTGAGGCCCATGAAGTTACCTCCAGCAGCAGAATCCAGCAGATTTCTTGAGGAGAAGTTTAAACCTGCATAAAAAGTCTGGATAATCATCCAAGAAGTGAGTCCATGAGTAGGGTAATTCTTAACCAAAGATTTCATTCTTTCCCATACTGGAGCAACATGTTCACTATCAAGTTGTTTAAATTTCATAATGTCACTTCTCATAGATATAATCTTAGCAGGAGGATAATACTTTCCAATAAAAGCATCTTTGCACTTAGTCCAATAATCAATACTATTTATAGGCAAAGAAAGAAACTATTCTTTAGCTTTTCCTCTCAAGGAGAAAGGAAAAATCTTGAGCATAATAATATCTCCATCTACATCCTTATACTTTTGCATCTCACAAAGTTCAATAAAGCTATTAAGATGGGCAGCAGGATCATCAGTACTAGCACCAGAAAATTTCTCTCTCATCACAATATTTAACAAAGCAGGCTTAATTTCATAAAAGGTAGCATTAGGAGCAGGTGGAGCAATGTGAGTGCTTAGGAAATCATTGTTGTTGGTGCTAGTGAAGTCACACAACTTAGTATTCTCAGCAGAGTTCATTTTGGCAAAGGTGGGCAAGCCAAAAATAGCAGCACCAGCTAGAGCAGGAACTAATTTTTTTTGTGTTTTTGAATAAAGAAAGCAAACCAAACTAGACTATTTTTTTGGTTTTTTTTGAAAAGAGGCAAACAAAACAAATAAAACTAAAAACAAAGTAAATAGAAAGGAAGTGAAGGACTCCGCTTGTGAAGACGTCCTTAGCCTCCCCGACACCGGCGCTAGAAAACTTGTTAATGGTGCTGACGTGGAGCACTTCGTTGGAAACCCCAAGAGCAAGGTGTGATGAGCACAGTAGCAAGTCTTCCCTCAGTAGAGACCGAGGTTATCGAACCAGAAGGAGGAAGGAAACGTCACACAGGTGTTGCAAGCAACGTGGAGACCTGCACAACTAAAACTCAATACTTTGACCCAACAAATCAGTGATGTTGTCAAGCTCACCGGTTTGCTATAACAAAGGACTAAATGTACCGTGTGGAAGGTAATGGTGGTTTGGAGCAATTAAACAAGTAACAGTGGGAGATGCATCAATGGTAAAGATTGGACCGGGGTCCATAGTTCACTAGAGGTGCTCTCCTTAGATAAACAACATGGCATGAAGGGTAAGCAAATTACAGCAGGGCAATTGACAGGAACTCAGCAAGGCATAACAATGCAATTACTAGTCAGAAAGATCCTATGAGATTCGATTGGGCAATACAACAAGATACATAGACCGCTATCCAACTGCATCTATGACTAGAAGTCCACCTTTAGGTTATCATCCGAACCCCCTCCAGTATTAAGTTGAAAGCAACAAACAACTGCTTTAAGCAAAGTGTGTAAGGTAAACAGTCCACATGTTCCATGAACAAGAGACCGTTGTTTTCTCCCTAGTAGCAACATCACATCTACAACCGAATAGATTATTGTCACTTCCCTTGAAAACTAGGGGCATGAACCCACTATCAAGCATAAATACCCCCTCTTGGAGTCAGTAGCAACTACTTGGCCAAGATAGCTACTAACAACGGAGAGCATGCAAGATCATAAACAACATAGACATGATAGAATTATAAAGACAAAACCATTAATCAAACCAACATAATAATCTCAATATCCATCGGATCCCCGCAAACACAACATGCATGATTACAAATATATTAGATCTTGATCATGAACGGAGCTCACAAGATCTATACATGAATGCACAAAGAGGATATACAACCATCTAGGTACTACATGGACCCATAGTCCAAGGTGGAACTACTCACGCATCATACCGGAGAGAAGGCCTCCGGGATGATCTCTCCTCCGGCAGAGTGCCAGGAAGAACTTCAGATCCCCCCGATCTACGGACGATGGTGGCGGCGGCTATAGACGGTTTCGTGGAGATTTGATCGGGTGCTTAGGATTTCTGCATCGGGAGCTTCTTATAGACGAAGGGGGAGGCCGAGGAGGCGAACAGGGGGGTCAAACCCTACCTAGGCGCGGGCCCACCCCTGGCCGCGCCTGAGGGGGGTTTGGACACCCTGGCATGCTTCATCGTCTCCCCTCTGGACTTCTTGTTCCCCACGGAAAGTAATTGACTTTGCCGTTTGTCCAGTCTAATTCTGAGAATATTTCTTTACTAACTGTTCTGAAACCAAAAACAGCAGAAAACATGCATCTGGCACTGTGGCAACTTGTTACTAGGTTAGTACCAGAAAACATGTAAAAAACACCTCAAAGTGTAGACAAGCAAAACAAAGTAGATACTAAACTAGAATGAAGCATTAAAAATTATAGATACGTTTCCGACGTATCAAAAGCCTCCACAATATCTTGTATATATAAAAGGGACCAACCTACATAGTTACAATTACAACAAGACAAGTATACGTATACAACATGTATACAAGACCGTTTCCAACACACACCCTTAATCTGAACTACTACTACATACAAGATTCAGATTGGACCGAAAACCCTCTAACATCTGTCAGGTGGCTGATTTAGTAAATACATCAGCCAATTGATTATTAGTCGAGATAAATCTGAAATCCAGCGCGCATGCAGCAACTCGTTTCCGCACAAAATGGAAATCGATCTCGATGTGCTTGGTCCGAGAGTGAAAGACAGGATTAGCAGTCAGATAAGTAGCCCCAAAATTATCACACCATAAAATAGGTGCTCGCTACCGTGATACACCGAGTTCCTTTAGAACCGACTCAACCCACATGGACTCGGCATCGCCATTCACCAGCGCCTTGTATTCAGCCTCGGTACTAGATCTCGAGACGGTAGGCCGCTTCTTCGAACTCCAGGAGACAAGGTTCGGTCCAACAAACACAGAAAAACCACCAGTGGATCGTCTGTCATCAACACAACCTGTCCAGTCTGCATCCGTGAATATGCTAACACCGGTGGAATTAGACTTGCGAATCTGCAGTCCTGTATCCAGCGTACCTTCGACATATCTCAAAATACGCTTAACAGGTTTCCAATGAACCTTAGTCGGCTGAGAGAGAAACTAGCACACCTTGTTCACAACAAAAGAAATATATGGGCGAGTGAGCGTCAAGTACTGAAGTGCTCCAACCACACTGTGATACCGGAAAGAATCATCAGCACTAAGAAGAGCACCAGACTCACGAGACAATGGCTCTTTCATGACAAGCGGAGTGGAAGTGGCTTGCAATTCTCCATATTGACTCGATGAAGGAGATCAAGTGCATACTTTCGCCGAGTCAATGTCATGCCCCCTGAATGGAAGGACGCTTCCAATCCAAGAAAGTACTCCAGCTTGGCCAAATCCTTGATAGGAAAACTTGCTGCCAGGGATTGTACCAGAAGATCCACCATGGCAGGAGAAGAGCCAGCAATGACAATGTCATCGACATAAACAAGCATGTAAATCTGAGCAATAGCTCGAGAGAAGATGAACAATGATGTATCCGCCTTGGAGGCAATAAACCCAAGCTGAAGAAGTAACTGACTCAGCCGGGCATACCAGGCACACAGGGACTGCTTGAGGCCATAGAGGGACCGCTGCATCTTGCAGACATGCGAGGGGAAGCGGGCATCCTTAAAACCAGGAGGCTGCTGCATATAGACATCTTCACCCAAGTATCCATGGAGAAAGGCATTACTGACATCCACCTGACGAAGAGTCCAACCATGGGACACTGCAAGAGAGAGCACCAAACGAACAATGGCTGGCTTGACAACTGGGCTGAAGGTATCACCATAATCTATACCATGCTGCTGAGTAAATCCACGGGCGACCAGGCGTGCTTTATGCTTGTGAATCGACCGATGGTGTTTGGTCTTGAAGATCCATTTGCTGCCAACAATATTAACTCCAGCTGGGCGAGGCACCAAAGTCCAGGTGTGAGTATCGGGAAGAGCAGCGAGCTCCTCAGCCATCGCCGCATGCCACGCCGGCTCCCGAAGAGCATCCCGATGTGAGGTGGCAGCGGCAAAAAACGCACGACGGCTGGGGTGATATCGGACAGTGCCATCGTGGTAAGTCTTCTCACGCCGTATATGGTCTCGATTACGAGTGACCAAGCCATGTACGGGGGCAGGCGCCGGAGCCTCCAACGAACCAGGAGGCGGTTTAGCCAAGGGCGTCGCGGCCAGGGGCTCTGAGGGCTCCCCAGCAGAGGGCGATGCGGGCTGGCGGGAGGGACTGGGCTGGGCCGACGCATCAGGCGGCGTCCCCACGGGCTCGGGAGGCCTAGTGCGAGAAGACATGGGCGCGGAGGCGGGCGATGTTGGCGCATCGGAAGACGCGCCCGAGCCATGCACGTCGATCATGTCGACGTTGCTGGTGTCCGTAGTCGCAGCGCCAGGGGCCGTCGAAGGTATCTGAGACGACATCAAATAAATATCGCCTGACACAGGCGGGTTAGGAGACAAATAGGACATGTCATATTTACGCACAGGTACATCCGGAACCGGTTCATCCATAGGAAAAGATAGAGCATGCTCAAGATCGGTGATATCAACGGAAACTTCGGGACTAGAGAAGGGAAAAACGTTCTCGTCGAACACAACATCGCGAGAAATATAAATCCTTCCCGTAACACGATCGTGGAGTAAAGCCTCCACAATATCTCGTATATATAAAAGAAACCAAGAGTTACAATTACAACATGACAAGTACACGTATACAACACGTATACGAGACCATTTCCAACATGCACGTTTTCTTAAATCACAAATAAAATAAAGTTAATCCTATAACTCATCCAATGGCAATAAAATTTCAAGTTTGACAAACTTAATTTTTTTATATTAACTTGATGAGACGAACCCAACCACGATCTCAGATTTTCCACTCGACTTATGGTTAAAACTTCATTCAACCTTTTCATCTTTTTTTGACGAAAATCAACCTTTTCATGTGACGTAAAATAAATGTTCATGGTTTCAGGCGTATTATAGTGTTGGTTATTTGTGGACCGAATGAGTTACAATACTAAGATGATAAATTGCATATCACACTATCCATGTAGGGAATTAGAGCAACTCCAAGTGCCCGCGTATTTCGGACAACAATTCTGTCTGAATCGATATGTTTGCGTGGGATCCCAGACAGCTTCGAGACCCATGCGCTCGTGGTGTCTCACTGCGGGCGGCTGTGCACCCAACAACTGCCCGCAAAAAAATCCACAAAAAAATGAAAACATAATAAATATATATATATATACAATTTACATGATATATTATCAACATATAGATAATGAGGAATTAGTCCTCTTGAAGTTGCGGTGGCAGCCAGCGGCGGCCTAGTCCTCGCCGATGATGATGAAGACATGCAGCGGACGCCATACTCCTATGGTCAGAGGTGGAGGCGGCAGTGTCTCAGCATGAGGGGCCACCGACGGTGTAGCCGCCATGTGTGTGGACTCCTCCATGGCTTTGTGGTGGCCAGCCCACTTGGCCTCCTCCTCCTGCCGGGAGAGCTCGATGGCGGCGAGGACATGCTCCTCCTCCATCATCTCTTGGTCCTGCGCCGCCTCCTCCTTGACAAAGTAGCGGGTGTCGGGCAAGAACAGTGGCAGTGGATGCACGTACTATGTGGACACACCATGGTACTAGGACCTGTTCGGCTGCCCAGGCTCTAGGGTAGGGAATGCCCACCCCGCCCACTCCTCTGGTTGCTACTCGAAGCCGAGTAGTCCTTCTCATCTGGAGGCAGCGGTGGGTCCTTCTTTGAATCGAAGGCCTCGTAGTCCTCATCGCCATCGTCGAGTACCACTAGGTGGGCCTCGCCCCGAGCATCGTGCTTGGACTCAAACCAACTCTTCCATAGTGGTGAGTCGATGTTGTAAGCAGGGTCTGGCTGTAGGTCCGGTGGGAAGAAGGCCCAACGCCGGAGGATTTCGCGGATGTGGGACGGGTCGGTCGCCAGAATGGTGGGCACTGGCACGTGTCTCGTTTAGATGCCACCAGTGGGGCAGGTGGATATTTTTCCAAGGCAGTGGCTGGCCTAGCTTAGGGAACTGTCGCGCCACCTCCAGTTTGATGTACACTCGGTGCTCAGAGCCGGGCTACGGAGGCGGACACAATGTCATTGGCGCCGACCATGGAGGCGAGGACACAGAGAAACAACGATCTTTGCCGATGTGGCGCCGCTGCTGCGGCGGGAGGACCCTGCCTCTTGGTCGTTGCGGCTAGGGTTGCCGAACCATCCCTTGCCACCTCCATTCGCCATTGGAGGCCGAGGGTTTAGTTAGGATTTCTACTGTGCGCACTTGGGGGTGGAAGCTTCAAGTGGGGGACTAGCAGGCCGATCCATAGATTTTGGGGGCCTTAGGGCAAAACGACACCAAATACCCATCGTTTAAAGTGGCAAAGAGTTTCATTGAGTCGCGGGGGTGGGGGAAATGGCCCCCCCTATTTAAAAAATTGCTTAAATACATCTTTCATTTTTATGATACTTTTTAGTAGTACTTAATGTTTAAGCGTAATTAGCGTTCTTAGGTCTCTAAACAATTATATAATCCATACATATGATAGATCCGTGACCTTTGGAATTTCGGTGAAGACATTTCAAACTACTCATTTTTATTGATCGGGCAAACTATTTACCATGATATTTATTTCCATCAATTGCTCTTATATACACGTGTATATACATATGTACCTCTACACAGAACAAAATTTTGGAGTGTTTTTTCTTGAAAGTGAGATCAAAGTAAAGATATAGTAAAAAGTATCTTGGGCCGTCTATATTTTCTAGAATTATTCATCCTTTTTGGTTTCAGATAGTAGAAGAAAAATATAGTTATACATATAAGGCTCTTACCTCCTTGACCCAGGGGGACCGCCCCTCTGCCCTGTCCTATGGGCCATCCCGAGGGACTAGGAGTGTGGACGGATAGCAACTGTGGACAATGCTGGTCCCTCACTAAAAAGGATATGAGTGGTTGGTAGACCACGTCGCTTCCTCTACCCTCTCGCTGACGAGTGGCCCTCGTGATGACCAGGGGAGACATGACACAATTGGACGGAGAACCAGTGGAGTTGCCCTTAATCCCAAGAAAGTAGCGAATTATAATGATTTAAATAGTAGACTAGTAGTAGTCAACATCTAAGATGGCATCCGATTGGTCTCATGTACAAAGACTTCGAGGACGGAATGACTAGCATAATCAAGCTCATAAAAAATGGTCTTGGAGGACGGAATGACTAGCATAATCAAGATCATAAAAAATGGCCTTATACAAATAGTTTACAATGACTAGTTAGCCATGAAATACAAAACTAGAGCTAAGAACTACAAAACCATAAAAGCACTTAGCACCCCAGGTTCTTGCAATACAACAAGACATGTAGTCTTTATAGATTATGCATGGGATTTTGTGTGCATGACTTAAACTATTGTTTTTTCAAAATTCTAGATCCAAATATATCCTACTATTTTAGTTTTATTATTAGTTATCATCCTTAAATAATGGGCCTAATTTTGTTGGCTAACATCATTTAGGTGGTTTAGTTGGATTTATGAAACTAGAAATAGTTTATTTCTTATGTACAAAATTAAACTGCAACCAGGACAAACTTAGCTCAGTTTTGGCCATGTCATTTTCTCTTCCTATATATTTCATAGATAGGGCCTTTGGTTATCTTCACTAGTTAGTTTTACTAGGCCAAATCCCTTGGATGCACTACCATCATCATGGTGGTCGGTAACCGAGCTGAGGCTTTGTATATTTCGTGGATGCAGACACTATATCTACTAGAGGTAACTTGTGTTTTCTCATCTAGCCTTAATATGTCATGGTAGAGTGAGAAGATGGCTATTAAATTAAGCCATTTCTATTGTAATTTGATCTAGGTTGATTATAGTATGTTCTATGTGAGGTTTTTGTACATTTACGATAGTAATGGTTTGTTTAGTATTAACTAGTGTGCACACGTAATACAATAATTATATCCTTCAAGCATTCTTTCATTTGAATTAACATGGAAAGTATGTGTTATGTCATGAAACGTAATACTCGAATTACAATATTATATATATGTGAATTCTAGACTAGGTGTTCCTTATTGATGTTTGTAGGATGGTGTATGTTATGATAATTATCTATGCATTTTAAACATGTGTTGTATATTCACAACAACATTGACTCTTCTCACTTCGGGTAGTGACTTAAGTTTGAGTTGTCCATTATAATGAATTGGGTATAGGGGTTTTTACGTAGTCCAAGTATATTTGTACTTATGTGCTTGTCATGTCAAAATAATACAAATACGATAACTATTACATCTCTTGATATTTATTCATATATAATGTGATGTGTCAAAAATAAGTAGGTTTACAATAAATTCAAGGAAAGTTTTGTATTCATAAAATGGTGCCTTTTTATGTTTATAACTATCCATGATGGTACTAATGGAGAATTTAGATGATGACTATGCGAATTTTGAGATTTTGTTTTATTTATAATTTAGTGGAGGCGTATTGGCATCTAGTTTACTTTGTCTCAAATGAATATTAAACTGGATTGTCATTCATTCTTGGTAGTCCTTTCGAAATTATATAAATTGATGCTTGTCTCATGTGCGTAGGTTACAAGTTTGGACTGGTTGTAGCTTATGCTATTAGTGGAACTAATAGTATTTAAATTATGACATTAAGTCCCCCATTGTTTGATATTCATTCTTGATATTTTACACACATACCTCATGGTTTTCAGTGGAATTTACATTGTTTGAACTATTTTTCTTAAGTCTTGCATTATTGTGAAATCCATCAAAGTCTTGCAAACAAAATAGTTTATTCCTTAAATAATCTAAACAAAATATTAAACCTAATGGAAATTTAAATATTATATTTCCTCAATACATCCATCAAATAGAGAATTGGCATCTAAGTCCTCCAAACCATGCAACGATATCAACATCGTTTCCAACCAAAAAACGATGGTGGGACATAAGTCAACCCATCACATTACATTTTATTTCCCAAGTAATAAGCATCCATCCCTAGGAGATATCAATGTGGTGTGACTGGTTACAAGTAGCATCCGCAGATTTATCACAGCCAATGATTTCTTTGACATCAAACTCATGAATACCAGTGTAAAGAAATTGTGTAGACGCCTCCACAATATGATGAAAGATTGGGTTAGGGATTGTGTAGTTCTGTGTTTTCTACACTATGTTGTAAGGATTCTCATAGTTTTGAAGGTGTGGCTGAAGTGGCGTAGGTAACTCTTGTACCTGCTCATAAATCGGTTGAAGGAGAGATGTCGATTGGAGTGCCAAATGTGTTGATGTGGGCTTGAATATTTGTGGTACATGTATTGGGAAATGTGGTCCCCATGTATGTTGTTGTATTGTTGGTACTATAATCTGAGGAAACACTTGAGGTGGGGGATGATGAGATGCCAACAATTGAGATGATGAATGAATTGTCTTCAAGCGATCCCATGATGGGTCTCCTAGAGAAATCAGGTTTTGTGGAATGGTAGGACCATCAATGTTTGGTCCATGACCATTATTTAGTGGAGGCAGTCGATGTTTAATGTCCTCATGGAATCGCATGAGCTCATGGTAGAGCTTGTTCAGATCTTCAAGACTGAGATCTTCTTCCTTGGAAAAGATATGGTTTGCTATCATACCTGGGTTCTCCTCTTGGATATTCTTGATATGTTGGAGGGAAAGTTTTACTCTCTCCTCCATCCTTGCATTATCTGTCTCCACTCGATTCACCTCAGTATGCAATGATGCAACCCTTGCATTTTTTGCCTCATCAATGAATGGCTCGATAGGTGGACCTTCTGATAGGAATGCATCGATAATGGGTTCCACCGATGGTGTCCCGAATGAATGCATATTCCCATTGTTATTCTCTAGGATGACAACAACCCTCGCGCCTGTGAGGACGGAGAGGTCATTAGCACGTTTGTACAAACCATTACGCCGCTTGGAGAACGTGGTGTTGCGCTCTTTGTTGTTCTCTATGTAAACTATACCCAACCGCTTCTCTCGCCTCAACATACTCAAATGCAAAACTAGAGAGCTTATTATTACTGGGAATACCAAGCTACACGGATCTATGAAAAGATAGACTATTTCCCATGCTATTGGCTAAGTACAGGTTGTGGGAGATATGAGGAGATAATATGCCATTATATACTAAGATAAGGGATATAAATTTAATATCACCCTGATGATCCTAAATCTCGTGTATTTATTATTCAAGGTATTAATTACTACCAAAATTTGGTGGAAAATAATTCCTTTATTGCGTGGACAGGATGGGTCGGCTTGTCCTATGCATTTATGAACTAATGTCAGAGAAAGTTTGACGCTTATTATTATATTTGTTATAAATGTTACCTTGCCATTCTTATCATGCAAATTAATTAAGATCCAAAATTATACTTGTTTCTATATGACTAGAGTTAAAACCATTCAGTCTCTAATGAGCACTAAATGTTCACTTAACAATCTCCCAAACTTATGCATATCATTAATTTTTACTATATATATCATATGTAATTGCATTCACATACTTATTCAGAATCACTACACATTTTAAATGCATGACCAATGTCTATCCAGTTTTTTTGGTTACTAGTTGCAACCATATTATTTTTTAATTGTTTTGATACAAATATTAAGCTAGCCTAATTAATCACGTCCTAATCTTCTAGTCACACACTTGTGATCTATATTGGCTATCATATACATAACAGTCTAGTAGAGGGTGGCGAACTTTTTCCGCGCTTCTATGCATGTATACTAGCTAGGCTTAGGATTATATCATATTGGGTTATGACTTTGGGGATATAGTATATGTTATATACTTGTTAGCCCACATCCATCCTTTCTAAGGAAGACCAACATGAAGATATTTATCAATGCTAGTTTTTTCTAACCTTTTTCATATTAGAAGCTCCACATAGTCTATAAAACATCGCTGTTTCCACATAGCATAATGTGTCGTGTACAACACACGTCTACAATATCCATAATATCTCAATGCCTTTTTTGTTTCCTTCTACAGACATCCCACTAGTATAAAACAGGCCTATAGTTCCGGTTTGTAAGGGCATTTAGTCTCGATTTTGCAACCAGGACCACGGAATCGGGACTAAAGTCCCGAATGTGCCACAAACCGGGACTAAAGATTTTTTTCCGATTTTCTTTTTCACTTTTTTTCAAAAAAAAATCAAATTATTTTTAACTTTTGAATTATCTGACTCGTTAATATATCTCTCTCTCGGTTAGAACATTTTTAACACTAACTATACTTAATCTTAGGTCAAATCGCAGACTTCCTGGTCGGTCACTCATCCTAGCACTAGTCCACTCCCAGCACGCTTAACTTCTCTGTTCCATCCGATGTCCTTGCGCAAAACCCATTAGTACCTTGTTGTTAACATTACCATATCAATCCTATTAGCTCATAACAATATGTCACACGTATTTATGTTTCGAAACTATAAAAAAAATAGCTAATAATAATATTTTAATCCAATGAAAGTAAAAAACTAGTTAAAATAATATTTTATTCATTTTTTTTGCCATTTATTCATTTAATATGGCATAAATAATATCTTTAAATCCGTAAATCAAAATTCGACAAATAATATATCCATTATTATCAAAAAAATGTGAGGAATCCAAATATGGCATAAATTTTTTCTAAAAAATATTAATTTTTAAATAACTTTTTTCCTTTTCGAATTTTAAAAATCTAAAAAATCCCAAACAGCCTAAGGCCGTCGAAATCAAACTCCAAATTTTTTTTCCGCACATTTTGATAGGTCGTATTTTTTTTTCCGACATAGTACGCAAAAGTTATAGCCGTTTGAAGTTTTCATGATACGATGTCGGAAAAAACGTATTTTAGTCCCGGTTGGTGTCTCAAACCGGAACTAAAGGTCCATCTTTAGTCCTGGTTTGTGTCTCTAACCGGGACTAAATGGTGTCGCTCGCGTCTGCACCCGTCTCCACCCCTTTAGTCCCGGTTTGATACCCATATAGTGTAGGCCTCCTAAACTACCAAGTAGATTGCATTAATACCTAATATGACATACCTCGTATATCCTTTTATTTGATTGTTGCCCAGCCTGCATGGGCATTATAACTCTGCTGGCTTTGTTATCTATTTTTTATTTCACATAAGGTCAAGAATGATACCTCTTGCAATTGTAGTGACACTTTCCTCTGTTAGATGTATATATCTGTATATTGTATTTCCCTAATATGTTAGGGGGCTTCCTGCATATTTGCCCTGTACATGTACTATATATTGTGGCATTTGGCCCCAGTGGAATATAACTTGTCTATTCCTAACATGGTATCAGAGCCGGTTTTAGGGTTCCCGTGCCCACCGGTCCTCTGCTTGTAATCGTCGCCGCCGTCAGCTCGCCCTGGCCTCCGCCGGTTCCCGTTCTGAACGCTTGCGTCGCTGCCGCCGCCTCCACCGATCTACACCGCTTCTGCTACCGAACCGATCTACACCCACCTGATGCATCCCTGCTGCCGATAGGGTCCCGCATGCGGTCGATCTACACCTGCGATCTGACCCCCTGCCGGCCACCCGTCATTGACCGGCCGGGGTCCGCCCGCACATGGTCGATCTGCTTCTCTTGGCCGTCCTCTGTACCCCACTTGGCCGCTGTTCCCTGCTGTCCCGACCGTCCTTTGCTTCTTTGTATCTACACACATACACACCCCTGCCGCCGACTTTTCTCACCCGGTCGCATTTGACCCACTGCCTCCCGCTGTCCCTGACTGGCCGAGGCCACCGCTTGCAGCGTGCCCACGCGCCCACCGCCCACTCCTCTGCCTGCGGCGCGAGGGCCCACGCGCCGCGCTATCGGTCTGCTTCTCTTCATCGTCTGCTGTCCCGTCTGATGGCCCGCTGACTCGACGAGATCGGCTCTGATCCAGCCATTTCTTTTTCGTCAGATCTGAGAGTTAAAAAAAAGCGATATGTCTTCTTCCTCGGGTTATGTTGCGATTCCTCGCTGCCCGGTGATCTTCAATGGCGTGAATTACCCTTATTTCGCTGCCTTTATGCGCGTCCACATGCGCGGTCTCCGTCTTTGGGGTGTGCTCTCCAGCGAGGTCTCCTGTCCGCCGTGCCCCCTGCTCCTATGGCTCCTCTTCCACCGACGCCGATTGTTCTCGGCGCTGATGCTTCTCAGGAGGCCAAGGATGCTGCTCAGAGTGCTGATGATAGTGCTATTGCTTCTTATGACCTGAAGTTCAAGCAGTACTCTTCTGATCTTGAGGCCTATCGACACGCTCTGACTGCTTACACTCAGTGGGTTGATGAGGATGCTCGTGCTGCTGCTGTTCTCACCTCTAGTGTTCTGCCCCAGTATGCTGCTGAGTTCATGAGTCTCCCTACTGTTGCCGCTCAGTGGGCCCATCTTCGTCAGCGCTATCAGCCGTCTGGGGATGCTCTTTACCTGTCTGTGGTTCACCAGGAGCATGATCTCCAGCAGGGTGATTCCACTATTGATGATTTCTACACTCAGAGTGCTGCTATCTGGCGTCAGCTTGATTCTCTTTGTGCTGCTGTTTTTGGCACATGCTCGTGCTGCCAGATTGTGTGCTCGGATTTGGAGTTTCACCGCATCTATGAGTTCTTATCTCGGCTTCGCCAGGATTTTAAGCCCCGCGCGTGCTCAGCTGAATGCTCGTGGTCGTGTTCCGCTTTCTGAGGTGTTGTCTGAGCTTCAGGCTGAGGAGACCCGTCTCCGTGGTGCTGATCTTCTTGCGGCTCCCTCTGTGCTTGCTACTCGTGGTCCCACTATGCCATCTGCTCCCTTGACTCAGCCACGGTCCTCTGTGCCGCCGCCGATACTACCCACTTCTCCAGGTCACGGTCAGAGTCAGCAGCATCAGTTTCAGGGTCAGAGTCAGCATCAGTAGCTTCAGGGCCAGAGTCAGCACCAGCAGGCTCGTGGTCAGGGTCGCCGTGGTTCTCTTCGTCACTGCTCTTACTGTAACAAGGATGGCCACACTTGGGACACTTGTTATACACGGGATCCCAGTTTACGTCAGCAGCACCAGGCTCGTGGGCCGTCAGCTCCTTCTGGCTCTTCAGCAGTTGCTCTCTCTGATCAGGACATTATCAGGAGTCTTCGCGGTCTTCTTGCTGCTACGGGCTCTTCTTCGACAGACACTGCTGGTTCTGTGACTGATTCTTCAGGCACTACACAACCACCACCTTCTACACAGTCAGGTACGTCCCCATGGTATCTGGATTCTGGAGCTTCTTTTCATATGACCTCGGAGTCTTATTTTCTGTCCGCTCTTCGTTCTCTCCCTTCTCCTGTCCATGTTTTTACAGCTGATGGTACCTCTCTTCCTGTTCCTAGTTGGGGCACTCTTTCTACTTCTTATTTTTCTGTTCCTGATATCTCTCATGTCCCTCTTCTTAAGATGAATCTGTTCTCTGCTAGCCAACTTACTGACTCTGGTTGTCGCGTCATTCTTGATGCTGATTCTTGTGTTGTCCAGGACCGTCGCACGCAGGCCCTGGTTGGAGATGGCCCTCGCAGTCGTGACTCTTCAGGACTTTGGGAGTTAGACTGGCTTCGTGTTCCCTCCGCTGCCACTTCATCTGCCAGTTCTTCTCCGGCTGTCGCCTCTGCTACCAGCTCCTTTCAGCAGTGGCATCATCGTCTTGGTCACCTTTGTGGCTCGCGTCTGTCGTCTTTAGTTCATCGTGGTCTTCTGGGGTCTGTCTCAGGAGATGGGTCTTTACATTGTCAGGGCTGTAGGTTGGGTAAACAGATTCAGCTTCCCTATCCTACTAGCGCGTCTGTATCTCAGCGACCTTTTGATTTAGTTCATTCGGATGTTTGGGGTCTGGCTCCTTTCGCTTCGAAAGGGGGCCATCACTACTATATTTTATTCATCGATGATTTCTCTCGGTACACTTGCTTGTATTTTATGCGCTCTCGTAGTGAAGTGCTCTCCATATATCAGCGTTTTGCAGCCATGGTCCATACTCAATATTCTACCCCCATTCGTGTGTTTCGTGCTGATTCTGCTGGTGAGTATATCTCCCAGATGTTGCGAGGTGTTCTTGCTGAGCAGGGCACCCTTGCTCAGTTCTCCTGTCCTGGCGCACATGCTCAGAATGGCATTGCTGAGCGTAAGCATCGCCATATTCTTGAGACCACTCGTGCCATGATGATTGCTTCTTCTCTTCCTCCACATTTCTGGGCTGAGGCTGTCGCTACGTCGGCTTACCTCATCAATATTCAGCCTTCTGCCGCTCTGCAGGGTGGCATCCCTCTTGAGCGCCTATCTGGACAGTCTCCAGACTATTCTATGCTTTGCTTGTTTGGTTGTGTTTTCTATGTTCTCCTTGTTGGAGATATGCCCAAGAGGCAATATTAAATATAGTTATTATTATATCTTTGTGTTTATGATAAATGTTTACATTCATGCTAAATAGTATTAACAAGGAAACATTGATACTTGTGTGATTTGTAAACTTAATTTGAAGTCCCTAGTATAGCCTCTATACTTCACTAGCTTGTTGGTTGATTAATGATTTTGGTTTCCCTATCATGAACATTGAGATGTTATCAACAACAAGATCATATCGTTAGGAGAATGATATGGTGGACATACTCCTATAGATAAGCATAGCATAAAGATCAAGTCATTTCAATAGTTCAATTGCTATATGCTTTCTGATACATAGTAACCTAATTCCTTCGACCATGAGATCATGCATATCACCTTTACCGGATGGATGCTTTGATGACATCAAACACCACACCGCAACTGGGTGGCTATAAAGGTGGCATTGAGTGTTCGGAAAGTATTGGTTGAGACACATGGATCAAGAGTGGGATTTGTCCATCCAGATGACGGATAGATATACTCTGGGCCCTCTCGGTGGAATGTCATCCAATTAGCTTGCAAGCATGTGACTAGCTCACAAGGGATCACATATCACGGGAACGAGAAAAGAGTACTTATCAGTAACGAGGTTGAACTAGGTATGCAGAGATACCGACGATCATAACCTCGGATAAGTAAACTATCGTGAGACAAAGGGAAATTGGTATCGTATGTAAGTGGTTCATTCGATCGCAAAGTAATCGTAGAAATATGTGGGAGCCATATGAATTTCCAGATTCCTCTATTGGTTATTGTTCGGAGAAGTGTCTCGATCATGTCCGCATAATTCACGAACCGTAGGGAGACACACTTAAGGATTCGACGTTGTTTTGAGTAGTTATGGTATTATGAGAAAGAGACCGAATGTTGTTTGGAGTCTCGGATGGGATCCGTGATATCATGAGGAGATCCGGAATGGTCCGGAGAATAAGATTCATATAAGGAAAGTCCCGTTTCGGAGTTCGGGAATGATTCCGGTGTTTTCATCGGGGATGTTCTAGAAGGTTCCGGAATGTCCGGCACTCCGGAGGGGAAGGGGTACATGAATGTGTCATTGCATATTGGAATGATTGCATCATGTACTAAGTGTTCTCGCTGTTCCAAAACTGAAAAGTCAAACTGCCAGTTTGAAAGTCAAACGGCTAAAACAGGAAACTGTGGGAAACAGGAAACTGTGGGAAACAAGCAAGAGGTGGTTGGAACCGACTTGGGGGAGGAGTCCCTCCAAGCCGGCGCGCCAACCAAGGCCGACTTGGGGAGGGACTCCCCTCCCCTTGGCCGCCCCTCCCACCTATAAAAGGAGGGGCAGGGCCTCCTCCTCTAGACACACAAGTTTCTATCCTCTAATCTCCGGTTTAGAGCCGTTTTGGTTTAGAGCTTCTAATTGCCCTAGACTTCGGTTTAGAGCCTTCTAATTGGTGTGTCTAATCCCTAGACCACTAATCGATCTCTCTCATACTCCACCATACTCGCTCCGGCTTAAGGCGAAGCCCTGCGGGATCTCCCCTCTACTTCCGGTACCACGCCGTTCTGCTGCCGGAATCGCGAGGAGAGTGCTACAACCTCCGCTGCCTGCTGGAACAAGGGAGAGGAAGGTCTTCGTCGAGTACCGAACGTGTGACCGACTGCGGAAGCGCTGCCAGAACGCAGCGCCGGAAGGATCGTCTACACGATCTTGAGATCGGGAAGAGTACGACTACATCACCCACGAGAATCCGCTCTCGTTAAACACTTTGGAATCTTCGAGGGTAAGTTATTCCATCGACTCGTTGCTACAATCTAGTAGATAGATCTTGTCTTGTTTGTTTGTATGCGATAGAAAAGTTTTGTTTTCCATGCTACGAACCCCTACACTCCTTGCTCCTCGTGAACGCACCAAACTGACCGCTCAGTCTGTTGAGTGTGTCTTCCTTGGATACAGTGATGAGCATAAGGGCTATCGCTATTGGGACCCTGTTGGTCGTCGGATGCGTATCTCTCGTGATGTTACTTTTGATGAGACGCGTCCTTTCTATCCTCGTCCCACCTCTGGTACCTACCCGGTGGAAGATATCTCGTTTCTTCTTTTTCCTGACACACCCCCTCTGTCTACTCCTTCTACTCCTATTGTGTCTTCTTCAGGATCTCCTCCCCCTAATGTCTCTTCTTCTACACCGTCCTCCTTTGTTCCGTCTAGTTCTCCTCATTCTCCGGAGTCTTCCTCTGCTATTCCTTCTTCTTCATCGTCGTCTTCCTCTGACGAGCTTCCCTCTACTCGTCCTGTTCGTCAGCATCGTGCCCCCAATCGTTACTCTCCTAGTCAGTATGGTATTTCTGTTATCTCTAAGCCGACTTCTTATCGGGATGCTGAGCATCATCCTGAATGGCAGCTGGCCATGGTTGAGGAGATTGCTGCGCTTGATCACACTGGCACCTGGGATCTTGTTTCTCCCCCTCCCGGTGTTCGTCCTATCACGTGTAAGTGGGTCTATAAGATTAAGACCCGCTCTGATGGATCTCTTGAGCGCTATAAAGCGCGTCTTGTGGCTCGTGGTTTTCAGCAGTAACATGGTCGTGACTATGATGAGACCTTTGCTCCTGTGGCTCATATGACCACTATGCGTAATCTTCTTGCTGTTGCTTCTGTTCGTCACTGGTCTGTGTCCCAGCTTGATGTTCAGAACGCCTTTCTCAATGGTGAGTTGAGTGAGGAGGTTTATATGCAGCCTCCTCCTAGGTATTTTGTTCCCGAGGGGATGGTTTGTCGTCTTCGACGGTCTCTTTATGGCCTCAAACAGGCCCCTCATGCCTGGTTTGATTGCTTTGCTTCAGTAGTGACTGCTGCTGGTTTCTCCCCTAGTGCTCATGATCCAGCGCTGTTTGTTCACACTTCTCCTCGTGGACGCACTCTTCTTCTTCTCTATGTTGATGATATGATCATTACTGGTGATGATCCTGAGTATATCGCCTTTGTTAAGGCTCGTCTTCGTGATCAGTTTCTTATGACTGATCTTGGTCCTCTTCGATACTTTCTTGGGATTGAGGTTTCCTCCACTTCTGATGGATTTTACATCTCTCAGGAAAAGTATATTCAGGATATTTTTGCTCGTGCTGCTCTTGGGGATGAGCACACTGTTGAGACCCCTATAGAGCTTAATGTTAAGCTTCAACCTACTGATGGTGATCCTCTTTCTGATCCGACGCATTATCGTCATCTTGTTGGAATTCTAGTTTATCTTGCTGTCACTCGTCCTGACATTTCTTATCCTGTTTATATTTTGAGTCAGTTTGTTTCTTCTCCTACCACTGTTCATTATAGTCATCTTCTCCATGTTCTTCGTTATATTCGTGGTACGATCACTCGTCGCCTTTTCTTTCCTCGTTCCAGCTCCCTCCAGCTCTAGTGCTATTCGGACGCTACGTGGGCGAGTGATCCTTCGGATCGTCGTTCACTTTCTGCTTACTGTGTGTTTCTTGGTGGTTCGCTCATTGCTTGGAAGACGAAGAAACAGACAACGGTTTCCCGTTCGAGTGTTGAGGCTGAGTTGCGTGCTATGGCCTTGTTGACTGCTGAGATGACCTGGTTACGGTGGTTACTTGCGGATTTTGGGGTCTCTATTACCACACCCACTCTGGTTTTGTCTGACAGTACAGGTGTTCAGTGTTGCACGTGATCCGGTCAAGCATGAGCTTACCAAGCATATTGGTGTTGATGCTTTTTATACATGTGCTCAGGTGCAGGCTCAGGTTGTTGCGCTTCAGTATGTGCTTTCAGATTTACAGTTGGCGGATTTCTTTACAAAGGCACAGACCCGAGCGCAGCATGCTTTCTTACTCTCCAAACTCAGTGTTGTAGATCCACCATGAGTTTGAGGGGGGGGGGGGGTGTTAGATGTATATATATGTATATTGTATTTTCCCCATATGTTAGGGGGCTTCCTGCATATTTGCCATGTACCTGTACTATATATTGTGGCCTTTGGTCCCAGAAGAATATAACTCGTCTATTCCTAACATCCTCAAGCAATATTTTTCTCTGAATCTACCAAAATTACGAAGAAACGTCTTCTGAAATATTAATCAGTTACACCCGGTAGGCTTTTCTCTCCAAAATGAGAGATGTATTCTAGGACTTCTAAGAGGTCGGATCAACATCCACCGAGGTTCAATAGTTTGTGTGATAATTTTCCAAACTAGATTAGCAATAGAAGAACTATGGTTAACGTACCTATCATCTCCTCCAGATTTATGTCATATTTTGTTTCACCATTAAGTGTTATATAAACTGTACCTAAACATGTATAGGATGGAAACATGCTTTTCATCTGGTAGAACTGATTTTATAAAATGTGTTTGGTTGTTGTCAAGTTTGATCAAAAGAAGACATATGATTTGGGAAAGAACTTGCTGTAACTTCTGTACAAGTGCATGTGAGAATTTTCCCGTAAAAATACCACTTGAAATATTTAGAATTGTGTCGGAACGATGACTTACAAATGGCCGTCCTTGAGCCGAAAGAGATAGTCTCGCATGCTTGCAGATAATTCGATCACACGAATCATGCAACCTCGCAAGGATGATCCTGATCAAGGACCAAAGATCTGGGGAGATGGTGCTAAATACCATGCTGCGGTCGGTACTATGCCAATGTCACCTTCGACCATGGCCTCGGCACGTCACACCGTTAACACTGACACCAAGGGCGCCAATTCGCCTCGGCTACCACTGCCTCCTTAGACTTCAGGCCTCTCCACCTGGCCAGAAAGCTATCGCAACCACCTCCTCCAATGCTTTCGGAGATCCACCTTCATCAAGACGAAAAGTTCACTAGCACCACAATTCCCCACATCGCCAAACTACTTCCCGGATAAGATAAGAGAATGTGAGAAGAGCAACGTTGACCCTGCAAGCCGCTCGAGTACGAAGTCACCAAGCTCCATGAACTTCATGGTGTACACCACAAAAACACCCACTACGGTCAAGGAGGACGAAGAATTGTTGGATTATTAGACATAATTTTCACGATTATTTTCAGAATATAAATCATAACAGCAACAGCTATAATCATGTGAACCTCTAACATACTAGATGTATTGATCAACATGAACAGTAGCAGAGTATACGCACTAACAGCTATAGTAAAACAACAGATCTGATGACGGTATACATACTGATCAATTGTCGATGAAGTCGCTGTTGGTGCAGCGTTTGCAGTAGTCCGTCGAAGAAGTCGGCATTGAAGACGATGTACACGAGGTCCATCTTGACGACCGGGAAGACACGCCGTGATGATGAACATGAGCAGTCGCGCGGAGCGCTTTTCGAAAACCTTATTCGCCCTCTCCCGTATAGGATCACAAAGACGAGTGGTTCCGGAGACCTGCTCTCCCGACCGCCGGTGCACACCGGCAAGCGGAATGGAGTAGACTACGATGGTGGCGCAAGCAGAGAGGATGGCAAAACCCTAGATTGGTTCGGTGTCGTGCGTTATGGAAGCCACACAGGCGTTTATATAGAGCGGCTCGGAAATTCCGTAAAGGACATGAAGTGAAATTCCCGCAACCCGCAACCCGCGGCGCGCGCATGTCGTGTCGTGTCGTGACGAGGCGAGCATGCGTGCGAGCGGCGTCGGAGGAGAAGCGCGCGTGTACCTGTCTTATTATCACTCACTTAGAATGTGGCGCAACGCTCCACCTTATAAGGTGGTGCAACTCTCCTTCAACTTCTCATGTGGGACTAAACTTTAGCTCTCACTGCTCTTGCCACACACATGTGAGCTGCCACCAACTTGGGCCAAATCACATATGGGCTTCCACATACATGGGCTTTGAGATTTAGGGAAAATCTGAAATCACATATGGGTCCAATGATTTAGCCCATTATTTCTAACAATCCCCCATCAGATCTCAAATGCCCATTTAAAGATTTGCTAGTCCTTGCTACTTGTTTATATACCAGTGTTTCAGCAGAGACTGTTAAGTTGAACTTCCGCCTAGAATCTTGAACTACGTCTATCAACAACTTGAACAAAATGGACGAACCTTGAATTGCAAGTTTGGTGCCAATAGATTTCACTCAAAATCATTACTAGTACATGGATGCCAGTAGCCTACCCCGCGGGTTGGAGCATATATGCGTCATACTCCCTGTTCTCTTCATGAGTTTACTAGAGATCACCCAAGTCTCATAGACCGCGGCGTTTACAGTCGAGCTCATATAGGTGTGTTCTTTAAAGAATTTCCTGTAGGACGGCATCTTTGCTAATTAAATCCAACAGAAACACATTAAGACATGTTGCCAACCTGCCTTACAGATTATGAGAGTTATGCATCTTCACATAGAGAGGGTTACAAAATACTCTTCTCCGTTAAACCACTAGCTTGTTCTTTCCAGGTCCTAATTCACAGGATCTCCGATCACATAGGTTGGGTTACCACTAAGGTGTGACACCCATGGGTCTCAGCCCCATCCCCCTCGATGCACTTTCTATCAAATTTCGTGATAGTCCCTTTGTAAAGAGATCTGCCAGGTTTTTGTCTGTTTGAATATACGTAACAGTTATTACTCCGAAGTTTCTCAATTTCCTAACATATTTCAAACGTCTCTTCATGTGTCTTGATGACTTCGCGTTATCCTTAGAATTGTTCACTTTGACAATAACAATTTGGTTGTGACAATTCAAAAGGATTGCCGGCACAGGTTTCTCAACCACATGCAAGTCCATCAAGAGATCACGCAACCATTCTGACTCAACAGTGGCTGTTTCTAAAGCAGTAAGCTCTGCTTCCATAGTTGATCTCGTCAATATGGTCTGTCTACGGGATCTCCATGGCACCGCACCACCTCCAAGGGTAAACACATACCCGCTCGTGGCGTAGAGTTCATCGATGTCAGAGATCCAGTTCAAAACACTATGTCCTTCAAGCACAGCAGGGTTCCCTGAATAGTGAATCCCATAGCTCATTGTACCACATAGATAGCGCATGACCCTTTCGAGTGCATGCCAATGATCAATACTCGGGTTAGACATGAACCTACTCAACTTTCTCACGGCAAAAGAGATATCGGGTCTTGTAGCGCTTGCTAAGTACATGAGAGAACCAACAACTTGTGAATATTTCAGTTGATCTGTTGGTTCCTTCTTATTCTTCCATAATGTCATACTGGGATCATAAGGTGTTGGAGAAGTCTTACCATCAATAAAGCCAAATCGGCTCAAGACCTTCTCAACATAATGAGATTGCGTTAAAGAAATCCCATTCTCGTTCTTAATAAGCGTGATGTTTAGAATCACATCAGCCTCTCCCAGATCCTTCATATCAAAACTCTTTGACAGGAAAAATGTGACTTCATTTATCACTTTCATGTTTGTACCAAAGATCAAAATGTCATCCACGTACAAACATAATATAACACTATCGCCCCCACCATGGCGATAGTAAACACACCTATCAGCCTCATTAATAACAAAGCCACCAGAAAGTAGAGTTCTGTCAAACTTCTCATGCCACTCTTAGGTGCTTATTTTAGGCCATATATAGATTTTAATAACTTGCACACCTTTGCCTCTTCACTTTTTTTACCACAAACCCATCCGGCTGATCCATATAGATCTCCTCTTCCAACTCTCCATTAAGGAAAGTTGTCTTCATGTCCATTTGATGAACGAGAATACCATAAGAGGCAGCCATGAACAGTAGTACTCGAATGGTGGTCAGTCTAGCGACAGGTGAATATGTGTCAAAGTAATCTTCGCCTTCTTTCTGTGTGTATCCCTTAGCTACAAGACGCGCCTTGTACTTCTCAATAGTACCATCAGGCCTTAGCTTGTTCTTGAACACTCACTTACATCCCATAGGTTTACAACCATAGGGTCGTTCTAATAATTCCCAAGTTTCATTTTAAAGAATCGAGTCCATCTCATTTTGGACAGCTTTTTTCCAATCATCTGCATCAGGGGATGCATATGCTTCGGTAATGGATCTGGGAGTATCATCCACAAGGTACACGGTGAAGTCATTACCAAAGGATTTTGCAACCCTCTGTCTCTTACTCCTCGTCAGAGGTTCATCGTAATCCTTCTCAAGGAATTCCTCATGTGGTTGTTCAGAATTCTCAATAGATGCACTAGATTCAGGAAGTATTTCAGAAGAAATCCTACCAATGCTATGCATATCTTTCATAGGAAACACATTCTCAAAGAATGTTGCATCACGAGATTCCATTATAGAATCAACATGCATATCAGGTACCTCAGATTTAACCACTAAAAATTTATAGCCTACATTCCATGGATCATATCCTAGAAAGATACAATCCACTGTCTTGGGTCTGAGCTTGCGTTTCTTGGGGATCAGCATGTTGACCTTCGCCAAACACCCCCAAGTGCGCAAATATGAAAGTGATGGTTTTCTCCCAGCCCACTCCTCATAGGGGGTCTTTTCTTTATTCTTGTTAGGAACTCTATTCAGGACATGACATGAAGTCAGCAAGCCTCCCCCAACATGCCTTTGATAAACCAGCAGTGGCTAACATGGAATTCACCAAGTCAATCAGTGTGCGGGTTTTCCTCTCGGCAACCCCGTTTGATTGGAGCGAGTAGGGAGGCGCCCTCTCATGAATAATTCCGTGTTCCTCATAGAGTTCGTAAAATATTTTGGGAAAATACTCACCACCACGATCCGACCTAAGACGCTTGATCTTTCTCTCCAGTTGATCTTCAACTTCGCCTTATAATTTTTAAAGTAGTCTAAAGCCTCATCTTTAGTTTGCAACAAGTAAACATGGAAGAATTTAGTAGCATCATCTATCAACGTCATGAAATATTTCTTTCCACCTTTTGTCAACACACCATTCATCTCGCATAGATCAGAATGTATGAGTTCTAGAGGTGCCAAGTTTCTCTCCTTGGCATCCTTGTGAGGCTTTCGAGGTTGCTTTGATTGCACACAGCTATGGCACTTAGAACCTTTGTCAATAGTGAAATTCAGAATTAAACTCATATTGGACATCCAAGACATCAAACCAAAATTAATGTGACATAAACGATAATGCCAAACACTGGTATCATCATTAACACCACCACAAATATGATTCATGGATTTATTACAAAACTCTGAAAGTGAAAACCGGAACAAGCCTCCGAACTCATAACCTTTACCAATAAATTGTCCATGTTTCGAAACAATGAATTTATTGGACTCTAACACAACCTTAAACCCATCTCTGCATTGAAGGTATCCACTAACGAGATTCTTGTTCATAGTAGGGACATGTTGCACGTTCCTCAGCTGCACGATATTTCTGGAAGTAAACTTTAGATCCACCATGCCAACACCACAAACAGAAGCATGTGATCCATTCCCCATTAGGACGGATGAATCCCGAGCGACCTGATAAGAAGTGAACATAGAGATGTTAGCTGATGGCTCAGTTGATGTGGAGCCTGTTGGGAACCCCAAGAGAAAGGTGTGAAGCAGCATAGCAGCAAGTCTTCCCTTAGTAAGAAACCGAGGTTATCGAACCAGTAGGAGGAAGGAAACATCACACAGGTGTTGCAAGCAACGTGGAGACCTGCACAACACAAACTCAAGACTTTTACCCAACTAACAGTGAGGTTGTCAATCTCACCGGTTGCTGTAACAAAGGATTAAACATATGGTGTGGAAGGTAATGGTGGTTTGCAACAAGTAAACAAGTAACAGTGGAAGATGTATCAATGGTAAAGATTGGACCGGGGTCCATAGTTCACTAGAGGTGCTCTCCTTAGATAAACAACATGGCATGAAGGGTAAACAAATTACAGTAGGGCAATTGACAAGAACTGAGCAAGGCATAACAATGCAATAGTAGTCAGAAAGATCCTATGAGATTCGATTGGGCAATACAACAAGATACATAGACCGCCATCCAACTGCATCTATGACTAGAAGTCCACCTTCAGGTTATCATCCGAACCCCCTCCAGTATTAAGTTGCAAGCAACAGACAACTGCTTTAAGAAAAGTGTGTAAGGTAAACAGTCCACATGTTCCATGAACAAGAGACCATTATTTTCTCCCTAGTAGCAACAACACATCTACAACCAAAGAGATTTCTGTCACTTCTCTTGGAAACTAGAGGCATGAACTCACTATCTAGCATAAATACCCCCTCTTGGAGTCACTAGCAACTACTTGGCCAAGATAGCTACTAACAACAAATAGCATGCAAGATCACAAACAACACAGACATGATAGAATCATAAAGACAAAACCATTAATCAAACCAATATAATAATCTCAATATCCATCGGATCCCCACAAACACAACATGCATGATTACAAATAGATTAGATCTTGATCATGAACGGAGCTCACAAGATCTATACATGAAAGCAAAAGGAGGAGATACAACCATCTAGATACTACATGTACCCATAGTCAAAGGTGGAACTACTCACGCATCATACCCGAGAGAAGGCCTCCGAGATGATCTCCCCTCCGGCGGGGTGCCGAGAAGAACTTCAAATCCCCCCGATCTAGGGACGATGGTGGCGGCAGCTACAAAAGGTTTCGTGGAATATTGATCGGGTACTTAGGGTTTCTACATCGGGGGCTTCTTATAGGCGAAGGGGGAGGCCGAGGCGGTGGCCAGGGGCCCCACACCCTGCCTAGGCACGGGGCAGGGCCCACCCATGCCTAGGGGGGTGTGGCTGCCCTGGCACGCCTCTCCGTCTCCCCTCTGGACTTCTTGTTACCCACGGAAAGTTATTGACTTTGACATTTGTCCTGTCCAACTCCGAGAATATTTCCTTACTAGCTTTTCTGGAACCAAAAACAGTAGAAAACATGCAACTGGCACTGTGGCAACTTGTTAATAGGTTAGTACCAGAAAACATGTAAAAAGCACCTCAAAGTGTAGATAAAGCAAAGCAAAGTAGATACTAAACAAGCATGGAGCATCAAAAATTATAGATACGTTTCCGACGTATCAAGCATCCCCAAGCTTAACTCCTGCTCATCCTCAAGTAGGTAAGTGATAAAAAGAATAATTTTTGAGGTGACATGCATCCTCACAATAAATATTTAACCATTTGCAAGCATTGAAAGCTGGGATCAAAGAACTCTAAACATGTGCATGAAAGATGGAGTTCTAACAATAGGACATAGTAACTATGCATGCAACATGACAAGCTACAAATAAAGATCATGAATAACATGCATTGAAAAACATTTGTTTGTTTCACATACAGAAAACATAGCATAGTGGCAATCAGCTTGTCCCTCATAGAGTAGCAAATAGATACATAGGACACCTTCAAAGTTCACAAAGGTGACTAGAAACAAGTAGCACAAGAACAAGTAATATCACAATATGCATCAATCAATAAGCTTTGGGACACTGCACACAGAATGACAACTATGCTCTCTTAATGATGCCTAAAGGTAGAAGGTGGAGACTCAATATAATAGTGGAAGAAAAGCCCTTCACAAAGGGACGCAGGGATTTCAAGTTTCAAAAAGAGCTTCCAAAAATTATGGTACTTGCTAGCTTTCAGCCCTCATTGCCCCTATCATAAGCATCTTGAAGTGATTAAGGTTAAAGTGAACAAACTATGAAGTATATGCTTGACGAAGTATAAGTTGGCAATCTCAAGTCCCTTGAATACGAGGGCCACACCTCATGCTACTCAACTTTACTCACCTGTAAGTTCTTGTCATTGTAAGTATTTGCATATCATTGAGAACTGCCAACGGGGTACCCCTTGCACATGGTACAGGAGCTATCCCATAACCAAAATGACAAGGCAAGCAGACAATGAGCATCCCAGCGATCTTTTTATTTACCATATGCATAGCTTTTTATCGAGGATGCTTCACAGATAGCTCATTATGGTGATGCTGCAAGTTTCCACCATAATTAGGCATGGCTTAGGCTAGCGGCCCAGGAGTTTCTCTAACACAGAATACAAACTCCATGGACTTACAAGTTCCCTCTTTATTTCACACCGGTGACATCCATAGAAAAAAGAGCATGATATCAACTGAGTACAAAGTACAAGTGCAATGTTGAAAACGTTCCCCGTGACAGCACATTTCTGCTAATTCCAACGTATAAGTGCGAGCATATACAACATAGATGACACAATGGTTCAAGTTTATTAGGGGCAAAGAATATAAATTGTTCCATCAAGTTTGTGAGGGCTTTAATCACTAAGTTTTCACATAACAAAATAGTTTTTAATTGCAAGATAGCTGAAAACAAGAATATACTTGGTGAAAGGGCATGTATGCCCCCATGTTTGGTTTTGGTAATTAATGACAATCTCTATGGACTAATGTGTAAATTGAGTTTCACTTGTAGGTTTGTCCATTGGCATCGCTTGGGCCATGTGTTGGTCTCAAGGTTGGAAGATGAAGAAATGTCCAAGGGCTTTGTGCCCATTGGAATCATGAAGAAAGAAGGAGCTTGAAGGTTGATCAAGACATGTACAAAGAGTTGCATCAAGATGGATCAACCTCAAGTAGGTATGAAGAAGGGCGAGCTCAAGATGCGCCATCTCTAGAAGATCTCATGCTTCAAGCTTGCCATCCTCGTGCTCATGGAATGATGAAGACAAGTTCAAAGAAGAGGTTTCCCCATGGAGTATGGGGGAGCAATTTGCAAGTCTTCATCCTCATCAAGCAAGAGCATCCAAGAAAGGTGTTCCCACTATAGAAGAACAAGACGGTCTACATCAAGTTCAAGTGGGATGCTCAAGGCAAAGGTATGTTCTTGATAGGGCTTTTCTTTTGCCGGTCTCGTATTGTTAGTTGGGAGACTGGGTTTAGGATAGATAGCCGTACTATCAAGAGGGGCTCTCAAGCGGGTGTCTCATTTGCATCGTTCGGAGAAAGCTCAAACCTTTGCATTCATAGCATCATCTTTCTTGGTTGTTATTTGGTTCTTGTCCATGAGAGGATCTAGAGATTGTGGTCATAATCTTAACAAGCTCTAGTTCATCATCTAAGGATTTCACTTGCATATCTTATTGCGGTTTTTGATCTTGCGAGTTTTCTGGCTCCACACCTTGGGGGATACTTCACATATATGTTCATGGTATTTTTGTTGGATTCTATTCGCCGTTATCTTTCCAACAAAATTGGTTTCATCCCGTTTGGAGTTCGGATGCAAAAGTTATTGCGTTTCTGGTTTTCTGGTTTCTGGAATTTCCCTGACCGGAAGTTCCGGCTTCCCATCGGAAGTTCCCTAGGGCATCTTTGCCGTCAAAAGTTCCGGTGGAAGTTCCGGGTCTTCTTCCGCTCACGTTCAGTAACCTTCTGTTTTGGATGTGCTATTTGACGGAACTTCAGTCGGAATTTCCACCGGAAGTTCTGCTCCCACCGGAAGTTCCGGCCAGGGACCGGAAGTTCCGCTCAGGCCTAGTTGCCGCCGAAAGTTCCGGTTGAATTTCCGGATCTTGTTCCGCTCACGATTCAGTAACCTTCTGTGTTGGTTTTGTCTATTTGGCGGAACTTCTGTCGGAACTTCCACTGGAAGTTTCGCTCCCACCGGAAGTTCCGGTTAACCGGCGGAAGTTCCGACCAGGACTCGTTTTTCCAGTTTCTCGCTCAGCAGTTTTTGACCATTGGCCATGTGCCACCGGAAGTTCCGGCCTCCCACCGGAAGTTCCGGCTAGGAGTCACGAATGCCCATAACGGGCAGATCTGGGAGCCCTTTAAAAGGGGCTCCTCTTCCCCTTCGTGGGTAATAGATTTTCTTCTTGGTTCTTGGCTTTCTATTTCTCCTCCATTGTTGACCCTGAAGAAGCCTTCCCTCTCCCTTTCCCTTCCTATGATTCTTGCATCTTTTTGAGGGATTTGAGAGAGGAGATCTAGATCTACAATCCCCCAAGCTAAATTCCTTCTTTGTGAAGGAATCATTGGGATCTAGATCTTGGAGAGTTTTGTATTCTCCTCTTGTGTTCTTCCTCTCTTATTCCCCCAATAACTTTTGTAGCTTTGGTGGAATTTGAGAGAGAAGGACTTGCCTCTTGCATTTGGTGCATAGGTTTGAGTTCTCCTCGGAGATTCGGCGAGTTCAAGCTTGTGGGCTTGTTTCTCTTGGGTTCCTTGGAACCCTAGACGGTTGTGTGGTTGGTTTGTTGAACTTTTGTGGTCTTGTAGCCTTTTGTGGCTTTGTTGCCGTTTTGTGGCATTGTATCCTTTTGTGGCTTTGTTGTTGGGAGCCTCCAATTGAGTTGTGGAGTTAGCCCCAATCTTGTACGGGTTCGGTGACCGCCCTCAAGTGTCCCATAGTGGAGCAAGTGCCCGCCTTTTATGGTGCGCACTTGGGATAATAGGGTGAGCCTTTTGTGGCGTCGGTGAGTTGTGTGCTTTCGCATCCGGGGTGAGGCCTTGTGTGGCGTTGGGTGAGCATCGAGCCACCACACCTCGAGGTGAGCCATTTGTGGCATTCGGAGAGCATTGCGCCATCACACCTCTCCAACGAAAACGTAGCTTCTTTGGAAGTGAATTTCGGGACAAAAAATATTTGTCTCCGCGTCCTTCGGTTATCTCTCAACCGAGCCCTTTACTTATGCACTTTACATTGTGATAGCCATCATGCTTGAAGTATTTATACCTTGCTATCACCTTGTTGCTTGTATTGCTTAGCATAGGTAGTTGGTGCACTTAGGTGAACTTAGTGGCTAGGTTTTGTGCTCAATATATTAAACGTTAGTTTTATTCCGCATTTACTTGAGCCTAAACCGTAATATTTTTAAAAGCCTATTCACCCCCCTCTACGCGACGTCCTTTGTACTTTCACTTAGAATGGTGTAACACACCATGCATATGAATTTATAGTGGACACTTTGGAATAACTTGGTTTCTTGGGAGTTGGAAGCATGAGTAGAGCTTACTCATACAATTGGAGGCTAGCAAAAGACTGGGAGCAACCAACTCAGAGAGCAATAATGGCCATAATCATGCAGAGCAACAAAGCATTACTAATCAAAGCATAGAGTGGTACTACAAGTCAAGGACTAAATGATCATAGAGGCTATGGTGACTTGTTCATAGTCATAACATGGTGTGAGCATGTTCCAAGTCAACCCAAGCAAAGCATCAAAGGAGAATACCACAATACTATGCTTTTTGCATGCTAAAACAACGCATAATTTCTTCAAGGCACACTAAGCAATCCCAATTGTTTGGAACAAGACATGCTACAACAATAATCACTAAGCATAAGGTCAAAACAACACCTAACATGTCATGCTAAAGTCTAAGTCACAGTCAATGCAAGCTCCTCTTGCACTTTCAAGCAAGAACTTTCTACTCCTTTCCAACACCAAGCAACTTATTTGAAACAAAACAGCGAGAACGGGGGTACAAACTACTTTTATTCAAGCAAACTAAACAACTAAGCAAACCAAATGAAAAATAAGATGCTCCAAGAACAACACAACAGTGCATGAAACAATAAAAGCAAAGTGTCCAGACAGTCCTGAGCTTTTTATTGATGAAGAAGGGGATGCCTTGGGCATCCCCAAGATTGGACGCTTGTAACTCTTGGATATTTCTTGGGTGACACCGGGGTGGCATCCCCAATCTTGAGTTTTTGTCCATTCTTCATCTCATTGCATCATTCTCTCTCTACACCTGAATTTTTTCCTTCATACAAAACTTCACACAAACTTCATTAGCAACATTAGTTTATTCAAAAGATATTAGACCTCTGTCAAAGCTTTGGAACAGCAAAACTTTTCACTAAAATCACAATCTACTGTATAAAATCCTTCAAAAAACTCAACTCCCCAAAAGAGAACTTAAAAAAGAATCAATAAGAAGCAAATGCAAATAATGGCAGAAACTTGTCAAAACAGACCAGCAGGTAGAAACCGATTTTTTTTGAAAATCTTCTATTGCTCAAATCAAAAAGTGTTGAACTAACTAAAGTTAGATAACATACTGGGTCATTTATTCGTACATTTTCAGCTCAATCCGACTTATAGAGACTCATGACGAATTTTTATGGTGGAGGACAGAAATCTGTTTCGGGACAACAACTCCCCAAATCTTACTTCCCTCTCATTAGAGGTTATTCTTGGCACAAAAAGCAAACAAAAAGGATAAGGAGAGGTCATTACTTAATTAATAACTTCCAAGACTCAAGAAAACTCTTGGGTTATCTCCCAACAAGTACTTTTCTTTAATGCCTTTAAGTTAGGCATAAGAAGCAAGAAATCAAGTATTTTCAAATGAGGAAGCATTAACATCAAACCTTGCTTTCAAAGGAGGATCAAAAGGCAACTTCTCTATCCTCATAGGGAAGTGCTCAATACCTTTCTTTAATGGAAATTGATATTTAATGGTGCCTTCTTTCATATTAATGATGGTACCAACAATTCTAAGAAAAGGTCTTCCCAAAGTAATAGGACAAGAAGCATTGTATTCAACACCCAAACACATAGAAATCAACAGGGACATAAGCATTGTGAACCATGATGAGAACATCATTAATACTCCCCATTAGTTTCTTCTTAGCATTATCATCAAGTGGAACATCCAAATAACAATCTTGCAAAGGTGCCAAATCAAGCATTTCATAAATATTCCTAGGAATAATAGAGACACTAGAACCAAGATCACATAAAGCTTTGAGATCAAAGTCATTCACTTGCATATTAGTAATGAGTTCCCAACTATCTTCTACTTTCCTAGGAATAGAAGCTTTGTGTTTTAACTTCTCTTCCTTAATCTTAACAAGAGCATCTGTAATGTGTTTGGTGAAAGCAACATGCATATCACTAGCATCAGGACTTCTAGCAAGCTTTTGCAGGAACAGAATCACTTAAGAAATATTGCAACCATCTATATCAAACTCAAACTTAGCATCACTAGTAGTAGACTCATTAGGCTTAGGCATTGTAGGAGGAGGGATAATGACTTCTTGTGGCTTAGTGGTATCCATTCTAGCGATGGTGCACACACTATTGTTTCTATCAATTTAAGCTTCCCTTTCCCACTTAGCATGAAGTTGGGATAACAGTCTAATATTCTCATCAATAGTAACTTGTATGGCATGAGTAGCAGCAAAGGTACTTTCCATGGTTTCAGGTTTAGCAGCCATTTTATTAATCAAGGACGACTGTGCTTCAGACAAAGAGGAAATGTTCTTCTCAACAGTTAAACGTTTTTCCTCCACAGTTTTGTTGAAAGCAGTTTGTTTACTAAAAAAGTCTTTGAGCATGACTTCAAGTTCAGGGGGGCACTTCTAGCATTTTGTAAGAGTTTCCATAGGTATTGCCATTATTAGAAGGATAAGGCCTATAATTGTTGTTGCCACCAAAATTATTCCTATAGGAATTGTTGTTGAAATTGTTGTTTCTAATGAATTTCACATCAACTTGCTCTTCTTGAGCAACCAAAGAGGCTAAGGGAACATCCTTTGGATATAAAGGAGCTTTCCCATTAATAAGCATAGCCATAATAACATCAATCTTATCACTCAAAAAAGAGGTTTCTTGAGCAGAATTTACCTTCTTACCATGTGGAGCTCTCTCAGTGTGCCATTTAGAGTAATTAACCATCATATTATCAAGGAGTTTTGTTGCAGCACCCAAAAGTGATCCCATAAAGGTACCTCCAGCAGCTGAATCCAACAGGTTTCTTGAAGAGAAGTTCAAACCTGCATAAAAATTCTGGATAATCATCCAAGCAGTGAGTCCATGAGTGGGACAATTCTTAACCAAAGATTTCATTCTTTCCCAAGCTTGAGCAACATGTTCATTATCAAGTTGTTTAAATTTCATAATGTCACTTCTCATAGATATAATCTTAGCAGGAGGATAGTACTTTCCAATAAAAGCATCTTTGCACTTAGTCCAAGAATCAATACTATTTCTAGGCAAGGATAGCAACCATTCTTTAGCTTTTCCTCTCAAGGAGAAAGGAAACAGCTTGAGCTTAATAATATATCCATCTACATCCTTATACTTTTGCATCTCACAAAGTTCAACAAAGTTATTAAGATGGGCATCATCATCATCAGAACTAGCACCGGAAAATTGCTCTCTCATCACAAGATTCAACAAAGAAGGCTTAATTTCATAAAAGGTAGCATCAGGAGCAGGTGGAACAATAGGAGTGCTAAGGAAATCATTGTTGTTTGTGCTAGTGAAGTCACACAACTTGGTGTTCTCAACAGAGTTCATTTTGGCAAAGTGGAGCAAGCCAAAAACAACAACAACAGCTAGAGCAGGAACTAATTTTTTTGTGTTTTTGAATAAAGAAAGCAAACCAAACTAAACTTTTTTTTGAGTTTTTGTAAAAAGAGACAAACAAAACCAAGCAAAATAAATTAAGCAAAATAAAAACAAAGTAAAAAGAAAGGTTCAGGAGGACTCCCCTTGTGAAGACGTCCTTAGCCTCCCCGGCAACGGCGCCACAAAAAATCCTTGATGAGTGCAGGAGCACTTCGTTGGGAGACCCCAAGTGAAAGGTATGATGCAGTACAGCAGGCAAGTTTCCCTCAGTAAGAAACCGAGGTTATTGACTCAGTAGGAGGTAGGAAACGTCCCAAAGGTGCTGCAAGCAACGTGGAGACTTGCACAACACAAACTCAAGACTTTGCCCCAACTAACAGTGAGGTTGTCAATCTCACCGGTTACTGTAACAAAGGATTAACTGTATGGTATGGAAGGTGATGATGGATTGAAGAAAGTAAACAAGTAACAATGGAAGATGTATCAATGTTAAAGATTGGACCGGGGTCCATAGTTCACTAGAGGTGCTCTCCTTAGATAAACAACATGGCATGAAGGGTAAACAAATTACAGCAGGGCAGTTGACAGGAACTGAGCAAGGCATAACAATGCAATACTAGACAAAAAGATCCTATGAGATTCGATTGGGCAATACAACAATATACATAGACCGCCATCCAACTGCATCTATGACTAGAAGTCCACCTTCAGGTTATCATCCGAACCCCCTCCAGTATTAAGTTGCAAGCAACAGACAACTTCTTTAAGCAAAGTGTGTAAGGTGAACAATCCACTTGTTCCATGAACAAGAGACCGTTGTTTTCTCCCTAGTGGCAACAGCACATCTACAACCGAAGATATTTTTGTCACTTCCCTTGGAAACTAGAGGCATGAACCCACTATTGAGCATAAATACCCCCTCTTGGAGTCACTATCAACTACTTGGCCAAGATAGCCACTAACATCGGAGATCATGCAAGATCACAAACAACACAGACGTGATAGAATCAAATAGACAAACCCACTAATCAATCTGACATAATAATATCAATATCCATCGGATCCCCGCAAACACAACATGCATGATTACAAATAGATTAGATCTTGATCATGAACGGAGCTCACAAGATCTATACATGAAAGAAAAAGGAGGAGATACAACCATCTAGCTACTACATGGACCCGTAGTCCAAGGTGGAACTACTCACGCTTCATACCGAAGGCTGGCATGAAGAAGAAGAAGGCCTCCGGGATGATGTCCCCTCCGGCAGGGTGAGGGAAGAATTTCAGATCCCCCCAATCTAGGGACGATGGTGGCGGAGGCTACAGAAGGTTTCATGGAGTTTTGATCGGGTGCTTAGGGTTTTGGCATCTGGGGCTTCTTATAGGCGAAGAGGCGAGGCTGGGAGGCGGCCAGGGGCCCACACCCTGCCTAGGCATGGGCCCACACTAGGCCGCGCCTGGGGGGTGTGTGGCCACCCTGTGGCACCAATCCGTCTCTCCTCTGGACTCCGTGTTCTCCTCGATGAAATATTGACTTTGGCTTTTGTCCCGTCCAATTCCGAGAATATTTCCTTGCTAGCTTTTCTGGAACCAAAAATAGCATAAAACAGGCAACTGGCACTGTGGCAACTTGTTAATAGGTTAGTACCAGAAAACATATAAAAAGAACCTCAAAGTGTAGACAAAGCAAAGAAAAGTAGATACTAAAAAAGAATGGAACATCAAAAATTATAGATACGTTTCCGATGTCTCAAGCATCCCCAAGCTTAACTCCTGCTCTTCCTCGAGTAGGTAAGTGATAAAAGAATAATTTTTGAGGTGACATGCACCATCAAAACCAAGATCAAACAATTTGCACACATTGAAAGCTGGGATCAAAGAACTCTAAACATGTGCATGAAAGATGGAGTTCTAACAATATGACATAGTAAATATGCATGCAACATGAAAGGCTACAAACAAAGATCATGAATAACATGCATTGAAAAACGTTTGTTTGTTTCACAGAAAACATGGCATAGTGGCATTCAGCTTGTCCCTCATAGAGTTCATAAGAGTGACTAGATACAAGTAGCACAAGAACAAGTAATATCATAATATGCATCAATCAATAAGTTTTGGGATACTGCACACAAAATGGCAACTATGCTCTCTTAATGGTGCCTAAAGGTAGAAGGTGGATACTCAATATAATAGTGGAAGAAAGGCCCTTCACAAAGGGAAGCAGGGATTTCAAGTTTCAAAAAGAGCTTCCAAAAATTATGGTACTTGCTAGCTTTGAACCCTCATTGCCCCTATCATAAGCATCTTGAAGTGATTAAGGTTAAAGTGAACAAACTATGGAGTATATGCTTGACAAAGTATAAGTTGGCAATCTCCCGACGTATCAAAGTCCAGCTTGACGACCGGGAAGACGCGCCGTGATGATGAACTTGAGCAGTCGCGCGGAGCGCTTCCCAAAAACCTTATTTGCCCTCTCCCGTATAGGATCCAAAGGCAAGTGGTTCCGGATACCTGCTCTCCCGATCGCCGGACCAAGCCCATGTCGCGCATGTTCGGGTCGGTTACAGATAGCCCACGATTCCCGCAACTTGCAATCTGCATCGCGCGTGTCGTGTCGTGACGTGACGAGGCGAGCATTCTTGCGAGCGCCGGCGGCGGAGGAGGAGCGCGTGTAGCTCTCTTATTATCACTCACTTACAAAGTGACACAACACTCCATCTTATAAGGTGGTGCAACTCTCCTTCAAATTTCCATGTGGGACTAAACTTTAGCTCCCACTGCTCTTGCCACACACATGTGAGTTGCCACCAACTTGGGCCAAATCATATATGGGCTTCCACATACATGAGCTTTGAGATTTAGGGAAAATATGAAATCGCACATGGGTCTAATGATTTAGCCCATTATTTCTAACAAGAATCACCCGCCTCTCCGGCGAGGTCGGCAAAGCACCAAGAAACCCCCCTCATCCCCGAGCCAAGACCGACACTTCCCCCAAGTACTCGAGCTCAAGTGCTTCACCGCCAGCCACCATCAACATGGATTCGCAAAGTGAATGAACGAGTCCCAACGGAAGTTTGAGAGACACGATAACACCGTTCGAACAGCACGAGAACCATCCACTACTTCAATGACTTCAAGGCCATGGACCACCATCAAGATAAGTTTCTCACTCCTTACGAAATTTACTTTGACAAGGTCAACCCTACAACCCCTTTGTCATATTCTGAGAAGACCTGACCTAGCGATACTCTACCACCTAGGTCATCAAGGGGCTACTGTGGTGACATAGAATTTCGGATTGACCGCAGGTCAATGACAATTTTCTCCAATACAAGTGGTAGTGATACTTATGCAAGATCATATCACCATATCGTTGTCGGAAGGACCACCATGAGGAATGCACCCCCATATCACAAAACCCGAAGAAAAAGGAGCGGAAACTCGGAGGATCAGAGCACGACCCATCATCACCATGTCCATCCCATGGCCCATCAACATTCGTGCATCTCCCAATGGCACCCATGAAAAGCGGTTCCCACAAAAGATTACACGCCTCCACCATATCGCCAGCATGCCATTCACAACGCAAGAGGTGTTCGACGCTCCACCATGATATATTCCATCGGTAGCTATCAATGGACACGGAAAATTGAAGCGGCTATCCTGGACCATCCTAGATACTCCCCCAGAGAGTGCTTGAATCCCTGAACCACTAGAGAAGACGTGGCATCAATCTGATGTCAGAGGAGAGAGATATGATGGAAACATGGCGCGTAGAAGCATTCTTGTGAATTTTAGCACATACATAGACGGAGTAATGTAATAGTTAGACACTTAGATTATAAAAGGGCTATATAATAGAGGAAATGGGACAACCAAACTACATGGACCTTGTAAAAGGGAGAAGATTGTCATGCTATATTTCACGTTTCCCCAAACTACATGAGGTTGGGCGGTGGCAGGGCCGGAGCGGGCATGGGTGGATTGATCATTTGCCTAGGCCACGACGCCCAACTGTGCTAAAGGTGCGCCAGCTCCATCCCCACCTCCAGAGCGATCGGTGGCGCCCATCCCGACAACAAAGGCGGTGTAGGCAGCTGGGTGTTTGCCTATGCCATCAGGCCGGTGAGCTAGACGGCCTCTTCGTAGCCGCGCCACAGGGCGTTCTCGTCCCGCGCGCTGGCCGCAATAGCCTTCTCGGTGAAGGCATCCTCGTCGTAGCCCCGCGCCATGAACTCGCGGTACTCCGGGGGCAGGTTCGTGGCGATGTCGTCTACCGCCTCCTGCTTGACAACGATGTCGTCATCCTCCTCGCTGTTGCCGTCCTCGCTATTGAGGTCGGCGTCGAAGTGGTTGAAGGCGCCCTCGTCGTCCGATTCGATGTCATGGATGGTGGTCGCGCGCCGCACCTTGTGCTCCCACTCGAGGAACTCTATCCAGTAGTCCTCGCTGTGGTAGCCCCTCTCCCACCGTTGGGCCTATGGGAGGTTGCTGATCCGGTGGCTAATCTCCTCCGCCAGCCCTTTTCCCTTCTTGGGCACGGGCAGCCCAGGACACGGTCCCAATGAGGTGCCATCCAGTGGGGAGGGAGACATCCCTGTGGCTGATGCCCTAGCCCTCCCTCCATCAGCGCTCGCACTCTGCAACATGGAAGTACCGCTGGCTGTAGCGGTCCCGTGGTGGCGGGTAGTCCCCCATGGGGCGGCTCCGGAACTCCTTGATGGTGCGCGGCTGCTTTGTTGGGAGACCCCAAGAGGAAGGTATGATGAGAACATCAGCAAGTTTCCCCTCAGTAAGAAACCAAGGTTATCGAACTAGTATGAGGAAGGAAATGACTCAAAGGTGTTGCTAGCAACCTGGAAACCTTCATAACACAAACTCAAGACTTTGCACCAACGAACAGTAAGGTTTTGAATCTCACCGGTTTGCTGAAAATAAAGGATTAACTGTATGGTGTGGAAGGTAATAGTGGTTTGCAGAAAGTAAACAGTAACAATGGAAGATATATCAATGATAAAGATTGGACCGGGGTCCATAGTTCATTAGAGGTGTTCTCCTTAAGATAAACAAACATGGCATGTTGGGTAAACAAATTACAGCAGGGCAATTCACAGGACTGAGCAAGGCATAACAATGCAATACTAGACATTCATGATCCTATGAGATTCGATTGGGCAATACAACAAGATACATAGACCGCCATCCAACTACATCTATGACTAGAAATCCACCTTCAGGTTATCATCTGAACCCCCTCCAGTATTAAGTTGCAAGAAACGGATAAATGCTTTAAGCAAAGTGTGTAAGGTAACAATCCATTTGTTCCATGAATAAGAGACCATTGTTTTCTTCCTAGTGGCAACAACAAATATACAACCTTTGAGATTTTTGTCACTTTCCTTAGATTAAATAGAGGCATGAACCCACTATCGAGCATAAATACCCCCTCTTGGAGTCACTAGCATCTACTTGGCCAAGATAGCTACTAGAAATGGAGAGCATGCAAGATCACAAACAACATAGACATGATAGAATCAATAAGACAAAACCATTAATCAATCTGACATAGTAATCTCAATATCCATCGGATCCCCGCAAACACAACATGCATGACTACAAATAGATGATATTGATCATGAACGGAGCTCATAAGATCTAAACATGGTAACACAAAGGAGGAGATACAACCATCTAGCTACTACATGGACCCGTAGTCCAAGGTGAAACTACTCACACTTCATACCGGAGGCTGGCATGTTGAAGAAGAAGGCCTCTGAGATGATATCACCTCTGGCAGGGTGCCAGGAAGAGCTTCTGATCCCCCGATCTAGGGACGATAGTGGCGACGGCTACAGACGGTTTCGTGGAATATTGATCGGGTACTTAGGGTTTCTGTATCGGGGAGTCTTTATAGGCGAAGAGGCGAGGCAGGGGGGCAGCCAGGGCGGCCACACCCCCCAGGCGTGGGTTAGGGTTAGCCGCGCGGCCAGGGGTGTGGCCCCCTGGTGGCTCCCCTCCGTCTCGTATTCAGGTTCTGCGTTCCCTAGGGTAAAATATTGACTTTGGCTTTTGTCCCGTCCAATTCCGAGAATATTGATTTTCTGTCTTTCTGGTCTAAAAACAGAAGAAAACAGACAACTGACACTATGACATCTTGTTAATAGGTTAGTACCAGAAAACATATAAAAACACCTCAAAGTGTAGACAAAGTAAAGCAAAGTAGATACTAAACAAACATGGAACATCAAAAATTATAGATACGTTTGTGACGTATCACTCCTCTGGCCGCGGCGGAGGCGGCAAGGATGTGCCGTGGAGGAAGGCCGACTGCCGGGAGAGCTGGCTGCTAGAGCCAGACACCTCATGGTCATTCTTACTGCTCTTCAGCCAGGACAGTTTCTTCATCGTTGGCGTTGGCGGCGGAGGCTGCTAGAGTTGTGATGGCGAGAGGTGAGGAGTGCGACACCGACGAGCGCATGGTTAAATAGCCCATTCGCCCGCGAACGCGTGCATATTTTCGTTCCTTCGCCATCAATGTCGGCGCTGGAACGCAGGCGGCGTCCAGTGAGTCAACTTGCCGTCTCGTCGCCATTGATTGCGTAGGCCGCCGTCGGTCAACCTTTCGCCAATGCCTCTGAATCGGTGCCGCGGTTGCGTCTGAATCGATGTCGCTGCCGCGTCTGATCGTGATTGACGTTGGGCCAGTGGCACGCGCGGCAAGACATGATCTCCGTCCGCGCGTGTCCGAGCCGACGCAACCGTTGCCGGGTCGAGCCAGACGCGTCCGTTCGGATGAGTCGGGCCGCTGGGGCGCTGCGCACATTCCGCGGCGTCGCCGTGGATGAATTCGAACACGCTAAGACGGGTTGAGTCGACCCGGTCAAGATGCCCTCACTTCTTCACCCACACTCTTCATCGCTTGAACATAAGGGAAAGCCACACACACAAAATCTGCAACGAGAAATAGATCCTAAAACGAATCATGCATGCATGCGATGTGCTAATTGACCCCTGCCCCAGATCCTCCCGAGTCCTGACTCTATGGGACCCTCGACATGCAGAAGCAATGAGAGTGAGCACATATGGTGAGTTCTCCAGCTGCTAACTTTTTTTAGCAAGCTCTAGCTGCTAACTAAGAACGTGTTTGGTTGGTGTTTTTGTAACGTAACCTGATTACACTGCTAACTGATACCGCTAAAACATGTTTGGTTCAGAAACTCCGTAAATGCTTACCACGGAAACAGATCCCACCCCCGTACAAACTTGTTACCGGTCACACTCCTCCGGAAACAAATCGTGTTACCGTCTGCATCGCTGCGTCTCGATCGAATCTCACCTCTCGTCCCCTCTTCCTGCTCCTCCTCCCGCTGCCGACGACACAGGCACCAGCGAGACAGGCGGCGGCACCAGCAACCCGTCCCTCGACATCCTCTACTTGATCTGTAGCAGCGTCACGCGCGGGCAAGAAAGGTGTGGCGGCGACACGGCAAGAGCAGCGCCGGCACGGGGGACATGTTCGTCCATCGATTCCCAATCTTGAGGTACGTACTGCCCTTCTCAGATCCCTTCTCCTCTTTCGGCTGTCCTAAAGGTCTCCCTCCAAATCTTTGTTTAGATTAGGGTTTTTTCTTGTGTTCAATGATGCCCACGAGAGCGGACGCCTTCAGCTGCCATGTGTATAAGTTCTAGCATTCACAATGCTGATATTTTTCCATTCCACTTTTCATTTTCAGTGTTATGCCTCGTCTCCCTTTAAAGACGAGATATCGACGAAGGAATGTAGCAACTAGAAATCTCATGACTAGATAGTAGATGTATGTGCCCCGTCCAACCTGAAAGGAAGATATAGATCAAGGTTGGGTGATATAGATACAAACGTGTTAGGTGTATGTGCACCTGACATGCAGTTTAGGAAGATATAGATCAAGGTTGGGTGAAAAAGTTGTGTGCTATCTATAGCAAGGATATAGCAACAGGGGAAGGTGCTGAAGGTTTTGATGAGGCTGTGACAAATTTGGCCATTGAAATAGATGCCGAGGAAAGGCAGAGGGGTGAAGAGGATAGGATGTCTAGAGAGACTCCAAGACGGTCTGTTGACTCACAGAGACACTCGTTGGATACATCAAGCAGTGCTAAGAGGCCAAGAAAGGTTGATGGACCTAGAAAGGCATGACAAAGTGATCCAATTGTTATCATGCTTGACGATGTCAACAATGGCAGCTGTAGCGGAGCGTGAAGCTACACTTCATGAGAAGGCGGTCCACGAAGATCCTAACCAAAAGCTGAAAGAGAAGGCTATTAGTGAATTGCACAAGCTTGGCTTCGCTGGAAGTCAGATAGTAGATGCAGCAATAATTTTTGCAAAAGCACTGGATCAGATGCAAATGATGATGGCACTTCCTGATATTTTGAGGAGGGAGTATGTGCTGAAGATGCTGAATAGTAAGTTGGTTCTCATCCAAATTTAGATGCTTTTTCTTGCTATGAAACTCCTCTCATGTGTATGCTTATAAATGTTCTTCTATTATTGGTAGATGAGGCGAAGGAGAATAGGAGAGATTGACAAGGAAGATCAATTAGGTATTGTTTCTCTTGGAAAGTATACCATACTTTCAGTTCTGCATGCTTGTGGTAGATGCTTAGCTCTTGTTCTTTGATGTCTAGCTAGATGTCTACATGTGTGTTGTTGTTCCAGGTCTTGTTGCTCCTGTTCTTTCATCTCAAACACGTCCACCAAACTATTTTGGAAAAAAGGAATGATATTGTGTGTGTGTGTGTTCGTGTGCGTCTTGGTTACCTACAAATCTGTTATTTTCTAATTCCAGTGTTGATACCTCCCATAATCTGATACCATTTCAGTTTATGATAAAGCTTCATCACATGGTTTTGGTCTGCTGATGATATCTTAATGTTGACAAGCTTAAATTTTTCATGATCATGAGTTTTGAACTTGTTATGCTCAAGCTTATACATGTGCTTTTATTAATTGGCAGAGATGGGAAGGAGATGTTTACAAGGAAAGCTTATTTGGAAGACTATGGAGCATGCCATTAAAATAATTAGTAGTGCAATGAAATTCTAAACTTGTGTTTATGACTTTGCTCTTCTACCTATGAAGTGCTTTTAAATTATTAGGATCATGTTATTATCCAGTGTCAAAAAGTGATTTTAAATTACTAGGATCATGTTATTATCCAGTGTCAAAATTTGTTAATTTGTGGCATTAGATGGTTGAATGCTCAGAGATATCTGCAGCATGGTTCAGTTTGTAGTTCAGAGTTTAAATTTGTTGTCTGTTCTGATTAAAGGTGCATTTTTAAACCTACCTGTTTTTTTCAATGTGATACTAACTGAACGACTCTCAACCAAACATTGGAAAGGAATCTATTTACGTTACACACACGAACCAAACAAATCTGTGATTTTCCTATTCCGGAGGTATTACCGCCTGTAACCTCATACCAGTCACGGTTACGTTATCAGAGATGAAACAAACACGTCCTAAGTGTAACCGCTAACGAAATGGGAAATGTGGAAACCAGACAGAGTTTTCGTTAAAATTGAAATGTACACGTACCTACCTCCTGCACGGCCGGCGCCGGCTTGGCGGGCTCGGCACCCTTGACAATTCCGGGGCGGCCGTAGGCGACGCGGTCGATGAGGCCGAGAAACCTGTCCTTGAGCTGGGCGGCGAAGTTGGCTATGGGATCGAGCTGGTGCGATTGTTATGGAGCTATGATAATTAGAAAATGGTGCTCTCTCAACTGCTCGCTGCTTACTCGTTTCTCCTCCTTAACCTGCTGTGCTTCAGGTTGTGAGTGATCACGGCGATCACTGTGTGCCCCATTTATACACGGCGTGGACACAGGGGCATCGGAAGCGTCGGCCAGCTTCACCGAAAGCACGACAAGGCCCGCACACGCGCGCGCTGGTAAGATCAGTAGTATCCAGATCGCTTTACCTTTTCCTGATCTAGGCGATCTGCACGCATGAGTACATATAATGATCAGTAACAGCAACTCCAGCGCGGTCGCGCTATATTTGGGCATGCTAAAACGCGTATGCAGCACACACAATCTAGGTATTTCACGTCGCACACATATCTCTCCTTCGGCAGAGACCCTAAACGTGCGCGCTAATTTTGCAGCACAAACCCCTTCAACATGAACATGCGTGTCAAATTGAAGCACGCGCAAACAATATTTTGCAACAAATATAACAGAAAATAGATTTAGAAATTAAAGCGAAAATATATTACATAGAACATAAAAATATATACATAGATCATGGTGAAAAAAAAATACTCCCTCCGATTTATAATAAGTGTCGCTAAGCTAGTATAAAGTTTATACTTGCTTAGTACAAAATGAGCCACACTTATTATGGATCAGAGGGAAGTACTAGAAATTAATTCTACTACTGGAATCTACTACTATGACATGTAATAAAAAGAATCTACTACTACGAGAAATTACTAGAAACTACTATTATCTAGTCCGACGAGGAGACCGAGATGTAGTCATCGTCGGACTAGGCCGGTGTTATGTCAGACACCGGCGTCGACGAAAACGCGTCCAACCAATGGGGATCGCCATCGGGGATGGTCGCCGGCCCGGCCATCTGCGCGTCGATGAAGGCGCGCCTACGCGCCTTGTCCACCCGGCGCTCGAGGCGATTCTGGTGCCTCGCCGCCCTCACTTCTGCCATGGTCGCGGCCCGCTCGGCGTAGTGTTTACGCTGCGCTGCGACATCTTCGGGAAAACGTGCGTGCCAATCCTGTCGCATGCGCTCATCACGCTCAAATAGGAGCAGGCGGCGCTCCGCGTCGCGCCTGCGGTGGCGCTCCTCCTCCGTCACGAGGCGAGGCGGTGGCGCGAGCGCCTCGACCTGCTCGTGTGTCCACACGTTGCAGAAATTCATCGACGAGCGCGGGCGCCTGAGCCGGCACGCCACGACGTCGTAGGCGCGTGTGGCCCCGTGCGCGGTGTCGAAGGTGCCGAGGATGATGCGGTCATCGCCGGACCGGATCTCGGCGTAGTAGTTGCCGGTCGGGAGCGCATACACCGCGGTAGACGAAGCTTCCCCGAGGCGGCGGCATAGCGGCGGTGGCGTGGGCGCGATGTGTCAGTAGATAATCGGTGGAAAGGGGAAAAGGATTCTGCGCACGTGCTAAAGTGTCGACGGTTTGCTTTCACACACGGCGCGCCATTTAACGAGCGTGCCCCGAGCGCTGCGTCTAAAGAAGCGTGCAACCGAGCGTGCAGCAAAATTTTTCTTGCGCACGGGAAGATACAACGAACTGTTGAAATCGTTAATCGTTAATCTGTTGGAAGATACAGCAAAGTTTTTTCCACGCTGCGTTAATTTTTTTTTTGTTTTTGATTTTTTCTCAACTTTTTAAATCTTTGAATTGTTTGAATCGTTAATCTTTCACCTGGAACATTTTAACACTAATTACATTTAATCTCTGATCAAATATCAGTCTTTAATAAACTTCCCGCTCAGTCACCCATTCTAGCACTACTTCAGCATCAGCACGCTTAACTTCACAGTTCCTTCCGAATAAGTTTCCGTGAAGCAATTTATACCTAGTTGTTAATAATGTGATACCAATTCTATTAACTCTTATATCATTATGTCACATGTTTTTATTTTTTAAAACTACAAACACTTATTTAAGTAAACAACAATGAATAAGTAAAAATATTGCTGATTCAAATAAAAATACTATTAAATTCAAATAAAATATAATAATGTTACTTTTTTACATTTTTCTATTTAATATGGAATAATTAATATCTTTAAGTCCGTAAATCGGAATTTGATAAACAATATGTCTAAATTGATCAGAAAAATGAAAGGAATCTAAATATGATATCCATATCAACTAATCACAAACCCCGCGTTTTTGAATTAGCTATTTGGTGCTTGCTTCAGAAAATCCCCCTTTTTTACGCTCAAAAAATAAAAAATATCTTTTTGGTGCGACGAAAAGGAAAACTTGCATTGGATTTTTGATAAAATAGCATATTGTGAACCTAAAAATGATTTTTATAAAAAAATATGAGCATCGGATCATGTACCTGTAGTTCATATCTGACCCACTTCCTCCGATTCGGCAGGAATTTATCTTTTTCACCAGGCGTGGACGAAAAGGTTTTGGATCCCCCAGTTGGGACATTGTACATATAAGATGGTCTAGTATTTTTGTAAATTATGGTGGTAGCATTTTGAATTAGCTATTTGGCGGTTGCTTCACAAAACCGTCCGTTTTTTGTGCTTGGAAAAAATGAAAAATGGCTTTTTGGTGCGACGAAAAGGAAAACTTCCTCCTGCAACATTGTTCACCAACCCATGATACACATGTATACACAATATGGGCATATTATCACAAACTATGCCTCTTTTCTAGCCATAACATTGGTCATTTGTCCCGAAAGCGAAGAAACCTCGAATGAGATAGGTCATTTTGTGAAGGTTTTTTTCAGACATAATAAATATAGCAGGTTTGATATTTTTCCTTATAACTATGTCACATAATATGACACCAGGCGAAGGTTTCGCTTTGTTTCGATCGTTTTTAAAAAATTTATGCCTCTTTTAAACTATCGTCAAACTTTGTCGAACGACGGGCATGAATATTCTTAGCTCGGGGCCGAGCCTCGGTAAACTTGAATTGTATCTTTGATAAAAGAGCATATTTTGAACCTAAAAATGATTTTTGTAAAAAAACATGAGCATCGGATCATATACCTGTAGTTCATATTTGTCCCACTTCCTACCGATTCGGCACGAATTTATCTTTTTCACCAGGGGTGGACAGAAAGGTTCCGGATCCCCTAGTTGGGACATTGTCCATATAAGGTGGTCTAATATTTTTGTAAAATATGGTGGTTGCATTTTGAATTAGATATTTGGTGGTTGCTTCACAAAACCGTTCGTTTTTGCTGCTCGGAAAATGAAAAATGGCTTTTTGGTACGATGAAAAGTAAAACTTTCTCCTGCAACATTTTTCACCATCACATGATGCACATGTATACACAATATGCGCACATTATCACAAATTATGCCTCGATTCTAGCCATAACATTGGTCATTTAACCCGAAAGCCAAGAAACCTCGAATGAGATAGGTCATTCTGTGAAGGTTCTTTTCATACATAATAAATATACCAGGTTTGATATTTTTCCTTGTAACTATGTCACATAATATGACACCACGTGAAAGTTTCGTTTTGTTTCGATCGTTTTTGAATTTGTTTTGCCCCTTTTAAACTATCGTCAAACTTTGTCGAACGGCAGGCATGAAGATTCTTAGCTAGGGGCCGAGCGTCGCTAAACTTGCATTGGATCTTTGATAAAATAGCATATTTTGAACCTAAAAATGATTTTTGTCAAAAAACATGAGAATCGAATCATGTATCTGACCCACTTCCTCCCGATTCGGCAGGAATTTGTCTTTTTTACCTATGGTGGATAGAAAGGGTTTCAGATCCGCCTGTTGGTACATTGTCCATATAAGGTGGTCTAGTATTTTTGTAAAATATGGTGGTAGCATTTTTAATTAGCCATTTGGTGGTTGCTTCACAAAACCGTCCGTTTTATGCTCGGAAAATAAAAAAATGACTTTTTGGTAAAACGAAAAAGAAAATTTCCTCCTGCAACATTGTTCGCCATCCCATGATGCACATGTATGCACAATATGGACACATTATCACAAACTATGCCTCGGTTCTAGCCATAACATTGGTCATTTGACCCGAAAGCCAAGAAACCTTGAATGAGATAGATCATTTTGTGAAGGTTTTTTCAGACATAATTAATATACCAGGTTTGATATTTTTCCTTGTAACTATGTCACATAATATGACACCACGCAAAGGTTTCGCATTGTTTCGACCCTTTTTGAAATTTTTATGCCCGTTTTAAACTATCGTCAACTTTGTTGAACGGTGGGCATGAAGATTCTTAGCTCGGGGTCGAGCCTCACTAAACTTGCATTGGATCTTTGATAAAATAGCATATTGTGAACCTAAAAATGATTTTAAAAAAACATGAGCATCGGATCATATACCTGTAGTTCATATCTGACACACTTCCTACCGATTCGGCAGGAATTTAGCTTTTACACTAGAGGTTGACGGAAAGGTTTTAGATCCCCCTGTTGGAACATTGTCCTTATAAGTTCGTCTAGTATTTTTGTAAAATATGGTGGTAGCATTTTGAATTAGCCATGGTTGTTGCTTTACAAAACCGTCCGTTTTTTGTGTTTGGAAAATGGAAAATGGCTTTTTGGTGCGACAAAAAGGAAAACTTCCTCCTGCAACATTGTTCGTCATCCCATAATGCACATGTATGCACATATATGGACATATTATCACAAACTATGTCTCGATTCTAGCCATAACATTGGTCATTTGACCTAAAAGCCAAGAAACCTCGAATGAGATAGGTCATTTTATGAAGGTTTTTTCAGAAATAATCAATATACCAAGTTTGATATTTTTCCTTCTAACTATGTCACATAATATGACACCACGTAAAGGTTTCACATTGTTTCGATACTTTTTGAATTTTTTATGTCTGTTTTAAACTATATATAATGTTTTATGTTTCACTCAATTTTTATTTATAAATGTGTAATATTTGAGTGTATATAGATAGATCTTATTTTTCTGCAAATTTTGATATATTATTTGTATTTTTCCGAATTAGAATGATTTAGTTATGATTTTTCAAAGTTTAATAAGGTAAAATAAAAAAATAGCTACGCCGAGGGCAGCCGTCGGCGTAGCATAGGATACGCCGAGGGCAATTCTACGCCGACGACTACTTGGCGGGTTAGTCTGGACGATGGCTACGCCGACGGTCCCGACGTTTGGCCGTCGGCGTAGCGACCGGTCGTCGGCGTAGCTCCTATTCTTGTAGTGACGGAGGATTAGAGGTTGGAAAATTTCCAGAGAGATGCTACTTTTATCATTCCTTAGATTGTTTTATCATGTGAATCAAAGATGCCCGAAGTATGGTTTGGGGTGTCGTGGAGCCTGAGCCTGGCAATATATATTGGCTTGGCATTGGGTATTGTATTTATTTCTTGGCCGCAAAAATGTAGGAAGTGTTATTTGGTCGGTGAACACGTAGAGTTTTATATTTCAGTTTAAGAAAATTTCGAGACGTGCTGTCTGATTCTGATGCCGGAGGAAGCGGAGGAATTACCTAAACATTTATCACATGGAACTTTGGAAAGAAAAGCCAAAGACTTTATGAGGAGAAAACGAGCGTGTGCTCTTCATCAATTTACTGCTTTATTAGCCTTACAACACTCATAAACGCCAAAGAACGTCCCACACAAAACTCAACTGCTGGGAGCCTGGGACACACACCAGCAGGCACATAAGGCGAAGATAAATACACGGCTCTCTACCGTAGAGGCGTAGACTGTAGAGGCTCTAGATACCAACCAGGTTGACCTCTGCGCCCGAACCTCCTGATTCGGGGTGACTTCTAGACCTGACCTCGACAGCTTCTTCAGTCACGAAAGCCTTCGTAGTTGCCAGCTCGGGCTTTGCATCTGTAGAAAGGCGCACACGAAAAAACATTAGCAACTAGGATAAGATTGTTGACTGTAACATAAAAAATTAAGATTGTCTCCAGAGCGGAGCGTGTGTATGCTGTATGGTTTACCATTGTCATCTTCGGCGCGGGCGCTGTAGCCAGTGACTCGCTCGACCAGGCCGTAGAGCATGTCCACAAGCTGAGAAGCGAAGCTAGCCATGGCCATGGGAGCTGTAGGCTTGGAGCTGTGTACTAGTCTAGTGTACTACTGCCGACGCTAGCTACTCGAACGGATGTTGCTAGTGCGCTAAGCTTGGAGCTGCTTTATTTTGATGCTTGCGACTGGTGAGTCCTAGAGCGTTGCCGGGCGCAGTATTTATACACGGCCCAGGGTCACCAACCGACCGATATTCAAGAACGCAGAGGCCTTTCCGGCTATCGGATATGCGGAGAGAGAATCAGAATTTCTTGGTTGCTCGCCGGCCAGCATGTGCATCACACGGTTAGCGAGTAGCATGTCTATCCTTCCTCCAAAGAGACGGCACCACCAGCTACAAGGGAAATGTGCAGGATGCCGGAAATTGGCAACATGACTGCAGCAACTGATACTATATATAATCGAGGTGTCTATTCGAGGAGCAAACTGCATTAGAGTGCATTGTCAACTTGGTATAACATATGATTATGTACAGTAATCTGTCCACATTGTTGGATCTCCCGTATCGTCGGCTCACATGAGCCCTCTACTTGTATTCGGCGAGCCCAGTGATGAACACGCATGCGCCCACCAACCGGATGAGATGCATGAAGAGTCGTCACTCCACATTCATTCATGCGCGGGGCCATGGTCCGACATGACTCGAAGGCCCTAAGGCCGTTGGCGTCGCCGGCGGAGGAAAAGAACTATAGATCGGTTTAGCTGCCGCCTCTGACCAGCGCCCCCCTCTCTCTCTGGTACCGGTTCGGCTGTTTCTAATCTTTCATTTGTTTTACGGACACATGTGTTGCTTTACTAGCTAGCCTTCTTTGGGATCGGAAGACCGGTCTTCGCGACCGATTGTCAAACTCTCCAGCTCGCCGTAACCACCAACAGCTACGATGCTGCACCCCTGGGAGCTCTCTTTAGAGAAATAAAGTTTCACCTACGGTTAAATTTCATAGGGTTTAAGGTTATCTATGTGCATCGTTCTTGTAATAAACCAGCCCATAAGCTGGCAGCGGTGGGTGTGTGTGAATCTGTGGGATCCTAGCGTCTATGGACCGAGGATTACTCTTCTGCTATAACCGAGGCCGTGTCCGGCGATTATGCCGGCCAGAGTTAATGGAATGGCTGCGTTCCATGTAAAAAAAAAAACTAAAAAAAAAGCTAGCCTTCTTTGGCCAGTACATATAACTGATCTTTCGGATTGTACCACAAGGTGCATACAATCTATAAATATTATTGTTGCCAATATAGCACAATGTATCATGTACAACACACACGAGTCTACAATCTCCATCAAATATGAAAATATAATTGCTTTTTGTTTACATATACACAAATTATAACCACTAAAACATTCGCTACGTTACTGGAAGGTGGGCTTGATGATCCTATTGTTAGATTGCTCTCTCCCGATCGACCCCAACGGATCAATCGACCCTTTGACCGAGCCCTGATCGGGGGCGTCCAACCCGCATATTCTTGGTGGGCCCCTGTGGCAGCGCTATAAAGAGGAGGTGGGGGCCGGGGCACGCATCATGAGATTTTCTACGCCGCCGCACACCCCACCTACAATCCCTTCCGATCTAGGGTTCTAGCGCCATCTACGGGAAGCTCCGTCGCCACCACCGCTTAGCCACCTTAACCCCGCTCTCATCGTCGACCCATGGCCAACAGCTCGAGCTCCTTAAGCTCTGGAGAAGGTACATCTCTCTCTTTTCCTCTCTGTACTCTCTCTCAGATCAAACCCTAAAGTTACTACCGATAAGATCTAGAGTTGGACCGATGTCAACAATGGTATCAGAGCCACGGGCTCTGTAGATCTTTCTCTTGTAGAAAAGAAAAATCAAAGAAACCCTACATCCTAAGCCTACAGAGCGCCTGCCCACACGGCCGCGTCGTTTCTCTCGATCCCGACGCATTGGCAAGCCAAGATCGGGAAGAAGAACCAACCCCATCTGGGGCAAAGAAAGCATAGAAATCACCAAAGCCCCAGATCTCGTTTCCCCGAATCAAATCAACACAAAGAACAGAAAAGGGCCCACCGGTCGCTGTTGGAAAAGGGCACCACCACCGAGCCGTTTGATAGCGGCGCATTCACCCTTGCGGTGCTTGATGGTGCGTGGTTGAACGCAGAGCTTCGTTGGGAGACCCCAAGAGGAAGGTGTGATGAGCACAGCGGCAAGTTTTCCCTCAGTAAAAAACCAAGGTTATCGAACCAGTAGGAGAAAGGAAACGACCCAAAGGTGTTGCTAGAAACTTGGAAACCTGCACAACACAAACTCAAGACTTTGCCCCAACGAACAGTGAGGTGGTCAATCTCACCGGTTTGCTGAAAACAAAGGATTAACTGTATGGTGTGGAAGGTAATAATGGTTTGTAGAAAGTAACAATAACAGTGGAAGATGTATCAATGGTAAAGATTGGACCGGGGTCAAACATGGCATGCTGGGTAAACAAATTACATCAGGGCAATTGATAGGACTGAGCAATGCATAACAATGCAATACTAGACATTCATGATCCTATGAGTTTCGATTGGGCAATACAACAAGATACATAGACCGTCATCCAACTGTATCTATGACTAGTAATCCACCTTCAGGTTATCAACCAAACCCCCTTCATTATTAAGTTGCAAGCAACAGATAACTGTTTTAAACAAAGTGTGTAAGGTAAACAATCCACTTGTTCCATAAACAAGAGACAGTTGTTTTCTCCCTTGCAGCAACAACACATCTAAAACCTTACACTGTGTTTGGATGTTGGAAAATAAGCTTGGAATTGAATTGGGCTGAAGATTCCAAATCCAAGATGGAAAGGAAATGACCTCTATTTCCAATTCTGACGTTTGGTTGCGCAATGAATTTTTTGTTGGAATCAAAGGGTAGTATCCAATTCCAAATCATGTTTGGATGTACATAACATGGAATTAAATTTTTTTTTAGATTTGACAATATAAACTTCTCTACACATCTATGCACAATAGTATATTCTTTACATGTGGAATTAAATAGCAATGACAATCACAACAGGATAATAAATTTATCTCTTACAATCACAACCATGAGATGGTACTAAATCTTCTAGGAATCTACGGCTCACATAGATCAAATTAGTATGTATTAGGTGTTCTTACAAGAAATAGCTGCAACAACAAATCGTGGGACAAGAAGATGAGAAAGGCAGCAACAAATCGTGGGACAGATTTCCGGCAGTAGGAGGACCAGGGATCCACCTCCACCAACCTGATGGTGAGGGTCGACCTCCTGCCGGCCTTAGGGGAGCCATGGCTCAGCCGCCATAGGTTAGGGTTTGGGGGGGGCCTCCCCCAGCCGTTCCAAGCGGGAGATGGAGGAAGGAAGAGGGACAGGAGGCCACGCGGGAGGAGAAGTCGGTGGGGAAGGGGACCATGAGGAAAGGGGGGAGGCGGGGAGCCTACCGGCGGCGCAGGGAAGAAGCGGAGGGGCGGGATGCTCTATCGGGAGTAGTGGGGGCAGGGGCGGGGGCGTTATCGCGAAGGAATGTTTCCGCGTCTTTCCGAGCCCGTGAGCTCGGAAACTGCAAGGACGGGGTGGACGCTCACGGGAGGCAGCTTGGAATTGTTCATTCTTTCCACGCGGAAATTCTCAGTCCTTTCCAAACGGTAGAATTAGGCAGGATGATTTCAGAATTCCAATTCCTAGCTTATTTTCCAACATCCAAACACAGCGTTAGAGATTTATGTCACTTTCCTTAGTTTAAATAGAGGCATGAGCCCACTATCGAGCATAAATACTTCCTCTTAGAGTCACTAGCATCTACTCAGCCAACGTAGCTACTAGAAACAGTGAGCATGCAAGATCACAAACAATACATACATGATAGAATCAATAAGACAAAACCATTAATCAATCTGACATAGTAATCTCAATATACATCGGATCCCCACAAACACAATATGCATGAATACAAATAGAGATAATCTTGATCATGAACGGAGCTCACAAGATCTAGACATGGAAGCAAAAAGAAGGAGATACAACCATCTAGCTACTACATGGACCCGTAGTCCAAGGTGGAACTACTCATGCTTCATACCGGAGGCTGGTATGATGATGAAGAAGGCATCCGGGATGATCTACCCTCCGGCAGGGTGCCGTGGAGAGCTTCAGGTCACCCCCCCATCTAGGGACGATGGTGGCGGCGGCTATAGACTGTTTTGTGGAAGATTAATCGGGTACTTAGGGTTTTGGTATCGGGGGATTCTTATAGGCAAAGAGGCGAGGAAGGGGGCACCCAGGGTGGCTACACACCCTACCCCCAGGCGTGGGCTAGGCTTGGCCGTGCGGCCAGGGGGTGTGTCCCCCTAGTGTCTCTTCTCCGTCTCGTCTTCTGGCTTCGTGTTCCCCATCGTAAAATATTGACTTTGGATTTTTTTCTGTCCAATTCTATGAATATTGATTTTTTGCCTTTTCTGGAACCAAAAATAGAAGACAACAGGCAACTGGCACTGTGGCAACTTATTAATAGGTTAGTCCATAAAAACATATAAAACACCTCAAAGTAAAGACAAAGCAAAAAAAAAGTAGATAGACCATCAAAAATTATTGATACGTTTTCGACGTATCAGTGCTCGCGCGCGCCGGCAAAGGGGCCAGTGGGTGACGCCGCCACAGCCTCCATCTCCTCTCTGCATCTTATGGAGGGGGTGTGGAAGGGACAGCGAGAAGAAAGGGGGAAAATAGGCTCGCGGTTAGAGGGGAGGGGCTCGCCGCTGGACGGCGCGGCCTCCTCGCAACCTCGTGACGCGCGGGGCGTTGCACCGCTGCAGCAGTCGCGCGAGCCAGACAGGGGACAGAGAGAGGGTAAAATGAGGGTTTAGGGTTATGGGGGCGTGCGTTCTGCTAGTTTTGATACGGCGAGATTGGCGCGCGTCCGTTGGATCGCAATGGATGGCCACTATCGGCCAGGACGGGGGCAACCAGGTCGTGCGGCTGGGCCATGGGTCGGAGCGGGCCAAGCGCCAGGCGCAGTAGCGGTTTTTCTGTATATCAGGCGCGTGCGCGCCAGAGAGAGGGCAGCGCCTTGCCGCGCCAGGCCGTGGGCAGCATGGTCGTGCGGGTGTGCGGTGGGCTGCAGTAAAGGACCAAAGGGCATGCCATACCCTGTTTGTCTGTTTTTCTTTTACAGAAGCTTTTTTCTGTTTTGTTATCTGTTTTAATAGTTCTTTTGGCAAAGTTTTTTCAATACAAAATTATCCAACGAATTTTTTCTAGAAAATAATAAAATAATATAAAAGTTTTTGTAAAATGTAAAGTTAAATGAATTTTAATTCATTCTTCCACTACATATAGTCAAAAGGGCTCTTTTAAAATTTAATAGAGAAAAAGAAAGTATTAAATTTTTTGAGAGCATATTAAAGTTATATTCTGGTCATATTCATGTTATTTTTCTAACCAACGTTGTAAATAGCATGATTGTGATTAGTGTGTTATTTCAAAGTAATTAAAGTCATGTGCTTTTTATTCTATTTTCTTCCCAACGGTGATGTAGAATCATTTGCATAAACTTTTGCATGTCTTAATTTTGACCAACGTTGGATTAATGCATGCAATTGTTAATGTCCTTACTTCTTTCAGGAGGGTATTACTTGATGAGTTGCATCAAGGATATCCCCACACTTAGAGGCGACAACTACTCCGAGTGGAGAAAGAAGCTGGATCTGGCCTTCATTTGCGCTGAGGTGGATTGGGTCCTTGAGACTAAGCCTCCTCCCAAGCCAACAGAGCCAGTCCCAGAGGCCGTTGATGATGATGCGGCATAGGAGAAAAATCAAAGGGACTATGCTCCGCTGGAGATGCCCTATACTTTAGAGAACAGAAAGTGGCAGAATGCCAATAAGAAATGTATGGCATTTATAAAGAACACAATAGAGAAAGATATTGTTGGCTCCATCGTAGAGTATACTTCCGTCGCGGAGTACTTGGAAAAGATATCAAAGACATATGCAACCCATCTGCTGAAGCAGCTGGTGACAGAAAAGTACACCGGCGATGGACACGGCATCAGGGAGCATATACTCCGGATGAGCAACATGGCTGCCAAACTGAAGCCCATGGATGCTGATCTGGAGCTAAAGCCTGCTCTGCTTGTTCACTTAGTGATGGCATCTGTGCCCCAACAGTTTGACAACTTCGTTGTCAATTACAACATGGCCCCTAAAAAATGGGACATAGAAAAGACCATCGCCATGTGCGCTCAAGAAGAGGAGAGGCTCGAAGCCCAGAATGGTGGTTCATTGAACCTAGTGAAGGACAACAAGAAAAGGCCCTTCACTCACAACAACCATGGCTCCCCTTCTAAGCCACACGGTAAAGCTCCCATGCGCCATCATCCTCAGTATAGGCCTGCCCTCTCAGTGAACATTGATAAAGATGCTTGTCTTCACTATGGCAAGAAAGGGCACTTCAAGAAAGATTGCTCCATTTTTTTAAAGGAGCTAATGGCAAGGAAAGGTAATAATATAGTTTTATTTGTGAATGAATCCCTGTATACACGGTTTTCAAAATCTACTTGGTGGATTGACTCAGGGGCAACTGTTCATGTTGCAAATTCTTTACAGGGATTCCATTCGAAAAGGACTATCAAAATAAACGAAGGACGCGTTGAAGTCGCAAATGGAGTCCAAGAAGACGTTGAGGCCATTGGTGACATCTCCTTGGATCTTGCTAATGGATCAATGATCTTACTTTTAGATGTTCTTTATGTTCCTTCTTTGCATAGAAACTTAATAAGTGTGTCGCAATTGGACAAAGTAAACTATCAATGTCATTTTGGACTTGGCTAGTGTGCCATTTATTGTAATAAAGATTGTGTTGGTATTGCTTTCCTTCATAATGAGCTTTATTTATTATCCACTCGCGAGAAATTTAATTATGTATGTAAAGTGAAAGAGAATGTTTCCTCATTAGATAAAGAACCAAAGAAAAGAAAGAGAACTCAAGACTCGTCGAAATTATGGCACTATCGTTTAGGCCATATTTCGAGGGGAAGAATACAGAGACTTGTTAAAAATGATACTCTTCCTCCATTAGATTTATCCAACATAGAGCAATGCATCGATTGCATTAAAGGAAAGTATGTAAAGCAAATCAAAAAGGGTGCAAACCGAAGCGCCGAAACACTTGAAATTATTCACACCGACATTTGTGGACCGTTTCCAATGAAAAGTGTGGATGTTTATGACTCGTTCATAACATTCACAGACAATTACTCCTGATATGGTTATATTTATCCAATTAAAGAAAGATCGGAAACATTGGATAAATTTAAGATGCCGGACGAGCCTTAGCAAAATGGAGTAGCTCTGCATACCTAGTTCAACCTCGTTACCGATAAGTACTCTTTTCTCGTTCCCGTGGTATGTGATCCCTTGTGAGCCAGTCACATGCTTGCAAGCTAATTGGATGACATTCCACCGAGAGGGCCCAGAGTATATCTATCCGTCATATGGATGGACAAATCCCACTCTTGATCCATGTGCCTCAACACATACTTTCCGAACACTCAATGCCACCTTTATAGCCACCCAGTTACGGTGTGGTGTTTGATGTCATAAAAGCATCCTTTCGGTGATGGTGATTAGCATGATCTCATGGTCGAAGGAATTAGGTTACTATGTATCAGAAAGCTTATAGCAAATGAACTATATTAAATGACTTGATCTTTATGCTACGCTTAACTATAGGAGTATGTCCATCACATCATTCTCCTAATGATATGACCCTGTTGTTAATAACATCTCTATGTTCATAATCAGGAAACCATGATCATATATTAACCAACAAGCTAGTTTAACAAGAGGCTTTACTAGGGACTCTTTCATGTTTACAAATCACACAAGTGTTAATGTTTCCGGTTAATATAATTATAGCATGGTATGTAAACATTTATCATAAGCATGAAGATATGATAATAACCACTTTATTATTGCCTCTTGGGCATATCTCCAACAGTCTCCCACTTGCACTAGAGTCAATAATCTAGTTTCAAACCTTTGTGTATTCAACACCTATGGCTTTCCGGTGTTGTATGTACACGATTGCTAGTGGTCAACTGATCTCCGGATCTGACACTTCCAGGTCCGTGTGTAATTGCATGTCTTTGCGTCTCTACGCATCACTCATTCTCTAATGAGATGGCTTCGTACAAATTTGGTCCTTTGGTGTGACCTTTAGTTCTTTGGGGTTAAAAACATGTTGATAATATTGTCATACAATATATTTTCGTAGTATTATCCCACTGTGAACTACACCTAGTTTGATAACAAACTACTTGACACAAATGCCCTCTTTTGCTGCTAAAATAGCAGTCATACAGTTAGCCTTTTGTTGTAGTATCTATCACAATGTCTTTAACTTTGGAACTCATCCAAATCCATTATGGAACTCACTTTCCATTATATTGTGCCACCCTTGGTTTAGATTGAGATAAACTTAATTTGTACTTTGTGACAAAACTAGTATCAATGTAGTACTTTTACAATGAACTAACCATATATTTGTCACTTCTACAAATAATATACTCTTAGTTCTTCCAAAAGATCATAAGAATATTCTTACTATTGTCCAATGATCATCTTATGAATCATTCTGGTATATGCTCACAACATTTAGAGCATAGGACATATCTGGATTTGTACATATCATAGTATGATTGATATAAATACTCTTTGTGATCAAGTATCAATCTATACTTGAATCTTGTTTCACTTACCAAATGTCAATACATTTGAATATATCATCAATATTGAACTCATTCAATCCTTTCTGTGCGACAAGAAACTTTCTTGTAGTTTCTATATTGAACTCATTCAATATCTCGTCTATGTACTTCTGGCACAACCATATTAGCGTCTATTCATGCCAAATATTTGGGTTTTGCCTAAGTCTTTCATCGAGATGAAATTCTTATCCTGTGTTAATAAAAGATACATTATTTCCAATCAACAATATGTCTTCCACATAATGTATTAGAAACATGTCTTAGCGCTCCCACTTAATTTCTTGCAAATGCAAGCATCTTCATCATCTCTGATGAATTTAAACTCTTTTAACATTTTCATCATAGTGAAGATTCCAACTCCGCAATGCTTACTTCAACCATTGAGGTTTGCATATGCTTTTAGCATCCCTTGAATTAACAAAAACCCTTTGGACCATGTTATGCACATGTCCTAGGTAACAATTCTATTAGAAGAACTTGTTTTGTTTATTCAACTACCACATAACAAAATTATATGTAGTGGTTGCTACATTAATCCGTCTAGACTAAATATCTCTAATGAAAGATCAAATCTTGTCATAGTCAACCTTTGAACATTGTTGTGAACTCTTTCCCAACATGTCGACTATTTCATAGATGCGAAACATCCATGTCTATTTCTTTATAGATCCAAACACGACTGTAAGGTCTTACACCTTTCTCGAGGGTCCTTCAAGTTCAAAACTTGATTTCTCGTGTATGGAACTATCGCGGATTTTATGGATTCAAGCCATTTGACGGAGTCAGGGCTCATCATCGCTTCTTTGCATATAGTCAGATCATTATTGTCAAATAATGATTTAACTCTCAAATCTTGGTATTTGATTGTTTACCTGAACTACTTGTTTCAATAGGAACTTCGATCTCCGTGACCACAACCTTTAAGACACGTGAGCCATGAGCATTATCGCTGCCTCCGGAACACTTTTCGGTGCTGCGCAACTCTGCACATATAGCTAAGGTTCTTTTAACCTTATCAAAGTTCTTTTGTCCTCCCACTTAACTTTTCACGAAAAATTCCTTCTCTAAGAAACTTGACGTTCTAAGCGACAAACATTTTTGTCTCCGATGTTATGGAGGAACAGTTATTCGAAATAACATACAAAGACAGGTTCATCCGATTTTGGTTGCAAACATCTTTCTTATGCATAGCATACCAATGTTTAATAAAAGACAACTTGGGTTTTATCCCAAACCATAACTTTATATGGTGTCATTTCAACGGATTATGATGGAGCTCTTTTCAGTGGAAAAACGGTAATCTCTAAAACTTTTAATCTTTAAAATATAATGGCAGTTTTATGAATTACACCTTCGATCTTACCATGTCAAACAAGGTTTAATTACATATCTCGAACGCTCCATACTCTTATGGTGTTTCGGGAAAATGCAAATCCACGGAACGATTCCTTAAATCTTTAGGTATTATGCTAAACTTGTAACTCAAATATCTTCCTTTATGATCTTATCATAAACCATTTATATTCTTGTTACAATGATTTTGCACTTCATCTTGAAAGTCTTTGAACTTTTCAAATGTTTCATACTTCATCCTTATTAAGTAAATATTCATATATTCACTCAAATTTTTCGAAGAAAGCATATGAAGTTGAAATCCATCGCTCTTGACTACACATAATGGATTTCGTACAACAATATGTACAAGTTCCAATAAGCTAGTCATTCGTTCCCTTTTGGCCTATGAACGAAGTTTTAATTATCTCTAGGAAAGTTTCACAAGCGTCATTTGATCAAAAATCAAAAGACTCCAAAATTCCATCCACATGGAGTTTCTTCATGTTATCTTTCCAATATAATTTAAACGGCGATGTCACTTCCTAAGTGATCTTTCAATCAATTTGTCTTTCGACGTTTTTAGCACTAGTTTTATGGATGTGATTTTTCCAACAAGATTTGTGAATCATCCATCTTTTATGGATTACGGCAATTATTTGAACAACCCTTTTGTTCTCATAATACCTGATAAAACAAATCTTGAAGGCAAGCTTTGACGTTTAACGAGCAACACAATAACCTTTTATTTGTTCTCGATGAACATCATCACATATTCTTTTGCTAGTTACTTAGGCCATTGTAGTTCATGAATTGTGTTGTTTCGTATGACGATTCACACCAACAAATTCCGTATCAAATACTTAAGAACCACATTGTTTAATAAGCAAAGAATATAGCCATAACATGTATATCATCTATATACTTAAGATGAACAATTCTAGTCTTTTTCTTTTCTGCCACATACTTATGAGATTCTCTTTCAGTATTTCCTTTTCAGTTTGAAATAATCTATCAACATCAATAGTGGAGTCATACATATGACACATAGTCCAAAGCGTGTATAGTTAAATACCAATGTCTTTGGACTTGCACTTTGAAGTAGATCACCATTATCAAATGTTTGGTGTTCTTTCAAATTCCTTTCTTTAGTAATCTCTTGGTGTAGTAAACATTTTACCTACATCAAATATTCACCCTTATCATGGAATCGTCCATGACCAAGCTACTTTTAGCTTATAACGATGAATTACGAGTATAATGTTGCTATCCAAAACCTTTTGGTGGATTAGGACAACTAGTGTCTCCAACCTTTTGCAAATTCTCATCAAATATGAGAACATGAACTTTGCCATATTATACTCTATCATGGTGTAACCAAAACTTCGTTTCAGATATCACAATATCTTCAACACATCATGGTTTCTGAAACAACTCTTTCAGATCCTAGATAACCTTGATATTAAGACAATCCTTTGAATATCAAGAATCATGGAGACAAACATGATACTCATACACTAACTCTTGGAATTGTCACTCTTGATTTAATACCAATTATTAAACTTCATGGAGTAACCAGAATTTACTGAAAGGTTGCAATAGGACTTTTAAACTTTAGATTAACACTTCAAAACAATACGATACCAGTTCGTAAAGTAACTAACCAGAATTATATAGTTCTATCATCTCAATTATAACTAAGCGCAAGGTGGTAAACGGATGTCAATGACTACAACAATTATGCAAATTCACTTTGAGTTAATTTATGATAAATAGTGTTCAACTTTTAATCATATTGCTGTTAAACTCCCACTCAAAACAATATCCCTCACATTGTTTTAGTGATCACATGAACCAAATCCACCATATCAAAACCGATCATCACGAGAGTTGATATAGCTTCAATGGCGAACAATCAACATGTTCATCATATCTACTATATGACTCATGCTTTACCTTTCGGTGATCCGTGTTCCTGAGACCATGTCTGTACATGCTAGGCTCGTCAAGATCAAACCTTAGCTTCCGCATGAGCAAATCTGGCTTGCCCACGTTGTATACACTTGCGGAATCTAACACACCCGATCATCACGTGGTGCTTCGAAACAACAAGCTTTAGCAACGGTGCTAACTAAGGGTGAACACTTTATGACTTGAAATTCATGTGCATGAGGGATCATCTTATAATGCTACCGTCGTCTACTAAGCAATACAAGATGCATAAAGGATTAACATCACATGCAATTCATAATATGTGATATGATATGGCCTTTCTTCTTTGTGCTTCTGATCTCCATCTTCTAGCACGAACATGATCTCCATCATCACCGACATTGTATCAAGGTCAATGATGCTTCTCCATGGTTGTCGTCCACCGGCTTCAACTATTACAACTACTTTGAATAGACACGCGGGTCTTAACAGAAATTAAAGACAACCATATGGCTCCTGCCGGTTGCCGAGTTACAATAAGGAACATTGCATACATCATATATAATCACAATCATGGCCATATCACATCACTGCACACCCCTGCAAAACAAATTTAGACGCCTCTACTTTCTTTGCATATTTTACGTGGTTTGGGGCTTTCAATAAGTGTCGTTCTAACTTACGAACAAGAACCACAACATTGATACTAGTATTGTCAATCACCCGTTGTAAATTGGATCTTAACTATGCTAGGAGAAACAGGCACCCGCAAAGCCACTTATGCAATACAAGTTGCATGTCAAGCGTGGAGCAAGTCTCATGAACGATGTCATGTAAGGTTAGCCCGGGCCGCTTCATCCCAACATACCGCAAGATGCAAAGTACACAAGAAGCAATCGACAATAAAAGCATCAATGCCCACAATGACCATTGTGTTCTACTCGTGCAAACAGATCTACATATAGACACGGCTCTGATACCACTGTAGGGGTTCGTAGCATGGAAAACAAAAAATTTCTACTCGTGCAAAATGGAGTAGCTGAAAGGCGCAACCGTACCCTTATGGATATGGTGTGCAACATGATGAGTTAATCCACATTGACATTGGGTTTGTGGATGGAGGTGTAGGGGTTCGTAGCATGGAAAACAAAAAATTTCTACCGCATGCACACAAACAAGCCAAGATCTATCTACTAGATTGTAGCAACGAGTCGATAGAGGAACTTACCCTCGAAGATTCCAAAGCGGTTAACGAGAGCAGATTCTCGTGGATGATGTAGTCGTACTCTTCCCGATCTCAAGATCGCGTAGACGATCCTTCTGGCGTTGCGTTCCCGCAGCGCTCCCGCAGTCGGTCACACGTTCAGTATTCGACGAAGACCTTCCTCTCCCTTGTTCCAGCAGGCAGCGGAGGTTTTAGCACTCTCCTCGCGATTCCGGCAGCACAACGGCGTGGTATCGGAAGTAGAGGGGAGATCTTGCAGGGCTTCGCCTTAAGACGGAGCGATTATGGTGGACTATGAGAGAGCCCTCGACGATCTAGGGTTTAGACACGCCGAGGAAGAGGTGCTAGGCCGGCGGCTGGCGCTTGGGGTTTGCCCAAGTCGGCGGCTAGAGGAGCCCTAGGAGGTGGCGGCAGCTGCAGGAGGTGGCGGCACCAAATTAGGGTTTAGAGGAGAGGATCTTGTGTCTTGGAGGGGCAGCCCTGCCCCTCCCTTTATAGGTGGGAGGTGCGGCCAAGGGGAGGGGAGTCCCTCCCCAACTCGGCTTGGAGGTGGGCCGCCGGTTGGAGAAGGGAACTCCTCCCCAACTCGGTTTCAAACTTCCTTCTCCTCTTTCCAAAAAAACTGCCGTTTGACTTTTCAAACTAGCCGTTTGACTTTTCAAACTAGGATTTGAATAAACCCTTTATTTTGGACAACGAAGACACCAAGTACATAATGCATTCATACAAACTTGATATAACACATTCATGTACCCCTTCCCCCCCCCCCCGGAGTGCCGGACATTCCGGAACCTTCTAGAACATTCCCGATGAAAACACCGGAACCATTCTCCAACTCCGAAACGGGACTTTCCTTATATGAATCTTATTCTCCGGACCATTCCGGATCTCCTCGTGATATCCCGGATCCCATTCGAGACTCCGAACAAAATTCGGTCTCTTACTCATCATTCCATAACTACTCAACAACATCGAATCCTTAAGTGTGTCTCCCTACGGTTCGTGAATTATGCGGACATGATCGAGACACTTCTCCGATCAATAACCAATAGAGGAATCTGGAAATTCATATGGCTCCCACATATTTCTACGATTACTTTGCGATCGAATGAACCACTTACATACGATACCAATTTCCCTTTGTCTCGCGATAGTTTACTTATCCGAGGTTTTGATCGTCGGTATCTCTGCATACCTAGTTCAACCTCGTTACCGATAAGTACTCTTTTCTCGTTCCCGTGGTATGTGATCCCTTGTGAGCCAGTCACATGCTTGCAAGCTAATTGGATGACATTCCACCGAGAGGGCCCAGAGTATATCTATCCGTCATATGGATGGACAAATCCCACTCTTGATCCATGTGCCTCAACACATACTTTCTGAACACTCAATGCCACCTTTATAGCCACCCAGTTACGGTGTGGTGTTTGATGTCATCAAAGCATCCTTCCGGTGATGGTGATTAGCATGATCTCATGGTCGAAGGAATTAGGTTACTATGTATCAGAAAGCTTATAGCAAATGAACTATATTAAATGACTTGATCTTTATGCTACGCTTAACTATAGGAGTATGTCCATCACATCATTCTCCTAATGATATGACCCTGTTGTTAATAACATCTCTATGTTCATGATCAGGAAACCATGATCATATATTAACCAACAAGCTAGTTTAACAAGAGGCTTTACTAGGGACTCTTTTATGTTTACAAATCACACAAGTATTAATGTTTTCGGTTAATACAATTATAGCATGGTATTTAAACATTTATCATAAGTATGAAGATATGATAATAACCACTTTATTATTGCCTCTTGGGCATATCTCCAACAGGAGGCGTTAAAAACCGCCATTCATATTCTCAATAGATTACCAAGCAAGTCGGTGACTAAAACATAGTATGAGCTCTGGACAAGAAGAGTTCCCTCGCTACAACACCTAAGGGTGTGGGGGCCAGCTGAGGCTAAAGTGTTCGATCCAAATATAGCAAAGCTTGACCCTAAAACAGTCAATTGCCATTTCATTGGCTATCCTGAAAAGTCAAAAGGTATTCGTTTCTATTGTCCAGACAGATACACAAAATTTGTAGAAACGAGACACGCCGTCTTCTTAGAGGACAAAATGATGAGGGGGGGCATGGTAGCTCGGAAAATTGATCTTGCGGAGAAGAGGGTGCATGCACCTAATCCAATGATTCGGGAGCCATTTTTCTCGCTACATGTCGTTCCTGCATAGACAACCCCAGAGGTTGTGGTGCAAGCACCTGTTGCGACTCCACCTGTGATAACAATGAGTGAGGATCCAGAACCTGTCCGTCAGGAGCCGACCGAACCCACTGTTGAGCATGAAAGGGAGCAGCAATAGCAACCTCCAGAGGATATTCCACATGTTGAGACACATGATGAGCCAGTTCATGAGTCCCCTAAAAGTTCCCAAAGAGCTAGAAAGTCAGCAATTTCTAAATATTATAAAGTTTATAACATAGAAAGAGTTCAAATGGAGAACGATCCCACTACATTTGAAGAAGCCATGAGTAGCCCTCACTCATCGAAGTGGCTATAAGCCATGAGATGAGGTCGATGAGTTCCAACGAGGTTTGGGACTTAGAGGAAATTCCCAAAGGAGCCAAAACAGTAGGCTGTAAATGGGTCTACAAAACAAACTATGACTCTAGAGCGAATATGGAGAAATACAAAGCACGACTTGTGGCAAAAGGATTCACACAGAGAGAAGGAATATATTACAATGAGACATTTTCTCCAGTCTCATGTAAGGATTCCTTCAGAATCATTATGGCACTAGTTGCACATTTTGATTTAGAGCTGCATCAAATGGATGTAAAGACGACATTTCAAAATGGGGATTTAGAAGAAACAGTCTACATGAAACAACCTAAGGGTTTTGTCATGGAAGGCAATGAAAACATGGTATGCCGCCTAAGGAAATCCATTTATGGATTAAAGCAAGATTCGCGATAGTGGTATCTAAAATTCAATGAGACAATTAAGAAATTTGGATTCAAAGAGAATGTTGAGGACAACTGCGTTTACGCAAAGTTCAAAAGTAGGAGATACATTTTCCTAATATTGTATGTGGATGATATCTTGCTTGCTAGCAGCGATGTTAGTCTACTACTAGAAACAAAGAAGTTCTTGTCATCAAACTTCGACATGAAAGACCTTGGTGAAGCTTCATATGTTTTGGACATAAAAATTCACCGAGATAGAGCAAATGAGGTCCTAGGACTGTCACAAAAGGCATACCTAGAGAAGATCCTAAAGAAATATAGTATGCATGCGTGCAATATCACGCCTGCTCCAATAGTCAAGGGCGACAGTTTTGGGAAATTTCAATGTCCCAAAAGTCAATATGAGATCGATCAAATCAAGTCAATACCATATGCTTCGACCGTTGGAAGCTTATAGTATGCAAAAGTGTGCACTCACCCTGACTTAGCTTTTATCACCGGGGTACTCGGTAGATATCAAGAGAATCCAGGCATAGATCACTAGAAAATGGTAAAGAAAACTTTGCGTTATACGCAAGGGTCAAAAGACCTCATGCTCACATATAGAAGGTATGATTCCCTAAAGATAAGAGGGTATTCATATGCTGATTTTGCGGGAGACAAAGATGATCGAAAGTTCACGATAAGATAGGTCTTTACTCTCGCAGGAGGGGCTATTTCATGGAGAAGCTCCAAACAGTCAATAGTTGCATAATCCACGATGTATACAGAATTTATAGCATGCTATGAGGCCATGGGGCAGGCGATATGGTTAAAGAAATTTATACCCGACTTGGAAGTGGTAGATTGCATTAGCAAGCCACTAAAGATGTACTGTGACAACGAGCCCGCAGTATTTTATGCTCACAACAACAAGTCGAGTAATGCTTCCAAACCAATAGAGATAAAGTATTATGTTGTGAAAGATAAGATCCAGGATCACACTATAAGACTCGAGCATTTAAAGAAAAAGGAAATGCTTGCGAATCCGCTAACGAAAGGCTTACCACCCAATGTGTTCAAGGAGCACTTAGTCGGTGTTCAAGGAGCACTTAGCCGGCATGGATTTAAGGGAAAGCCTATGATTCCTGAATCAAAGAGGCCCAAAAGTAGAGTTTCTTGTTTTCAAACAAGAGGTATACTGTAGCTGTCTGATTCTATTTGCAATTGAGCTGTGACGATGAAACATGCTCTATGTACCAAACAGTGATGAAACGAGTAAAGTATAAAGTAAAAAAGTAAAGTCGAGATCAAGGGGGAGACTGTTAGATTGCTCTCTCCTGGTCGATCCCAACGGATCGATCGACCCTTTGACCGTGCCCTGATCGGGGGCGCCCAACCCGCATATGGTTGGTGGGCCCCTGTGGCAGCACTATAAAGAGGAGGTGGGGGCCGGGGCACGTATCACGATATTCGATGTACCGTCGCTCCCCCCACCTACAATCCCTTTCGATCTAGGGTTCTAGCGCCAGCTACGGGAAGCTCCGCCGCCGCCACCGCTTAGCCACCTTAACCCCGCTATCGCCATCGACCCCATGGCCAACGGCTCGAGCTCCTCGAGCTCTGGAGAAGGTACATCTCTCTCTTTTCCTCTCTGTAATCTCTCAGATCAAACCCAAAAGTTACTACCGATAAGATCTAGAGCTGAACCGATGTCAACACATATGAAACCTCGTGTTTCATATCTCATGATACCCACATAGTGTGTTATATACCTCCTCATATTACCATGTGAATCCAAGAAGCCCGACGTATGGTTGGTGAACCTATGCTTGGAAATATCTAGTATTTATTTCTTGGGCGCAAAAATCTTGGAGTACTATTTTCTTGGTGAACCCACAGAGTTTCAAATTTCAGTTTAATTTTTTTTCAAGATGTGCACTATCTATAAGCCTCAGGGGATTCTGATGTGGTGGGTGGCATGGGAGCTGCTGGTCTGATTTCGAGTAAATGGGGTCTGGTTCTAGGATCCCTCCCGCACCAAGACGAGAGGATCTACTTGATGTTGGTCTTCCTCCCTCTAGCTAGAGTGCTGAGTTCTGGGAAGCTCTGCTGGTGAACTCCAATGGATCACATGCCGGAGTTCGCCGGATTGGATGGGTTTCGGTCGCACGTAACCATGTTTTTATCTGAATGTTTGGTTTCAGCAGGAGCGACGTGAAACTTTGCAGTCTGTTGCCATTAAGGACATGTCTTTAGTTCCATGATGAATTCAGTCGCCGAGAATGACATGGAAGCTGAGGTCTGGGAACTGATAATGGTGGTTTGAATCCTAGTTGCGTTGAGGTTTTGGCTTGGTGATCTAGGTCTTATAGTAGCGACATCGTAAGGTGGGGCGATAGTACAGGAGGATTCCAGAGTTCAAACTTGCAGGGTGAAAATCAAAGGTATGGTCTTAATTGTTGTGTCTGGCAATGATCTTGTTGACATTTCTTTGTGAGTGTGGACATTCTTCGGGGTGAAAACCCATGATTGTTGATCAGGGCGATGATAGTGCTTGTGCATTCTTCCCTTTTTGGAGCGTCGCTTTTGGAGAAGATGGATTTCTGGTGCTGTCACGGTGGTGTTTGGTCCGCTATTGTAAGGCATAGATCGCTGTAGCGAGACTTTTTTCTGTAATTCTTCTTTTCTTTTTCTAGCTGTGTGGATTTGTAATGTCAATAGGGTAATACGTTATTGCATAGGCTGGGTGTAATTGGTTTCTCACGATATTAATATATGCTCCTTTCTAGAAATAAAAGGGATTATGATGTTGGAGGAAGAGGAATTACATAAACATTTCTCATATGGAACTTAAAAAAAATGACTCCATGAGGAGAAAACGAGCGTGTGCTGTCCATCAACGTACTGCTTTATTAGCCTTACAACACTCATAAACACCAAAGAACATCCCACACAAAACTCAGCAACCTAGAGGTTATATATCACACGGTGCACTAGCAGGGTAGCAAACTACTCTCTCTATTTTAAAATATAAGATGTTTTAGTTTTGTAAAGAAAATATATTCAGACTTTTTTTAGTGTATAGATTCACTTTAAACCTGAGTGAACCTATATACTAAAAAAGGTTTAGATATATTTATTTTACAAATCTAAAACATCTTATATTTTGAAACAGATTGAGTATAACATAATTATTGCTGGGAGCCTGGGACACACACCAGCAGGCACACAACTCTCTATTGTTGAGGCTCTAGATGCCAACCAGGTTGACCTCTGCGCCTGAGCCTCCTGATTCGGGGTGACTTCTAGACCTGACCTCGACAACTTCTTCAGTCACGAAAGCTTTAGTAGTGGCTAGCTTGGGCTTTGGATCTGCAGAAAGGCGCACACGAAAAAACATTAGCAACTACAACAATAAGATTGACTGTAACATCAGTAACACTACTACTTCCAGAGAGCGGCTGAGTATTTGTATGGTTTACCCTTGTCATCTTCGGGGCGGGCGCTGCAGCCGGTGACGCGCTCGACGATGCCGTAGAGCATGTCCACGAGCTGAGAAGCGAAGCTGGCCATGGCCATGGGAGCTGCAGGCTTGGAGCTGTGTACTAGTGTACTACTGCCGACACAAGCTACTCGAACGGATGTTGCTAGTGCTAAGCTTGGAGCTGGAGGCTTGGAGCTGCTTTTGATGCTTGCGACTGGTGAGTTCTAGAGCCTTGCCGGACTGCCGTATTTATACACGGCGAAGGGCCACACCAACCGTCAACCGACCGATCTTCAGATGAGGCCCACGCGCGTGCGAGTATATTCAAGAAAGCATCAGAGTTATGGGATATCTCGAGAGAGAATAATCAGAATTTCTAGGTTGCCCCCAGTGCCAGCATGTGCGTCACACGGTTAGCCACAAAGCATGTCGCCTATCCTTCCTCCAAAGAGACGGCACCAGCTACAAGGAAAATGTGCAACTTGACTGCAGCAACTGATACTATAATCGAGGTGTCAGTTCGAGGAGCAAAGTGCATCAGAGTGCATTGTCAACTTGGTATAACATATGATTATGTACAGTAATCTGTCAACATTGTTTGATCTCCCGTATCTCGGGTCACATGAGCCATCTGCTAGCTCCATGCCCTCCTCTTCTTGTATTCGGCGAGACCCGGTGATGAACACCCGGATGAGGATGCATGAAGATTCGTCACTCCACTCCACATTATTCATGCCTCAGAAGCGGGTGTATGCATAGTGGTGGTGGCGGAAAAGCCTTAGGCGTCCGTACATGTAGGACTCACATTCACCGTCTATTTCTGCTTTAAGATTGGTGCGTCCCTTTAGCCTTTTTTCATTTCGCACATGGATAATGACGATCATGCTGACATCACTAATTGAAACAGAATTAAAACCGAGTGAAATATTATTAAAACATTTCATGAATAGTGCACAATGTTTCATAACTTTTAAAAAGTTTTAAAAAAATTCACAAAAGTTTTAGTTTTCTGGGTAGCACGTGGCTGACGGACGTCAGCACTCCGCTACATACAAGCGCCTTTAGAAATCCTTGTTCATGGTGGTGGTCCATGCATGAGCAAGAATGGTGCATAGAAATAACAGATTAGACCCGAGGAAGAATAACTGGGTCCAACATATTATGTTGAATTGTATCCGTTGTGTAACTATCGTGTCAATGTGTGTAACTTTGAAAGGGCAATATGCCTGTATCCGTTATTTTGGTTAAATGATTATACCGATGCTAGATTGTGGAATAATGTTTATTTACTACTACTGTGTATATAGGTTTAGTCCACAAGGGATGGTGAGATATGGTGGGAGACCCCTCCCCTCCCCCCCCCCCCCCCCCCCCCCACTTAAGAAAAGAGCCGATGGTTTTATTATATTTCTCTCTTTTCATTTGAGTCCTATAGGAAACACCGCACTATTGAGGGGTGGTCTCGATGAGCTTGTTGGGGATGTTTTTTATTTGTGTTAGCCACTACAGGAAAAAAAGGACGCTGCCGTCGCCTCTCACCTTTGCCGTGTGCCAAAAGTCCCGGAACACGGCAAAGAGAATCTTTGTCGTGTGTAAACCAACAAGAACACGGCAAAGGACAGGTGCACGGCAAACAGCAGAAACAGAACACGGCAAAGAAAGAAACACGGCAATGGACCGACTAGAACACACGGCAAAGAAAGGAATCACGGCAAAGTCAATAAAGAAACACGGCAAAGTTTTCCTCACGGCAAAGATGTGGGCCCCGTGGCCTCGCAGGGCCACCCGCCGACAGGGGCTGACGGCAGAATCTTTGCCGTGTGCCCTTGCCGTCAGGTACACGGCAAAGATTTCCATCTGTACACATGGCAAAGAATTTTTTTCACCTTTTTCTTTTCTTTAATTAGCAAGGCTTTTATTACATATATGTTAGGTAATATTACATATATGTCAGATGATTCCGACGTTCTCGTGGACTTACTCCGGCGAAACCCTGATGATCTGCGGGCCTCGGATCGTCTACCCCCCTAGACATTCTTCTGACAGGGGTAGCCCGGCGTATCTCTCTCTTGTCTTGTGTCTGACTAGGTCATAGGATGATGTGAAATCATGTTGGTTCACAAGTTGGGGCACTATACGGCCCGGTTTCACCGTAACGGGGAGATTCCCCCTTATACAGGTCCATAACCTTTCGCTTCTAGGTTAGAGCGCATGGATGCGAGGGGGGACACATGCAATCACCTATACCAACCTTGCACCACACTCACACACACATATGCTAGGGACACATGCAAGTTTTCAGATGATTCCGACGTTCTCTTGGACTTACTCCGGCGAAACCCTGATGATCTGCGGGCCTCGGATCGTCTACCCCCCTAGACATTCTTCTGACAGGGGTAGCCCGGCGTAGCTCTCTCTTGTTTTGTGTCTGACTAGGTCATAGGATGATGTGAAACCATGTTGGTTCACAAGTTGGGGCACTATACGGCCCGGTTTCACTTGAACGGGGAGATTCCCCCTTATACAGGTCCATAACCTTTCGCTTCTAGGTTAGAGCGCATGCATGCGAGGGGGGGCACATGCAATCACCTATACCAACCTTGCACCACACTCACACACATATGCTAGGGACACATGCAAGTTTTCAGATGATTCCGACGTTCTCGTGGACCTACTCCGGCGAAACCCTGATGATCTGCGGGCCTCGGATCGTCTACCCCCCTAGACATTTTTCTGACAGGGGTAGCCCGGCGTAGCTCTCTCTTGTCTTGTGTCTGACAAGGTCATAGGATGATGTGAAACCATGTTGGTTCACAAGTTGGGGCACTATACGGCCCGGTTTCACCGTAACGGGGAGATTCCCCCTTATACAGGTCCATAACCTTTCGCTTCTAGGTTAGAGCGCATGCATGTGAGGGGGGGCACATGCAATCACCTATACCAATCTTGCACCACACTCACACACATATGCTAGGGACACATGCAAGTTTTCAGATGATTCCGACGTTCTCGTGTACTTACTCCGGCGAAACCCTGATGATCTGCGGGCCTCGGATCGTCTACCCCCCTAGACATTCTTCTGACAGGGGTAGCCCGGCGTAGCTCTCTCTTGTCTTGTGTCTGACTAGGTCATAGGATGATGTGAAACCATGTTGGTTCACAAGTTGGGGCACTATACGGCCCCGTTTCACCGTAACGGGGAGATTCCCCCTTATGCAGGTCCATAACCTTTCGCTTCTAGGTTAGAGCGCATGCATGTGAGGGGGGACACATGCAATCACCTATACCAATCTTGCACCACACTCACACACATATGCTAGGGACACATGCAAGTTTTCAGATGATTCCGACGTTCTTGCGGACTTCCACCGGCGAAACCCTGATCTGCGGGACTCGGACCGTCTACCCCCCTAGACATTTTCGGTTAGAGCGCATGCATGCAAGTTCGTATAAGGGGACACATGCAAGTTTATGGTCTAGTGCGAAGTTCGTATTTCTATGGTCTCAATACTAACAAAAAGCCAAGAAAGATTTCACTTAAACATAAAATAAATACAAATGAAAGAAAAAACAATAAGAAATTAGAAAATAGCAAAAAAAATAAGCCTTTGCCGTGTGTTTTCCTGGGGGTACACGGCAAAGCTCTTTGTCGTGTTCCGCCCTGGTTGGCACACGGCAAAGGCGCTGAGTCCATAACGGCCCGGCCGGCCCGCCCTGCCTTATCCTCTCCCCACACCTACCCGCGACGCGCGCCCTCCCCACACCCGACCCCGTCGCCTCGATCCAGCGCCGCCACCACCGCCTCGTGCCGCCGGCGTCGGCGCGCCGCCGCCACCTGCCCCCGCGCGGCCGCTTCCGGCTCCTCCTCCACCCGGTCCACCCCCCCCCCCCCACCCGCCTCGCGCCCCATCCGCCCCGCGCCCATCCGCCCCGGCCGGCCGTCCCCTCCACCTCCGCGCCAGCCACCTGGGAGCTCGCAGGCGCGCGGCTCCACCTCCGCCCGGTACAGCCCCCCCTCCACCCATCGCCGGCCCGCCCCATCACCATTGGTATGTGTAGTATATGCATGTATGTGTAGCTAGGTAGTATGTATGTGTAGCTAGTATTTATGTGTATGTGTAGCTAGCTAGTATATATGTGTAGTATATGTATGTGTAGCTAGTATGTATGTGTATGTGTAGCTAGTATGTATGTGTTGTATATATATGTATGTGTAGCTAGTATATATATGTATGTGTAGCTAGTATGTATGTGTATGTGTAGCTAGTATATATATGTATGTGTAGTATATATTTCTAGTATATATATTGTTAGATATATATAGCATGTATTTGTCCCATGTATTTGTTACATATATGTATAGTAGTATGTATATATGTTGTTTCATATATGCATGTGTATAGTAGTAATTTAGGAATTATGTGTAATTTTTTGGCATGTCTATAGTAGTAATTTAGTAATTTTTCTTCATGCAGGGGATATGTGTCGAGTCTGAGGGTGGGGTTGTCGTCGGCGTAGGTCATTTTGCGGGAGGGTCGAGCATCTTCTTCACCTCTCGATCACGCTTCAAGGGTAAAAATCTATTCTCCTATCTTGCAAATACCTAGGGTTATTTTCGTGTGTAGATCACCAAATCTGTCGCGTTACCTAGGCGTCTCTTCCCGGCCGTAAGGGTTACGCGCATAAATATGCATTAGTGGTCTCGCATATTATGAAGCGTAACTCTTACGGCATTTATCGGGACAGCCGGCGGATGCGTAGTTGGGTATGTTTTCCTTGTTCTACTCCAGTCCGAGATAGGATTTCGGCTGCGCCTCCCTGTTGTTCTCCGGATGCACATCCCTCTTGGCTTTTTGCCGAGACGTGTATCGGGAGAGCAGCGGGGAGGTGCTGCCGAAATTCTGTGTCGGATCGGGGTAGAGCAGGGAGAACATACTCAATCTACGTATCCGGCGGTTGATAGGACCCTCTTTACCTATTAGAGAGATAGGTGGATATATTTATGGCGTAAAATATATGTTTGCTAAAATTAACCGAACTAATACCGGATTTATTTATATGGCATGATTAATTGAAAGAATTATATATGTCGTTTTTGGTACTGATTAGAGGATGGAGAATCGTGACTGGATGTATGATGGCTATGTCAGTAAGTGGGACTTTACCTCAGAATGGCAAGAAAAGACCGAGGACTTTGTGAACCGGGCATTTGCCGTCCCCAGCAGACCCAAAAGAATTTTCTGCCCCTGTGCAAGATGCAAGAACCTGAATACACATTCGAAGGATGATGTGAGTACTCACCTGCTCAATTACGGGTTCACACCATCCTATAAGACTTGGACATTCCATGGTGAAAAGTTAGCGAAACGTGCTAGGAGGGAGTCACGGCAGGGTCAGCAGCAGAGTCAGCCAAGGGGAGAATTTGATGCTGGTTTTGATAGGTGCATAGAAAACTTTGTGAATGCTAATGCGCCTGAAAGCCCTCATGTAGAGGCGGAGACAAGTGAGGAGCCGGAGGAAAACACGGCAAAGTACTACGAGACTTTGTTTGCCTCACAGAGACCCCTTCATGCATATACAGATGTTACCCAACTGGATGCCATAGCTCGCCTTTTGGCCTTCAAGAGCCACAGGAACTTGACCAGAGAGGACTTTGATGATATGCTTGTCGTCGTTGGTAGCATTCTGCCGAAAGGGCACCTCTTGCCGGAGAACTTCTACTATTCGACCAAACTCCTCCGTGACCTTAAGATGTCATATGAGCCGATACACGCTTGTCCGAAGGGATGCATGCTATTCACAACCAAGAATAAGCAAGAAGAAGCTGAGGAGGAAGACACTGCGCAAGATGAAGCTGAGGAGGTTCACAACCAACAAGATGTGAGTTTGCTCGAGGCGTTCCATGCAGGCCTTGACGTGAACGATCCACAGGGACCACCTCCAGGTTTCGTGGATGATTATTGGTGGCCGGAAAATGATAGCGATGACGAAACCTCTTGTCCAATTCATAATCCCGACTCAGGCTTCTGATCCATGCATGTAGTAGTAATAATCTTTGTAGTAGTGTTTGCTATGTAATCCCGCCGGGCTATGTAATAAAATTTCTTTCCTTTTGTCTTTGTATTTGTAAGAACTCTATTCTATGTAATAAAATTTCTTTCCTTTTGTCTTTGTATTTGTAAGAACTCGTATCCCCAAAGTCGAGAGAGGACAGGTATTTTCGAGATTCATATAGCATGGGGATGTGACGGTGGCAAGCCCAGAAAAGGATTCTCGATCCACGACAACGATTCCTTTCGAGGAGTCGTTGCCGTGGAGACCGAATCCTTTCCTTGGCTTGCCGCGTATCATACCCATGCTATATGGATCATGGAAGTATTTCTCTTCTTTCGTCTTTGCCAATACGAATATAGATTAGCTAGCGTGACTTAAATGGAATAGATTAGATAGCTCTAAAGTTGAAAGGAAAGACATTACTTCACTATTCGTATAGCATGGGCGACATTGTTATATGAATCGTGAAATGGTTTCTTTCCTTTCGTCTTTGGAGAAACACAAGGAAGGCTTCATCTCGTATCCCCCAAGTCGAGAGACGACAGGTATTTTCGAGATTCATATAGCATGGGGATGTGACGGTGGCAAGCCCAGGAAAGGATTCTCGATCCACGACAACGATTCCCTTCGAGGAGTCGTTGCCGTGGAGACCGAATCCTTTCCTTGGCTTGCCGCGTCTCATACCCATGCTATATGGATCATGGAAGTATTTCTCTTCTTTCGTCTTTGCCGATACGAATATAGATTAGCTAGCGTGACTTAAATGGAATAGATTAGATAGCTCTAAAGTCGAAAGGAAAGACATTACTTCACTATTCGTATAGCATGGGCGACATTGTTATATGAATCGTGAAATGGTTTCTTTCCTTTCGTCTTTGGAGAAACACAAGGAAGGCTTCATCTCGTATCCCCCAAGTCGAGAGAGGACAGGTATTTTCGAGATTCATATAGCATGGGGATGTGACGGTGGCAAGCCCAGGAAAGGATTCTCGATCCACGACAACGATTCCCTTCGAGGAGTCGTTGCCGTGGAGACCGAATCCTTTCCTTGGCTTGCCGCGTCTCATACCCATGCTATATGGATCGTGGAAGTATTTCTCTTCTTTCGTCTTTGCCGATACGAATATAGATTAGCTAGCGTGACTTAAATGGAATAGATTAGATAGCTCTAAAGTCGAAAGGAAAGACATTACTTCACTATTCGTATAGCATGGGCGACATTGTTATATGAATCGTGAAATGGTTTCTTTCCTTTCATCTTTGGATAAACACAAGGAAGGCTTCATCTCGTATCCCCCAAGTCGAGAGAGGACAGGTATTTTCGAGATTCATATAGCATGGGGATGTGACGGTGGCAAGCCCAGGAAAGGATTCTCGATCCACGACAACGATTCCCTTCGAGGAGTCGTTGCCGTGGAGACCGAATCCTTTCCTTGGCTTGCCGCGTCTCATACCCATGCTATATGGATCATGGAAGTATTTCTCTTCTTTCGTCTTTGCCGATACGAATATAGTGTGTGTTTAAAACTTGAGTATTATTGTACTGTTATGAATCTTGTGTCACTGATGTGTACTAATAAACTACTCTTTTCACTCTGTTTTGCAGGTGATTGAAAGATGCCGGGGGAAAGGGAGTTACAAGAAAGCTGAAAAGCTTGGCAAAACTGGTGACTGGTGGTTCAAAAGATGTCAGGGGGAAGCAGCCTACTAGTGCTACTGCTAGTGCTCCACCGCGCACTTCACAGCGGCGAGGGCGTGGGAGGCGTGCGAGGACTCCTAGTCCCCCTCCGGTCTTCGAGGAGGACGAGCAGGAGCAGGAGCAGGAGCAGGAGCAGGAGCAGGAGAAGGAGGGGGAGGACGACGAGGAGGAGGAGGATCCAGTTCGGCGTCAGGAGGATGAGGGGACGCACTCGGATTCTGACGAGGAGGAGCAGGAGCAGCAGGAGGATGAGGATGAGGGGTTGGGGTCTTTACCCTACGAGCTTGACACGTCCTTGAGGTGGGCGCCTCCGGAGGATGAGACGGAGTACCTTCAGGAGTACGCGGCCATGGACCCGAGCCTGGTGCAGCAGGAGAAGGCTCCATATCGGCGTGGGGTTTCGAGACTCCCCGACCTACCTTATCCCTATGCGGACAAGGTACTCGTGCCCGCTGGGTCGAGGTACATGATTTGACCCTAAACCATACATTGTAATTTTTATCACATACTGACCTTGTCCTTTTTATTTTGCAGTGCCTTTCTATATGAGGATGGGATCAAGCCATATCGTGGCTACTCAAGCATCCTTGGAGCCTTGGTTAGAAAGTATTTTCCTGGGATTGTCACTCTCCCAAATGGTTCAAAGGATGTGGCTTGGACTTGGAAGCATTACCACTATGCCGAAGATCCCGAAAAAAAGTACACCACCATCGCGGAGAAGGTTCAGGTTTTGTTCTGGGTAAGTTTGTTTTGCTTGTCATAATTCAATCGCCTTGAGGATGAAATACACTTGAACTCGTGGCTTGTCATAATCGCCTTGAGGATGAAATACACTTGAACACGGCGAAGAACGAACACACAGCAAAGAGTCATTACACACGGCAAAGGAGGAACACGGCAAAGATGTGTCGGCTCCGTTAGACGGACGGAACCGTCAAGTACTTTACTTTGCTGTGTCGATGCAGTAAACACACGGCAAAGGCTTTGCCGTGTTCCGGGCGCAAAGACACACGGCAAAGAGCCTTTGCCGTGGCTGCCGTTGCCGTGTGGCTTTTGCCATGTGCATGCACACGGCAAAGGCTTTGCCGAGTTCCGGGGGGGCTTTGCCGTGTCTTTTTCCCACACGGCAAAGAGCCTGTGTGCCGTAGTGAGCGTCTCCTTAGGCTAGCTCATCACCCGGCCCACGTTCTGGACGTTTATGCGCTCATGACTCAACATTCAGTAGATAAAGTTCACTCCATCTCAAAAGTCTAGACTAGTGAAAAAAATGAATCTCTTCCTTATAAGTTGGGTGTGCCCTCCTTCCATAGGCAAGGTGGGACTAAATACTAAGCAGCTTCATCAATTAACAGCCCTTAACACTTTGATTCACATGAATGGTTGAAGGAAAAACATAGAAACTTTTCCTTCAGATCAGGTAAAACATAGATGAAAAGAATATCCACTCAGATCAGATTATTTCGTTTCTATGCACAAATATTGTTGGTATCGTGAAAAGTGTGCCTGGCAATATCTAGTCTTTGGCGTAGGCATTGAATATTGTACTATTTATTTCTTGGCCACACAAATCTTGGAGTACTATTTGGTTGGTGAGCATGCGGAGTTTTAAATTTCAGTTTAAGAAAATTTCAGGATCTGGTGTCTGTAGGCCTTAGCGGATTCCAATGCCGAAGGAAGAAGAATTACCGAAACATTTCACTTCATCAAGAGAAACGAGCCCGTTCTGTCCATCAAGTTATTACAGCTTTATTATCTTTAGAACTCACATATGCCACAAAAACATCCCACACAAAACTAGGCCAAGAGGTTAAAGATCACACAATACACGCTTAAGTCAACGAGAAATACACGCCTATTTCCCGTACAGGGGTGCACACAGTAGACTGTAGAGTCTCTAGATGCCAACCAGATTGACCTCTGCGCCTGAGCCTCCAGACTCGGGGAGACTTCTTGACCTGACGTCGACAACTTCTTCGGTCACGAAAGCCGTCGTAGTTGCCAGCTTGGGCTTTGCATCTGCAGAAAGAAGCACACGAAAAAACATTAGCAACTACTCCATCGGCGACACTACTGCTTCCGGAGCGGCGCGTCCGTATGGTTTACCCTTGTCATCTTCGGCGCTGACGCTGTAGCCGGTGACGCGCTCGACGATGCCGTATAGCATGTCCACGAGCTGAGAAGCGAAGCTGGCCATGGCCATGGGAGCTGTAGGCTTGGAGCGGTGTACTACTAATGTACTACTGCCGACGCGAGCTACCAGAACAGGTGTTGCTAGTGCTAAGCCTGGAGCTGGAGGCTTGGAGCTGCTTTGGAGCTGCTTTTGATTGGTAACTTTGATAGCCTTGCCGGAGTGCCGTATTTATACACTACCAAGGGCCACACCAACCGAACGATCTTCAGATGAGGCCCACGCGCGTGCGAGTATATTCAAGATTCAAGAACGCATTAGAGTTGAGATGCCTGATGAACCACCTCCTTCAGCTTGGGAAGGAAGTTTGCGACGACCGCTTCGCACCCCCAACCCTAACTCCTCCCCGTCCCTTCCTTCCCCACCCTCCCGTCACCGCCGTTGATTCAATGTTATTTGCGTTTCTTTTAGCGTGTTGTGCTGTCTGACCCAGTAGCAGTCTTACCTGTGTGTTTTATTTATAAAATGGGACGAAAGTCTCTTTCGAAAAGTTGAGATGCCTTTCCGGTTATGGGATATCTCAAGAGAGAATAGAATCAGAATTTCTTGGTTGCCCCCAGGCCAGCATGTGCGTCACACGGTTAGCCACAAAGCATGTCGTCTATCCTTCAAAGAGACGGCACCAGCTACAAGGAAAATGTGCAACTTGACTGCAGCAACCGATACTATAATCGAGGTGTCTATTCGAGGAGCAAACTGCATCAGAGTGCATTGTCAACTTGGTATAATATATGATTATGTGCAGTAATCTGTCCACACATTGTTTGATCTCCCGTATCGTCGGGTCACATGAGCCATTTGCTGGCTCCATGCCCTTCTTCTTGTATTCGGTGATGAACACCCGGATGAGGATGCATGAAGATTCGTCGTCACTCCACTCCACATTATTCATGTCTCACACGCGGGTGTATGCGTGGCGGTGGTGAGGACAGACAGTGGTTCCGAGTCTGGGTGGTGATGAGGAATTGGCTAGGTGACTTATGAATTGAAGCAGTGGCATGCAAGTGGGGGCGACTGTACAGGAGAGGTTCATGGTCCCATCTCTTAGGGTGAAAACTCAGAGTCTGGCCTTAATTGGTTGTTCTTGGTATTGCCCTTGTTGAAGGTATTGTTTTGAGAGCACGGACTTTCTTCAGGGTGAAAACCTAGATCTTTGATCGGGCGATGATGGTGTTTGTGCACTATTTCCTTGGTTGTGTGCATCCGTGTGGCCGCTAGGGCAATGCGTTGTTGCAGATGCTGGGTGTAATTGGTATTATCTGATATTAATATATGCTCCTTTCAAAAAAAAAGTGTGGCGGTGGTGGTCCATGCATAAGAGAAGGATGATGCATATTTAGGGTTGAAAACGGAAAGGAAACATGCATTATCATTTTCATATTTTCTTGTGTTGTCGAAATAAAAAACGAAACAAAAAACTCTAAAAACGAACACGGAATCGAAACACATCGAAGACGGTTATAGAACGGATATGGTACGAAAACTGACATTTGTTAAAATATATAATAGTGACATAATATCATGGTCTATACACAAAAGAAACATATAACAGATAAATAATAGCCCACAACTTCAACAAGCCACAATTAAACATAAAGTAATTACACACATAGTTCAATACTACGAAAAGCACATAAGTTTACATTAATGCTAAGATACTCACTTAATTAATAAATAGACTGGGCCAGCTGCATGTATTACGTAAACCCTAAATATAGGCTATGGCTTGACAAGAATAAGAAAAATCATCGACGCAAAGTAATGTTTTCGTCCATGGCTGGTTATAATTTTTGAAAAAAAAAATGTTTATCCGGAATTTATTTACCGTTTCTGTTTCCATCGAAAATAGCTCTCTCTTTTCTTTTTTCGTTTCCATTTCCTTTCCGTAAAATGTTATTTCTATTTTCTTTTTAGCTCTCTCGTTTCTTTTTTGTTTCCATTTCCTTTCCGTAAAATGTTATTTCTATTTTCTTTTTAGCTCTCTCGTTTCTTTTTTTGTTTCCATTTCCTTTCCGTAAAATGTTATTTCTATTTTCTTTTTAGCTCTCCATTTCTTTTTTTCATAAGCGAACAAAAAGTTTTTCTATCATTTTTAACCATAGTGCATAGAAACAGCATATTAGATATGAGTAAGAACAACTGGACCCAACAAATTAAGCCTCCTCCGTTACCCGCGTGCTACCGTGCAGTGTTTCTCCTCATACGGGCTTGGGTATGGGTCAGCCCCTTCCGTTCCGTCGGTTGCAACTAGCTCGCGATTTCTCCCGATAGACTGTACGCACGCCAACATCTATCTATCTGGGAAGTCACACCAATCAGTCGTTGTAAAATGGGCTGGCCCATACGTGTATGACGGTTCTGGGAAGCTGCTAGATGCTTCGAAGTTTTTGTTTGGTTTTCTAGTGGTTCTCTGTCATGGTTTTTTTGTTTGTCTTTTTCTATTTCCTTGATTCTATTTTATGTTTTCTTTCTTTTGTTTTTAACTTTTTTGTTCAGATAAAAAATAGAATTTTTTTGTGCTCTGTCTTTTAGTTTTGTTCCATGTCGTTGTGGTTCGGTTTTCTGTTTGGTACTCGGTGACTAAATGTTGTCAGGCTTGGTTTCATTTCAATAAAATGAGACCGGAGCTTTCCTTTCTGGGCCCTTTTGATCTTAAAAAAATAGAATTAAAAAAAAACCTTCAAATTTGAAAATGTTCATATCTTAAAACATTCAATTTGAAAAATTACCAATTTTGAATTAAATTTGAAAATGTAGTTTTGACAAAAAATTCAAATTTGAAAATTGATCATATTTGGAAATGTTTATTTAAAAAAATTAATTTTGAAAATACTCAAATTCAAAAAACATTTTAAAAAAGAAGAAACAAAACAGAGACTCGCCTCTTTCCCTGGCTTACTCGCACTCTGCCAAGCCCATGTAGCCCGACGCATTCGATGCTATCCGTTCAGCTTGCTGAGATGTATAAGAGGTCCCCAAACTGTACGAGGAGGGGGATCTTTAATTTTTTTTTGGACAGGTGGGTAATTGTCCGACCCGCTCCTGCGCGTCCCCCGCGGGCGACGCAGGGGCGCCGTCGCCCTTCTAGCCCACCCTCCTGCACTCCTCCTCTCCCTCCCTGTCGCCGCTGGCGGGAGCCATCGAGCGGAGCTCGGGCGGTGCTGGCTGCGACGGGTTTTCCTTTTCCCGGCGTCTGGAGGTTCTCGCGGGGAGGATGCGTTAGGCGGCGGTGTGCTGCTATGTTTTGGGCAGAGCCCGGCCAGGCGACGGTGGGGTGGCTCGGCGGCGCTGCCCTGGAATTGGAGGCTTGTGGCGGGGTGGTGCCTGGACGGCGGTGGCACGCCCTGCAGTGGCCGACGGCGCGGACCAGATCTAGGCTCATTCATGCCCGATCTGGGTTGGGCGGGCTGGCAACGAAGCCCACTGGCAGGAGGCGACCATGGAGGGATGTGGCTAGCGATGGGGGCGACAGTGGTTTGCAGGGTCGGTGCAGCGACCCAGGACGACGCGGAGGCGGAGGTGCGCTGGCCCGATCTAGACCTGCGCAGGCCAGAACTTGGCCGGTTGGGTTGCTTCTCTCTGACCCAGGCGGGCCTAGGTCGGGAGCGTGCCATGCATGCCAAGTAGGTCTACTGGCTGGATAGGTCCATCCCTGTGCCTTGTCTGTGTAGCCTGGATCTGAGCCGGGTGGGCTTAGATTCGTCGTTGGTGATAGGAATATGCCCTGAGAGGCAATAATAAAGTGTTTATTATGTGTATTCCAAGTATATGATAGATATTTATTTTGCATGCTATAATTGTATTAATACGAAAACATTAATACATGTGTGTTTAATAAACAAACAGAAAGTTCCTAGTTATGCCTCTCTCATAAACTAGCTCGTTGATTAACAAGATGATCAAGGTTTCCTGATCATGGACATTGGATGTTGTTAATAACGGGATCACAACATTAGTGTAATGGTGTGATGAACATTCATCCGAAGTATAACATTACGATCAAAGTCATTGAGTTTATATTGCTATAACAACTTACGAAGTGATTCTAATCCTTAGACCATGAGATCATGTCAATCACTAACACCGGAAGAGTTTCTTGATAACATCAAACGTCACACCGTAACAGGGTGATTATAAAGATGGATTCAGAACTAATAAAGTGTTATGTTGAGGCTCATGGATCGAGAGTGGAATTTGTGTTGGAGATATGCCCTAGAGGCAATAATAAATATAGTTATTATTATATCTTTGTGTTTATGATAAATGTTTACATTCATGCTATAATAGTATTAACAAGGAAACATTAATACTTGTGTGATTTGTAAACCTAATTTGAAGTCCCTAGTAAAGCCTCTATATAATAATAGCTTGTTGGTTAATAGATGATTGTGGTTTCCCTATCATGAACATTGAGATGTTATTAACAACAAGATCATATCGTTAGGAGAATGATATGATGGACATACTCCTATAGATAAGCGTCGCATAAAGATCAAGTCATTTCAATAGTTCAATTGCTATATGCTTTCTGATACATAGTAACCTAATTTCTTCGACCATGAGATCATGCATATCACCTTTGCCGGATGGATGCTTTGATGACATCAAACACCACACCGTAACTGGGTGGCTATAAAGGTGGCACTGAGTGTTCGGAAAGTATTGGTTGAGACACATGGATCAAGAGTGGGATTTGTCCATCCATATGACGGATAGATATACTCTGGGCCCTCTCGGTGAAATGTCATCCAATTAGCTTGCAAGCATGTGACTGGCTCACAAGGGATCACATATCACGGGAACGAGAAAAGAGTACTTATCGGTAACAAGGTTGAACTAGGTATGCAGAGATACCGACGATCATAACCTCGGATAAGTAAACTATCGTGAGACAAAGGGAAATTGGTATCGTATGTAAGTGGTTCATTCGATCGCAAAGTAATCGTAGAAATATGTGGGAGCCATATGAATTTCCAGATTCCTCTATTGGTTATTGTTCGGAGAAGTGTCTCGATCATGTCCGCATAATTCACGAACCGTAGGGAGACACATTTAAGGATTCGACGTTGTTTGAGTAGTTATGGTATGATGAGAAAGAGACAGAATGTTGTGCGGAGTCTCAGATGGGATCCGGGATATCACGAGGAGATCCGGAATGGTCCGTAGAATAAGATTCATATAAGGAAAGTCCCGTTTCGGAGTTCGGGAATGGTTCCGGTGTTTTCATCAGGAATGTTCTAGAAGGTTCCGGAATGTCCGGCACTCCGGAGGGGAAGGGGTACATGAATGTGTCATTGTAAGTTGGAATGATTGCATCATGTACTAAGTGTCTTCGCTGTCCAAAATAAAGGGTTTATTCAAATCCTAAATTGAAAAGTTAAACGGCTAGTTTGAAAGTCAAACGGCAAGTTTTGGAAAGAGGAAAAGAGGAGGAAGGTGAAACCGAGTTGGGGAGGGAGTCCTCCTCCCCAAGCCGGCGCATCACCCAAGCCGAGTTGGGGAGGGACTCCCCTCCCTCCCCTTGGCCGGCCGACCCCTCCACCTATATAAGGAGGGGCAGGGCTCCCTCCTAGCACACACAAGTACCTCTCCTCAAACCCTAGCTTGGCGCCTACCACCATAGCCGCCGCCGCCCCCTAGGGTTTTTCCCTAGCCGCCGACTTGGGTGCCCCAAACCCTAGCCGTCGGCTCTAGCCCCTCCTCCTTGGTGTGTCTAAAACCTAGATCGCCGAGGAGCTCTCTCATACTCCACCATACTCGCTCCGGCTTAAGGTGAAGCCCTGCGAGATCTCCCCTCTACTTCCGGTACCACGCCGTTGTGCTGCCGGAATCGCGAGGAGAGTACTACAACCTCCGCTGCCTGCTGGAACAAGGGAGAGGAAGGTCTTCGTCGAGTACCGAACGTGTGACCGACTGCGGGAGCGCTGCCGGAACGCAGCGCCGGAAGGATCGTCTACGCGATATTGAGATCGGGAAGAGTACGACTACATCACCCACGAGAATCCGCTCTCGTTAAACACTTTGGAATCATCGAGGGTAAGTTATTCCATCGACTTGTTGCTACAATCTAGTAGATAGATCTTGACTTGTTTGTTTGTATGCGATAGAAAATTTTTGTTTTCCATGCTACGAAACCCTACAATTTGTTCATCCCGATGACGGATATATATACTCTGGGCCCTCTCGGTGATATCACATTGATTAGCTTGCAAGCAAGTGATTTGATCACTAGAATGTTATATCACGGGAACAATAAAAGAGTGCATGTCGGTAACGAGATAAAACTAGGTATGGAGATACCAATGATCGAATCTCGGACATGTAATATATCGTGAAACAAAGGGATTAAGATACTAGCGTAAAAGGTTCCGACGATCACAAGAAAGTCATCGTTGAATGTGTGGGAGTCAGTATGGGTCTCCAGATCCCGCTTCTGATTATTGATCCGATAGGGGTCTCGATCATGTCCGCATTATTCACGAACCGTAGGGTGACACACTTAAGAGACACCGACATCCAATTGGAGCAAAAGTTTCATGCCGAAAGAATGAACAAGCGCAGGAATTTATTTCACTAGATATCGAAACAGGTTTTCGGGTGAAATTGCATAAAGTGGTTATGCATGTGAAATGGAATTCTAGCAAGGGGTTATTTGTGAATGTTTGTCATTAAAGTAATTGACAAAATTATGAATAAATAAAAGAGTTTTATTTAATGAGAGTTTGCATTAAATTTGGTGGAAATTTAATGGGAATTTGAGTGGACTTTTGAGTGGAGAAAATTGAAGGGCCATTTTATGAGTGGAGTGTCCACCCACATGAATGAAGGAGGGGAGGGGGCAGCCCCCATGGCCGGCGGCCACCCCCTTGGGTGCCCCCCTCCTCCTATAAAAGGAGCCCCCTCCTCACTTGTCTCTCACACCTCCTCGTGAAGGATCTCTCTCCCCCTCTAGAATTTATCCCCCATGGTCTCGGACTAGCGAGATACATGTTCCCGGTGGCTATTCGGCAAGAAAGAGTTGTGCTTCCGCTGCATCGCTGGAGCGAGGAGGCGGAGGTTGCTCGGTGCCTCGAACGTGTGTGCGAGCACGGATGCGCTGCTGATTTGCGGCGCTAGGACTTCCTCTCGATCTTGAGATCGGCAAGAGATCGTCTACATCAACCACGAGTTGAACTCGTTAAGCTTTGTCGGTCTTCAAGGGTATGTTCTCTAAGGATATACATCCGCCCGTTGTTTGTATCTAATAGATAGATCTTGGTACATTGTTCACATCGTAGGAAAATTTTTGTTTTCTATGCTACGAACCCTACAGTTGGTGGCCTCCTTTTCGCTGGTGAGCCCGAGATGGACAATTCCTGATCTACTCCGCGGGGCTCTGGCCTCTTCTCAGACCGGCGACGGTCCGTTTGGCCCGGGTGACCTGGGTGGTGATGGCGCTGCTACTTGGCGGCGGGGATGTGTAGTGGCAGCGGATCCACTGGTGGACGGAGGAGTAGGGACTAGGGCTTGGGTTGGCGGCGACGGTGACACCCTTGCTGCCGTGTGGCTGCAGGGCTTCATGAGTCCGTTTGGGCTCGGCCGGGCCAGAGAGGGCCCAGTTTGCCCCTGCTGCTACATAGGATCGGCTATCGCCCTTGAACGGTGGAGGTAGTTCCCTCTGTGTGTTACTGTTGTATCGCTGATCCAGCTAAAGTTTCTTCTTTTCGGTCGGTCCAACCTCACATCGTCCGTCATGGTGAGGCGATGGTGGTGACTACAAGACCGTGGTGGCGTGTGCTGGTGGGCAGCGAGCTTGGTGGAGCAATACGGAGCGTCCGAGAGTGTGGTTTTTTAGGGGTCGGGAGACATCTTTGTCATCTTGATACCGACGCGGTGACGCCTGTGGGTGTCATCATCCTTCTTGAAGGGCGTCAGATGTAACTCTTTCCCACCTCTCGTAGCGTATCGGGGGAAACCCTAGGACTAGTCCAGGCAGCAGCGTCGTGGTCGTCGCTTCCCTCTTGGGTGTGCTGCTTGATATGTGACGCTTCGGAGCGCTAGGGGAGCGGTGAAATCCTCCGGAGGATGCAGCGCTGGTGGGTCACCCTTGTTTTCGTCAAGCCAGTGTTGTCGGCTTTATTTTCTCTTCTTTTTGTTTTTTTGGCGTTGTGATGTCTGTCCCAGTAGCAGTCTCAGTTGGTGGCTATATTTCGAGGAGATCTTTAATTTTTTAGAAAGAGGTTGCTATGTCACGTATCCTTCAGCTCTGGTTACTCCACTAATCAAGGAAAATTAAGCATACGAATAGTGTGCTTTCTCTACATATTGTTTTCTCTTTTCTATTTCTTTATTCATGTGTTTCTTTTAATTTCGTTTTTCATATTTTGTCTTCTTCTTTCTTATGGTTCCATTTCAACTCATTTTTTATATTTCATTATTTTTAGCTTTTCTATGCCACCGAGTGGCCGAACTCGTCCTGCACATAACCTATGATGACCTTCGTCCTGCGACAAGAAGGGCGCGATGTTGTTCCTGATGAAATATGCCTTGCTGTTGCGGCTTGCAGCGCCGGTGGGGATTTGTTTTGAGAAAGGAAGATGCCAATTTTAAAAAAAAAACTATTTATAGAAAAATCATAATGTATACATATGGTCTAACGTGCGTCTCCATTGACTATGGTTATGGTGCCATGTCAAAAAGAATATTGTGGTGGATTTTGGAAAACCTGGCCCAAAATATGTTGGGTATTTGCATTTCTCTATGGTCGTCCAGATTTTCCAAATCATCACAAGATCAATGAACTCGGGGCTCATAGTTGACTCACATTTAATAAAAAAAATGTACATGCATAATATAAGTTGTATACTTACCAAGGATAAATTTAAAAATAAATAAGAAAAGGGGAATTAAATAAAATGAAAAATATTTATACATATACCAATTTTACGAAAGAAAAATAAAATGGAATTAAAGAAGATAAAAAGATATCAAGAAATTGGAAAATGTAAGGAAAAGAGTGAGAGAGCGAAAAAAACAAAAAAAAATTATACATATAATGTAAAAGAGCAAAAGGAAAACTCATCTTGATGGGTCAGACCATTGCGCAATGTTACATGGGTGTTGGTTCCATATTTGATGCAATGGGCATCGAATAGGAAACCTTGATGAACTCGGCATTGACCATCTTGGCCGCTATTCTCGCAGTCGTGAAGCACAGTATGTGAAAGAAATGTAGTTTTAAATAAATCAATGTATCTTTGGACCCAACAAAATATTATTGTTTTATCAACAATGATAGTACCCTCACTCTGGTGGTGCATCTAGCGTCATTGGAGGGCACGTGAAGACGTGTGTCCAGCGGGTCTCCTTAGATCTTGTCGGTTTTTATGTTTGTTGGTATGATTTCATGCTAGTCTCTCTTCCGATCTATGGTTGTCCTCGTTGACTATGTGTGCTAGTCTTTTGGACCTTAGCACGATGACTTCTTGTCTATCTACTACAACAAGCTCTACTATGACATGGTTTACCCGGCTCTGGTGATGGAGGGGCAACGACGGCGGTGCGCCTTCGGCTTCTGCTAGTGATTGTAGTCGTCCCTAGGTGGTATGTGGACCTATTTATAATTTTTGTCACTTTTATAGCTCTTTGTACCGTTATTGTTGATGATTAATGGATTTGTCAAATTTCGCAAAAAATAACTATGATAATACCCAATACCTAGTATTTGTTTAGAAAGTAATATATTAACCCCATATCTCTTCTTTCTAAATTAGGGAGACACACACTCAATTGCTTGCTCTTGCTTCCCCCTCGCCCGACATGTGAATTCTTTTATATCGCTATGATCCAACATTTATTTAGAGATATTGGAGTGTTTCTAACACCCAAAATACCTGGCTAGCTACGACATTCATATAATTATTACCACAGAACTAATGAAAACTCTAAATTTGTTGGCATCTCCTTTGTTTTTGTCGACATCCACGGAAAACATAACCCAATATTTCATGTATATAGCAGCAATATAACTTAAATGATTGATCTGACAATTCATATAATGCATAATGACTCCATCACACAAGTAATACAACTAGAGCGGCTAGAAGGACGACGAAACCATGAAACATACTCCAACACTATGATAGGTAACCAATGATAGTCTCAGAATTGAGAGGTAGATACGTGTATTATATGTAGTGTAGATGTATGTATTGAAATGCTGGTGAGCTACCATCTAATGTGCGCTTTGTTACAATGATAAAATGAAATAGAGAGAAAACCAATAAGGAAGAAACAATAGTGAGTAAGATATCATCGACAAAGTACTATTCATAGCACAAATAAATGACACATTTTTTATATTGATGTGAGTTACTCACCGACTTCGCTCAACCTCACCAGAGTAGTTACATAATAACTGAATTTCACTGTCTGCTCCAGAGTAATTACATAGTAACTTAATTCATGTTCTTCTCTAGAGAAGTTAAATTTAAATTTCACACTGCTCAACTAAAAGAATCTACAATAGTTCAAGGTATAAAAACCAAAAGGAACAAACAACGACATCAACACGGAAACAAAACCAATAGTAGTCAACCATATGAAAAGTGGTATGTCATGCACTTGCATCTGTGGACCTTTACACTGATAAGAACTATAGTGCCAGGGCCTATAGCTTGCAAACATAGCTATAGAGCAAAAACAAGCATAAACAACAATGACTAGGCACCACCGCGATGGAGCAGCTACTACAAGTGGCTGAGCCCTAGGGCTATATGTTTGGGAAAGTATGGTACCGACGAAGGATAATTGAACTTGATCCTATAAGTCATCTAGTTGTCATAATATTTCAAGTGAAATCTAAAATATTCACATGAAGTCCAAGTTTGACAAACTTTTTTTTCTCTTTTACTAACTCAATGAGACGAACCCAACCATGATGTCAGATTTTATATACGACTTATGGTAAGAAAGTCAAACTTTGGTGAGACTTCCATCTATGTCAAAATAAACATATATTAGTTTTGGCATATTATAGTGTTGGTTATCTATAGATCCGATAAGTATATATGACTAAGTTGAACAAGTACGTAGCACATTATTCATATAGGGAATTACCACCCTGCAAGTAGGAAATTAGAACATATGAGATCATCCAACACCATGTTACATGCCAACTACTAGTAGTCTCCAAATTTTGAATTTTTTTATTAAGTGTTGCATTACATATTCCTCTTGTTTCAACAATACGGGCTGCAAAGTGACATGGTTCATGTTCGTCAGAAAAATGTTAACTCTTCAATCAGATTTTAGAGTGAATTCCACTTTTTACCCTCTATTTGTGCATTTATGACACTAATTATCCTATGCAGTGAAAAATTATCTAAATTACCATGTTCGAAAACTTTAAACCCTTATTTTCTGATGCATATCTATTGGGCATGGTGTGAGGTGACGATTAAACCTCGGAATTATCGAGATGGCAACAAAAAATAGAACATTTGGTGCAGAAGGGTAGATATGATCGGCAACGACGTCCTCTGATATTGACATATTTTGTGGCGTCACATCGTCCTAACATGTCGGCATTATCAAATAAGACGTGTTGAATGCTAAAACGGGGCAAAATCATGCTCAAAATTTTCTTAAATGGGATATTCAGGTACAACATCTACTAAATGGGGGTAATTAGTGTCTCAAATGCATAAATAGGGGATAAAAAGTGGAATTCACTCCAGATTTTAAAACACAAAGTGTACAAAGACATATGGTCATACCGAATTAAACTTTAGAACCGATTGACAAACTTAAATAATAGAACTTCAAATAGTATATTTCTCAAAGATGTTGACAAAATAGTACAATTGACAATGTTACCAAATGGAATTTAAATCCATTTAATGGAACTAACTAGCACCTAAGAAAGTCCTCCAAACCATGCATCGGCGTCAACATATTTCATGCCAATGGAAGTTCCTCGTGGTGCAACGAACGACCCATCATATTCCATGTTATATTTTCCTTCATGTGTACCATTATATCACAAGTAAGTATCCATCACTAGGAGGTCATTGTATTGTGGCTGGTTAGAAGTAGCATCGGCCAATTTGTCATAGCCTAATATTCCACCGATGCCAAATTCATTAATTCGGGAGTAGACAAATTGTGTCGAGGCATCCACACTATGACCAAAGGTTAGGTTAGGAATTGTGTAGTTCTTTTTATTCTTTATTATGTTGTAAGGATTTTCATAGTTCTAATGGTGTGGTTGAAGTGGTGGAGATAATTCTTGGACCTGATGTGGTGGGGCGGGCTGGAATATTTGTGGTACATGTATAGGGAAATGTGGTCCCGAAGTATGATTTTGTGTTGATGGTACTTGGATCGGAGGATATACTTGAGGTGGGATGTAGTGGGATGATAAAAACTGGGATGTTGAGTGAACTTTATCCAATGATGGGCCTACTGGTGGCATCAGGATTTGTGGAATGTTTGGACCATCAGTGTTTGGTTCTTGACCATGATTTACTGGACTTAAACGATGTGTAATATCCTCTTGGACCCGCACGAGCTCATTGAAGAGCTTGCTCAGATGTTCAAGATTAAGATTTTCTTCCTTGGAGATGACATAGTTTGCTATCATACCTGGCTTCTCATCTTGGATATTCTTGAGTTGTTGGAGGGAAATTTGTTTTATTTTATCATCCCTCGCATTATTTATCTCTAATTGATCCACCTCATTCTGCAGCGATGCAATCCTAGCATCTGTTGCCTCATCGAAGAATGGCTCGATAGGTAAACCTTCATCTAGAAAGGCATCAACAATGGGATCCGCCGATGGCGTCCCAAATGAGTATATCTTCCCATTGTCCTTCTCCAGGATTACAGCAACCCTCGCGCCTGTGAGGGCGGAAAGGTCACTTGCCCGTTTGTACAAACCATTACGCCGCTTGGAGAAGCTGGTGTGACGCTCTTGGTCATTCTGGATGTAAACTAGACCCAACCGCTTCTCTCGCCTTGGCATACTCAAATGGAAAACTAGAGACCTTATTACTACAAATAGAAAAACACAAGGATCTACCAAAAGCTAGTCACTTTCCCATGCAACTGGCTAACTAAAGGTAATGGGAGACATCAAGAAATAAACTCCCTCGTTATATAGTGAGAGAAGAGTTTTAAATCTAGTATCACCCTAATGATACTAAATCTTGTGCATTTATTATGCAAGGTATTAATTACTACTAAAGTTTAGTCGTAAATAATTCCTACTCACATGGGAAGGACGGAACCACTTATCATACACATTTATCCACTATAATGTCAGAGAAAATTTGACGCCCGTTATATATTGCCTGTTATAAATGTTTCCTTGAGTCCATCCTTATCCATGCAAATTAATTAAGATCCAGAATTAGACCCGTTGATATTTGAACTCAAAACCTTTGAATATTTAATGAGCATTCAACATGTAGTTAACATATGTCATAACTTATGGATAACATTAACTTTTTATTATATATATCATATTTAATTGCATTCATGTCCTTATTTGGACCCAGCAAAGTTTTAAAAATGCATGAATATGGTTATCCATTTATTTTGGTTATTACAAGTTGCAACCATATTATTTGGTAATTGATTTAGCACAAATCGAATGCTGGTCTCATTAGATCCTAATGTTCTAAGATGAGACGTCATCTATAATTGGCTATCATATCCTTAATAAGCTAAAGGAGGGCGTAGAACTTGTTTCTTACTTGTACTACCTAACCTTATGATTAAATCGTAATTTCTATAAATGGTACAATGACTATGAAAATGTAGTGTATGTTATACTGGTAAGCTCACTTACATTTTTTAGCGAAGAACAAGAGGGATATATTTATGAATCCCAATTTTCTTACTTTTTTCCATGATTATAATCAAAATAAAATGAAAGGTTCATCAACCTAAGAGATAGAGATTTAGACTACAAATAAACATTATATGATAAAAGAGTTTCTTTATTGTCCTTTGGATGGTTCATACAATTGATGTTCCAAATCATACCCGACGCTCCACACTGTCGGTAAACATCATTATTGCCTCACTGCACAATGTATCATGCACAACACATGTGTCTATAATATACATAAAATTTGATTCTATTTTTTCCTTAAACACACATCATATCGCCGAGTATTAACCATACCATATATAAATTGCTTATGCCACTAAAGCACTCGATATGTTAATAGAAGTTTTAGTTGAATTTTCCTATGAAGCTTCATCTAATCAAACATTTGCTCCACCATCGCAAGGAGTTGTGCTTCTTGTGGATCATCCTCCTCGTCGTCCCCCTTCGTGGTTGCAGGAGGCAGAATAGAGGAGGAACCGCGACGGGAGGAGCGGTCACCAAAGGAGGAGGGGCCTGGATCTTGCGGTGTTGTGTGATGACACCGGCTATTGCGGTTGGGCGAAGCTTTTGCCGAAGCCGACGGTTTCGTGTCTTGGGGAGGAGGCTCTTCCATTGGTGGAAGCGATAGCCTCCTGGACATTCCGGCGGCGAAGCATCATGGTGCACGACGGGCGACACGTCGCCTCTCCTCCTCGGGCCATTCTCACACTTTATCAAAGAACAAAGGGAGAGAGGGAGATCGACAAATGAAGTTCGGCGGGGCTGCCGAAGCGGAGCGAACGCGACTGCTGCGCAGATGAGCAGGAAAGGGAGCAGCTTTTAGACTTGACTTTCTATCTTTTGTGTGGAAGGAACCGAGATAATTATGTTGAGGATGCGTTTGGACCCACTAGTCAGCGACTCGGTATTGAAAAATTATGGTGAAATATGTCACAACTACCCTGCGCAGGAATCCACAGTACGGTTACTTCTTCCTCCTATGTACAAGGAGGTCCGAAAGACAAGCCTCTATTGATTACCACCTTGCACAGCACATTTAAACGCCAGTAGAGCGTATACCAGGGCGTATACATAGTCGCCGCGTACAAATGGTCCCAAGAATGCCCATCCGTCGGTATGTTATTTTCTACGGTATTTATATTTGTCCCGCCCCAAAAAAGTGCCAAGGACGGGGGTATTTTGTAGTGGGCCACAACACACGACACAGCTCGGGGGGTGAATGCGAGGCAGCCACTGTTGTACGAAGTGGTACAGCGGGAGAGAGCGGCGCGGTTGTGGTTGCCCGTCGCGACGGCATCCTGGACGGTGTGAGCCTAGCATTTACGTTGTCGCTCGAGGGTCACGCGAGCATCCTCTTCCACCCGTTGGATGATCTGGTAGTTGGGGTTGGGGTCGACGAGCGGCGAGGAGAAGCATGGGAGAGAGGTGGAGCTCCTCCCGGCCCGCACGTGTCGTGGTTGTGCCCTGCATCCCTGCGAGCTGGAGGTGGAGGAGGAGGTGGAGCGCCATGAGAGGCGTGACCCACTCAAGCGACCTGTGAAAGTGGAGGCGCCAAGGAGCGGGACAGTGCTGGAGCAACACCGACGGTGTTAAAGAGCTCGGTGACATGCGCGAGCCAAGTGTCGTGCCCGGCATCGGTGGGTCGGTAGCGCAGCAGCTCCTACACCATGAGCAGGGAAGCCTTCGAAGTTAGCTGATCAACGCACCCGCGCGTGAAGGTGGATGCAGTGTGGCCGGTGGAGCGCCGCGACTACCTAACGAGGGAGGGAGGAATATTGTTCGTCCAGTCCGGACGCGTGCTCCACGCGGGCTGTCGCGTGCGCAACAAGCATTCGTTTTGAGGATGGGATCCGTATGAATCCTGATGGTTGCACAGTGGTGAGTGCGCTCGCTTTGGACATGTCGATTAAGGAGTCGAAGACACGCCTCAGCCCCCTACCTGTCACGCCAAATATCGCAAATTTGTGTCCCAAAGGAATAAGGGTATCTCAAGAGTAGGATGTTTCGAACACTTAGGGCTGAACACGCAAGGCAACGGACAAGCAAAAAAGCACGACATGGGACACAAGGATTTTACCAAGGTTTAGGTAACCATGCGGTGTAAAACCCTACTTCTGCTTGTCTGGATTGATCGCACTGCTTCATGAGGTTATAGTACAAGGGTATGTGTTCACATCTGGCGATCCAGAGGTAGTGGCACTGCCCCTCTTATAGCCGCTCCAATCCTCTTCCCAAAATTATTGGAGGAAAGGGTTGCCACATAGCAACAAAATAGGGTACATGTGCACATAGTTACTTTTGACCATCGACTTGTTCCATGGTAGATAAAGCCACCGTGCACGGCAAGGACGTTGATCATGCCGATGACGTCCTCCTCTGCGGCGCTGCACCATCTATGATATTCATACACCAAAGTGGAAGGTCTTGGGAGTCCGCTTTGGTGGCAGCAGTTGGTTGGCCACGCTATAATCGTGGGAGAGGCAAGCATATCCTTTAGTACAAAGGTCGTTTACCGATTTATTACGGCCAAAATAAGATTCTGTAATCTTTACGGAGGCTTTGAGGCTTGGAGGGTTGCTAGCATGCTACTTTTCTCATTTTTGTAGGTTGTGGCTTCTATGATGATTGTTTTGGAAGAAAGTCAAGATTTGTTTTTCCAGATATTTCCATTGAAAAATCATCGGTCTTTATGACTTTATAATACTTTTATCCAATCGTGTATTGTATGGAATTTTTTATTTGTTGGTGCAATTGATGAAGTTTTCCCTGAAATACCAGAGCCGACCCTGCTTCTAGGTTTCCTAGAATACCATCACATTGAAGGAATGAGTGTCTCTCTTGATGGCCGGCCTTGGGGAGACGCTGCAACACCATTCCACGAGGTGTCATCAGCTACGGCGCCTTGTCTTGCCTGCCGAGTGGGTGTTTCTCACATACATCCCACCAGAAAGTGGTCGATCGTTTCCCCGCCTTGATCATAGAAGAGGCATGTCGCCTGATATGGCAGTCCTCGGCGATTCAATCTATCCGAGGTGCGCACGCCAACCACTAAAAAACTCGGCAGTTTAGCGGCGCTCCTGTGGACCAGATCTGACTTGCTACAGCCATAGCGCTCCTTCTGACAAAAAGTGTTATATTTTGATCCAAAATCTATAAAGTATAAGCCAACTTCTGACGAGTGGAGCAAGTCCTGTCGCCGGAGGCTTGGACCGAGTGTAACAAGTCTAAAGTTGGGTCACTCCGTGCCCAACGAGGACGCCTGTGGGAGGTGCGGGGGGCGACAGCCCCCGCGGTACGGTACGAATCGTCGAAGACCTAGGTTTCCACCGATATATAAACCCCTTGTAAGCCGCCGGTTGGGATAAGTTGCATCTGTGAAATCCCCGACGTTTGTAAACACTCCTTGATATAGTGAAGTTTCGTTGGCTGGCGCCCGTGGTTTTTTCCTCTCTTTGTTGGAGAGGTTTTTCCACGTTAAATCTGTGTCCCCTTGCTATGTTTTTGTTTTCGTTCTTCGTTATCTTCTTGTCGCAATTGTAACAAGTGGTATCAGATCCCTAGGTTCTAATCAAGGGTTTGCGATATGTCGTCATTGAAGTTCGATCTACCACAGTTGGACTACACCACAAGATTCTCCGTGTGTCAGTGAAGATGCGGGCGATTCTCACCCAAACTTCTGATCTGGATGAAGCGCTGGATGGATTCAGCACGAAGGATGCTAAGACCTGGTCCGTCGAAGAGAAGCAGAAGGACCGTAAGGCTTTGTCTTTGATTCAACTTCATATGTCCAATAATATTTTGCAGTAAGTACTGGAGATGAAATCTGTCGCTGCCCTGTGGAAAAAACTGGAAACGATCTATGTGTCAAAGTATCTAACCAGTAAGATGAATATGAAGATGAAGTTGTTCTCGCATAGGCTGCAAGAAGGTGGATCGGTAATGAATCACATATCTGTTTTTAAAGAGATTGTTTCAGACTTGCAGTCTATGGAGGTAAAATATGATGATGAGGATTTAGCACTTCTACTCTTATGCTCGTTGCCTAGTTCCTATACACATTTTCGTGATAAAATATTGTTGAGCCGTGATGAACTAACCCTTGCCGAAGTACATGACGCCCTCAAACAGAAGGAAAAGATGAAAACTATGGTAGGGTCAGATGAGACGTCATCCAAGGCCGAGGCTCTGCAGGTTCGTGGTAGAACCGAGCAGAGGAACAACAACTATGGCAACAGAGATAAGAGCAAGGACGGCAGAGGTCGTTCAAAGTCCAAGGGAAAGGATAAATTCTGCAGGTATTGTAAGAAATCTAATCACGTTATTGGTGATTGTTGGAAGTTGCAGAATAAGGAGAAAAGGAACGGAACTTACCAACCGAAAGATAGGTCTGACGGTACTGGTAAGGCAGTTGTTGTTTCTGATAGTTCTGATGGTGAATGCTTAGCTGTTTTTGCTGCTTGTGCTTCTCGTGATGATGAATGGATACTTGGTACTGCATGTTCGCTTTATATTTTTTGTAACAAAGATTTGTTCAGTTTATATGAGTCTATGCAGACTGGAGATTTTGTGCGTGTGGGGAATGACAACCCATGCCATATTATTGGTGTTGGATCTGTTAAGACCAGGACACATGATGGCGTGACACACACGTTGAGTGAGGTGAAGCACATACCAAGCATGGCCAGAAATTTGATCTCCCTGAGTACCATGGACGTTGAAGGATACAAGTATGCCGGAGGGAATAGAGTTCTGAAGGTATCAAAAGGTTCTCTTATTCACATGATAGGTGATATGAATTCTGCCAAATTATATGTTCTTAAGGTAGCACTTTGCCTGGTATTGCTGCTGCTGTTACTTCTAATGATTCTGATGATTGTGGTAAAACACATCTGTGGTGTAACACCCTCAGAATCGACCCTATGCAAGTTTCAGCGATTCCCGCCAAACCCGCATAGAAACGATTCAAAGGTGCCCACCAGGCACTTTCGTGCGGGTGGAAAACGAAGTAATAACATTACACAACAGTCCTCGATGGGACCCACAGAACAGATATATATACAACACGACTCCATGAGTCAAGAACACAAATATATACGGTACAAAGATCCAAATCACCTCGAAAACGATGGAGCTTCCGACTACAGACAAGATGCAAATGGGGCTAAGAGCCCTGAAGAATAACCAATGGCGTCCATAACCCTGCCCAGGCCAAGCCGGAAGGGTAACCCTGCTAACGACGTCGACCTCAAACCTGCTTAAACAAAAGGGGTGCCGACAAAGGGCAAAGGAAAAAGAGGAGCGTCAGTACTGAGGCCAGTACACGGCGAGACTAGAATTCGGCGGTCCTCGCCTACATAGATATGGTGGACTGAAGCGGCAGCGGCAGCATGCACTAAACAACCTATAGAGACTCAATACAACTGGCGACTATCAGAGAGGGGTAAGAAAGACCTATTCGGAACCAGGCTGATACTAACACCAAACAATACCTTCCTGGTATTCCCCCTCGAGACCAAACGAGGAAGTCAACCGAGCAACTCACACAGTTGGTAGTTTTATTTATTCGGTTATCGTTGCAGCAATTACTAGTCAGGTTTAGATAATCATCCTGATTAAGTAAGCAGTGGGCACTTTTAGTTAACCATTCCGTGATAGTTGCAACACTTACTAGTCAGATACAATTAGCATGAGATAACCCCAAAACCCAGCAGTTGTTGGTACTTTTACTTAGCCATTCCGTTGTAGTGAAGCTGTTTACTAGTCATATCGGATACAAGTCAATTTATAACAATAAACTTTAGTTATAGTTGTCTATGATCAAGCACTGTGCTCCAAGTCGTCCATAACCGCGGACACGGCTTCTCGAAAAGATTTAACCCTGCAGGGGTGCACCAAAGTATCCACAAGCACTTCGACCCTTTTTGCCAGATCAGTTAACATACACCCATCGGTATGTCGGCGGGGCCTAAGTCATGACGTTCCCAGACCCAAAGCAAGCACGGGGGGCCACCCCACTAAGTACACCCGCAACGAAGTCGGCCGGTCTCCAAGACGGACTTAGGGTTTGCGACAGTGGCTGTAAACGACAGCAAATCCCAAAACTGGGACTGTCGATACAGCGAAAATACTCCGCTTCCTAAACAGTACAGCGTGCTCCTCACACAATCGTAAATAAAGCAGTAAAGCATGGCATAGGTACATGATAGTAAATAAAACCTCAAACTAGTTTGTGGCCCCCAGTACAATACTTTGAAAACAGGTAATAATCAATGGGGGGCCCATATCTCCCCACCTGTGGTTAGCGCGCTCGATCTCGGAACAGGTGTCAAGAACTCGGGGTCCTACGGGACACAAGTGGGCGGTCGGAAACCAACATTATCTATCACCCACCGATGCCTCTGCTTACTTACTTCAATTTTAGTTGTTAAACAGTAATTAAAGTGACGAAAAGTAAAGCCATGATCATCTCCAACATCAAACATGTGGCAATACTCCAACAACTGTGGTACATGGCGACACGCAACAACACTTGAGCAAGCGACTACGACGCGCAAGTCCAACTATCTACCAAACAACAGGTAATAGGAGGTGGCCATGGCAATATAAGGCGGCAAGGGATATCATGGGTACGAAAACTAGAGCAACGCAACACAGATAGCAATAGATCAACAGGAGGGAATAAATACTATAAAAGTAAGATAGGTAAAAAGGGGGGAGATGCTCGCCTGAAAACATTGTCGAAGGTTCAACCGAAGATCGGGGCGAAGCTCACATCAACTCAACGGCCTTATCCGCGAAGAAGCAAAACACTAGAATAACACCGGATGCAATATTTATTACTACGGCAAAAGATCGGCATGCTTATGATATGATGCATGGCATGGCAAAGGTGCGATGCAATTAGGTCATATTAAGTGGAACCAGGGGTCCCGACAAATGATTATATGGTTCAAGTTGTTTATCTACCCCGCAAATTAAATGTTGTTTGAACATGGCAAAAGATAGTACCGGTTCGATGCACAAATTTAAGTGAGGCCAATATAAGGCTACATTTGCCCGCATATGGACCCCATATTTAATTATGAGGTGAATCGGCATAAGGCCCCCAAACCACACAAATATGCATGCGAGTATGACAATTTAATATGCAACAATTTATGTGTTATTATAAAAATAGGGGCTTAGGGTCACACATTAGGGTTCGGCGATCTTGGTTCCGGGGGGTTCGGGGTCCGGCAGGGTTCAGGGTTCGACGGAGCGTTCTCGGATAGCGGAGGTAGGTCTTGGCGCATCCGTGGTCTTCGGGTCATGTTGACGGTCATGGCGTTCGGGACGGGGTACTTGTCGTACCGGTGGCGATCTTGGCGTCCGGGTTCTTGACAAACTTGGCGTAACCGGGATGGAGGGCTTGCCGTATCGGGGAGAAGATCTTGAAGGGTGCCGGCTTCAATTGTCGATGGCGAACTTCGCTCGGAGCCGGGAAGAGGTACTCGGTGTCCATGAAGAAGACCTTGTCGGTCCGTCCTTTGTCGGTGGCGAACTTGACCGATGTCCTACGGGGTCTCGCCTGGCGGATCCAAGATGTAGGGCCTGGCGTCGCTTATTGGAGTTCTTGGGTGCAGCGTCGATGGTTCTTCGGGTTCTTTGGGGTTTTCCATGTGGCGGTCTTGACGTGGCCTTCGGATTCCATGTGGACGTTTTTGGCGTTCCCTTGCAGAGTACTCGTCGTCCGTCTTTCGTCGATGTAAAACACTGGGGCAGAAGTAGCCAATGCCATAACCAACTAGAGCAGTTGATCGGTCTTGACGTGGCCCTACAGCACGGTGCAGATGCCGGCACACCGAGGCCAAGGTGAAGCTCCCAGGCGGTGGCGATGCGGTTGTTGGCGAGGGCGGGGACGCGCGAGGCGAGGCGCGGCCCAGGGCGGCGGAGGGGCGTGCTGGGCTCGCGGGGCGGCGGCGACCCGAGGCTAGGCGGCGGGGCAGAGGCGAGGTCGGCTGGAGGGGGTTGCAGGCGGGGCGGGGCCGCGGAGAGCGCCGCAGGCGGTGGGGAAGGAGGAGGTTGGGCGGCGACGGAGCTCGAGCAGAGGGCGTCGCGGGAGGCCGGCGGGGAGGAACGGAGGCGAGGAAGGTCGCGGGCTCGGGCGCCAGCGAGCCGGAGAGGTGGCGGCGGAGGCACCATGGCGAGGACGCGCATGGGCCAGTGAGCTCGGGGCCGAGCCGGGCCGGCGCAGGCGGGAGGAGCGGAGGCGAGGGCGTCGGCGAGGAGGGGGCCGCAGGGGCGAGCGGCAGCGCAGAGGCGGGGACTGTAGGGGTTCGTAGCATGGAAAACAAAAATTTTCTATTGCATACAAACAAACAAGCCAAGATCTATCTACTAGATTGTAGCAACGAGTCGATGGTATAACTTACCCTCGTAGATTCCAAAGCGTTTAACGAGAGCGGATTCTCGTGGGTGATGTAGTCGTACTCTTTCCGATCTCAAGATCGTGTAGACGATCCTTCCGGCGCCACGTTCCGGCAGCGCTCCCGCAGTCGGTCACACGTTCGGTACTCGACGAAGACCTTCCTCTCCCTTGTTCCAGCAGGCAGCGGAGGTTGTAGCACTCTCCTCGCGATTCCGGCAGCACAACGGCGTGGTACCGGAAGTAGAGGGGAAATCCCGCAGGGCTTCGCCTTAAGCCGGTGCGAGTATGGTGGAGCTTATGAGAGAGGCTATTAGTGGTCTAGTAATTAGACACACCAATTAGAAGGCTCTAAACCAATTAGAAGGCTCTAAACCGTTGGCTAAAGCAATTAGAAGCTCTAATCCAAAACGGCTCTAAACCGGAGATCTAGAGGTGAAAGTTGTGTGTCTAGGAGGGGAGCCCTGCCCCTCCTTATATAGGTGGGAGGGGTGGCGCGCCAGGGGAGGGAGGGAGTCCCTCCCCAACTCGGCCTAGGGCTGGCGCCGGCTTGGAGGAGTGGGACTCCTCCTCCAAGTTGGTTCCAACTCCTCTTGCTTGTTTCCCACAGTTTCTTGTTTTGGCAGTTTGACTTTCAAACTGGACATTTGACTTTTCTGTTTTAGGATTCAATTTAATCCTTTATTTGGGACAGCAAGAACACTTAGTACATGATGCAATCATTCCAATAAGTAATGACACATTCATGTACCCCTCCCCCGCCCCCCCCCCCGGAGTGCCGGACAATCCGGAACCTTCTAGAACATTCCCGATGAAAACACCGGAATCATTCCCGAACTCCGAAACGGGACTTTCCTTATATGAATCTTATTCTCCGGACCATTCCGGATCACCTCGTGATATCCCGGATCCCATCCGAGACTCCGAACAACATTCGGTCTCTTTCTCATAATACCATAACTACTCAAACAACGTCGAATCCTTAAGTGTGTCTCCCTACGGTTCGTGAATTATGCGGACATGATCGAGACACTTCTCCGAACAATAACCAATAGAGGAATCTGGAAATTCATATGGCTCCCACATATTTCTACGATTACTTTGCGATCGAATGAACCACTTACATACGATACCAATTTCCCTTTGTCTCATGATATGTTACTTATCCGAGGTTATGATCGTCGGTATCTCTGCATACCTAGTTCAACCTCGTTACTGACAAGTACTCTTTTCTCGTTCCCGTGATATGTGATCCCTTGTGACCAAGTCACATGCTTGCAAGCTAATTGGATGACATTCCACCAAGAGGGCCCAGAGTATATCTATCCGTCATGTGGATGGACAAATCCCACTCTTGATCCATGTGTCTCAACCAATACTTTCCGAACACTCAATGCCACTTTTATAACCACCCAGTTACGGTGTGGTGTTTGATGTCATCAAAGCATCCATCCGGTAAAGGTGATATGCATGATCTCATGGTCGAAGAAATTAGGTTACTATGTATCATAAAGCATATAGCAATTGAACTAATGAAATGACTTGATCTTTATGCTACGCTTATCTATAGGAGTATGTCCACCATATCATTCTCCTAACGATATGATCTTGTTGTTGATAACATCTCAATGTTCATGATAGGGAAACCACAATCATTAATCAACCAACAAGCTAGTGAAGTATAGAGGCTATACTAGGGACTTCAAATTAAGTTTACAAATCACACAAGTATCAATGTTTCCTTGTTAATACTATTATAGCATGAATGTAAACATTTATCATAAACACAAAGATATAATAATAACCACATTTATTATTGCCTCTAGGGCATATCTCCAACAGTCTCCCACTTGCACTAGAGTCATCTAATCTAGATTACATGGTAATATACCGAACACCCATGGCAGTTTGGTGTTGGTCATGTTTTGCCCTCGGGAGAGGTTTAGTCAACGGATCCGCCACATTCAGATCTGTGTGTACTTTGCAAATCTTTATATCCCCATCCTGGATATGTTCTCGAATAGCGTGAAAACGCAGCTTGATATGCTTCAGCTTCTTGTGTGACCTTGGTTCTTGCGCATTGGCTATGGCGCCCATGTTATCACAGTAGATAGACATTGGGTCCAGCGCACTAGGAACCACACCCAGCTCTGTAATGAACTCTTTCATCCATATCGCTTCTTGTGAAGCCTCCGAAGCAGCCATGTATTCCGATTCAGTTGAAGATCTCGCCACAACGCTTTGCTTTGCACTCCTCCAGCTAACTGCTGCACCATTCAAAATAAATACGTATCCGGATTGCGATTTAGAATCATCCGGATCAGTGTTCCAACTAGCATCGGTGTAACCATTAACAACGAGCTGTTCATCACCTCCATAAGAAAGAACCATATCCTTAGTTCTTCTCAAGTACTTAAGGATGTTTTTGACCGCTGTCCAATGATCCACTCCTGGATCACTTTGATATCTGCTAGTTAAACTAACAGCATATGCAATGTCGGGTCTAGTACATAGCATGGCATACATTAGAGATCCTATGGCTGAGGCATAGGGAGTCTTACTCATCCTTTCTCTATCTTCTACCGATGTCGGACTTTGAGTTTTACTCAAGGTCGTATTGGGCAACATGGGCAAGAACCCTTTCTTGCTTTCTTCCATTCCAAATCTCTTTAGAACTTTGTCCAAATATGTACTCCGTGACAATGATATTTGGCGTTTCGATCTATCTCTATAAATCTTTATGCCTAATATGTAAGCTGCTTCGCCAAGATCCTTCATTGAAAAACTATTATTCAAATATTCCTTGACACTATTAAGAAGGTCTACATCATTCCCAATCAATAATATGTCATCCACATATAGTATTAAGAATGCTACAGAGCTCCCACTCACTTTCTTGTAAATACAAGCTTCTCCATAAGTTTGTATAAAACCAAAACTTTTGATTACCTTATCAAAACGTTGATTCCAACTTCGGGATGCTTGCTTCAATCCATAGATGGACCGTTGAAGTTTGCATACCTTGTTAGCATCTTTAGGATCGACAAAACCTTTGGGTTGCATCATATACAACTCTTCATCAATGTCTCCATTGAGGAATGCTGTTTTGACATCCATCTGCCATATCTCATAATCATAATATGCAGCGATTGCTAACATAATCCTCACAGACTTTAGCTTCGCTACCGGTGAGAAAGTCTCATCGTAGTCAACTCCTTGAATTTGTCGAAACCCTTTTGCGACAAGTCGAGCTTTATAGACAGTAACATTACCATCAGCATCTGTTTTCTTCTTGAAAATCCATTTGTTCTCGACAGCCTTTCGGCCATCCGGTAAGTCCACCAAAGTCCATACTTGGTTTTCGTACATGGATCCAATCTCGGATTTCATGGCTTCTTGCCATTTATTGGAATCTGGGCTCATCATCGCTTCCTCATATGTCTCGGGGTCATCGGTGTTGTCCACCACCATGACATTCATAACGGAATCATACCAATCTGGAGTGGTACGAGTTCTCGTTGACCTCCGAGGCTCTGTAGCAACTTCAACCGAAGTTTCATGATCACCATCATTAGCTTCCTCTCTTATTGGTGCAGGCACCACAGGAACTTCTTCCGGTGCTGCGCTACTCGCAATATCGAGAGAAGGTTCGACAACCTTGTCAAGTTCTACTTTCCTTCCAGTCAATTCTTTCGAGAGAAATTCCTTCTCTAGAAAGGATCCATTCTTGGCAACGAAGATTTTGCCTTCGGATCTATGATAGAAGGTATACCCAGTAGTTTCCTTCGGGTATCCTATGAAGACGCATTTTTCCGCTTTGGGTTCAAGCTTGTCCGGCTGTAATTTTTTTACATAGGCTTCGCATCCCCAAACTTTAAGGAACGACAATTTAGGTTTCTTCCCAAACCATAATTCATACGGTGTCGTTTCAACGGATTTAGATGGTGCCCTATTTAAAGTGAATGCGGCTGTTTCTAATGCATAACCCCAAAATGATAGCGGTAAATCTGTAAGTGACATCATAGAACGAACCATATCTAAGAGAGTTCGATTACGACGTTCGGACACACCATTACGCTGTGGTGTTCCCGGCGGTGTCAATTGTGAAAGTATTCCGCATTTCTTCAAATGCTCGCCAAACTCGTAACTTAGATATTCACCTCCACGATCAGAACGTAGAAATTTAATCTTCTTGTTACGTTGATTCTCTACCTCACTTTGAAACTCCTTAAACTTCTCGAAAGTTTCGGACTTATGTTTCATGAAATAGATATACCCATATCTACTCAAGTCATCCGTGAAGGTAAGAACATAACGATAACCACTGCGCGATGCTACACTCATTGGACCACACACATCGGTATGTATGATTTCCAATAAGTCTGTAGCTCGCTCCATCATACCAGAAAATGGAGTCTTAGTCATTTTTCCCATCAGACATGCTTCGCATCTTTCAAGTGATTCAAAATCAAGTGATTCAAGAAGTCCATCGGAATGGAGTTTCTTCATACGTTTCACTCCGATGTGACCAAGACGACAGTGCCACATATAGGTCGAATTATCGCTTGATTTCAATCGTTTAGCCTCAATGTTGTTGATATGTGTATTTCCACTATCGAGATTCAATAAGAATAGACCATCTATCAAAGGTGCATGTGCATAAAACATATTACTCATATAAATAGAACAACCATTATTCTCGGATTTAAACAAGTAACCGTCTCGCAATAAACAAGATCCCGATATAATGTTCATGCTCAACGCAGGCACCAAATAACAATTATTTAAGTATAAAACTAATCCCGATGGTAGATGAAGGGGTAGCGTGCCGACCGCGATCACATCAACCTTTGATCCGTTTCCCACGCGCATCGTCACCTCGTTCTTCGCTAGCTTCCGTTTATTCTGCAGCACCTGTTTCGAGTTACAGATATGAGCAACCGAACCAGTATCAAATACCCAGGCACTACTACGAGTACTAGTGAGATACACATCAATAACATGTATATCAGATATACCTTTCTTCTTGATGTTGCCGTTCTTCAAATCCGCCAAGTACTTTGGGCAATTCCGCTTCCAGTGACCTTCTCCCTTGCAGTAAAAGCACTCAGTATCAGGCTTAGGTCCAGCCCTGGTCTTCTTCGTCGGCGTGGTAGCTTTCTTACCACCCTTCTTGAAGTGTCCCTTTTGCTTAGACTTGCCTTTCTTGAATTTGGTGGTCTTATTGACCAACAACACTTGGTGCTCTTTCTTGATCTCCACTTCTGTAGATTTCAACATGGCAAAGAGTTCTGGCAACGTCTTGTTCATGTTCTGCATGTTGTAGTTCATCACAAAGTTCTTGTAACTTGGTGGTAGTGATTGGAGGACACGGTAAATCCCCAAAGCATTAGGAATCACTATACCCAAGCTTTGAAGTTTGTTTGCGTGCCCTGACATCTTAAGCACATGCTCACTGACGGAGCTGCCTTCTTCCATCTTGCAGTTAAAGAACTTTTCAGAAGCTTCATAGCTTTCAATTGCCGCATGAGTCTCAAAAATCAATTTGAGATCCTCGACAATATCATATGGGTCTGAATCCTCAAACCTTTTCTGAAGCTCCGATTCCAAACCATACAAGATAGCACACTGAACTATGGAGTACTGATTCTTCCGAGCGAGGTAAACATTCTTTACTTCATCGGGAGCATCAGCTGCAGGTGGGTCACCCAGCGGTGCATCCAGCACATAGGTCAAATTACCAGCTGTGAGGACAATCCTCAAATTGCGGAACCAATCCGCGAAGTTGCTTCCATTGTTTTTCAACTTTTCTTTCTCTAGGAACGCATTAAAATTGATGGTAGGGGCTGCCATTGATCTACAACATATTTGCAATAGTTTAGACTAAGTTTATGATAAATTGAGTTCAAATTAATTAATGTAATTAAACTAGGTGAACTCCCACTCAAAACAACATCCCTCACATTGTTTTAGTGATCACACGAACCAAATCCACTACATCAACACCGATCATCACGAGAGTTGATATAGTTTCAATGGCGAACAATCGTCATGTTCATCATATCTACTATATGATTCATGCTTTACCTTTCGGTGATCCGTGTTCCGAGACCATGTCTGTACATGCTAGGCTCGTCAAGATCAAACCTTAGTTTCCGCATGAGCAAATCTGGCTTGCTCACGTTGTATACACTTGCGGAATCTAACACACCCGATCATCACGTGGTGCTTCAAAACAACAAGCTTTAGCAACGGTGCTGACTAAGGGTGAACACTTTATGATTTGAAATTCATGTGCATGAGGGATCATCTTATAATGCTACCGTCGTCTACTAAGCAATACAAGATGCATAAAGGATTAACATCACATGCAATTCAATATATATGTGATATGATATGGCCTTTCTTCTTTGTGCTTTGATCTCCATCTTCAAGCACGAACATGATCTCCATCATCACCGGCATTGCATCAAGGTCAATGACGCCTCTCCATGGTTGTCGTCCACCGGCTTCAACTATTACAACTACTTTGAATAGACACGCGGGTCTTAACATAAATTAAAGACAACCATATGGCTCCTGCCGGTTGCCGACTTACAATAAGGAACATTGCATACATCAAATATAATCACAATCATGGCCATATCACATCACTGCACACCCCTGCAAAACAAAGTTAGACGCCTCTACTTTCTTTGCATATTTTACGTGGTTTGGGGCTTTCAATAAGTGTCGTTCTAACTTACGAACATGAACCACAACGTTGACACAAGTATTGTTAATCACCCGTTGTGTATTGGATCTTTACTATGCTAGGAGAAACAGGCACCCGCAAAGCCACTTATGCAATACAAGTTGCATGTCAAGCGTGGAGCAAGTCTCATGAACGATGTCATGTAAGGTTAGCCCGGGCCGCTTCATACCAACATACCGCAAGATGCAAAGTACACAAGAAGCAATCGACAATAAAAGCATCAACGCCCACAATGACCATTGTGTTCTACTCGTGCAACAGATCTACATATAGACACGGCTCTGATACCACTGTAGGGGTTCGTAGCATGGAAAACAAAAATTTTCTATCGCATACAAACAAACAAGCCAAGATCTATCTACTAGATTGTAGCAACGAGTCGATGGTATAACTTACCCTCGTAGATTCCAAAGCGTTTAACGAGAGCGGATTCTCGTGGGTGATGTAGTCGTACTCTTTCCGATCTCAAGATCGTGTAGACGATCCTTCCGGCGCCACGTTCCGGCAGCGCTCCCGCAGTCGGTCACACGTTCGGTACTCGACGAAGACCTTCCTCTCCCTTGTTCCAGCAGGCAGCGGAGGTTGTAGCACTCTCCTCGCGATTCCGGCAGCACAACGGCGTGGTACCGGAAGTAGAGGGGAAATCCCGCAGGGCTTCGCCTTAAGCCGGTGCGAGTATGGTGGAGCTTATGCGAGAGGCTATTAGTGGTCTAGTAATTAGACACACCAATTAGAAGGCTCTAAACCAATTAGAAGGCTCTAAACCGTTGGCTAAAGCAATTAGAAGCTCTAATCCAAAACGGCTCTAAACCGGAGATCTAGAGGTGAAAGTTGTGTGTCTAGGAGGGGAGCCCTGCCCCTCCTTATATAGGTGGGAGGGGTGGCGCGCCAGGGGAGGGAGGGAGTCCCTCCCCAACTCGGCCTAGGGCTGGCGCCGGCTTGGAGGAGTGGGACTCCTCCTCCAAGTTGGTTCCAACTCCTCTTGCTTGTTTCCCACAGTTTCTTGTTTTGGCAGTTTGACTTTCAAACTGGACATTTGACTTTTCTGTTTTAGGATTCAATTTAATCCTTTATTTGGGACAGCAAGAACACTTAGTACATGATGCAATCATTCCAATAAGTAATGACACATTCATGTACCCCTCCCCTCCCGGAGTGCCGGACAATCCGGAACCTTCTAGAACATTCCCGATGAAAACACCGGAATCATTCCCGAACTCCGAAACGGGACTTTCCTTATATGAATCTTATTCTCCGGACCATTCCGGATCACCTCGTGATATCCCGGATCCCATCCGAGACTCCGAACAACATTCGGTCTCTTTCTCATAATACCATAACTACTCAAACAACGTCGAATCCTTAAGTGTGTCTCCCTACGGTTCGTGAATTATGCGGACATGATCGAGACACTTCTCCGAACAATAACCAATAGAGGAATCTGGAAATTCATATGGCTCCCACATATTTCTACGATTACTTTGCGATCGAATGAACCACTTACATACGATACCAATTTCCCTTTGTCTCACGATATGTTACTTATCCGAGGTTATGATCGTCGGTATCTCTGCATACCTAGTTCAACCTCGTTACTGACAAGTACTCTTTTCTCGTTCCCGTGATATGTGATCCCTTGTGACCAAGTCACATGCTTGCAAGCTAATTGGATGACATTCCACCGAGAGGGCCCAGAGTATATCTATCCGTCATGTGGATGGACAAATCCCACTCTTGATCCATGTGTCTCAACCAATACTTTCCGAACACTCAATGCCACTTTTATAACCACCCAGTTACGGTGTGGTGTTTGATGTCATCAAAGCATCCATCCGGTAAAGGTGATATGCATGATCTCATGGTCGAAGAAATTAGGTTACTATGTATCATAAAGCATATAGCAATTGAACTAATGAAATGACTTGATCTATATGCTACGCTTATCTATAGGAGTATGTCCACCATATCATTCTCCTAACGATATGATCTTGTTGTTGATAACATCTCAATGTTCATGATAGGGAAACCACAATCATTAATCAACCAACAAGCTAGTGAAGTATAGAGGCTATACTAGGGACTTCAAATTAAGTTTACAAATCACACAAGTATCAATGTTTCCTTGTTAATACTATTATAGCATGAATGTAAACATTTATCATAAACACAAAGATATAATAATAACCACATTTATTATTGCCTCTAGGGCATATCTCCAACAGGGACGCGGCCGCGGCGGTGGGCGCCGGAGGCGGCGGGAGGCGAGGCAAGGGCGCGGTGGTGGAGGAGGAGGAGCAGAGGCCGGTGGGAGGAGACGCCGGCGACGGGGAGAGGGAGGGAGAGGCGGTGGCCGGCGAGGGAGGTGGAGAGGAGGCGTCAGGGCGAGGTCGCGAGCGAGGTGAGGAGGTTGGGGAAGGGAGGAAGGGCCAGGCGGGGTGCGGTGCTGGTGGGCCAGAGAGGTGGGGCCGGAGGTGGGACCCGGGGGGGTTTGTGGACAGAGAGGGGGAGGTCGAACTGGGGGAGGAGAGATGGGCGCGTCGGGGGTCTGCCGGTGGGACCCAGGCAGGGTGAGGTGGCGTGTGGGAGTGTGGCTGGCTGGGTGAGAGAGGTGGAAAGAGAGTGGGGAGGGGAGAGGGGTAGGTGAGGTGGCAGGGTCTGATTGGGTGGGGATTGGGATGAGGGTGAGGTGGCGAGAGATGATTGGGTGGGGTGAGGTGGAGGAGGGGTGGGTAGAATAGGACCGGGTAGACTAGGGTAGACTAGCGAACGCACCAAACTGACCGCTCATTCTGTTGAGTGTGTTTTCTTTGGATACAGTGATGAGCATAAGGGCTATCGTTGTTGGGACCCCGTTGGTCGTCGGATGCGTATCTCTCGTGATGTTACTTTTGATGAGACGCGTCCTTTCTATCCTCGTCCCATCGCTGGTACCTACCCGGTGGAAGATATCTCTTTTCTTCTCTTTCCTAAAACTCATAGATGCGGTGAAACTCCAAATCCGAGCGCACAATCTGGCAGCACGAGCATGTGCCACAAACAGCGGTACGAAGAGAATCAAGCTGACGCCAGATAGCAGCACTCTAAGTATAGAACTCATCAATAGTGGAATCACCCTGCTGAAGAGCATGCTCCTGGCGAACCACGGACAGGTAAAGAGCATCCACAGACGGCTGATAGCGCTGACGAAGATGCGCCCACTGAGCGGCAACAGTAGGGAGACTCATGAACTCAGCAGCATACTGGGGCAGAACATTGGAGGTGAGAACAGCAACAGCACGAGCATCCTCATCGACCCACTGAGTGTAGGCAGTCAGAGCGTGACGATAGGTCTCGAGATCAGCAGAGTATTGTTTGAACTTCAGCTCATAAGCAGCAACAGCACTATCATCGGCACTCTGAGCAGCATCCTTGGCCTCCTGAGAAGCATCAGCACCGAGAACAATCGGCGTCGGCGGAAGAGGAGTCACAGGAGCAGGGGGCATGGCGGACAGGAGACCTCGCCTGAGAGCACACCCCAAAGACGGAGACCGCGCATGTGAACGCGCATAAAGGCAGCGAAATCAGGGTAATTCGCGCCATCGAAGATCACCGGGCAGCGAGGAATCGCAACATAGCCCGATGAAGAAGACATCTCTCTCAATTTTTTTTTTGGAACAGATCTGGTCAACCTAGCTGTAGGCAGATGCCGGGCAAAATCCGGCGAAATTCCGGCTAACCGGGACAAGGGGCGATGCCTAAGAGCTGGGGAAGGCCAATTTCGGCCGCCGGGGATCGATTCTCGATGGAGGTCTGGCGAGCCGGCGGCAGAAATCCGGCGGTCTGGCGTGGAGGAGGAGACGCTCGCGCGTGGCTGGAGGCGGGCTCGCGCGGAGACGCTGGCGTGCGGGCCCGTGTAGTGCAGAGAGGAGACGCTTGTGCGTGGCTGGAGGCGGGCTCGCGTGGAGACGCTGGCGTGCGGGCACATGCAGTGCAGAGAGGAGACGCTCGCGCGTGGCTGGAGGCGGGCTCGCACGGAGACGCTGGTGTGCGGGCGCGTGCAGTGCAGCTGCAGGACGGGACCGCGTGCGGTGCAGGCGGGCGTGCGGTGCATGCGGGCAGGTGGGTAGGTGCAGGCGGGCGTGCAGCTGCAGGACGGCACGCAAGTCAGCGATGCACGCTGCAGGCGGCGTGCAGGCCCGAGCAGCCGAGCAGATCGAGGCGGGCTGCAGGACCACATGTGGGCGGAGATCGATCTGAGGACCAACACCTAGTGGAGATCGATCTGAGAAAGATCTGGTGACAGACACCTGGTGAAGATCGATCCGGAAATCGATACTGAACCGATCTGAATTGGAATCGGGTCGGCGGAGATCGATCCGGAGATACCAGCAGACACGCAGACGGGACTGGCAACAATGGCAGACGGACAGGCGACAACCGGCGGCGGCGACGACGGCAAAGCCGTTGGCGACAGGCACAGTGGCGGCTGCAACGACGAAGTTGCGAGTAGAAGAAGGCTAACCTAACTCTGATACCATGTCAGGAATATGCAACTTGTATTCCTCTGGAGGCCAAAGGTCACAATATATAATACAGATACAAATATGAATATGCAGAAAGCCCCCTAACATATGGGGAAACTACAATACAAATATATACGTCTAACAGCATTCCTCAGCTAGCCAATCTATCCAAGGTGCACACCCTGTTTCTGCACGCCAACCACTAAAAAACTGGGCATTTTACCGGCGCTCTTGCGGACCAGATCTGACTTGCTACAGCCATATCGCTCCTTCTCACAAAAAAGGCTCCATATGCTGACCTCGACGAGTAGCAACCATAAGGAGTTAAGAACTTGTCTGTCTCACCTGATGTATGGCTAGTTGGCTACAGCACAAAACCTTTCAATCTTTAGCTGAGAGATATGAATTCAGCCAACCATGCATGTATAAAGGGTTGAGCAAACAATTTTTATGCATGGTGCTTCAGGCGTGCACACATGACCATTTTTGTTTAAGTTTCCTCAATAACAAATCCTATTTCTAAACAAAATACTCTACAGAATGATGTAGGTTCCAGAGACCAAGTGATTTTAGAGACGCCGCAAAGACTATAATAATCACAAATTATTACAAGAACCTCCCAAAGGAACAGAATGCAAGGTATCAGCACACTAGCACACTCGTAAATATTACAAGAACCGCAAGAATCACCAAGTTTAATGGGAAGGCGTCCTCCATGGAAGGGAATCTAGAGTGTGCTAGTGTGCACACTCTTCATCACTTGAACACGAGGGAAAGCCACACACACGGATTCTGCAACGAGAAATAGATCTTCAAAACGAATCATCATGCATGCATGCGTGCGGTGTGCTGCTAATTGACCCCCGCCCCGGATCCTCCTGACACGATGGGGCCTCTTGCTCGAACCTCGACGTGCTGCAAGCAATGAGAGTAGCACGTATGCATGGTGAGTACACCGAGTAGTACGCTGGCTGCTAATCAAGTACAACGGTTGCAACGGTACGTACCTCCTGCACGGCTGGCGCCGGCTTGGCGGGCTCGGCATCCTTGACTCCTCCGGCGCGGCCGCAGCCGGCGACGCGGTCGACGAGGCCGAGGAACCTGTCCTTGAGCTGGGCAGCGAAGTTGGCCATATAGGATCGAGCTGGTGCGGCTTTTCTGGAGCTATGCTAGTTTGCAAATGGTGCTATCTGAACTGCTTCCTGCTTACTCGTTGCTTGTTAAGCTGCTGTATAGATGTGCTTCCGGCCAGCACCGGGGATGCCCCATTTATACACGGCGGGGCGTGGACGGCCATCTGACGCGTCGGCCAGCTTCACCGGACAGACGACAAGGCCGGCCCACGAGCGCGCTGGGACGATCAGTAGTATCCAGATCGCTTTACCTTTTCATGATCTGCATGCATCAGTACTGCCTTGAAGCCGCTGGAGTCATCTGAACCCAATGGAAAATACATATTTCTTCACTAAATTAGTGTTAGCTAGTGTTGATTTGTAAAGGATGACACCCACTATGATAGAGAGATTCTAGTGATGACTACCCCGTGGTCATCGGCGGAATCTTCGCTATTCCACATGCATGACACGCTGAATGCATTGCATACTTTCAGACATGGTGTGCACACGTACTGGGAGGTGACAACTCCGCGTCTCTGGCATCACCGTGTGTTTAGTGGAAGCATGGAGGGTTGAAGAAGTTGGCCTTACTTTTTTTTGGCGCAGATTGAACAAGTTGCAATGATGGCCAGATCTGAAGGAACAATCGGACCGTACGTGGAGGCCTGGTTGGCCAAGAGGAAAAGGTTGGGCCAGGACAGGCCCTTGGTAGGGTTTGGTACTCTCCTATACATTCTTGTTTTTTACATTTCTGTTCTTCCACTCCAGTAATTTTCTTATGTCTTCCATCTTGTTCAAAAAAACTACTAACAATAACATTAACTTATCTTAAAATGCAAACTGGAGCTGCAAGTTATCATTCCAGCTTCCAGCTGAGCCAGCTGATACTAACCATCAAGAATCATTCGGCATACAAGTTAATCATGTCATGTCCTTGTTGTAACTTTAAATCGGTAGTCCTTCAACAATGGGGCCTCAAGTCACTCGACCAGCTAGAATGCTTTTTTTGGTCCTACAAAATGCAATAATTGGAAGGGAAGAAAACCAATCGAATTATGGATGCTCTTCAATTAAAGTGCTCGACCGACCCCTTGTATGTTTGGTGCTACCATGTGGTGCTCAATTATGAAAGTTTACCAGCTACCTAGTTGTTTGTACTCTATACTGCTCCCTCAGTTTTAAAATATAAGATGTTTTAACTTTGTGAAGCAAATATATTTAAACTTTTTTTAGTATATAGGTTCACTCAGGTTTATAGTGAATCTACACACTAAACAAAGTCTAGATACATTTTATTTACAAATCTAAAACATCTTATATTTTGAAACGGAGGGAGTACTACATATCCAGACTCTTCAAACATAACCACTGGAATAATGTTCTGAGAGGATGGCCCCGTTGAAATAGCATTGTTTTTTATCACACACACACACACACACACACACACACACACACACACACACACACACACACACACACACACACACACACACACACACACAAAATAGATGAATTAATAATAGATACACATAGAAATATCATGCTTAATTTTTATGGTAAGCAATCTCATACTTATCACACGCGTCATTCCTTTCTCACTCGTAATTTAATGCCTTATATCAAATGGTCAACCAACCGTAAATGTGCATCTTGTAAATGCCCCACATAAATAAGGGACGCCGTCATATGAAGCCTGAAGTAGACCACCACTATATCGTTTATGATATTTCCTCGTGATACAAAGGGCCTAGGGTTTCGAATGCGCATATTCAATATTTTAAAGGGTCTAAATAATTTTTTTGACAATCAAAAGCCTAGTTCTTGGCATGCCTAATTGACTATAAGGACATCATATAGTTCTATCAATAAAATAAATAGAAGATACAACCCATTTTCATATCATTGGTTCATGACAAGAGATCATAAATTGATATTATTCAACATATTGGTCGTTCATTGATAGGATCTATTCATACCACTGATCTGAAATGCTAGGAAAAAACCTATTTGACGCCCGTTGCAGGACGGGATTAGTCTCGCACACGCGACCTGCGAGATCGGATGTGGCCCCTTTACATGGTTTCTTTCCGACTTTCTATTCTCTAGGTTGTTTACAGTTTTTTGGTTTGGTTCTTTAACCGCTTTCTATTTTCTTTTTTCCAAATTCGAACATTTCTCAATTTCTCAATTAAAAAAAATCAAACAACTCTCTAATTTTAATATTTTTTCAAATCTGAACTTTTTAAAAATTTATACTTTTTTAAAATCTGAAGAAAATTTGATTCTGAACAAATCTGAAAAATTTACAAATTTGATTTTTTTTAAATCATAAAAAGGTAAAAGTAAAAAATAGAAAAAAGCAAATCATCTGTTACTAGGCCTTGGCCCATCTAGTGGCCCCTTCGGGCGAGAGGGAATCCCTCCCGCTGAAAGACGGCAAATAGGGACAACCAATGCTAGTTACGGCCGAGAAGAAGCTGCGTGATAGAGCAATTGGGCTTGGTAGCTAGTTGGGCCACGAGTAGGGATGTGTGCTGGTTACGCTGTCCATTTTCTGTTTCTCTATGTTTGTTCATATGTGTAACCAGGGGCGAAGCTCCCCTTTGGGTAAGGTATCGCATTTGTCCTATCATAATTTTTTAAAAAATTGCATATATACATGCATTTGTTCGATATACAAATATTTTTCATTGAAGTACGTATGCTCTGAAGAAAAACTAAACACAAATGAGGAAATGGGCTGCGTTGGAGGAATTTTGGCTGTCCTGAACCTTGCTGGCCCCGCACAAAGGAGAGGAATCGCCAGCCGAGGCCACAAGACCCATGCGCGTGCGTGCCTACTGCCTAGTCCTGTGTTCCCCTTCTCCCAACGACCCCGATCAAATCGAACCGGTCGAGCCAGCGTCTTCCAGTACTCCCCTACTCGTCGTCGCCACTCCCCCCTCCCCCCACCAGTACTGCCCATTCCTGGACCATTGCTTGTCCTCCATCCACTCAAATTCTCGATTCTCACACATCTAAAATTCCCACCTGGTTAGCCGGTGCGATGAACCAGCATATCACTGCATGTGTAATACACTATAGTCGTTGACATGGCACTCACAGAACACCGTTTCGTAAATATCACATCCCTCAGAGTGGTACAACAGAAACATTGTGGGTCCATATTACAAACATTCACACATTATTATTATTACAATACCAGAAGTTCAAGACTTCAAAAGGTTTCAACTTACAAACCAAAATATAAAGTGTCTCAGCGGAATTTAAAGGTGGAAACTCTGACTAGGAGTTGAGCTCAGCAGCTTATTCTATAGAGTTCATGTTGCTCGGCTCCGTTGGTTACTACTAACTAGGGTACTTAGTTGGACTCGTTATCATCAACACCATAGCGGATTTTGTATCCACTCCTTCAACACCTCCTAACAGGTCAGGCTCCTCGTAGAACACATATTCTTGACATTCGGCTGCATACATTGGCACGTCTTCGGGATCCTCAGAGTCTAAGCAAGGGATCAAAGGAAAGGATGAGTAACAACGTTACCCAACAAGTTCATTATATGCAAAGTGGAAAGTTTGATGCTCTAACTACCACCTCGGACTATAAGTCATTGGCACTATGCAGTTTTTTGTAAATCTTTCTTCAAAGATTGATTTTATTATAAAAATCTATGACCATCAGCCTTCACAGGTTGACCAGAACTTTCATGAGTTCGTTTCCTGCCGCGTTCGTAGCTCCTTCCCGGAACAGGGAGTAACAAGTTACAATTCTTACACTCTGTAGAGGTGCGTTACTTTACCCATGAGAGATCAACTCCTTGTTGCACAATCGGGCGTACTTTCCCGTCCACAATTCCATGATGTGGGGCCCAGTAGTTGGTCCAAGCCAATCACTGACCCCTTCGCGATCTCGCATGCCTCCTTGGTGTACACCATGCCCACATAATGAATTACGGCAATGGTTTGTACAAACCGTTAGATGCTAGAACTATCGTGGGACGATGAGGGTTCCCACCCATATGCTGCATATCCTCTACGAATTACCAATTAATATGCACGCTACGAGGATAACAGCCATGACCTGCACATCCGGCTTCATGCGAGAGGAAGAAGATACAGCTGGCTTCTTCGTCCCATTCCAAATCTCATGGCTAACGCGTAATATACATCGCTAGAATCATTGATGTCAGGGGTTATTAAGTTCCTAATTGATCATCATTGTTGCAAATAGAACCCTAAGTTCTATTGCTCCATTATATCATCACTTAGGATGATATCTATGATTTCTTTATTTGTGAAAATAATATTTTCTTTCTTTCGAGTATATATGATAACACCCAATTTGCAAATACTTTGATAAAGACTCTTCAAAAGATATGAGAAAGTGATGAACTTGCCTTGTGATGGCAAGGTAGTGAAGTCTAATGCTTGCACTGGACCTTGAGCTTTTATGTCTATAAAAACATCATTACTGTCCGGTAAGGACAATATTTAAAGAAGCAAAATGATTATGCAAAGTAATGTAATGCATCATTTAACTTGATATGCATTCTCCCCATTATTATAAAAATTATTTTTAATAATAAAGGATTTATAAATATTACTTTTTAATATTTATAAAATATATTGTATTTTTTTATTTTATTTCCCTTTTATTTGAGTTTTATTGATTTAATAATTCTTTTAAGAATTATCATTGAAATATCAAAAATTGTTATTAAATATTTATTTAGTATTTTTCAAGAATACTAAAATATTAATATATAATGAAAGTGATTTTTATTTATTTTTATCATTTTTCAATAATTTTGTAAAATTCCATAAGGAATATATAAATTACAAAATTCTTAATAAAATTTATATGTCTAAAATTTTATATATTAATTTATTTGGATAGTTTGGATTATTGTGAATCCAAAAATATTTTATTTATAATTTTTGGACTTTTATTTTATTTTCAAGAATTTAATTAAGTTTAGGGGCTTTTTTGTCTTTTCCTATTTATTAAAACAGATTCTAAATGACTTGGGCTGGCCATTTGGGCTTATTGGGGCCTTGTGGCCCAGTAGGGCAGGGTCAAAACAATCACCCTGAAGGGTTTTCAGCCCACCCAGCCCACTCATTCGTTGTCTCCTCTCTCAAGCTCACCCCTCTCCTTCTCCTTCCCCGACCCCGTGGTCAGTGGTGTCGCCGCCGGCGATTCCCGCCATTGTGGACCGCCCTGGCAGCCGCCATGGTGCAGGAAGAGGTTGTCGACTCCGCTCTTCCCTCCTGTCCAACTGGATTTGGACATGGAGCTCTCCTACGACAGATCAATATCGTCTTGAACCCTAGGGTTTGGGATTGGCGTTGATCCTGGTGCCGCCGCTGCTGTCGTGCGCTATGGTGATTCACCTCGCCCCTAGGAGTGACTATGGTCACCGCCGTGGCGCAATATGGGTCGCAACGCCCCCTGGGGGGTGCTCCCCGTGCCGCCATGGTCGTCGGCCACCTATGCTTCCTCTTATAGTCTCCAGCGAGGACCTTTCGTGAGTCATTCCTCTCCCCTCGTGCTCTCTGTACTAAGCCAATCTATGCTATATGTTGGTGGTGACCTTCCTGGTTACTGTCCTGTCCTGATTAGGGTTCTTGGTTCTACTTAGGGTTCATACCCTGCTGTGGATTAGATACTGATGAATTGGATCATGTGTTGATTGTCCCTAAGCATGCTAAATGATTATTAGTTGTGGTTTGCTGCTTAAGATGAACTGTGGTGGTGCTAGTGGCTTATCAGATGATTCTATGAATTAATTTTGATGTGGTCAAATGATAAGGTTGCTATAGAAGCTATACTTGGGAATCTTGTGGTTTACTGTTTCACCACTGTCATTACTTGGTTAATGATAGTGAGTGTGGTGTGATGAAATCACTGTATTAACACATGTTGGCTTAAGAATTCAGATGTAGTTTGAGATCAAATGGTTTCAAACAGTGAAGATATACATAGGTGAATATCTTTTCTATGATTCCTATGTTTAAGAACAGGAAAATGATTTACAGTGGGTTGGTTGAATCTGTGAAGATTGAATGCTTAACCTGATTAATATAGAATTGTTCTTGTGACACCATCTTTGTATGGCACACAAGTTAGATTATATTTCATTGTTTGGGTTGGTTCCAGCTTAAAATGAGTTTGGATTTAAAGATAAGTAGAAATTTTCCTTTCTTAAATCCCTAAGACCAATGATGTTGGTCTGAGGTTTAGGGATTTAGACCTCTATCTAGTTGGTTCACATGAATTGATTTTGATAGTGATACCAGCTATTATTGCTTGAATCAAAGTTGGGAAAAGATGCTTGTAAGCTTGATAACTTATATAGATCCATACGATTAGATTCAAAGGTGCTACTCTTGTCTTAGAGATGTTCCTAGAAGTTAAATCTTAGCTATGTTCATTCTTGAATTGGAATATAGCTTGATAGATAAATCAATGATGTTGTTTTGAGATTTAGTTGGATCCTTATGCTTTTATGTTTGCTTTTAGATTTTAAAACCTAAGTGATGGATTCACCCCACTTGGGTGCTTTCTGAGAGTTTGAATGAGAGACAGATCATGTATGCTTGTCTAATCTTAGACAGATAGATCATGTGATGGTCTATTTACTCACCACTGTCACTTGATGTTGTGGTTGATCTTGTGGTATCTTGATCTGGTGCCCCCTGGTATTTCCAGCTCCTGGCTTGTCCTTGATCTAGCCCATCATCTCCTGATCCTGATGGCTTGATCTTGGTCTTGCTATCCTCCTGATCTCCCCTCCCCTTATGTCACCATCTTGGTGATGTGATCCTGGGCTTTGGTTGGTTTGATCTGGCTTAGCTTTGGCTTGGTGTAGTTGTTGGCTGCTGTGGTTGGTGTGTAAAAGCAATGGAATGGTGTGGGGATTTATTTCCCACGGCTGTGTTGACATTTTTGTTTGGTTGTGCTGCTGCTATGGTGTTGACAGCACACACCATGTAGTTTGATATGTGCGATGTGTTTGTGCTTGCTGCACAGATGTGGATATGTTCAGAATTTTTGAAAGTTACTTTCATCTTGTTACTTCTACCTGGTTGGTGCAACTTGCCCCTCTTTACTGTTATTTTCCTTATGGCTTGAATTTATGAAAGATACATTCTTTCATATTGGTGAAACTTTCCCCTTTTTATAAGATTACTCAATGATGAACCTTGATCAGTGCACTTCACTGAAAAGTCTGAGAGTAATACCATTTGTTTTGCAGGTACCAGACTTGGAAATTCAAGATTCTAGTTTAGGTTTTCTTCTTTATTTATAGAATAGTCAAATGTAATATTCTTTACTCTTTTGTAATTTTAGTTCTATCCTTTTGTAATATTTATTTTATTATTGTGTAATAAATATTGTACTATTATCAATTAAAGAAATATTATTCTTTATTTATTTACTATTGTAAAAATTGTGGATGATTTTCATAAGTTACAGTTTGTAACTTATTTATTGAATGAAATTATGAAATGGAAATTCTTATTCTTAATTACTTTCTTTATACAAAGTTTGATTTATTATTAGTTAACTTCTTAATTAAAACAAATACTCAAACATCATTCAAAAATCCTTTTGAATTATAATTCAAACACTCAAGTTTTTAAATTCAAATTTCATTTCTCAAAACACATAAGTCCACAAAGATCATATCAAAGTATATAACAATCATCCTTCAAGACTATACCTAATCTTAAAGTATGAAAGAAACCTTGATCACTTTAGGTTTTTATTTGGCGAAAAATTTACCCACATTTTTACAGATGAATGCATGCAACATTTCAAATTCCTAAATCTACCCTTCGTTAGTTCCTAAATATTGGGATGTTATAGCCGGCTAGGGCTAGGCAAGGCAGGGCTCCGTGACTGCCGTCTAGGCCTCTTTTCACTGCGAATTTGTGGTAGAGATGGGCAAGAAATCTGCAACTATAAAGGGGCAAGGTATAATTTTTGATTTTTTGGCGAATTAAACTCAGTCCTGATTGAAGTATTGAGGAAAATTTGAATTTCGAAACTGTGAGCTATGTAAAATGAGCATACTATTCATGTCTTGAATATATTTTTGTTGCAGATTTGCAAAAGTATTTTGTGCCAGTTGGTAGTTGCAGAAGTAGAAGGCGGGATAAAAAAATTCTTTGGTAAGTTTGTATATTCTACTTCGATTCAATAATGTTGCTATTACCATTGTACTAAGTGATTATGCTACTATTACCATTGTGTCAAGACAATTTTAATTTTTTGCATCAATTTTATGATGCTTTAAATTTCACCCGACCTAAAAAAAATTCTTCCTTCGCCACTGTGTGTACCGAATATATATACTCTATGTCTATCAAAAAAAATACTCTATACATGTAGTTTTTGGTCAAGATTTTCGTGTATGCATTTGAATATCTTTGAATTGTATTGGGCGCACCCTTAGCCTTATAGTGAAACAATGAAAGAACATGTAGCGGTGTACAAAAAGATGCGGCGGGTGTGAAATGAAAGGAAATGAAAGATAATGGTGGGAAATGTGTTACTCCCTCCGACCCATATTAGTTGACTCAAGTTTGTCTGAATTTAGATGAATCTAGACACTATTTAGTATATAGGTTCATCCAAATTTTGACAAATCCAAGTCAAGGGTCGGAGGGAGTACATAAGACTAGTTGAGCATATTACTACAAGAGTGATTGGAGAAGATTCTAACTTTGTGCATAACCATTAAGTGAGAATTATAAAAAAATTATAACTTGTATTGAAGTCCCACTTCAAAAAAAATTGATGAATGCATAGGCGTATTTCATATTACTAGTTATATGGTAAGTGAAGGACTAAAAGTACTGCCACACACCAACTGCGGCTAAAGCATGAATCAAGCTAACACATTGCCATGCACTAAAACACAGCGCGTTGGATGTTCCACGGATCTAACTCGACACAAAAGAGAAACACAACTGCCAAAGGAGGGTACAAAAAGTAGACTAGATGACAGCAAGACCAACAACAAAACTAAAAAAAAAACATATATAAGCTACTATAGGCACATGCCACTTCTTTTTCTACACCACTATGAACCCAAAGATGCTAGCGTAAATTACAAAGACATGTCCAAGTATCCAATAGTCTTAGTGGACAGAGATTTAATCATTTCTGAGGCAAGTAAGAGCGAATTCTTCCGTTAAAGAAAAGATCAAGGTGGTAAGATGCACAGTGATGCGACACAATAGCATGTAGATGAAGTCATGCAGAGTGCGCGCAAGAAATGTTTTACAGATTGGTGATCTCACAACGCCATGCGTAGAATTACAAAAGGAGCGTGCGTAGTACACCAATGAATCAATCGACCGAGAGATGAAACAGAAGCTGCTAGACACATGACCTATTTTCTTCCTCCATTCTAGCTTGGCGACCGACGGCGCAGCCTCCCCGATATCCCCGGCAAATTCAGAGCCTACCGCCCGCTGCCGCCCGACACATCAACCATTTTTTATCTATATCCTTGAGACCTTCACCCAGATCCATGGTGAAACGAACCAGCTCAGAATCGAGTCGTACATAGAAGTTGTACATACCAATGCACCAATGACCAATCTACATACCTGTGGGCTATGTTTCAGCGGTCTGGAAACCGGCTGAGCGCGCGGCCGACCAGAGAACATCTGCCCCCGACATGCCATAACAAGGCCGTAGACATCTCTGCCGAGCTTGGATAGAAGAGGCCGAGGAGACCACCAGGAGGGGAACACCCTCTCCCGCCCCGGTCCCCCGCCGGCAGCTGGCCACCGGAGGCCGTGAGCGATTTTATAGCGGCGTTGTCGCGGCAGGCCGGGGCCGGTACGCCGCACGTGGAGTAGTTTAAGCAGGGAGGGAGACGTATGGGGTGGCGGCCGTAGCGGTCAGTGGCACGCATGGCCAGCTCTGCGTAGGTGGTGTCGTTTTTCCTGAGGGAGGGGCATGGGCGGCCATGCCGTGCTCTGACGAGGAGCTGCAGTGCGTGGTGACTGACTCGATCTGAGGGAGAGATCGTGCCTGGCGTTGCATGCAAAGGCCTTGTCCACCTCCTTGGGCGACCGGGAAAAGACACCAGATTCTCCCACGCGCGCGCGTCGCTAGTTCCATGCAAAAAAAACCTCTGATTCAGTGCAAGATTCGGCGCATCGTCGTGCGTACATGGAGCTTGGAGCCTACCGTTTTCGGATACCGGCCACGGCCAACACATTCCCCCAGTATAGACCAAACATGCATCGTGCTGCTCTGAAAGTTGAACGCTAATTCAGAGGTAGGAGGGGTCTGATTTGCTTCAGCCGAGACAGTTATCGTGGTGCTCTGAAATTTCAACGCTAATTCAAACGTATGAGGGGTCTGATTTGCTTCAGCCTGTCAGGATACGTAACGTGTCCATATGTGTTTAGAGTCCTAATCTTGTATCTAACATGTATCATGTGATGTCTATATAACTAATAATCGAGCACATGCACATGCACGCTCTGTTCAAAATAAATATTAATATAATAAGGTTTATGTTACCGGATAATATAAGCCAGAACTAAAGAAAATATTTTATTAGGATTTCCGAATGAGGATTAAAATTTTAAACATTCCTGTGGTAATACTTATAGTTGTTGAAAAGTATATCTAAATTATAATAAGCCAAGTATAAGGAAAATTAAACATGTATGCCATAGGATTGCACTGCAATCGCAGCATCATAATATTCTATTTCAAAAATTCAAAATTAAGATCAGCCGTCCTATCTTCTACTGCGAAAACTTTCCCTGCATATTGTTTGCTCCGTTTTTTGGCAGGTTACAACTTCTCAACATTGTTAGTCTGTGTATAACCAAATAAAAGTCAAATGGAATGCTGCAAAGATATGGTCTTACATGATGCAAATCTTATTTTTATTTTTTGCATACCGCTCCCTATCCCTCTGCTTCTTGACCTCTCTAGGATTTGCATAAACAATTACTTCAGACTTCAGAGTAGAATCTGCATGAAAATGATAAGGCTCATGAGTAACCTGAAATAACAAACAGAAATGAAAAATAACAAGCTTCAAAAAATATCTTTCAGGATCAAAATATAGCTCCAACTTTCAAAGAACAGAAGTACTAATAAGATATATCTGGACATCCATAAAAGAATGAAAGAAAACTGTTGTTCAGGTTTTACCAAGGTAGCGTTAATATATAGATGCAAGTAGTAAATGAAATATTAAATTCAGAAATCAATGAGGCGTCTTCAAATACACGCTATTTCAGGTAGGCATGTGAATAACTAAGTAAACTTCTAAAAAAAGAACAACCTAGTACTACCTCGGTCCTAAAATACATGTTTTAGATTTTGTTAAAATTTGGATGAACCATTATACTAAATAGTGTCTAGATTTATCTAAATTTTAACAAATTTGAGACATCTGTTTTAGGATGGAGGGAGTAGTATTATTTTCAGGCCACATCCAACACGCCAAAAGGCTGTTTATTACATTCATGGGAATGGGAAGTGTTTATAGATCTTCAAAGAAAGGTTTACTTACAAGTATGCTCCTGATTGATCATACCTTGACGACAAGTTTTGAAGCCAATCCATTGGTACAGATTAATGCTGCAACAGCTCTCTGTTCATCTGTTCATATGCTGGTCAAGACGCAGAGGAAGACGTCGAACCTGAATAGCAGGGGACGTGCAGGAGGCCGCCGGTGCAGGCTCGCACGGGGGTGGCGTGGAGGCTTGGCGGGCAGGCTCTCGTGCGGGACGGCGACAGGCAGGCCACCTTGTCGTAGGGCATCAGGCGAGCTCCCGTGCTGCCCGATGGCGTGGCTGGGGCGACGGTGGCAGGCGGCGCAGGCAGGGGCGGGATTGGCGTCGTGCGCGGCTAGTGATGTGGCCTGCGCGTGCCTGCATGGGCGGCGGCGGTGGCTTGCGTGGCTGGGGATGGCATCATCACTGCTGGGGCAGCGCATGCAAGGGCGTCGTTGGGGCAGCGCAGCCGGGGGCGCCTACGGCGATGGCTTGCGCAGTAGGGCAGCGGCTGGGGCAGCGCTGCGCTGTGGCCAGCATCGCGGCTGGGGCGGCTGCGGCGGTTGATGGACGGCGTCTGTTGTTTGGAACTGCCGCTTTGCTTTGAGGAAAAAAGCGAGTCGCGGGACGATCGTTGCAGGGTTGTCTGCTCTGTGTGATGAGCCCCGATAAAGACGGCGTGATTTCAAAGCGTTGGATAATTGCATCGTGCGGATACGGTAGGCTGGATTAGATCCTCTGGGTCTTTTAATATTAGTCTAGATGAGAACCCCCAGGACCCCAATGTGTGTTGTGGTGTCCCCTCAATATTGTCTCGTATTGTTTTACATGGTATCAGCCAGACTTCGGTCCTAAACCCTAACCCTAGCCGCCGCCGCCTAGATCGTCGCAGCCGCTGCCATGGGTTCTTCCGCCGCGTCCACCTCCTCCGCCCTCGCCGCTCTCCTCCCCTCGTCAGCGCAGTCAATCGTCGTCGGCGTTACGTCCTCCGCTCCCTCCCTGATTCCTTCGGCGACAAGATAACCGTCAGGCTCTCCTCCGCCAACCATCTGTTTTGGCGTGCGCAGGTCGTGACTCAACTCCAGAGCCACCTACTCCACGGCTATGCCGAGGGCACCTTCCCGTGCCCCCCATCTCACGTCGTCGTCGCCATGATGGACACTGCCCCTGCCGGCCGTGTCATCAATCCGGCCTATGCGGCCTGGGTTCAGCAAGATCAGGCTATCCTCAACGCCTTCCTCTCGTCCGCGTCCATCGAGGTCGGCAGCATGATCATGTTTGCCAAAACCTCGCGGGAGGCGTGGATCACCATCGAGAACAGCTTCGCCGCTCAGTCCTCGGCGCGATCTACGCAACTGCGTGATCAGCTTCGTGATACCCAAAAGCTAAACCAGTCGATGATGTCGGTCTACTACAACAAGGTGAAGATGATCACCGATACCCTAGCATCGATCGGCCAGCCCCTCCATCCCGAGGAGTTTGTCTCCGCCGTGCTCCATGGTCTCGACGAGGAGTATGATTCGCTGGCTGAGGTCATCCGTGATCGCGACACCCGGATGTCGGCTCATGATCTCTACGCGCGCCTGTTGTCCGCCGAACAGCGCAAGGAGGCGCGTCGTTCCAATCTGGTTGGAGGTGTCCACTCCACCAACGCCGCCAAGACGGGCGGGTATAAGCCCTCTCGCCCTTCAGCGCCCTCTCCAACACAGTCTTCCTTCCGCCCGCCTTCTTGGTCGGGGCGGGTGCTCGGCCGCCTGCTCCAGGAGGCGCTGGTGGTGCTGCTCCATCCTATGGCCGCGACAATGCCCCACGGCCCCACTGCCAGCTTTGCGATGAGGTCGGGCACCTTGCCGCCTGCTGCTTCAAGAGGTTTCAGAAGGCCTTCCTCGGCGTGGGCAATGACGGCCGCTTCCTCGACCGCCAGCTTGCCCAGGCCAACGCCCCCCACCACGGGCCGCAGGCCAATGCCGCCTACCAGGGTCATACCTTGACCCTGCCGGTGGATCCGACCTGGTATCCCGACACCGGTGCTACGGACCACCTCACCAATCAACTAGAGAAGCTGCACATGAAGGAGGCCTATCAGGGGTCGGAGCATGTCCACACCGCCAACGGGGAAGGTATCTGTATTTCTCATGTTGGTAAAGCTCTAATTCCCGCTTCGTCATCTAGGCATATCCATCTTCGTAATGTCTTGCATGTCCCTACTGTCACTAAAAATCTTCTTTCGGTTCGTCGTTTTACTCATGATAACCGTGTCTCCATTGAGTTCCATCCTAATAGTGTTTTTGTAAAGGACCTACTTACTGGGGCCATCCTGCTTAGAGGGCGCGTTCGTGGTGGTCTCTACGCTCTCGACGCTCCATCCACCACTCCATTACTCAAACAAGCACTCAGCGCTCTTAAAGCTGCGTCTGCACAGTGGCACGCTCGTTTAGGCCATTCGGCTTTGCAGGTTGTGCAACATGAGCTGCATCGTCATCATCTTCCATTAGATTCCAATAAATTAGTGTCAGTGTGTGATGCCTATCAACAAGGCAAGAGTCATCAATTATCGTTTTCTATTTCCCATCATGTAACGACTGCTCCTCTTGAGCTTATTTATTCTGATGTATGGGGTCCTGCTCAGACATCTGTTAGTGGTCATTCATACTATGTCAGTTTTCTGGATGCTTATAGTCGTTTTGCATGGCTTTATTTGATTAAAAAAAAAAGTGATGTGTTTGAGGTGTTTCGGCAATTTCAGGCTCATGTTGAGCGTCTCCTTGATCACAAAATAAAATATGTTCAATCTGTTTGGGGGGTGAGTACATTAAGTTGAATGTCTTCTTTCAGCATCTTGGTATTGCTCACCGTGTGTCCTGTCCTCATACCCACCAACAGAATGGAAGTGTTGAGCGCAAGCACCGCCACATTGTTGAAACAGGCATTACTCTTCTTGCACATGCCTCTCTCCCATTTTGCTATTAGAGTGATGCTTTTGTTACAGCCTGCTTTCTCAAAAATCGCATGCCAACACGAGTCATTCATATGCAAACACCTCTTGAGCGGTTGTTGGGTGAAGTTCCGGATTATACTTTCTTCCGAGTTTTTGGCTGCGCTTGTTGGCCAAACCTTCACCCCTATAATAAACACAAACTCGAGTTTCGCTCTAAACAATGTGTGTTCCTAGGTTACAGTCCTTTACATAAAGGGTACAAGTGTCTCCATGACCCTAGTCATAGGGTCTATATCAGTCGTGATGTTGTTTCTGATGAGCATGTTTTTCCTTTTTCGACCACTTCATCATCCACCTCTGCTCCTTTGTCATCTTCTTTACCTACTGAGCTTGATCAATTTGCAGATATTGCGCATGCCCCTGTTTTGCTCCCTAACCATGGTGCAGGTACCGGTCGTGGTTCTCGTCTTGAGCTGCTAACCGACCCTCCATTGCCCTCGCCCTCGCCAAGTCCGACTGCATCATCACCTATGTCTACTGGCACGTCCGCGTCGGCGGACGTCGATCGCATGTGGATGCCTCCCCGGCGCTCGGCTCCTGCACCCGGTCCAGTGGACTGCCGGCATGCCCCGTTCCTGCTGACATATAGGCCCGATCCCGTTGCTGGTCCATCCGGCCCAGCGCCCGCATCTCTGACCATGCCCCTGTCCCCGACAGGATTGTCCTCAACACCCGCGCCATCTGAAGGGATTTGCATCATAGTAAATCAAAATTTTCTACGGATGCGAACGGGGAAGCCAAGATCTAATCTAGGAGATGCAAACAACGAGGGGGATAGATGAGATCTTCATACGCTTGAAGAAATCACACAGCGGAACGTTCAACGGAACGTGGTTGATGTAGTCGCACTAGCCTTCTCCTCCTCGCGATCCGATCCGATCCAACGCCGCAAGTGGCGACGCCTCCGAGAGATGCACACGTACGGCACCTCGAAGTCTCCTCCTTCCTCGGTCCAGCAAGTGGGGTGGAGAGATAGATTGGATCTACAACACGACGGCGTGGTGCAAAGGTGGAGAGTTTCTGCGGCAGGGCTTTGCCTACGCGTAGTCGAGAGAGAGAGAGAGAGAGAGAGAGAGAGAGAGAGAGAGAGAGAGAGAGAGAGAGAGAGAGAGAGAGAGAGAGGAGGGCAACAACTAGGCGGCTAGGGTTTCAGGAGGTGTGTGGGGAGGGTGCGCCCCTGCCCTATTTGTATAGAGGGCTGGCCAGCTTCCCTTGCCCCTCCTCAAAACCCTAGGGCCGGCGGCCACATGGGGTGGAGTGGGGGGCAAGTTCCCCCCTTCTAGAAGCTCTCCCTAGGGTTTCCCCTAGGGCTTGGCCGGCTGGGCCTATGGGGCCTTGTGCCCCTGGCCCAATGCATCCAGGGCACTCCCTCATAGGCCCACGCCCCCTCCCGACAAGTGGGGCCACGTTGGTCCCACTTCGGAAGCTTCTAGAACCTTCCGGTACAATACCGAACATTCCGAAATCCAAAAACTGCTTTCCCTTATATGAATCTTATTCTTCGGACCATTCCGGAACCTCTCGTGATGTCCTGGATCTCATCCGAGACTCCGAACAAAAACTCATAAACCAATTATCCATTCTATCCTAGCGTCGAGACACGTTAAGTGTGTGACCCTACAGGTTCGAGAATATGCAGACATGATCTTCTATCAATAATCAACAGCGGGGTCTGGAAACCCATATTGACTCCCACATATTCATCGATGATCATATCGTATGAACCACGATGCCAGGATTCAATCAATCCCATATATATTCCCTTCGTCGCGCGATATTTTACTTGCCCGAGATTCGATCGTCGGTATCGGCATACCTAGTTCAATCTCGTTCACAGCAAGTACTTTACTCGTTCTGTAATCCGATATCACTTTGTGATTAACTCCTTAGCCACGTGCTTGCAAGCAGTGTTGATATCGATTACCGAGTGGGCCCGAAGTATACCTCTCCGACTTGGGAGGGACAAATCCCATCTCGATACATACAACCCAACAGGTACTTTCCGATCACCTGAGAGACACCTTTATGATCACCCTCTCATAGGATGACGTTTGATGACCTCAAAGCTTTCTTCCGATACCAGGGAGTTGCATTATCTCATGGTCTAAGGAATACAATATTTGACATAAGAAAAAGATTCGCAAAGATGAACACAATAACACGATCTAATTGCTCTGCTTGATTTGGGTATGTCCATCATATCATTCTCCCAACGATATGATCTCATTATTAATTGACAACTCATGTTTATGGTTAGGAAACCTTAACCATCATTAATCAATGAGCTAGTCCATATAGGCGTACTAGGGACACTGTGTTGTTCATAAACCACACAAGTATCAAAGTTACCGCTTAATACAATTCTAGCATGGAATATAAACTTTATCATGAACAAGAATTATAATAATAACATCTTTATATTGCCTCTAGGGCATAATTCCAACACTCTCCCACTTGCACTAGAGTCAATAATCTAGTTTACATCTGGCAACAATCTAACACCCATGGCACTAAGGTGTTGATCATGTTTTGCTCGTGGAAGAGGTTTAGTCAATGGATCTGCGACATTCAGATCCATATGTACTTTGCTAATCTTCAGTTCTCCATCTGTTATATAATATCGAATTATATGAAACTTGCGGTTGATGTGATTGGTCTTTGGATGATATCTTGGTTCCTTAGCCAGTACTATGACGCCAGTGTTGTCACACAATATCTCCAGTGGGTCCAAGGCACTTGGAACCACACGAAGCTCAGTGATGAAGTTCCTGATCCAAACTCCTTCACTTGACGCTTCTGCAACAGCCATGTATTCCGCTCCTCCATTCAAAATATAAACGTATCATGTCTGAGATTTAGAATCATCCTTGTCGGTGTCGAAACTGGCGTCAACGTAACCTTTTACGACGAGCTGTTCATCACCTCCATAGACTAAGAGCATTTCTTTAGTCCTATTTAAATACTTTAGGATGTTCTTCACGGCTGTCCAGTGTTCCACTCCTGGATCACTTTGGTATCTGCTCGTCAAACTAAGAGCATTGGACACATCCGGTCTAGTACATAGCATGGCATACATGATAGAACCTATGGCCGAGGCATAAGGCACTTTGCTCATAGCTTCTCTATCGTTTACCGTAGCTGGACACTGAGCCTTGCTCAATATATTACCTGACAACATAGGCACTGAACCTTTCTTTGCCTTATCCATTCTAAACCTTTTTAGAACTTTGTCTAGGTATGTACTTTGGCTTAAAGCTATCAGGCGTCTTTGTCTATCTCTATAGATTTTGATGCCCAATATATAAGCAGCTTCCCCTGGGTCTTTCATTGAAAAACATTTGTTCAAATAACTCTTCACATCGTTAAGCATGTCAATGTCATTTCCAATAATCAATATGTCATCCACATATAGTACCAAAAATGTCACTGAGCTCCCACTCACTTTCTTGTAGATACAAGCTTCGTAGCAATTTGGAACAAATCCAAAGCTCTTGGTCACTTTATCAAAACGAAGGTTCCAACTCCGAGATGCTTGCTTCAGTCCATAAATGGAACGCTGAAGTTTGCACACCTTATCAGCATCCTTAGGATCGACAAAACCTTCAGGTTGCATCATATACAACTCTTCATCAATGTTACCATTGAGGAACGCAGTCTTGACATCCATCTGCCATATTTCATAATCATGAAACGCAACAATTGCTAATAAAATCCGAATGGACTTAAACATCGCTACGGGAGAGAAAGTCTCATCGTAGTCAACACCTTGAACTTCTCGAAAACCTTTCGCGACAAGTCGTGCTTTATAGACAGTAACATTACCATCTGCGTCCGTTTTCTTCTTGAAAATCCATTTGCACTCAACGGCCTTTCGGCCGCTAGGAGGGTCCACCAAAGTCCATACTTGGTTTTCGCTCATGGATCCTAATTCGGATTTCATGGCCGCTAGCCATTTCTCAGAGTCTGGGCTCATCATTGCTTCCTCATAGTTAGCAGGTTCACTGTTGTCTACTAACAAGACAGTCAAGACAGGGTTACCGTACCACTCAGGAGGGGCACGTGACCTTGTCGACCTGCGACGTTCAGTAGTAGCATCGTCCGAAGCTTCATGATCATTGTCATTAGCTTCCTCTATTGTTGGTGCATACGGCACTGGAACAATTTCAGGTGCTGCGCTACTCTCCAACTCAAGAGAAGGTTCGATAACCTCGTCTAGCTCTACTTTCCTCCCACTCACTTCTTTCGAGAGAAACTCCTTCCCAAGAAAGGATCCGTTCTTTGCGACAAACACTTTTCCTTCGGATCTGTGATAGAAGGTATACCCAATAGTTTCCTTAGGGTATCCTATGAAGGTGCATTTCTCCGCTTTGGGTTCGAGCTTGTCCGGCATCAACTTCTTGACGTAAGCCTCGCATCCCCAAACTTTAAGAAACGACAACTTAGGTTTAGCACCAAACCACAGTTCATACGGTGTCGTCTCAACGGATTTAGATGGTGCCCTATTTAAAGTGAATGCAGCGGTTTCTAATGCATAAACCCAAAATGATAACGGCAAATCTGTAAGAGACATCATTGATCGCATCATATCTAATAGAATTTGATTCCGGCGTTCAGACACACCATTGCACTGTGGTGTTCCGGGTGGCGTGAGTTGCGAAACGATTGCGCTCGCTTTAAGATGCGTGAGAAAATCATAACTCAAATACTCATCTCCACGATCGGATCGTAGAAATTTAATTTTGCTGTTACGATGGTTTTCCACTTCGTTCTGAAATTCTTTGAACTTTTCAAATGTTTCAGATTTATGTTTCATTAAATAGACATACCCATATCTACTTAAGTCATCAGTAAAAGTGAGAAAATAGCGATAACCACCGCGCGTCGAAACACTCATTGGTCTGCATACATCGGTATGTATGATTTCCAACAAGTCCGTTGCTCGCTCCATTATTCCGGAGAACGGGGTTTTGATCATCTTGCCCATGAGGCATGGCTCGCACGTGTCAAATGATTCAAAATCAAGAGACTCCAAAAGTCCATCAGAATGGAGTTTCTTCATGCGTTTTACACCAATATGACCTAGATGGCAGTGCCACAAATAAGTCGTATTATCACTATCTACCTTGCATCTCTTAGCCTCAATGTTATGGATGTGTGTTTCATTGCTTTCGAGATTCAGAAGAAATAAACCATTCATAGCAGGTGCATGACCATAAAAGATGTTACTCATATAAATAGAACAATCATTATTCTCTGATTTAAATGAATAACCGTCTTGCAATAAACACGATCCAGATATGATGTTCATGCTCAACGCAGGCACATAATAACATTTATTAAGGTTTAAAACTAATACCGAAGTTAAAACTAAGGAGAGCATGCCGACGGCCATCACATCAACTCTTGATCCGTTTCCAACGCGCATCGTCACCTCATCCCTCGCTAGCCGTCGTCTATTCCGTAGCTCCTGTATCGAGTTACAAATATTAGCAACTGAACCAGTATCAAATACCCAGGCACTACAACGAGCGCTAGTAAGGTAAACATCAATAACATGTATATCAAATATACCTTTGATGGTGCCAGCCTTCTTGTCCGCTAAGTACTTCGGACAGTTGCTCTTCCAGTGACCCTTGTCCTTGCAATAGAAGCACTCAGTGTCCGGCTTAGGTCCAGACTTGAGCTTCTTCTCAGCAGGGGAAACGCGCTTGCCGCTGCCTTTCTTGAAGGACTTCTTTGCACCCTTACCTTTCTTAAAGTTGGGCGGCTTGTTGACCATCAACACATGATTATCTTTCTTGATGTCCACCTCCACAGCTTTCAGCTTAGCGAAGAGCTCAGTGATCGTATCATGTGGAACCAATCTGATTGTGAGTAACTACAAAACCTTTGTAGCTAGGAGGGAGTGATTGCAGAACTCTGTCGATCTTGAGCTCCTCTGGAATCTTGCAGTCCAATTTCTCAAGGCGTTGAGTGTAGCCCGACATCTTAATGGCGTGCTCACTAACGGAACTCCCTTCCTCCATCTTGCAGTTAAAGAATTTCTCAGAGATCTCATACCTCTCAGAACGGGCCTGAGTCTGAAACATGGTTTTCAGTTCTTCAAGAATCTCAAAGGGCCCGGCGAACTCCTCAAAACGATTTTGAAGGTCCGATTCCATAGCAAACAACATGGTGCTATTAATCACACCATAATCATCTTTGCGCGACTGATAAACAGCTTTTTCATCAGCCGACGCATCTATAGCAGGGGCGTCACCTAGCGCTTTCTCAAGGACATAGTCCTTTTGTCCGCCAGCGAGAATGATTCTCAGATTGCGGAACCAGTTGGTGAAGTTAGACCCGTTGTTCTTAAGCTTTTCTTTCTCAGCAAAAACGTTGAAGTTGAAGTTGGACTTAGCCATTTGATCTACAAAATTTTCAAGTACACTTTAGACTATGTTCATGATAACTAGTTCAACTTAATCAAATTACTAGATGAACTCCCACTAAATTCAACATCCCTCAAGTTGTTTGGTGAACATGATCCAGATTCACCACACCTAATCCGATCTTCTCGAGAAGAGATGTGGTTTCAATGGTGGACAACAAAGTGTCGATCATACCATTCATATGACTCATGCTTAACCTTTCGGTTCGTGCGTTTCGAGGCCATGTCTGTACATGCTAGGCTCGTCAAGTCAAACCCAAGTATTTCCGCGTGTGCAAAACTGGATTGCACCTGTTGTATGTGAACGTAGAGTTTATAGCACCCGATCATCACGTGGTGCTTGACCACGAAGAACTTTCGCAACGGTGCATACATGAGGAGAACACGGTTTTATCTTGATCTTTAAGTGAGGAATCATCTTATAATGCTACCGTTGCGATCTAAGCATAATAAGATACATAAAAGGATAAACATCACATGCATATAATTTTATGTGACATGGTATAGCCAATCTCCGCGCAATGATCTTCATCTTGTGTTTCCAGCATGATCTCCATCACTCCACCATGATTGCCTCCACCACGAATAGAAACTACAACTATTGCTAACTACTTAGCGATAAAGTAAAGCTATTACATGGCGTATAAGAAGTTAACACACAGGTCATACACAATTATAAAGACAACCATATGGCTCCTGCCGGTTGTGTACTCATCGACATACACGTCATGAAATATTACAAAACATGATCATTGCATACAACATACACATCACATCTTGGGCCATACCATATCACAGAAACACTCCCTGCAAAAACAAGTTAGACGACTCTACTTTGTTGTTGCATGTTTTACGTGGCTTATGGGAGTAACAAGCTAAGAACGATTCTTACATACGGAAAGCCATAACGGTGATATTATGGTTGCCAACATCCGGTGTAAATCCCATGACAACTATAGTAAGAGAAACTGGCATCCACCAGCCGCATGTGTGGAACAAGCCACACGTCAAGTGCGGAGCCGGTCTCGCGAACGAGGTCGCGCAAAGGTGGCCTGGACCGCTTCGATCTCACCATCCCGCGTCATAAGAAGTACACAACAAGAGGCTTGCAACAAAAAAACATCAACGCCCGCAACAAGCATGTTGCGTTCTACTCGTGAAACACATCTACGCATAGATCTAGCTATGATACCACTGAAGGGATTCGCAGCATAGTAAATCAAAATTTTCTACGGATGCGAACGGGGAAGCCAAGATCTAATCTAGGAGATGCAAACAACGAGGGGGGTAGATGAGATCTTCATACCCTTGAAGAAATCGCACAGTGGAACGTTCAATGAAACGTGGTTGATGTAGTCGTACTAGCCTTCTCCTCCTCGCGTTCCGATCCGATCCAACGCCGCAAGTAGCGACGCCTCCGAGAGATGCACACGTACGGCACCTCGACGTCTCCTCCTTCCTCGGTCCAGCAAGTGGGGTGGAGAGATAGATTGGATCTACAACATGACGGCGTGGTGCAAAGGTGGAGAGTTTCTATGGCAGGGCTTCGCCTACGCGCAGCCGGGAGAGAGAGAGGAGGGCAGCAACTAGGCGGCTAGGGTTTGAGGAGGTGTGTGGGGAGGGTGCACCCCTGCCCTCTTTATATAGAGGGCTGGCCGGCTGCCCTTGCCCTCCTCCAAACCCTAGGGCCGGCGGCCACATGGGGTGGAGTGGGGGGCAAGTTCCCCCTCTTCTAGAAGCTCTCCCTAGGGTTTCCCCTAGGGCTTGGCCGGCTGGGCCTATGGGGCCTTGTGCCCCTGGCCCAATGCGGTCAGGGCACTCCCTCGTAGGCCCACTCCCCCTCCCGACAAGTGGGGCCACGTTGGTCCCACTCCGGAAGCTTCTAGAACCTTCCGGTATAATACCGAACATTCCGAAACAATTCCGAAATCCAAAAACTGCTTTCCCTTATATAAATCTTATTCTCTGGACCATTCCAGAACCTCTCGTGATGTCCTGGATCTCATCCGAGACTCCGAAAAAAACTCATAAACCAATTATCCATTCTATCCTAGCGTCAAGACATGTTAAGTGTGTGACCCTACGGGTTCGAGAATATGCAGACATGATCTTCTATCAATAATCAACAGCGGGGTCTGGAAACCCATATTGACTCCCACATATTCATCGATGATCATATCGGATGAACCATGATGCCAGGATTCAATCAATCCCATATATATATTCCCTTCGTCACGCGATATTTTACTTGCCCGAGATTCGATCGTCGGTATCGGCATACCTAGTTCAATCTCGTTCATAGTAAGTATTTTACTCGTTCCGTAATCCGATATCACTTTGTGATTAACTCCTTAACCACGTGCTTGCAAGCGGTGTTGATATCAATTACCGAGTGGGCCCGAATTATATCTCTCCGACTTAGGAGGGACAAATCCCATCTCGATACATACAACCCAACAGGTACTTTCCGATCACTTGAGAGACACCTTTATGATCACCCTCTCATAGGATGACATTTGATGACCTCAAAGCTTTCTTCCGATACCAGGGAGTTGCATTATCTCATGGTCTAAGGAATACAATATTTGACATAAGAAAAAGCTTCGCAAAGATGAACACAATGACACGATCTAATTGCTCTTCTTGATTTGGGTCTGTCCATCATATCATTCTCCCAGCGACATGATCTCATTATTAATTGACAACTCATGTCTATGGTTAGGAAACCTTAACCATCATTAATCAATGAGCTAGTCCATAGAGGCGTACTAGGGACATGGTGTTGTTCATAAACCACACAAGTATCAAAGTTTCCGCTTAATACAATTCTAGCATGGAATATAAACTTTATCATGAACAAGAATTATAATAATAACATCTTTATTATTTCCTCTAGGGCATAATTCCAACACCATCCCCGGTCTCCACAGCCTCGACCGGATCGTCTCCGGCCTCCGAGCACGGATCTTCTGCTGCGTATACTCCTGAGGCTGCTCCTGTGTCTCCGCTCTGCTGTGACCGGTCACTCGTCTTCAGCGTGGCGTCCGTCAGCCCAAGCAACGGTCTGACGACACGGTCGCCTGGATGGCTGCTTGTTTTGCTGATGTTGCAGCTGATCCATCCTCTGAACCTCGGCACTTCTGTGCCGCTCTTGGTGTCCCGCACTGGCGTGCGTCTATGGAACAGGAGTTTGATGCATTTCTCAAGAACAACACTTGGCGACTTGTTCCCCCAAAATCTGGTGTCAACATTATTGATTCCAAATGGATCTTCAAAGTGAAGCGTCATGCCAATGGAAATATTGAGCGATATAAGGCACGTCTTGTAGCCAAGGGATTCAAACAGCACCAAGGTCTGGATTATGATGATACATTCAGTCATGTGGTCAAGCCGACGACTATTCATTTATTGCTCTCTCTTGCTGTTTCCCGAGGCTGGTGTCTTCGGCGGTTGGATGTTCAGAATGTCTTTCTCAATGGTATTCTCGAAGAGGAAGTTTTTATGCGTCAACCACCTGGCTTTGAAGATCCCAAGTGCCCCAATCATCTATGTCGCCTGGATAAAGCTCTTTATGGCTTAAAGCAGGCTCCACGTGCGTGGCATGCTCGCCTTGGGGCTGTTCTTCGTCAGCAAGGATTTGTACCATCTAATGCTGACATGTCCCCGTTTATTCTGCACCGACCGGATGTGACCATCTATCTCCTGGTGTATGTGGATGATATCATTGTGCTCAATTCAGCTGACTCTGCTATTGATCGTTTGGTGTTTGGTCTTCGTCAGGAATTTGCAGTTAAAGATCTTGGTCCGCTTCACTTCTTTTTGGGATTGGAGGTTGCCCGTTCTTCTACTGGTCTTACACTTACACAATGGAAATATGCTCATGATCTTCTCAAACGCGCCGGGATGCTGAAGTGCAACACCACCGTCACACCAATGGCAGCAACCATCAAACTTTTTCATGCGGACAGTCCACAGCTTCGCCCTGACGATGCTACTGATTATCTTAGTATAGTTGGTGGCCTACAGTATCTCACCATGACCCGGCCTGATATCTCGTTTGCTGTTAATCGAGTATGTCAGTTTCTGCACTCCTACTGAAGATCATCTTGTTGTTGTCAAACGGATTCTTCGATTAGTCAAGAACACTATTGTACATGGGTTGCATTTTCGCCCCTCCTCGTCTACCGCTATCTCGGCTTTTTCTGATGCCGACTGGTCTGGTGATGTGGATGACCATCGATCCACGGGGGCTTTGCAATGTTCTATGGAGGTAACTTAGTTGCTTGGAGTGCTCGCAAGCAAGCTACAGTCTCACGCTCCAGTACAGAGGCAGAATACAAATCAGTTGCAAATGCTACGGCTGAGGTTATTTGGATTGACGCATTGTTGAAAGAACTTGGTGTTCGACAGCTATCTCCACCTGTTCTATGGTGTGATAACATAGGGGCTACATATCTTTCGTCGAATCCAGTATTTCATGCTTGGATGAAGCACATCGAAATTGACTTTCACTTTGTTCGAGAAAGAGTAGCTCAGAAGCTTCTACAAGCTCGATTCATTTCGTCAAAGGATCAACTCGCAGATATATTCACTAAACCCTTACCTCTTCCTATGTTCGAGGACTGCAAACGCAATCTCAATATGTTGTCTCCGGTTGAGATTGAGGGGGCTGTCAGAATACTAACGTGTCCGTATGTGTTTAGAGTCATAATCTTGTATCTAATATGTATCATGTGATGTCTATATAATGAGAACCCCCAGTATCCCAACGTGTGTTGTGGTGTTCCCTCAATATTGTCTCGTATTGTTTTACACAGCCGAGACAGTTGTCTCTGAACTAGAGGCTTTAGCGGAAGTACGTCAAAATAAATTGAACTGAAATGTCAATCAAATGCATAGATTGCAGAGGAGGAAATCAAATGCTAGGAACGGTCAAAGGACCAATTTATTGTATATGGAAGTTGATTCAAATCAAGATAATTCCATAATAATGTCGCAAATAGCAGATAGTATCACAATAAACTTGTTCATTCCATTTTAAAAAATGAGGGCACATATTATTATGAAGGTTTATTTGTGGCCAGAAGAAACCAACTTCTTTATGGGCCATACTCAAGAAAAAGTCAAAATGGAACACATCAAGGCTCCAGGTCCAATTGGCTTTCTAGCCGAGTTCTACGAGAACTTCTGGAATGTCATTAAAACGGACATTCTAGAATTGTTTGGGTTTCTTCATGCTGGACAACTAGACATATTTCTCTAAATTTCGACGGAATAATTTTGTTTCTAAGGTAAATAAAGCAAATGGATCCAACAATATAGTCATATATATCTTCTTAATATTATCTTTAAAATATTTACGAAAACCTCAACGATTAGGATGAATTTGGTGGTTGAACATGTTGTTCCTCCCACACAAACTGCATTCATGTCATGAAGAAACATCCTAGACAGGTAGTAATCCTACATGAAAGAGTCCATGAATTGCATCAGAAAAAACTGAATGGGGTAATACTAAAAATTGAATTTGAAAAAGATTATGACAAATTCAAGTGGTCCTTCCTTCAGTAGACTCATGGAATGAAAGGTTTCTCCGAAGAGTGGAGCTCTTTAATCCATAATTTTGTGTCTGCAGTTAGTGTGGCCATCAAAGTCAATGATGATGTTGGCAAATACTTCCAATAAGGAAAGGCTAAGACAATGTAGCTCATGTTATTTAATATTGCGACTGATATGTTAGTTTTCATGATTGAACGCACAAAAAATGATTTGGTCAAAATGAGGAAGTGGTTCCACATCTTGCCTTCCTTACAAATCTCTTGGCAGAAGATTAGTTCTCATTAATTTTATACTAAGTTATATGGTACTGTATGTGATTTTTTCTTCTAGTTACCCAACGAATTCTTACATAAATTAGACTATTTATGATCAAAAAAATTGGTTAGAAGATAGTGAGAGAAGGAAGTATTGAGTATGAAATGGAGTGTGGCTTCGGCTACCAAAGATCAAAGATGGCTAGGTGTTCATGACCTTCTGGTTAAGAATACATCATTCTTGGTAAATGTCTTTACAAGATCCTTACTAGAGATGGGATATGACAAATCCTCCTAAAAGGAAAATGCATAGGCTCAAATGCATTGTCCAAGTCTATTGGAAACCTCGGGACTCACATTTATGTGTTGGTCCAACCGCAACGAAGAAATATTTCTTTTGGTTTTGGATCATTTATAATTAAGACAGGCTCAAAAATTAAATTCTAGGAGGATAAGTGGCTAGAAAATGCCACACTTCGGGAATATTATCCATCTCTATATAACATTATCCATCAAAAGGTGATACCATTGCTATGGTATTGAAGTTATGACCACCAAGTGTGACGTTCTATGGATTGGTCATGCATCACCATACACGCACGATCTTTAGTTTCTTAATGATTACTTGTATTTTGGTGGCTTTATACGAATGGGTGGGACACGTGGATCATTTATGTAATTTTCTCTTTACTTTCGCTACTAATTGTTTAACTAAGATGGTTCATAATTCTCATAGAAATAGGTTGATTACCAGTCATATTGAGCTTCTAAAAGAATCAATCATTGCTATTCTCTAGTATGTGTATGATACTGTACTAATAATCGAATATGAGTTTGAAGAAGCCACGCATTTTAAGATGAAGGTATATCTTTTTTAACCAATTTTTGGGTCAAAGATTATATTTCAAAAAAAATATTAAGGTGATGAGAGTTCTAAATGATGATGTGAACCAGAAGATCAACTCTATTCAATTATAGACAGGGGAAGTGGCCTATAAAGTATTTAGGGGTTCATGTGGGTGCAATAAAATTTTGTGTTGTTGAATGGGGTTGCTTGGAACATTAATTGGGAAAAGGTTGGATGGTTGATTAAGAAGAACTCTACTTATTTGTGTAAGAGTTATTATGGACAATGCAAGTTTGTTTACTATTGTTGTTTATCACATGGTCATGGTCATGGTCATGATGCATAATTTTTTTTGTAAAAATGGATAAATAAAAAAATCCTTCACGTCGCAAAAGAGAGTTACCAAGGGAAATATCATATGGTCAAATGCATAACTACTTAGCATCAACTTGAGTGCAAAGCTAAATGTTTTGGAGGATGTGGCATCTTTAGCATCAAACACATGGTTAAATATTAAGTTTTTGGTCTCATTGTTCATTTGGAACATTTGCATTTGTGTGTGTGTGTGGGGGGGGGTGGCTAGTCAAATGATTTTTTGTTGGTTGCATAGTGAGGTTGTTTTTATGAGGGAGTGGTTTCTTAGATATATGAAATAAGCAATGCCAAGGAGGCGTGAAATAAGTTGAGATAATTGCATATTTTACAAAAGTGGTGACACTTAACAATGATTTGTATTAACAATATGGAAGTTTACTAAGTATGGGAAGTTACTATTAAATAATTTTATGCACACATGTCATACAATGGACCTGAAAGATTTTCCAACCATTTTTGCAAAGCTAAGATTCCCCTGAAGATGAGAAGTTGACTTTGATATTTGGCACAATGCCGAAATCTGACCGACGATTAGATGGTGAAGATGAATTGGATGGGAATACAATATTCTAATGAAGTCATGAAGGAGAGATCATTTAACATTTATTCTTTAACTATTGATTCTACTAAGCATGTTTCGGGGTAGTAAATATATCAATTGGGTTTGGGCCATACTTGGATCTTTTGCCCACTATTTCCGCTGGATTCCCCAATTCCTCCCAACGAGCAAAGGGTTCCAATTAACACCATATTATATAGCTATTGACATGGTTATGACTAATCGGGTCTCTATGCTTAGTCGCCCTAGGCGCATAAAAGCTTATGGCCCACGAAGGCCCAACGAAATCCAAAAAACACCCAATGGAATAAAGACTTTTTTTGACTGACAAGGAATATCTAGGAACTGACATAGAGTTTGTTAACTTGTAACCTCTCTGACTACGAATCCAGGACCCAGCCACTCATATAAAGACTGGGAGGACCCGACGGAGAGGAAACCTTAGTTTTTCTGCAATCCGTCATGAGCTAGACGAAACTAGCGAACCAGCGACTTTGTAACTAAGCTTTCTCAATAATCAGACTATCTCGACTTCCTTGTTTGTCTGATCAGCCGATGAAATCACCAACGCTCTATTTTCCATGAAACCCTAAGTCCATAATAATAGGCATTGTCGAGGTCACCCTTTGTCAGCTACGATTTAGTTGGTGTAGGGTTTCATAGCATGGAAAACAAAAAAATTCTACCGCATACAAACAAACAAGCCAAGATCTATCTACTAGATTGTAGCAACGAGTCGATGGAATAACTCACCCTCGAAGATTCCAAAGTGTTTAAGGAGAGCGGATTCTCGTGGGTGATGTAGTCGTACTCTTCCCGATCTCAAGATCGCGTAGACGATCCTTCCGGCGCTGCGTTCCGGCAGCGCTCCCGCAGTCGGTCACACGTTCGGTACTCGACGAAGACCTTCCTCTCCCTTGTTCCAGCAGGCAGCGGAGGTTGTAGCACTCTCCTCGCGATTCCGGCAGCACAACGGCGTGGTACCGGAAGTAGAGGGGAGATCTCGCAGGGCTTCGCCTTAACCTGGAGCGAGTATGGTGGAGTATGAGAGAGTCCCTCGACGATCTAGGGTTTAGACACGCCGAGGAGGGGGCAAGGCCGGCGGCTAGGGTTTCACCTAGGCGGCGACAGCGAGTGCCCTAGGGCCGGCGGCGGCTATGGAGGCGGCGGCGGCTTGGTACTAGGGTTTGGAGGAGAGGATCTTGTGTATCTAGGAGGGGAGCCCTGCCCCTCCTTTTATAGGTGGAGGGGGACGACCAAAGGGAGGGGAGTCCCTCCCCTACTCGGCTTGGTGGTGCGCCGGCGGTGGGGAGGAGGGACTCCTCCCCAACTCTGTTTCCTCCTCCTTTTCCACTTCCCAAAAATAGCCGTTTGACTTTCAAACTAGCTGTTTGACTTTTCAAACTAGGATTTGAATAAACCCTCTATTTTGTTCAGCGATGACACTTAGTACATGATGCAATCATACCAACTTGATATAACACATTCATGTACCCTTCCCCTCCGGAGTGCCGGACATTCCGGAACCTTCTAGAACATTCCCGATGAAAACACCGAAACCATTCTCCAACTCCGAAACGGGACTTTCCTTATATGAATCTTATTCTCCGGACCATTCCGGATCTCCTCGTGATATCCCGAATCCCATTCGAGACTCCGAACAAAATTCGGTCTCTTTCTCATCATTCCATAACTACTCAAACAACGTCGAATCCTTAAGTGTGTCTCCCTACGGTTCATGAATTATGCGGACATGATCGAGACACTTCTCCGAACAATAACCAATAGAGGAATATAGAAATTCATATGGCTCCCACATATTTCTACGATTACTTTGCGATCGAATGAACCACTTACACACGATATCAATTTCCCTTTGTCTCACGATAGTTTACTTATCCGAGGTTATGATCGTCGGTATCTCTGTATACCTAGTTCCACCTCGTTACCGATAAGTACTCTTTTCTCGTTCCCGTGATATGTGATCCCTTGTGAGCCAGTCACATGCTTGCAAGCTAATTGGATGACATTTCACCGAGAGGGCCCAGAGTATATCTATTCGTCATATGGATGGACAAATCCCACTCTTGATCCATGTGTTTCAACCAATACTTTCCGAACACTCAATGCCACCTTTATAGCCACCCAGTTACGGTGTGGTGTTTGATGTCATCAAAGCTCCATCTGGTAAAGGTGATATGCATGATCTCATGGTCGAAGGAATTAGATAACTATGTATCAGAAAGCATATAACAATTGAACTATTAAATGACTTGATCTTTATGCTACGCTTATCTATAGGAGTATGTCCACCATATCATTCTCCTAACGATATGATCTTGTTGTTAATAACATCTCAATGTTCATGATATGGAAACCACAATCATCTATTAACCAACAAGCTAGTATTATAAAGAGGCTTTTACTAGGGACTCTTATTTTAGTTTACAAATCACACAAGTATTAATGTTTCCTTGTTAATACTATTATAGCATGAATGTAAACATTTATCATAAACACAAAGATATAATAATAACTACATTTATTATTGCCTCTAGGGCATATCTCCAACAGTTGGTCCATCTGGAAGATTAAAAATAGATCCCTTTAAAGAAGCTACTCATACCCCCATCTAAAATGATGTCATATGCATGCCATTTTATCAAAACATTGGGAAAATGCACTCACTCTTTGAAGGATTGCTCTGAATGGTATTGGTAGCCCAAACAATAGTCATGGGAATGGCGTCCCTCGGGAAGCATCAAGACATGATCTCGTTGTTGATCATTAGAGAATCGTCATGTTAAATATGATGATGAAGCGCAATTCTGTCTCCGGCTATGTTTATTGGGTTTTCTTGAATGTTTCATGTTGGTTGTTGAGAACAACTATCTTTGGTTCGTGATTATTGAGGTAACCTTGCATTGCTCTGGTGGGCCTTTGTGATGTTGTATTTATGAGTTAAATTTGGCTTCAGAACTGTTAGCTTTGTCACGAGGAGTAAAATTACTCATAGGGGAGGTAACTTAGATGGTAACATGCACCGACATGCAATGTCAACTACTTCCTCCATACCGGATTATTAGGCTAAATTAGCAAACGCTAGGACCTAGGTGGTTACTGATCGGCTATGAATAGAAGAGATGGGCGATTTTTAAGCATCGACTGATGCGGTAATTAAAATGGAAGCCATGCATAACCCCTCTCTCCTTCATTCCCATGATAAATTAGCTCATGCATTGGTCAATTTCCTATCCATAAACGGTTTGAGTAATTATATGGGAGTAAACCGGTGCAACTGATGTAGAAAATCTCTCTAAATCGTTATTACTCAATAATCTGGTACAATAGGAATTTCGATGACATGGTATGTCATTAAATGATATTACCTTCGTTCCACAATGTAAGTCTTTTTAGATAGCTAAAACAGCTTGCTAAAAAGGATTATATTATAGAACGGAGGTAGTAAGAGAGATGCTTGTGGTGCTCGAAGAATAAATAACTCTACAAATTAATAAATGAGTCATTCTAAGCTAGCCGCACCCCTAGTCCCCTTCCAAACGGGCAATAGAGCGCCAGACATGAAAACCATGTTTAGTCCCCCCCTCCCCCTAGCCAATTTCATCAAGCATGGCCAAATAAGGCGTCTGGCACACACCAAGTCGCACTCGAGACACAGGAGCCTGCGGGGGCACCAGATGGGGCTAGCAAAGGGGTGCACCAGCGTTGTCATTGAGACAAAGAAACATCCCCTCCCTCATTTCAAGTTTTCACACCCCTCCCATTCCTCCACCGCCTGCCCCGCCGACCCTAGTCCCAGCATTTCCCCTCTCAGCCCTCGATTTGCAGTTTCCTGCGTGCTCCCATCGACGACATTTTCAGATACACTGGAGGCGTCATCTACCCCGACGGAGGATGATCCCACACCTTCCATTTCAGCAATGTATAGTGTTGTAATATGTGGTCCAGACTTTGTGATGTGTTTGTTTCACGCATTTTGGTTGCTGGGACATTGAATTCGTGCCTATTTCTATATGTTCTGCAAGTTTGGAATTGGGCTAAATCAGTCAAAAATTATACGGGGACGAAGTACGGAGATGCACGGCTAGAAACAAGCGGCCCCAATAGGCAAGCCAGTAAGCTTTATGGGATGCTCTAACCCACGTTTTATTAGTGAAAAACTGAAAATTAGAGTAAAAAATAGTCACATTTTCAAAGTAATTATGAAACCTAGCCGGAAAAAATTAGTTAGGGAACTAGGCCTATAGATACATTGAGTATCGTAAAACTAGTTATAGTAGGAGTAATTTAGATGATAACATAGAGCTACATGTATTGCTACCTAAGCAGTTAAATAACATGGCATACAATTAAATGATTAGGGAGAGGATTATGATAACTAACTATGTTATCATAGCATCATACATTTTAAGACAAAATAAGTCTATATTACAATAAATAAACTTTACTCCCTCCGTCCGCAAATAAGTGTACATCTAGGAAATACTAGACAAATTAGTTCTCTCTTCTTTTATGAGGCTTTATTAATTATCAAGAAAAAAGAAGAATGAGGATTGGTGGATGATATGGAGGAGAAGAATAGAGATTGGAGGATGAGGTGGGGGAGTGATTACAAGGAGCTAATTGTATTTATTTAGTTCCTTAGTATTGTAGATGTACACTCTTTTTGGGACAAATTTAGATGATAGATGTACACTTGTTTGCAGACGGAGGTAGTACATGATATCACACATATGTTATTTTCTACTATAAATATAATAGCTTAAACTAATAATATATAGTTTAAATTACTTCCCACTATAACAAACCTTAACCTTGAACTGTTGCAGCACGCTGCGGCGCTGCCCATGTTCTGTGTACTGCGGATCGAGACGTGCAATCTGCAGAATGTCCATACGGTCAACCCGTTGCAGGCTGATTCATGCAAGCAAATGCAGTAGCCGCGCGAGTACCGCGGTGCCATCCCGTTGGCTTGTGTTGTCCGGCGGTCGGCGGGCGGCGGACGGCGGGGAAATTCTTGTTTATGGAACTGCGCGCGTGATGTAAACTATGCCTTGCCACTGCTAGTGCTCGTCGCTGCCCAAAAGTGCCTGGGCATGCCCTGTGTGTTCGACTGTGCATACGTGTGTACAGTAGTACGCCATCAGTCGTTCAGTGCCGCATCACACCATGCACAACATGCGGAGCCCATGCAGCATGCATGCAGGAGAATGGGACTAGTCTCTGCCGCGCCTCTCTCCCCCGCTGCATGTAACCGTACACGCTTGCATATCTGAAGCCTACATGCATGAATGTGTAAGTTTTTTTTTTCTAAAATTCCACCGATCATAATCATTAATAGGAGTATAAAGAATTTAAAATTAATAAAAAATACAATTAGATCCTTGGATCACCTATAGTGAGGACTACGAACACTAGCACGAGCTGAAGGCGCGCCACTGTCCTCGCCTCTCCATCACCAGAGCCAGGCAAACCTTGTCGTGGTAGAGTTTTTTATAGTAGACAGACGGGAAGTCGCCGTACTAAGTCCGCAAAGGACCAGTGCACCAGAGCAGCAATCATCGCCAATGATAACAATCGTAGATCGGAAGAGACGGACCTAAAACCAAACCAATGAACACGAAAAATGAAAGGATGCAACGAGATCCGCCGGGGACATGACTCCAAGCGCCCTCCGTCGATGCTAGGCGCACCACCGGAGCAAGAATAGGGCGGAGAGGACCTTATTCCGACTTTGGAATATAGCCGACGCCCTCATCATCCCGAAGAAGAAACTAAAACAAACTAAACAAAGAACTGAAATCTCCCGCCAGCGAGAGGCCGTGGTCTGCCACGCCTCCAAAGCCCCAAGGCCATCAGAGACGGAACGGACCGACGACGTCGCCTGCGAGAGATGCGGAACCGTAGATGGATTTCAGGAGTGCCGCCGGATCACCTCTTTGCCTCATGCGTCACATACCGGTTGGGGAAATACTACCCTCTATCCTTAACGGTCCTTGAATAGATCGATGACCACTAAACCTAATACTCACTCCATACTAAAAAGGATGTTACAAAATTGTCTAACTTATAAATTTGTGACTTCCTTTTTAGGATGAAGGAATAATTACTTGACGTGTGCGACGAAAAAGGATGTGTGAGGCGTGTTAGACATCATGGATGTGTATATAGGTACGGTGTAGTGCACCAATTATACAGTATTCCTTTATTATTGTACATGTCACACCGGGTCTTTTCTCATCCTATATAACATGCAATCAGGCGTACCGGTTTTTGCTATGTCAATATGATACTCCCTCCGGCCCATATTAATTGACTTTGATTTGTCAAATTTTATATGAATCTATATACTAAATAGTGTTTAGATTCATCCAAATTTTGACAAATCCAAGTCAATTAATATGGGTTGGAGGGAGTATTAGAGCTCACTCTTTCACGATCTAGCCGTTGAAATCGATCTAAAAAAAAACCTAAAACCAATCTCCCTCCCTCCGCTCCCATGGCGTCTTAGCCTTCCTTGACAACCACTGGCCTGGCCGCAGCCCCTGGACTCCCCTCTCCCAAAAAAAAGACCCAGGAGAACTTTTTGTTCTGGAAGGCTCTCGTGTCCTGACCTGCGACGTGCGAAGTTCACAGACGTCGCAATGGCCAAAACCTTGATGGCAGAAGGATGCTGAAAAGAATAAGTCATGCGTGTCGAATCATGCATACGCTGCTTGGATGGCTCAGTACCAGCACATCATGAGTTTTCTACCCAATTCCATGTCTTCGAGGATCTCGCATTTGCGGTCGTCGGCCCTCAACAACATGAAGAAATTTCATTAATTGTGAATATTTTGAAAAAATGGTTCAATTTAAAATTTGTATTTGGTCATTTCGTAAGAAATGAATTTAAGAGATATCGTGAATTTCGTTGGTCCACAAAATTTTAGGCCGAATGAAAAAAATTCCTTGCTTGGATACACTACTGAACTATGGCCGCCATCGCCACCATGATTTCCTCCCAATCTCTCGTTCGAGGATCTCGTATCTATGGCCCCGCGCGCCCTCAACAAGACGAAGAAAAATAATCTCAGCGGGGCCGCCCAATAGGCCAATACTTCACCAAGATGAAGGTTCTACTGAGAACTCGCTGCAGTCGGCAAGACATCGAAGAAGATGAGCTAGTGTGGCAATATCATCAACGTGCGCGATGGCCGATCGATTCGTCTGCATGCACGTTCCGAGTTGGTCTGACTCGAAAAGTCGAAACGGCACGATGTCAGCTGTGGTGTCGTGCGTGTTCCGCTGTTGCCATGCATGCATTTGATCGATCGTCTTGCACTCTTGCTCAAAAGTATCCAACGCAGGAGCAAAAAATACCAAGCCAAAACCTGTAGCCACTAGAGTCTATATATAGATCGAGAAGATCAATGTCCATGCTTGCAGGCGTTCAGTCTGTGTGTTTACATTTAAACTGTACGGTCGACCGAGAGACACAGGATCGATCGGATCACAACCTAACGAAGAAGATGGCGAGCTCCGGGCAGTCGCCGCCGTGCGGCCCGAGCATGTACAGCGACTCCGAGTCCTGGGACCCGACGACGTGCTCGAAGCACCCCCGCATGTACGCCATCTCCCCGTCCGGTGCGTCCGCGCCTGCCCTCCCGGGGAGCACGCCCCCGCCCATGGACACCGCCCACAGCGTCTCCAGCACCGCCACGTCGCCGTCCGTCGCCTCCCGCCGCACTGCGTACCCCACCCTCTTGCCGTTGCAGAACATGGTCCAGATCGGCTCCTCCAGCAGCCACGCGTCGTCGTCGCCGCTACCGCCTTCTTCGCCCGCGTGCTTCTCCGCGGCGGGCTTCTTCTCGCACTCCAGCACGATGCGCGCGCCCGCGGTGGTGCCGATCTCGCGGAGCAGCACGTGCGTCTGCAGCGCGAGCTCCACCACCAGCGCGGGGCGGCACCGTGGGTTCTCCTGAAGCGCCAGCGCGACGCGGCCGTCGCGGTAGCCGAAGAGTGTGCCGGTCATGCACCGGTGCGACGAAGACGTCCCGGCGCCGCCGCCCGCTGGCGAGATGAGGTGCGACAGGAAAGATTCAGTCGACGCGAGCCCCCCTGGAGACGCCGACGACGACGACGACGCTGTCCCGGCTGCAGGCTGCGGCAGCATGAGCCGCCCGCACTGCGGCACCGTCAGTACCGGGAGCGATCGGCACATGCTCTGGAACATCCGCACGGGCTTGGAGCGGCGCGCCGGCTTCCACCTCTTCGGTGGATCCTCCAGCGCGTGGCCCCGCACCACGGCGGGCGTAGGGGACGCATCGGAAGGGGATGGGGACTGAGCCGGGGACGGGGACGGCAATGGGGACGAGAGCCGCAGATAGCTGTCCACGGACGACATGGATGACGCTAGACGAACCCTGCGGTTGGGATTGGGTGCCGTGGCTTCGGCCATGGTTTTGGATCAAGGGAGACGAGAGCTACCGGCGGTGCCGCAGCGGCCGGAGCTGCTCGCTCCCTCTCTCCCACTGCCCCGAATGTGGGTAGAACGTGTGAGTCGCGGTGCCCATTGGAGGAGGCCGGGGGGAGGTCTTTGATGGCGCCATTGCCGTTCGAGGTGCCGGATGTGGAGGTGGCCGATTTGGGGTGGTCGTTCGATCGCGTGGTTCGTCGCCAGTGGCGCGCAACCATTAATTCCGCTTCTTGATTCTGCGGCGGAAAAGCCCTCAGGCCATTCTAAGCTGGGCTTTCGATCATACGACGATCACAAGCCCAAAATAGGGTCTTGGCTGTATAGCCCATCATTGATATTGGCGTGATGATCGGCCTAGTCCATGTGATGCCAGTTACTTCACTGTTGTTACTTGTCTAAAAAAAACACTTCATTCAATTCAAAAAAAAAAAAATCATCGCTGTATGCTGTTACCCAAAAGAAAGTTACTTTCTCACAAAAAAGAAGAAAATTCTTCACTACTATGTCCTCTTTGTTACAACAAAAAATGCCACGGAAAATTTGAAAATGCTACAGTGCTACTTTTTAGTTTCAAAAAATCTAAAAAAAGATGATCCTTATATTTCTGCGAAGATTCGGTAAGAAAGACGTTTTATTTTAGGCAACAGAAAAAAAAATGTATGGTAGTATAAAGAAATAAAAACTCTTTTTATCCCAAAAATTATGTTTTTATGTAGACCAAAGTAGTAGTATTTTTCCCAAAATTTTCAAGTTAAGCCTTTTACAATGTTTATATGTAGCCGTATACTTGTTTTCAGATATTTTTAGATGACATCGAGCTATGTGTTGGCATGGTTCTTCTCGTCCATGACCACCTAGGAGAACGAAAGGCCGCTTTTCAGGGGCTCGGTGCTGAGACACAGGCTAACGTTGAACCGCGACCGAGTGGCCAGCCATGAGCAACTCTGGCGAGACTACGTTCACCGCACACATCCGTTGTACAAGGCCTCTCTTTTTCATGCACGGAGTGAGGGCTTATGATGAGTACTTCCGGCTAAATAAAGATGCCACAGGTAAGATTAGCTTTACTTCTTACCAGAAATACGCTGCGGCTATGAGGACGCTTGCATATAGAGTTATCGATGACTTAGTTGATGAGTATATGCGCATGAGCGAGTCCACTTTTTTTGAGTCAATGTACAAGTACCGGAGAGTAGTGGTTTAGGTGTTTGCTAAAGAATAATTGAGAGAACCAAATATTGTCGACATTGTCCAATTATGAGGACGATTGCATATGGAGTTGTTGATGACCTAGTTGATGAGTACATGCGTTGAGCAGTGGTTCACGTGTTTGCTAAAGGATACTTGAGAGAACCAAATGTTGTCGACACTGTGCGACTGTTGACAATCAATGAGAGAAGCGGTTTTCTAATGTGCTTGATAGCATAGATTGCATGCATTAAAAATAAAAGAACTGTCCATTTTCTTGGCATAGGCAATATAATACAAATGTCATGAGGAAGGGTGCACGGTCATACTTGAGACGGTTGCATTACAAGATTTCTGGATTTGACACTTTTTCTATGAAATGGCAGACACTCATAATGACATCTACGTGCTTCAACGCTCTCCTGTGTTTGTTAGGCTTGCGGACAACCATGCTCCAAAGGTCAACTATCAGATCAATTACCATACTTATGACAATGGTTAATATCTTGTCGATGGTATATATGCTCCCTGGGCCACATTTTGGGAAAACAATCCATTCACCTCAAGACGAGAAAGAGAGTAGGTTTGGTAAAAAGTAAGAGGCTGCTTGAAAGAATGTGTAGAGGACATTTGGTATGCTCCAATCTCGTTGGGATATTGTTCGACACCCTGCTAGGACATAGAGCAGGGAGGAGATGTGAAAAGTCATAATTGTTTGTGTGATCATATACAACATGATTATTGAGACACAACACGATGACAACAGATATGAACAAGGGTAGGAAAGTTCATGGTGAATTGGTTGCCTTCAGCCCGGTCCACCGAATAATTTGTAGATTTTCTTAGAGTTCATCATGGAATATGCGACCATGCAATGTTAGAATACATACGTGTTGTATACGTATAGGACTTGTACTTGTACCAACCTTGTGATATATAATGCAAAGATCCCTAGCCGACGAGGCACGTCGGCACAACCAATCAATCTTCCGCTTAGTTTTTTATGGTATCAGAGCCTAACCCTAGCTCGCTTCCGCCGCCGCCGATATCGATCGTGATGGCCACCTCCGACATCTCCTCGCCCACGACGACTGCAGCCGCCTCTTCTCCGTCACCATCCACGACCACCTCGCCTCTCTCCATGCCGCTGCCGACGTCCTTCTCCGCGCCCTTCTCCGCGCCCGCAATGGCCTCTGTCGCGATCTCCACCGCGGCGGAGCTCAGTCTGTCGCCATCAGGCTACCTCGCAGCAGGCGCGTTCCCTCACGCTGTGCCGCCGGGCTACGCCATGCCGGGCGGATATCTCTACTCCGCGCCGCCGGACTACACCGCGCCCCTAGTTGCAGCATCAACAGAGCCATCCATGGCGTTCTCCACCTCCGGTGCGCATGGGTTCTTCCCAAACCAGTCTGGCTTCCCGATCAACACGGGCACACAGCCGTAGGGGACGTCTGGCTTCCCTAGGTACATGGGCACACAGCCGCAGGGGGCACCTGGCTTTCCTACGTACATGGGTGCACTGCCGCAGGGGCCACCGTTCCAGCCGCTCTACACCAACATCGCGGGGCCAAGCTTCTCCGGTCAAGGGCATCATATGACTCCTCATGTCATCTCCCTCACCTCGGCCATCACCCTCAAATTGAACAATGAGAACTACTTGGTATGGCGGGCTCTTGTCGCTCCTCTTCTTCAAAGCAATCTTTTGATGGGGTTCGTTGACGGAACGACTCCATGTCCCGCTGAGCACATCGTCACACACCATGGTGGCGCCATGGTCCAGCAACGCAACCCCGCCTACCACCAATGGTACAACAGAACCAAGCCATTCTTTCGGCCTTTGTCTCCTCAATGACGGAAGGCGTTGTTGGTATGGTCATGTTTGCAACTACTGCGCGTGAGGCGTGGGAAACCCTGAGCGGCGCCTTTGCATCCACCTCTGTCGCCCGCTCGTCCGGCATCCGTCAAGAGATGGCGGAACTCAAGAAGGAAGGCATGTCCGTCACGACCTTCTTCCATAAGATGAAGGCGCTCTCTGATTCCTTGACGAGCATTGGACAACCTCTCCGGGACGAGGAGTTCATCTCCTATATCCTTGCTGGCCTCGATAGCGACTACGACGCACTTCATGGGGTGGTCACCGCTCGCCACACGCCCATGCCCATCCGCGATCTATTCGCGCAACTCCAGGCTACGGAGCACCGCATGCTTGCACAGCGTGCCAATCGGGGTGGAAATCACTACCCTGCTGCCCATGTCGCTGCCGTTGGAGGCTCATCAGGCGCCCCTGCAGCGTTCGGTGCCGCACGTGGCAGCCCACGGCCTGCCTATCGTCCTGTGGCTCCACAACCCTCCTACGTGCCACCTAGACCAGCTCCTATCCCTGGTTCTAAGCTCAACAACGGGCGTACAACTGTCGTGTGTCAGCTTTGCGGTATCCATCGACACACCGCGGCAAAGTGCTATAAGCGCTTCAACAAAGACTTCCTCGGAATTGGTAATGATGGAAGCAACACTGAACGTCAAGTGGCTATGGCCATGACAGCTGCTCATGGCACTCATGGAGGACAACAACAGCCCGTAGACCCGGCGTGGTATGCGGACTCCGGGGCCACGCACCATGTTACTCATGAGATTGAGAAGCTCACCATGCATGAGCCCTACCACGGCAATGATCAAGTCTACACGGCAAATGGTAAAGGTATGCGTATTCATAATATTGGTCAAGCTATTTTACCTACTCCGTCCTCTAGACCATTATCCCTTAATCGTGTCCTCCATGTTCCTCATGCTTCTCGTAATTTGTTATCTATGAGCAAGCTTTCCCGTGATAATAATGTATTCATTGAACTTCATCCTCATGATCTTTTTGTAAAGGATCGGAAAACCAGGGAGCCCATCCTTAGAGGTCGTTGCCATGGTGGTCTCTACGAAATTAAAGCTCCTATCATCAAGCAAGGCCTCAACAGCGTCAAGGTGTCACGTGATATGTGGCACAATCGTCTAGGTCATCCAGCTTTACAAATTGTTCAACATGTTCTTCATAGTCATGAGTTACCATCTGTCATTGACTCCAATAAAACTAGCACTATTTGTGATGCGTGTCAACAAGGGAAGAGTCATCAATTACCTTTCTCTTTGTCTACTCGTGTAACAAAATCTCCTTTAGAGATCATTTATTCTGATGTATGGGGTCCTGCTCAGACTTCTGTTAGTGGACATCGCTTTTATGTGAGTTTTGTTGATGCTTTTAGTCGTTTTACTTGGCTCTACTTTCTTAAGCATAAGTCCGATGTCTATGACGTGTTCCTCCAGTTTCAAAAACATGTTGAACGCCTTCTCAATCATAAAATTATTCATGTCCAAACAGATTGGGGAGGGGAGTATGAAAAACTCCATCCTTTCTTTCACAACCTAGGCATATCTCATCGCGTCTCCTGTCCACATACACACCAACAAAATGGCACTGCTGAACGAAAACACCGTCACATCGTTGAGACTGGTCTTACTTTGCTTGCTCATGCATCTGTCCCTTTGTGTTATTGGAATGACGCTTTCTCTACAGCCTGTTTCTTGATTAATAGGCTTCCTAGTCGCACCATTGATATGCAAACTCCAGTTGAGAAACTTCTTAATGAAACACCTGACTACACCTTTTTTAAGGTTTTTGGGTGCGCATGTTGGCCCCATCTTCGTCCATATAACAATCATAAACTAGACTTTCGTTCAAAGAAGTGTGTGTTTTTGGGATATAGCTCACTACACAAAGGCTATAAATGTCTTCATGTTCCGTCTAATAGAGTTTATTTTTCTCGGGATGTCATATTTGACGAGCATGTTTTTCCTTTTGCCAACATGTCATCTTCTCATACACTGCCACCACTTACGGAGTCGTCTTTATTATCAGCTGACCAATTTATGGATACTGCATATGCACCATCTCTATTGTCTAATCATGGCGCAGGTACAGGACGTGGCGCCCGTTTGGAGGTTATCACACCTGAAACTGAGTCAAATACTCACGTCAATGTTGATCAGCAATCGTTGCATGGCTCTACCTTGGGTCTTGTGCCCATGCATGGATCAGTAGCATGCTCCGTACCGCTACAGGTGCTCTCTCATGGGAACATTGATACGTCGTCTGTGCCTAGCTCACCAGCACTCATGCAGCAGAGCCGCCTGCTCTCTCCTGTCTCCCAGGATCCAACCGAGCGGGCCACCTCACCACCATTTGGAAGCAGTGAACAGGAGCGGCTCGTATCGCCTGCCTCCCAGGATTTCGTCACGGGCTCCCCTGCTCCCTTACATGTGTCCACGCCTCCTGTATCCACACCAGCTGTGTCACCTTCACCAACGGTCTCGCCTACACCAGCTGCGCCTGCTCCATTGGGTCCTGTCACGCGACTACGTCGTGGTATTCAGAAACCCAAGTTACGTACCGATGGAACAGTGGCTTGGAACACTGTATTGGCTGAGCGTTCTGCCTCCAAACTTACTGCTGAACCTCGTGACTATCAAGAAGCACTTCGCATTCCTCACTGGCGCATAGCTATGGAGGCTGAGTTCTCCGCTCTGCAGGCTAATGGAACATGGACACTGGTACCTCCTATTTCTGGTGTTAATTTGATTGACTCACGCTGGATTTTTAAGATAAAAACTCATGCTGACGGTACTATTGAGAGATACAAGGCGCGTCTTGTTGCTAAAGGATTTAAGCAGCGTTATGGTCTAGACTATGAAGAGACCTTTAGTCCTGTTGTCAAGCCACCCACCGTCCGTTTGTTGCTCTCTATGGCACTATCTCATGGATGGCATCTTCGTCAACTTGATATTCAAAATGCCTTCCTCAATGGTTTTCTTGATGAACAGGTATACATGAGACAACCTCCTGGTTTTGCTGATCCCGATAAACCTAATCATTATTGTCACCTAGTTAGATCTCTCTATGGCTTAAAGCAAGCTCCTCGTGCATGGCATGCTCGCCTCAGCTCTGTCCTTGGCTCATTGGGATTCACGCCATCAGTTGCTGATACGTCTTTGTTTGTTCTTCGGCGCTCAGCTGTGACCATCTATCTTTTGGTATATGTTGATGATATCATTGTTGTTAGCTCAACTGCTTCTGCTATTCCTAAACTGCTTTCTGAGCTTCGATCTGAGTTCTCTGTCAAGGATCTTGGTACTCTGAATTATTTCTTGGGTATTGAGGTTCATTCACCATCATCTGCCAGTCTTGTTCTTCGACAGCGCAAGTATGCTATAGAGTTGCTTGCCCGTGCTGGTATGTTGAAGTGCAGTATGAGTACCACCCCCATGTCCTCTTCTGAGCGTATGTGCAGTACTGATGGCGAGGTTCTATCTTCTGAGGAGGCTACTCACTATCGCAGCATTGTTGGTGGTCTTCAATATCTTACCATGACACGTCCTGATTTGGCCTTTGTTGTTAACAAGGTATGTCAGAATCTACATGAGCCCCGTACTTCTCATTGGGCTGCAGTTAAACGCATCCTTCGCTATGTGCGACATACAATAAATGATGGTCTGCAGTTTCGTTCATCCTCCTCTACACTGCTCTCAGCTTTCTCCGATGCAGACTGGGCTGGCAGTATGGATGACATACGATCCACGGGGGGATATGCTATCTTTTATGGAGGAAACTTGATCGCCTGGAGTGCTCGTAAGCAGTCTACAGTGTCTAGATCGAGTACTGAGTCTGAGTATAAAGCTCTAGCTAATGCTACAGCGGAGCTTGTCTGGGTACAGTCATTGTTGCGAGAGCTTGGCATTACTCAAGTCCAACCTCCTGTGTTATGGTGTGACAATATTGGTGCAACATATCTGTCGTCAAACCCAGTTTTTCATGCCAGGACAAAGCATATTGAGGTAGATTTTCACTTTGTTCGTAGCGTGTTACTCAGAAGCAACTACAGATTCGGTTCATCTCTTCAAAGGATCAAGTTGCTGACATTTTTACTAAACCTCTTCCTCTACCATTGTATGAGCATTGTAAGCACAATCTCAATCTTTTATCGAGTTGAGATTGAGGGAGGGTGTTAGAATACATACGTGTTGTATACGTATAGGACTTGTACTTGTACCAACCTTGTGATATATAATGCAAAGATCCCTAGCCGACGAGGCACGTCGGCACAACCAATCAATCTTCCGCTTAGTTTTTTATGCAACCCACAAAACACTCCAAAAAGATTTGGTTAAACAAATGTGGAATCACATTGGAAGCCACCGGGACTTTCTTTTATTTCCATTTGAATTCACATGATTGTAATAAACTATGTTTAAACTATGCAGTATGATGTAAAAATTTGATTCTCACTGTCTATACATGTGGAAAGATGGCAAAAAACCTAAAAATATAGCCCGGCCAGGTCACTCCTAGATGGACATGCGCCATCGGTCAGATCAAACACTTTTCTGGGGAACACTGTTGGAGTTGCCCTTAGAATTCGGGCACTGTTTCACTTGCATAGAAGTATAGGACCATGGGAGGGGGAAGAAGGCAACTACGTGCACGGTCGTGTAGACTACAAATAGTCAAATATGTACCTTGGCTGGTGTTGTTTTCCAAATTAAAACCACAAGTAAAAGGAACATTGTCATGGTGTCAACTGTCAATGCAATCTGATCGTCAGAATCGGTGAGCTTATAATCCGGGAATAACGACGACCTCACATATCTCACCGTTTTCTGAAATATTCTACATTGTATAACCAACATTTGTTCTAAAATAATCTACATTTTAATTTTTAGTCAACAAGAACACAGAGAATGAAGTGATTCTATTCTCTCTATTGGATATCATCATTCTCAATATAGCTTGAATTGGTTGTTTACATATCTATAAGTAGTATTAATAAATATAGTACTAGTTTATTTTATTTTATTTCTAAAATATAGATTAAAATGGAACGGAGAAACACGTGAGGATGCCTCGCGTTTAACGAATTGACAGATAGAGATCGCAGATAGGTATACCAACTTTGCTTGAAACCGAAGTCGTGATGATATATATATTACAGAAACGAAAAAAATGCATTATTGATTCGCTGTGGTTGTTCTATGCTCCTCGAACATTGGCCAAACCGATCGAGATAAGACCGGATAATAACATTCTCTGGTGGGCAGACAGATCGCACGACGTACCATTAGCTTTTGCCCGCGTCGACTTTAATTTGCAGCCCCCGGCCGGAATCTGGCCAGCTACAAAACACGACAATTAAGCTGGACAAAGTGTGGGTTAGAGAGGGTAAGTGCGTGTTAGTGAATCCAAGTGCTGGGATGACGGAAGTTGAGAGAGTAGATGTTGACCGGTGTCAGAGCAACACAATAGCGACAGAAACCATATATTGTACTCCTACTCCATTGATCGACATTAATACACACATGTACGCAGGTCATCGCTCGCCAGTTCCCTCCGGGCAGGGCATGCAGAGACCACTTTCGTACCGCCACAGTTATGCATTTGAAAATGAAAGAGACGGCCTGAAATATACAACATTTAACGTATTTTTTTTCGAACCGTAATAAATATCGTTGATTTAGTATAAATTTGTACTACGTTCTTCGGATGTCGGCAAGAATCAAGCGCGATCCGTTTCTCCGTAACAAAGCAATAGTATTACCAGGTGTGACAGCCTGACAGTCAGATCGTTTTACCTGTGGAATTATATTAATTCCTTGGAGCGTTATCGTCAATGACGTGTAGCAGCAGGGCGGTAGAAGAAATTAAAGCCAGGGAGGGTGGGTGAACTGGGCCGATGAGCGCATTGAGGCGTCCTTGAATGCTTCACAGTTTGTTTGGTGTGTTTGTCGTCCGCATCGATAGTTTCTTCAGATGATTTTTCATGGTCTTGCACTGGGAGCAGCAGGTGGCCTCCTAGACCCGACCCCGCTGACACCTCCAACACCGCACACGGTTTTTCACGACGACTCGATCGTGACCCATTTTTACCAGTCTACCCCTTCTTCTATCACGACGTAGTACGTACTTCAAGGTTGTGCGTCAGGATCACCAACTAATCTCTACTAGTATTCGTCTCTTCGAAACTTGTCATCATCAGGAGAGGGCAAGAAATCTAGTACTAGTACTGTATATCTTTCCAGTATATTTCGTCAGCGAAGCTATCGTGCACATACGTCAAATTTTGGGCTGCATGGCATGGTTCACTCCCTGGTCCAGTGCTCGAGGGGCATATTTGGAAAAAAGGTCACCCGTTCCCGTTCGTTCGTTCGTTCGTTCGTCTGCAATAAATAGGGGGCTGTCTGAAATGAATCGGCGACAGAGCGGAGTTACTGCCCTCGAACGGATCAACGGCATCCCATTCCCATCCTGGGCACTAGTGCACGGAATAAAGTTGAACAAAGCGAAACAGTAGCGCTACACCATCCCCACGCACACGCCGCGCACACACCCTCCCCTCCAGAAGCTCCCAGCAGAGCCCAAACCCCTAGCTAGCTAGAGCGGCCACAGGGATCGAAGGAGGAATGGATCAGCGCAAGGAGGAAGAAGACAGCCTCCTCAAAGAGCCGACGGACCAGCGCTCCGAGGAGGATCCGGCGGACCAGCGCAAGGCGGCGGATGAGGAGGAGAGGAGCTCCGACGAGGAGTCGGTGTCGGCCTCGACGCTGTTCGTGCACCCGTGCTCGCTGCTGCAGTACCTGGTCCGGGCCTTCGCCTGCTGCCTGGGGATGCAGCCGCCGGATTCCTTCGCCGGCACCGCCACGAAGCCGAGCGCAGGCGTCGCTCCTGCGTCTCTCGATTCGTCGCGGGGAGGCGAGACGGCGGACAGGGACAGGAGTGCCGGCGGCGCCACCGTAAGTAGATTTCCAGTTTCTCTCTGTAACCATTTCTGATTTGATTTCTTTGCGGGGATCTGGATGGGCAGTCGATTGATCAGCTTAGTTCGGGGCGTTCGGCGCCTGTGATGATGCGATTTCGATCTGCAGGGATTTTACGTGCAGGAGGTGATCACTCGCGTGTGGGCGGTGAGGAGGGGGCCGCGGCCGCCCGGGAAGCCCAGGGAAGGGAGCGGCGGGAACGGAGGCCACCACCACTAGCTCAGCTCAGCCTAGCCTGAATGACTGGCTGTCTGCTGCCTGCCTGCCTGCCTGCATTCGTCGTCTCAACCATTTGTGGCAGCAGCAGGTTGCCGGCCGTCTGCGTTGTTGGTTACTTGCCTAAGCACTTCTGCATAAAGCACCCTGTTTTTTTTTGTATCTGTATAAAGAGGTTAACGTAGACTTGGCTGATCGACCGTAGTACCTTGCAATAAGAAGTGTTACCTGAACCTGAACTTTTCTGCTGACTGCCAGGTGGTTAGCTCGTACTGTTTTCTGTCTGTTGCTCAATAGTTATACTAGTAGTTGTTTCAGCATGAGATGGGGAAAGATTTTGCCTTGGTTTCAAGAACACCCCCACTCCAGTGCGATGCAGTTCATACGAGTGTTTGACCACTATCTATAAATTAGATCTGGTTGACTTGCCCACCTTGCATGTCGAACATTTAAAGGTATATACATGCGCTGAGCTGTTAATTTCCTCTCTTTTATTCAAAGATGGGTAGGGGATTGCGTCATTAGGTCCCTCTGATTCGGACCAAAGAGGTTTATTCAAAAAAGGTTGATTTTCAAGCCCGGATCTAGACACGGAAGATTCATAAAAAGGGCAGCGGGAACAAGGAGCTGTGCTAGCACGAGACAGACAACAAAAGCAACGGGACGACGAATCTAACAGCCCGGAAAAGAGAACACAACACCTTTTTCTCCTTTTGGTAGGAAAAAGAGGATATGTTAAAGATGCCAAGTCCGAGGCAACGGCTGTGCAACATGTTGCACGCAGGAGTAATTCGATCAGTGTTGTCGACGCCGCCGCTTTTGCATCTACCGATCGATCGAGCACCATGTTCAACTGTCGATGCGATGAGTCTTGCTTCGGTATCCCCCTAGAAAAAGTTTAAGCGGATAAGCGGGTTATGGATGGGTACCGGGTGAGGTTTAGATATAGGACGTGTTTGTTTCCACCAACGTTAACGTAAACGGCAAGGGAATCGAATTACGGTGGGATTGCGGCGTAATGGGACTTTCTCTTATTTTGTTTGGTTCGACTACGTAATGGTATCAAAATTCGAACGCGGCAGCAATCAAGAAATAATCTGCTTTGCAAACAGGGTCGGCAACCGCCTCTGGCTATCATGAAGCGCTGCCCGTGCTCTTCATGAGACAACGATGCTGCTTCTTCCCGGCCTGTTGGCTGCAAAGAGGAAGTCGACGGGGAGATCAGGAGCCACCAACGCTGGTCAGTGAAGGGGATCCGTGGCCGCCGCTGCTCCTCCGGCGACTACTCCTCCGGCCGCGCGTTGCTTGTGACGGAGAGGGAGTTGCGGGAGATCTGCCGCCATGGTCACCATCGCCGGCGGTGCGAGAGAAGGGTGGGGGCAGAGACCAGAGGGAATCGGAGGTGGAGGCGGAGACGTATACGGAGGCTTTCGCTATGGCTGATTCAGTCCATCCGGTAACGAGATTTGTTTCCGGAGGAGAGTCAGCGGAATCAGATTAAAGCTGAGCCGTGATCCGATTACACGGTATCGATTTACGGACCTTGCTAGCCAAACATGTTTAACGGAATCAGATCACGGTGTAATCGGATATGGAGGAAAAAAGGCCGAACCAAACACGTCCGGCCAGTACGTAGACGTATTTCTATACGATTAAAAAAAAGTGTTGGTTCCACACCTCCGTTATTCACGTTATATGTGTCGGTCCCAAATCGATATCCCAGACCGGTTTTTTATTCGGACGGCGTAAATTCGTCCGGTCGTGTTCACACGACGCCGAATAGCGTCGGATTTAGCTCAACTTTTACCGGCATTGGAAACCACATGGGAAAACCGGATGAAATAGAATCGGCAGGAAAAAAAAACCCGCCCATGGATCCGCCCTATCAGCGAGAGAAGCCAGTCCGTCCTTATCCCGTCGTCTCGGCTCCTGCGGCGGACCGCCGGGCAATGATTGCCTGTCCCGTCGGCCACGCGTCTCCGTGATGGCGCGCCACCGCTGGCCCGACTTCCCGTTGTTTCCCCTTTCCCACCCATGCCGCTACACCCCTCCCACCTTCGCCACTCTTTCCTCTTTCGGCTATAAATACTGGCGCCTCTCGCCGGTTCACAACACTCACTCTCACAGCTACCACTCCCCGACCACACACGCCTCCTCTGGCGGCGAGAAGAACACCTCGGCGAGAGCAATGGCAGAGTGGTACCCAGCGACCCGGCAGGGAACAACTACATGGCGCCGGCGACATGGCATCGCCGGACTTCCGGTGTCCGCCGACCTGGAAGTTGAAAGTCGCCGGCGTGCCGGTGCTGCCAGCACCCAAGGGCAACGAGATGGTGAAGGAGATCTAGGCCGCCATCGCACACCGTTAGTGGTGGAGCTCCAGGACGGACGCTCACCGCAGTCCTCGAACACATCGCCGCAGGCGACCACCCCAAGCTCGGGTTCCCCCCTCGGTCGCCACCATCAGGCGCTCAGCGCCATCTAGCGTCGAACTGGCTACCGAGGACGATGGGGGATCCTTTTCCTCGGCCTCGGCTTCACGGTCGTCTGGGTCGGCACCGACACAGTCACCTCGCCTCGGCACAGTGGTCACGCCTCCACTTCGGCCTGTGAAGCGGGAGGTGGAGTCGGCGGTGCGTTCGCCGTCAAGGACGAGGTCACGCGGCATCGTCATCAACGAAGCTTGCACGCCATCGCCGTCGATCGGGCGGCTTCGCTTGCACAGGCCGAAGCCAAGATCACGATGGAGCGGTCTCTGAACAACGTGCCTCACATGTGCGACCCCGACGCCTGCGCCTGGTCCAGGGCCGACTGGGAGCAGGAGGAGGCCAATCGTGTTCGGCGCCATCAGGAGGAGGCCGAGCGCGAGGCCAGGCGCTTCGCTCGCCGGGAGCGCACCTAACAGGGTGCGTCGCTTGTCGTCCCCGACGATGATGACGTCGTCGCTCCCTCCCTGCAGCCGTGGCGCTACGGCGACACCGGCCAGGGTATCTCCCGTCCCCGCAGACGATGACGGCGACGACGACGACACGAGGAACGCTGACTACGTGGTCTTCTACCGTAACTTCGGCATGTGAGCGGCATCTGGCGGCATCGGCATCGGCTAGATCTAGTAGTATTTCTATGTTTTTTTAGCCTAATGAAGTCAAAATTCGGGTGTTTGCACAAATTTGACGTAATATGTACGCACTTGTCTAAATATTAATAAAATCACCTATATTCACTCAAATTTCACGAGTTTGCAGCCAAACTCAAGAATTCAACCTGTGAACACGAGTAAAAAACTGGACGTTTTTAGGCAAACGAGTGAAGGTACTCTTAAGTAGTTGGATGCCACTGAGACGGTTTCATTCCAGGCTAAGCAAAAAAAAAGGATTTATTTTTCAACTTTCTAACTTTTAACATCTAATTCTCCTCTTATCCATATTAGTTGACTCAAATTTGTTTAGACTAGCACCAACTTGACTAGATACATTCGTATTTAGCTAAATCTTCAACTAATATGTGTCAGAGGGAATACCTAGTTTTACAAAATTTCCCCTAATTTTTAACAAGATATTTATCTATAGTCTATTTTCAACCCAAAATCTAATAACAGCCTGGGCACTAACCGATCGTAGTGCGGCAGTGGCGGCCGGTGCGGGGTGCGGCAGTGGCCGCCGGTGCGGTCGTGCGTGCGGCGCGGAGGCCGGGTTTTGGAGTTTCTCGAGCTGCTGCCTGCGTGCCTTTCAGGACGGGGTGGTTTTCCGGCCAGCGAGGTGCTGGGCGGAGCCGTGGTCTCTGGTCCAGTCTTCTCTGCGTGGTGCAGTGCTCCTGGTGCCAGATAGGCGGGCTCTCCTCCTCCCTGCTTGGCGGTCTGGTGGCGGTTGGCGATGTTCGCTTTGCTACGCGTGAAGGCCGGAGCGGCGGCTCCGGAATAAGATGGTGTTGCTTCTTTGTCCTGGCCGTGCGGGCGGCGGGGCATGAGGGTGTGGGCGGGGGCGCCGTCTCTCTTGTAGTTGGTCGTGCTCGCCAGGCGGTATGGGTCGCCTTCAGGTCGCTCTTTTGGAGGTGGTGTAGGGATCTCCGGACGAAAGTCCTGCCCGACTTTGGTCGGTGCCGACTTCGGCGACGCCTGTGGGCGCCGCTTCCCCCCTTGGGGGCATTGTTGTGGAGCCCGGTCACCCCTCCGTCCATCACTACGGGGTGAAATCCCAAATCTGGCTTCGCCAGATTGGATGACGGCGGCGTCCTCTCGGACGTCGTGACCTTCTTGGAGGCGTCATTTTTCGTAGTGATGCGAGCCTTGCCCGGGGTTGCTGGTATTGCTAGGAGAGTCGACGTCTTCCGGCCCTGTCGGCGTGCGAGTGCCGCTGGCGTGTTCCTTGCGGCTTGCCTCTCGCCATGAAGCCTGTGAGGCCTAGCCGTTCCTTCGGCTCTGACTTCCTCTTCGGGGACGTGGACCAGGCTTTTCGTTGGGACCGCTGTTGCCATTGTGTTGGTGTCGTTTGGCAGTGCTCCAGACCTAGTTGTGTGCTAGGTAGTGTGGCCTCGAGGTTTTCTGCCAGTTTTTCCTTAAAAACTGTGGCGTTTGGGGTATTTTTTTGGTCTGATCCCCTTTTAACCAGACCTGTGTGTATATACGTCTGTACCGGGTTTCGGCCGGTTTCCCTTCCAAACCGTCCAATTCTCGCAGAGCCTGCTGGTTGCTCTAAGAAAACTAACCGATCGTAAACAGTGCTCCATCGCGTCGTCCTTTCAGTGGGCATTTCAAGTGGTATCGGACGGGAAATAAACCGTCCATCTACCATCCGCGTACAATTAGTATGCCGAACGAATGTACATATAACATTACATACGTGCTCATACAGGTCAACCTCTCATCCCGTAACCCAAATACCGAAGCAAGAGTCCGATGTGATTACATATTAGTAGCTCAGGTAGCACGCTAGATTGCAGCATTCCTCGTAATCGTGCGCCTCTAGCGCACGGGCCGGGTCTGCCGCCCGTCGGTGTTGGTAGCGACGGCCATCGCCACCGGCGGGGGAGTAGGCATTAGGCGGTGTTTCGCTTTATGAAAGGTTTCTTCCACATTTATAATACTCGCTCGAGTCATATTAGTTAACTTAAATTTGTTTTGATATGGATTTTTTTTTGCGGGTGTTGATATGGATATATCTAACACTAAAACTTCTTATATAGATATATTCTAAGTTAACTAATATGGATCGAGGAGAGTACATTGAAACGTTTCGAGTCAGAAAATTCTATCAGGTGATGAGGGGGTAGGGGTGGTGGTGTACTCTCTGTTTGGGATTATAAGGGCTGAGAGTTATTTTTCAGTTTGTTGGAGATTATAAGAGCATCTCTAGCCGACACCAAAAAAAACGCAGGACCGAGAAAATTTCGGCGGTTTCGGACCGGGTCACGAAATCTGGCCAGAACAGAAACCGTAAACACAGCCCGACCTGGGAATTTTTTTCGGGCGCCTGGGAATCAACCCCCTCGACCCATAAATCCCCGATTCCGAGCTCCTTTCAAAGGTCACGACCCATTTCTCCGCCACCGCCCCCTCGACGCCTCGTCGCACACCACCACTCAAACCGCCGAGCACCGGCGTGCTCGGCGAGCAATTTCTTGCCTGTTGTGGTAGATCCGGCCGATCCAGTACGCGATGGACCTTCGGGGAGCTTCTACGACGCGCTTCTGTCCCCTAACGCCCACGGAGGAGGAGGAGCGCCGCTGGTGCCGGCACTCGAACTGGGCACGCAAGCGCGCCGCCCTCCACTACAAGAATTAGGGCTCGCCGGTGCCGGCCGCGCTCCCCTTCCACGAGACGGAGGAGTTCGATACCCGCATCCGCGCCAGCCGGGGGAAGGGGGAGCTCCTCGCGTGCGCCGAGGACTCAACCACCGCCGGTGAAGAAGGAGGAGGATCTCTCGGAGAGCCGCGTCGTCACGGAGGCCGTCTACGCCCTCGACAACGCCTCCTTCGACCGCGGGGTCGAGGTCATCCAGCAGCGGAGCATCGCTGAGGCGGAGGCGGAGGCCCGTCGAGCTCAGCGCGACGAGCTCATCAATGGCATCCTCCTCAAGCAGGGGCTCGCCGTCGACCGCGATTCCCGCAGGAAGGAGGTGGAGGTCATCGACCTCGTACAGCAGCTTCGGGCTGTCGGACTTCGACTTCTCCGACGAGGAGTAAAGCCCGCCGTCGGAAGCGTCGCCGCCGCTCCCTGGCCTCCGGTGAGCCCGATTTTGTGTCCATACTAGGGTTTAGCGGCGGAGACGTGAAGGGAATATGCTTTGAGAGGCAATAATAAAGTGTTTATTATGTGTATTCCAAGTATATGATAGATGTTTATTTTGCATGCTATAATTGTATTAATACGGAAACGTTAATACATGTGTGTTTAATAAACAAACAGAAAGTTCCTAGTTATGCCTCTCTCATAAACTAGCTCGTTGATTAACAAGATGATCAAGGTTTCCTGATCATGGACATTGGATGTTGTTAATAACGGGATCACAACATTAGTGTAATGATGTGATGAACACTCATCCGAAGTATAGCATTACGATCAAAGTCATTGAGTTTATATTGCTATAACAACTTACGAAGTGATCCTAATCCTTAGACCATGAGATCATGTCAATCACTAACACCGGAAGAGTTTCTTGATAACATCAAACGTCACACCGTAACAGGGTGATTATAAAGATGGATTCAGAACTAATAAAGTGTTATGTTGAGGCTCATGGATCAAGAGTGGAATTTGTTCATCCCGATGACGGATAGATATACTCTGGGCCCTCTCGGTGATATCACATTGATTAGCTTGCAAGCAAGTGATTTGATCACTAGAATGTTATATCACAGGAACGAGAAAAGAGTGCATGTCGGTAACGAGATTAAACTAGGTATGGAGATACCAATGATCGAATCTCGGACATGTAATATATCGTGAAACAAAGGGATTAAGATACTAGCGTAAAAGGTTCCGACGATCACAAGAAAGTCATCGTTGAATGTGTGGGAGTCAGTATGGGTCTCCAGATCCCGCTTCTGATTATTGATCCGAGAGGGGTCTCGATCATGTCCGCATTATTCACGAACCGTAGGGTGACACACTTAAGAGACACCGACATCCAATTGGAGCAAAAGTTTCATGCCGAAAAGAAAAGGAAAGCGCAGGAATTTATTTCACTAGACACCGAAACTGTTTCGGTTGAAATTGCTGAAACTGGTTCTGCATGTGAAATGAAATACTAGCAAGGGGTTTTATGTGAATGTTTGTTAATTAAAGTAATTAACAAAATTCTGAATAAATAAATAAAAGAGTTTTATTTAAATGAGAGCTTGCATTAAATTTGGTGGAAATTTAATGCATGTGAGTGGATTTTTGAGTGGAGGCTTTTTAATGGGAGTGGAGGCTTTTCATTTTGAGTGGGAGCTCCACCCACATGAATGTGGAAGAGGTGGGGGCAGCCCCATGGCTGGGCGCCATGCCCCTTGGGTGCCCCCCCTCTCCCCTATAAAAGGCCCCCCTCTCCTCCTCTCACAACACACCTCCTCGTGAAGGATCTCTCTCCCCCTCTAGAATTTATTCCCCATGGTCTCGGACTAGCGAGATACATGTTCCCGGTGGCTATTCGGCAAGAAAGAGTTGTGCTTCCGCTGCATCGCTGGAGCGAGGAGGCGGAGGTTGCTCGGTGCCTCGAACGTGTGTGCGAGCACGGATGCGCTGCTGATTTGCGGCGCTAGGACTTCCTCTCGATCTTGAGATCGGCAAGAGATCGTCTACATCAACCACGAGTTGAACTCGTTAAGCTTTGTCGGTCTTCAAGGGTATGTTCTCTACGGATATACATCCGCCCGTTGTTTGTATCTAGTAGATGGATCTTGGTATATAATTCACATCGTAGGAAAATTTTTGTTTTCTATGCTGCGAACCCTACAGTGGTATCAGAGCCGGATCTATGCGTAGATACTTTACACGGGTAGTACACATATGAGTATGTGGGCGATGATGATCATGTTGTTGCTCCTTTGTTGTAATTTTGGATATTGGTGGCATAGTGGGATGAAGCGGCCCGGACAAACTTTACATGTCCTCGCACATGAGACCTGTTCCACGCTTGACATGCAACTAGTTTGCATAAGTGGCTAGCGGGTGTCTGTCTCTCCTACTATAGTCAATATCTATTTTGCAAGCGAGTTGTCAACAATTTGATTATCCTCGTTGTGGTTCATGTTCGTAGGTAAGAACGGTTCTATCTCGAAAGCCCTAAGCCACGTAAAACTTGCAATGGATAAATTAGAGGCGTCTAGTTTAGATTGTTGCTGGGCTAGTGTTATGATATGGTAGTGTTGTAAGTAGAAGTATGAGATGATACTCTTACAACACACATAGCGTGTAAAATCCATAGACCTTGGATTTACACATATAGGTATGATAGTGATCATACCACGATGCACATGATAGAGATCATCTGCGGGAACCATATAATTTCACTAATAAACATATGATGTTTGATTACATCTTATATTGCTTGTTTAGCGCTTTGTTAAGCATAATAAGATGATCCCTCATTTAAATATCAAGATAAGAATGTGTTCTTCCTTTAGTATGCACCGATTATGTTTTCGTCGCTCCAAGACATCACGTGATGATCGGGTGTTCTTGGATCCACGACCATATTTCGGGTGTAAAACAGTTACACACGCAAATACTAAGGTTCTAACTTGGCGAGCCTAGCATGTACAGACATGGCCTCGGAACACAGACCGAAAGGTTAAGCATGAGTCATATAGTTGATATGATGCCCATTTGATGCTCGCCTTTGAAGCTATACCGACTCACGTGATGATCGGACTTGGTGTAGTGGATTTGGTTCATGTAATCACCAAAAGGACACGAGGGATGTCGCTTTTGAGTGGGAGTTCATTCGTAATATAGATTAGTTGAACTCGATCTATCATACACTTAGTCTAAACTTTACAAATTCTGTTGTAGATGGCACCACCTGCTTTTAATTTCAATGCGTTCATGGAGAAAGAGAAACTAGCAACGAACGGTAGCAACTTTACTGAATGGGCCATGAATTTGAGGATTCTCCTCTCTGCTGCACAAAAGCAATATGTGCTAGAAGCGCCGTTAGGCCCCCCACCTTTTGATGATGCCCCTGACGAGGAGAAGAATGTCTATCAGACTCGTCAGGAGGACCACAACTTAGTTCATTGCGGCATATTGTATGGGCTAGAGCCGGAACTTCGAAAGCGTTTCGAAAACGGCAATGCATTTGATACAATGGGTGAGTTGAAAATGATTTTCGACACACATGCTGCTGTAGAGAGCTACGATGCTTCAGAAAAGTTCTTTAGCTGCATGATGGAAGAGCACAGCTCTGTTAGTGAGCATGTACTCAAGATGTCGGGTTACGCCGATAAGCTTGTGTCCTTGGGAATATCGATTCCCATTGACTTAGGCATCCATCGTGTTCTGCAGTCTCTGCCACCTAGCTATAAGAGCTTTGTGATGAACTATAATATGCAAGGCATGAAGAAGTCTCTCCCCGAGCTTCTGTCAATGCTTAAAACTGCAGAAGTGGAGATCAAAAAGGAACATCAAGTGTTGATGATCAATAGGAACACTGGTTTCAAGAAAGACAAGAAGGGAAACGGAAGGGAAGTAAGGGCGGCAAGCCGGTTGCCGCGCCTGAAAAGAAACCCCGAGTTGGACCTAAGTCTGATTCCGAGTGCTACTATTGTAAGGGGACTGGCCATTGGAAGCGCAACTGCCCCAAGTATCTGGCAGACAAGAAGGCCGGCAAGGCAAACAAAGGTATATATGATATACATGTTATTGATGTGTACTTGACTAGTGCTCGCAGTAGCACCTGGGTATTTGATACCGGTTCAGTTGCTAATATTTGTAACTCGAATCAAGGGGCTGCGGAACAAGCGACCGCTAGCAAGGGGTGAGGTCAAGATGCGTGTCGGCAATGGATCAAGTGTTGATGTGATCGCCGTCGGAACGCTGCCTCTCCACTTACCGTCGGGATTAGTTATAAACTTGAATAAATGTTATCTGGTGCCTGCACTGAGCATGAACATTGTATCTGGATCGTGTTTGATGCGAAGTGGTTATTCATTTAAATCCGAGAACAATGGTTGTTCCATTTATATGAATAAATCTTTTATGGTCATGCACCGATGATGAATGGTTTATTTCTATTAGATCTCGATGATAATGTTACACATATTCATAATGTTGATGCTAAAAGGATTAAACTTAATGATGATATATCCGCATATATGTGGCACTGCCGTCTAGGTCATATTGGCGTTAAACGCATGAAGAAGCTCCATTCGGATGGACTTTTGGAATCACTTGATTATGAATCATTTGATACATGTGAGCCATGCCTTATGGGCAAGATGACTAGAACGCCGTTTTCCGGTTCAATGGAACGGACGACAGATTTATTGGAAATCATACATTCTGATGTATGTGGTCCAATGAGTGTGTCGGCGCGAGGTGGATATCGTTATTTTGTTACTTTCACGGATGATTTGAGTAGATACGGTTATATCTACTTGATGAAACACAAGTCTGAAACTTTTGAAAAGTTCAAGGAATTTCAGAATGAAGTGGAAAATCATCGTAATAGAAAGATCAAATTTCTACGGTCCGACCGTGGAGGTGAGTATCTAAGTTACGAGTTTAGCACTCACATGAAAGAGTGTGGAATTGTTTCACAACTCACACCTGCCGGAACACCACAGCGAAATGGTGTGTCGGAACGTCGTAATCGTACTTTATTAGATATGGTTCGATCTATGATGTCTCTGACAGACTTGCCGTTGTCATTTTGGGGTTATGCACTAGAAACTGCTGCATTCACTTTAAATCGGGCACCATCTAAATCCGTTGAAAAGACACCGTATGAATTGTGGTTTGGAAACAAACCTAAGCTGTCATTTCTTAAAGTTTGGGGATGCGATGTTTATGTGAAGAAACTTCAACCGGATAAACTCGAACCCAAAGCGGAAAAATGCGTCTTCATACGATACCCTAAAGAAACTATTGGGTATTCCTTCTATCACAGATCCGAGGGCAAGGTTTTTGTTGCCAAGAATGGATCCTTTCTAGAGAAAGAGTTTCTCGCGAAAGGTGTGAGTAGTCGGAAGGTAGAACTCAAAGAGGTTGTGGAACCTTCTCTTCAAAGTATGGCGAGTAGCGCAGCGCCGGAAGTTGTTCCGGAGTTGGCTCCACCTGTTGAAGAGGGAACTAATGATAATGATCATGAAACTCCAAAAGAGAGTACTACCGAACCTCGCAGGTCAAACAGGACGCGTGCAGCTCCCGAGCTGTACGGAAATCCTGTCATGAATTTCATGGTTGATGAAAATGATGACCCTGTGACGTATGAAGAAGCGATGATGAGCCCAGATTCCAACAAATGGTTAGAAGCCATGAAATCCGAGATGGAATCCATGTATGAAAATCAAGTTTAGAACTTGGTGGAATTACCTCACGACCGAAAGGCCGTGGAGAACAAATGGATTTTCAAAAGGAAAACTGATGCTGATGGTAATGTGACCATCTATAAAGCTCGACTTGTCGCAAAGGGGTTTCGACAAATTCAAGGAGTTGACTACGATGAGACTTTCTCTCCCGTAGCGATGCTAAAGTCAGTTAGGATTATGTTAGCAATTGCTGCATATTTCGATTATGAAATATGGCAGATGGATGTCAAAACCGTGTTTCTCAATGGTAATATTGAAGAAGAGTTGTATATGATACAACCAAAGGGTTTTGTCGATCCTAAGGATGCTAACAAGGTGTGCAAGCTTCAGCGATCCATCTATGGATTGAAGCAAGCATCACGAAGTTGGAATCTCCGCTTTGATGAGGTGATCAAAGAGTTTGGATTTGTCCAAACTTATGGAGAAGCTTGTATTTACAAGAAAGTGAGTGGGAGCAATGTGGCATTTCTGATATTATATGTGGATGACATATTATTGATCGGAAATGATAAAGAACTTTTAAACAGTGTTAAAAAGTTATCTAAACAGCAAATTTTCAATGAAGGACCTAGGTGAAGCGTCATACATATTAGGCATAAAGATCTATAGAGATAGATCTAGGCGCCTAATAGGGCTATCGCAAAGTACATACCTTGATAAGATTTTAAAGAAGTTTAAAATGGACGGAAGTAAGAAGGGGTTCTTACCTATGTTGCAAGGCAAGACATTGAGTAAGACTCAAAGTCCGGCTTCGGCGGAAGAAAGAGAGATAATGGACAAAGTCCCCTATGCTTCAGCCATAGGCTCTATAATGTACGCCATGCTATGTACAAGACCGGATGTGGCACATGCTATTAGTTTGACTAGTAGGTACCAATCGGATCCAGGTTCGGAACACTGGATAGCAGTCAAGAATATCCTTAAGTACTTACGAAGAACTAAGGATATGTTTCTTGTATACGGAGGTGAAGAAGAGCTCGTCGCTAAGTGTTATGTCGATGCTAGCTTTGACACCGATCCGGATGACTCTAAGTCTCAATCCGGATACGTATTTCTCATGAATGGCGGAGCGGTTAGTTGGAGGAGTTCCAAACAACCTGTGGTAGCGGGATCAACAACGGAGGCCGAATATGTTGCTGCTTCAGAAGCGGCTCAGGAAGCAGTTTGGATGAAGGAGTTCATATCCGAACTAGGAGTTGTGGCAAACGCGTTGGACCCAATGGTGATCTATTGTGACAACAATGGTGCCATTGCCAATGCCAAAGAGCCAAGGTCTCACAAGCATTCCAAGCATATTAAGCGCCGGTTTCACTCCATCCGCGAGCATGTCAAGGATGGAGATATAAAGATTTGTAAAGTACATACGGATCTCAATGTAGCAGATCCGTTGACTAAAACTTTCCCTAGAGCAAAACATGATCAACACCAGAACTCAATGGGTGTTAGATTTATCACTATGTAACTAGATTATTGTCTCTAGTGCAAGTGGGAGACTGAAGGGAATATGCCCTGAGAGGCAATAATAAAGTGTTTATTATGTGTATTCCAAGTATATGATAGATGTTTATTTTGCATGCTATAATTGTATTAATACGGAAACGTTAATACATGTGTGTTTAATAAATAAACAGAAAGTTCCTAGTTATGCCTCTCTCATAAACTAGCTCGTTGATTAACAAGATGATCAAGGTTTCCTGATCATGGACATTGGATGTTGTTAATAACGGGATCACAACATTAGTGTAATGATGTGATGAACACTCATCCGAAGTATAGCATTACGATCAAAGTCATTGAGTTTATATTGCTATAACAACTTACGAAGTGATCCTAATCCTTAGACCATGAGATCATGTCAATCACTAACACCGGAAGAGTTTCTTGATAACATCAAACGTCACACCGTAACAGGGTGATTATAAAGATGGATTCAGAACTAATAAAGTGTTATGTTGAGGCTCATGGATCAAGAGTGGAATTTGTTCATCCCGATGACGGATAGATATACTCTGGGCCCTCTCGGTGATATCACATTGATTAGCTTGCAAGCAAGTGATTTGATCACTAGAATGTTATATCACAGGAACGAGAAAAGAGTGCATGTCGGTAACGAGATTAAACTAGGTATGGAGATACCAATGATCGAATCTCGGACATGTAATATATCGTGAAACAAAGGGATTAAGATACTAGCGTAAAAGGTTCCGACGATCACAAGAAAGTCATCGTTGAATGTGTGGGAGTCAGTATGGGTCTCCAGATCCCGCTTCTGATTATTGATCCGAGAGGGGTCTCGATCATGTCTGCATTATTCACGAACCGTAGGGTGACACACTTAAGAGACACCGACATCCAATTGGAGCAAAAGTTTCATGCCGAAAAGAAAAGGAAAGCGCAGGAATTTATTTCACTAGACACCGAAACTGTTTCGGTTGAAATTGCTGAAACTGGTTCTGCATGTGAAATGAAATACTAGCAAGGGGTTTTATGTGAATGTTTGTTAATTAAAGTAATTAACAAAATTCTGAATAAATAAATAAAAGAGTTTTATTTAAATGAGAGCTTGCATTAAATTTGGTGGAAATTTAATGCATGTGAGTGGATTTTTGAGTGGAGGCTTTTTAATGGGAGTGGAGGCTTTTCATTTTGAGTGGGAGCTCCACCCACATGAATGTGGAAGAGGTGGGGGCAGCCCCATGGCTGGGCGCCATGCCCCTTGGGTGCCCCCCCTCTCCCCTATAAAAGGCCCCCCTCTCCTCCTCTCACAACACACCTCCTCGTGAAGGATCTCTCTCCCCCTCTAGAATTTATTCCCCATGGTCTCGGACTAGCGAGATACATGTTCCCGGTGGCTATTCGGCAAGAAAGAGTTGTGCTTCCGCTGCATCGCTGGAGCGAGGAGGCGGAGGTTGCTCGGTGCCTCGAACGTGTGTGCGAGCACGGATGCGCTGCTGATTTGCGGCGCTAGGACTTCCTCTCGATCTTGAGATCGGAAAGAGATCGTCTACATCAACCACGAGTTGAACTCGTTAAGCTTTGTCGGTCTTCAAGGGTATGTTCTCTACGGATATACATCCGCCCGTTGTTTGTATCTAGTAGATGGATCTTGGTATATAGTTCACATCGTAGGAAAATTTTTGTTTTCTATGCTGCGAACCCTACAAGACGGCAGATTCCCTGTAGTATTTAGGTTTAGTTCGCGTTTTGTACATATGATCGCGTCAATACTATGCATGAACTATGCTCACGTTTTGAAATATCTCGCGAATGTTCAAAATATCATGTTTATGGTTCGAATTTCAGGTTTCTGTTCGAGCCATCGTGTTCTTCGAGCAAAAACTAGCTCGAACGCGACCTGGAACGCGTTTTCTGGTTCGCGGTTTTTCGGTGTTTGCTAGAGATGCTCTAAGGGCCAAGAGTTTTTTCAGTTTGTTGGAGATTATAAGGGTTATCTTATTTATTAGTCTCTCATCCAATACATGTTCTCTTTTTCTCTCTCATGCATATAAAACTATTGATGCATGCATAGATTAATAAGAGAGTTATGAAGTGTCTTGGTCCTAACAACTTGATCCAACTTGGCCCTGAACTAATAATTCCAAATAAAAATAGTACTAGATCCTAGCCCAATACGGGACAGTCTCCGGCACCAACGACTTCATTGTGAGAGCATCTCCACTCGTTGGGCGTACCCAGGCCGAAAATCGGACCAATTTTTGGCCGGACGAATCGCGTTGTCGGCCTAGGTACGCCTAGTCGCCCACTTGCGTACCCAGGCCGCGTTCCCAGGTTCGGCTAAATTCACTTAAACTCGACGAATATGCGCGAATATAGGCGGAATTTCATTAAATTAGGCGAGGGGAACATATACATCGGTTTAACTAGGAAAGGACGCCGCCGTGGTCGCCATCGGACGCCGCAACTACAGGCTGAGGCGAGAGTTGTTGCCGGTCTCGATGTGCGCCATGACTCTGGTGAGAGTCCGCCCTGGAACGCTCCACCAACGACGGCGGTAAGCCATATTATTACGTGGCGGCGGCGGCGAGCCCGACGGTCCGTTGTGTCGGGCGAGTTCCTCGAGGCGCCTGTCGGCGAAAAACTGCCTCCAGAAGACCAAGTTGCCCTGATCCTCGAGATCCGGGTCTTGCATGGCCTCGATAGCGGCATGGATCTCTCCGGCGAGGTCTGGGTCTTCCATGGCGGCGATAGTCGCCTGGATCTCCCCGGCGAGGTCTTGCCCCTCAGGCACCGGCGGAACAGGGATCCCGCCGGCGTTGAGTGTCCAGCCTCGGGGCAGACGAGTGTCCAGCGGGGCCGTATAGCGCGCCTCCCGGAGGAGCCGGGCTTCCAACGGCGACAGTGTGCGGCGGCCGGCCATGGCTTCTCGGCGGAGTTGGCTAGGAAGCAAGGTGCGAATGTCCGAAGTTCGCCGGAGTTGTGGTGGTGTGAGGAGCTGTGAAGAGAGACGGCGAGATGTACGGCTTTATATAGGCCAGAATAATGGCGGGAGGGGTGTAGCGGCGAGGGCGGGAAAAGTGGAAACGGCGGGAACTTAGTGACCGCCGGTCCGTCGCGGGAGCCGAGGCGGCGACGGTGGCGCCGTAATTCGGCGACGCGTGGCCGACGCGGCGGGCAGTTATTGCCCGGCGGTCGCCGCGTGGTTCCAAGGATGAGACGACTCGGCTTCCGTCATTGACACGGCGGGTCCACGCGCCACTTTGTTTTTTTCCGCCGATATCGCTGAGTCCGGCGTCCCTAGGGCGTACCCGGGAACCTGGGTTCGGCCTGGGTAGGCCGGACCAAATCACGCCGAAATCCGAACGAAAACAGGTCCTTGGATACGCGGCTAGGACGATTTTCGGCGTCCGGACCAAAATTCGTCGTCCGGACGGACGGCCTGGGTAGGAGAGTGGAGATGCTCTGAGACACTAGCAACGAGGCCTAGAATGAAGATCTTTCAAACATGAAATATGTATTTGAATACCTAAATACATTTTTTATCCCCATGAACATTTTTCGAATTTGTTAACTTATTTTTCAAATCCATGAAATACTGTCAAAATGGTTAACCTAATTTTGGATTTCATGCATGAACAATGTAATTAAACCTTAATTAAGAAGATATATATGATTTTACATGTAGGGATTTGAAATTTAGTTGCACGATTTCACATATAATGTTACGTCGATTTTCTCTTTCCAGAATTGCCATCTAGGCCCGAGGTGCCGAGATGCGAGTCGGGGACTGAATCCAGCAGAGCTCCACACCATGGCGTCGAAGCCTAAGAGGAAGCGGGTGAGCCAGAAGCGGTCGGCCCGCCGCAGCGGCCTCCCGTCGGCCACTCCATCTCCGCCTCCCGTTGTTTCCCCCACCGTCACTCCATCTCTGCCTCCCGTTGTCTCCCCCGCCCTGCAACCGTTTGACCCGCCATCACTCCATCTCCGCCTCCTGCCGTCTCCCCGCCCCGCAACCGATCGACCCGTTGCCTGAAAGGTATGCCAATTTTTTCCCGAGTCCCTCCGTCTCACCTCGCATAATTTATGCCAATTTCTTCTATTGTAGCACCCTTGCACATGGTTCGTTCATGGAGATGTTGAACGGCACCACTATCAACACCTCTGATCCACCTCTCGCTCCTTTCGGCAGTGAACAAGAGCAGAATTGATGTCGATGAGCCGACAGGCGATGAGGAGATGGTAGAGGTTACCGAGGTCGAGACGGGCATGGTGAAGAAGACGAAGAAGAGAGCCATGAACTACATGGAGATCGAGGATACAACTTTGTGTCGTGCTTGGGCACAAGTTGGAATGGATGCTGCGTCGGGCACTGATCAAACCGGGAAGCGGTATTGGCAGCACATTGAGGACAGGTTTTACCAGCTCATGCCTCGAGTGTGGCAGCCTGTGGCTAGCAGTTTCCGATCGCTCCAAGGTCGTTGGGAGGTGATCAAACCGGCTTGTAGCCGGTGGAGTGCGGCCATTAATGCGGTGATGTTGAATCCTCCTAGTGGTGTAACTATTGACCAATATGTGAGTTTGTTCAACACCACATCTTCACTAATTACCACCATTTCTTCGTCATATAACCTTTAGTGTTGCGATTGTAGGACGAGATTGCGCAAGGGCGGTACAAAGACATGAACGACAGCAAGGGCAAAAGGTTTGCATTCAAGCATTGCCATGACGTTCTCAAGCATCTTCTCAAGTGGCAATTGAGGGACCAAGAAGCTCCACTAAAGAAAGGGGCGATGGGTAAAATGGATGATAGTGATGATGATAAGGAAGTAAGAAGGTGGGACAAGCCGAAGGGGTGTAAGAAGGCCAAGGAGAGGATTAAGATGGAGGTCGAGTCATCATTGCTAAGGAACAAGTTTGAGCAAATGATGAAGACCAAGGAATCATGAAGACATTGCATGCAAAGCTTGGTATCACCGAGAAGAAGAGAGAGGTGAAGCTTGCAAAGGTGGAAGCCACACGAGAAGCAAGGCCGAGTTGGAGGAGATAAATATCAAAGTGAAGAAGGAGAAGGCAATGAAGGCACTCCTAGCTGAAGAGAGGGAGATCATGATGATGAACACGAAGGACATGAATGAGCAATAATTGGAGTGGTGGAAAGAGACCACCGCGGAGATCACGGAGAGAAGAAGGCTCCTTCGTCAAAGTGGAACCGGAGGTGCTTCGGTTGAGAATAGAGATAATTCCGGAGCTTAATTCTCCCTTGCATGTTGGTACACCTATGAATTATGCATCTGGATTTGCCGTGAACTGTTATGCGTATGGATTTGATGCGAACTATGTTATTGATTTGATGTTGAAACTATGCATGAAATGTTTGGAGCTTGCATTTATGTTAGAATTCGTGTTTTTACGGACTGAAATTTTGTTTCACGGGTTGTAAGGACGATGATCTTCGCCGGCGCATTTCAGCATGTAAAAGCAGGGTATAGACGCCCTAACTTGCGTTTTACATGCCGGATAAATAAGGACGCTCTAACTCTGTTCCCAATTCATGAATGAAATACCTTTTCCCCCGCAAAAATAAGCCTGGTCACGCTCATGAAATAAAAACATTGAAAAGAAAAGGATTGAAAAAGAAGAAACGGGATTGCTGGGCTGGAAAATCGATCTCGTCGGGATAGACAGCCTTCCAGGATCGGGCCGCAGCCCATACTTATCCATTATCCATGCCGGATTGAAACGAACGAGGCCTGTAATAATTCTCCAAAAGAAAAAAAGCAAATTAAATTCGCACGACCCCGACTCGAGACTCGAGAGCGCATTCCCCGAACCCCAGAACTATTTCCCCCAAGTAGATCCCAAACATTCCAGCCTCTCTCCCCTTCTAAACCTCCCTCCCCTCCCCTCCCCTCCCTTCCCCTCTAGCACGGGTGCATCTCTCGCCGGCGGAGAGATGGTTGCCGTCTCGAGCCTTCGCTTCGTCGCGTCTTCTTCTTCGCTCACGCCCAGTCGCTTCCAGTACGCCGGCGGGATGAGTGCCATCCCCGCACCCCGCCGCCTCGTCGCCGCGGCTTCATCCGCCTCCTACGCCCGCGGGATCAGCGCCTCCACCCGCCTCGTCGCCTCGGCTTCACCCGCCCTGCCGCATGCGCGGCGCCTCTCCTTCGCCCGCGAGATCAGCGCCTATATCCGCCGCGTCGCGCAGGCCTCACCAGACGTCGCCCGCCCCCAGCGCTTCGCTTCCACCGCGCTCTCCTTCTCGGTATGACCTCCGCCCCCCATCTCTCGCCTGCCTCGCCTCCCTCCCCGCCGCCTTCACGAGCCCGTGAACCGTGATGAATCATAGGGTTCCTGCCGCGCCGCCGCCGCCGCCGCCGCCCCGGGACTCCTGGCCCGCTGCCTCCCTCCGAGCCAGGACGATCTCCGCACGGAAGAGCACGGAGAGTCATCAACCACCGCCGGGATTCCACGGTGGGCACCCTTTCTCTCTGAGGTCTCGTCGAAGACCACGAAGAGCCCCGTGGTTCACCTGCTGGCGGTGCTTCTCCTGTCTGGGCTTAAGAGCACTGCGTTCCGGGGATTAGTGGAGTGGGCCTCTGTTAGGTTCAAGTTCCCTGAGATGTTGACCACCGCGATATTGCTGGGAGCCACGGCCGTTGTTGTTCTGTTTGACATTGCTGTCACGGGGAAGGACGTCAACGAGGTGTGCGCGTACCTGTCCACGCATGGGCCGAGGGTCCAAGAGGCTGACCTCAACAAGTCTTCGTCCACTTCAGTTTAGGTGAGCAATCTACCACATATATGTTGTATACTTGTATTACCTTCCTTTGTTGATTACCTGTTCAATTGTTATGTTAGTACAGTTGCTTATTAATGGCATACTTTTAACAACCGCCCATATATGATAAGCTTTGTTCCTTCTGAACTTGGGTAATTGCCATGATTGCAATTTGGTTATGACATGTGGGCTGGGCAGGGCAGGGCAGCGCTAGATCTAGTAGATTTATTGGCAATGTTGGGGCCATCGGAAGTCACGAAGGGGTTTCTGGACATATAGTTCTTAGAATGTAAGCAATGTTGGGGCCATCGGAAGTCACGAAGGTTTCTGGACATATTGTTCTTAGAATGTTGCGGCGCGCACTGAGAATTTATTCTTGTTAGGACTTATGGTCAACATATCATAGTAGGGATGTCTTTTCTGTTAAACCTGTGTTTGTAAGATCATCTTTGTTAGCATCCATAAGGAGAATTTTCTGAATGCTGATCATACAGGCCAGATGTAAGAAACAATTCAGTGCTACAAATCTCAAACGCTAAACATTCCTGTTATCCTCCTCTTTGACAGAAAGTGAAATGAAAATTTGGTGATGATTCTAAGATAATTTGTGTTTGATACATTACAAAGAGTATTGTTGATATCTTATAAATGGACATCAATATTCTTTACTAATTTCACTTGTAACCAGACTAGTTTAGAGAATATACCCACATTGTGTTAACTAACTCCGCAGATTCAGTTGTACAATCATTGCCCTCTGTTGTATATAGCTGAATGCCAGAGCTGCACCCTTATTTCTGAACAAATAACATAACCTTTGCTATTGTAATCTTGTGGGATAATTGCTTGTTGTGGTAGCCCGAGTTTTATACCAGTTCAGTTTGAATGTAGATCTTGTGGGATAATTGCTTATTGTGGTAGCCCGGAGTTTTATACCAGTTCAGTTTGAATGTACTCCATATCCTTCTTTTCTCTTCTTACTGTTGTGCTTTTGCAGGCAAGGACAATGTCATGGTGGGTGAAGCCTGGTACATGCCAACGCCAACTTCTTGGTTGCATAGTTGTACAAACACATAGGAAAATGAGATGAGATTGACCCCGTTGCATAGAGAGAGAGAGAGTATGAAGAAAAATTAGACTTACGCAGTTACATGGTTTTGTTGTGAGTAACTACACAATTTCATAGCGACAGGTTGAAGAAAGATGAGGATTCCTTGAGAGACAGAAGAAGATGGTTATTTCAGGTTGTCTTAGAACTATTTTCTTCTTAACACCGCGATGGTGTACAATCTGTACCTACTGAGTTTCGTGTTTGTGACCAATTGGTAGTCTTATTATCCTTTGCATGTCGCTTGATTTTGTGTTTTTACCTTTTGTACTTGAACAAATAGATTTCTTCTTTTCATATTAGCCTATCTGCAAAGTTGTACAAAGTATGAGAATAAGACTAGAATTCGGGTTCATAGTCACGACTAGGCCTGGAAGCAGGCTCAGCGTGGCCACATAGCTTGGAGGCAGGCTCAACATGACCAAACTGGAGAGTCAGCCGTGTCTGGAGTAAGATTTTTCCAACCTGCAAGGGACCAAATTAAAGCTGCACGAAACACCAAATGACCAAACTGTCACGATTTAACACCTTGGCACAGTGTTGGTGGGGCCTCTTTGGGTTGTTGCTACAAGTAGTAAAAACAGAGGATCATGTCTCAGCGAAGAGTGTTTATTTCCAGCAATATCAGTTCCAGTTGTGCATGAACAATCTCAAGCTGCAGTTCTCTAAAATATCAATCACCATATCGACGTAGAACTCTGCGACTACATCTGGGACTTGTGCGTGTTCTTGGCGAGAGTAGCTCAGCATGGTTTTTTTTTTTGCCTGCCCTTCTGAGATGTCCCATCGAGGGAGAAACAAAAACAATCACAAAACTCCTCAAGAGTGAGGGTATAGTGGTTATCGCTGATGTTGAAGCTCATGATATAGTTACCGTGGTGGTGAGTAGTGAGGTTGTTTGAGAGGTACTCCCAGGTTTCCCTCCGGAGGGAGGCGAAGAGAGCCAAGCCAGCGTTCGTGGCCATGTCTCGAAGTCGCCCTTCAACCCTTCCCCCCAAGAGGAAAGTGTTGTCGGCCCACCTCGCTCAGAGCACCCTCCGTGCGGATACTCTCTCATAATAATCCTCGTTGTCGGCAGCCTTGAAGTTCACTTCCTCACGGCGACGCTTGGACGAACTGTCGTCGTCTGAACTCGACTTGCAGAACAACCGGTTCATCATTCCTACATTGAAATTTTTCACCACAAAGGTATAGGCATAAAGTTTCTATGATATCAACAAACGAGATTCCAAGCAAATTTTTTGAATCCTAACATGTAAAATCAACGGGAGTCAACAAATAATAAGAACTCAATTAGATAGGCAATGCTAGAGTTTTATCCATGGATTGCAAGAGAAACTTACCGATGTAAAGAATACCGCACTCAAACGAATGAAACCGGCAAAGAAGATTTGAGTATGAAAGAGAAAAACAATGGCTGGTTTGAACTCCCAGCCAGCCGCCGAACGGTGGTCGCTTAGTATAAAAGGAAAAAAAATTGCCTTTAGAACTGGGAACAATGATGTTTGGCTTGGACGGTATCCCAGGAACTCAACAAACTAGTAGTAACTTGTAACTGTCATGTTGTAAAGTCTGATCTTGTAAAAAAATTATATACAAGGCTGTAAAGTTCTTAACATTTTGAAGAATTGTAAAGCCCTTCCAACTTGTATATTGTGATATAGAATCATGAATAAGAAACAAGTTGTTATGTCATTATTTGTTGAGAATGAAAAACGTATCAAGCTGAGATATAAGAAGGTTGTGATGTTGATGCTTGAGCCAAAAAGAGCATTTGTGAGCATACAAATGTGACATTCTGCTTTGTAGGTGAAACAAAACAAAGTACTGGCAGAAATACCTTTTGTTCAGATTTCTTCTTCTCCTTTTGTGCAGCTTTCTTCTTCTCCTTTTGTTTGACTTTTTTCTTCTTTTCTCTTTCTTCACGAATAAGCTTATCAACCTTAGATTCTTTTCTCAGTGAAAGGGGACGTCCAGCACACCTAACAGCTATTGGACTAAGTGTAGTTTTACTTGTTGTCTACCCATTAGAAGGTGCACATTCCTATGTACCAAGCTGTCCATTATTATTTTCATACTTGAGTTAGTAGAAGGTTGAATTTTCAGAGAGCGAAGCTGATCAACCAAAGAATTGTAGGAATCCTCAGACATGGCGCCTAACTCTGCAACCGGAAAGAAAATGTTGCACAACTTGTCAAAACGTTTTTCAACAGGAGTGTTTTCCATGCCGCCATATGTGCACCGGATAAAGTTATGCTTTCTTTTCACATTTTTTCTCCATCGATCAAGGATGTACTATGAAGGAAACTTCTTGATTTTCTTGTGCGTGAGCACACATAACATATGCCTACATATAATACCTCTAAACTCAAAGTGGCGCCATGAACACTTAATTTTGAATTCTTCCGCATTGAAATATACATGGTACACATAATCTTTTCTCCATCCTTCATCTTTGTCAATTAGGACATCCTCAATATGAGAATGCTCTTCTTGAAACTCTTTGAACTTCGAATCTGTATAGAATGACTGAAATTTCTCCTCGATGTAGAATTGTGTGACACAAGGTATGGTTGAATGGAAATAATTAAAATCAGCAAGAACACTATGAAGGAAATCTCTTATTACGAAGAGCATTCTCATATTGGCCACAAAAATGCTTCAATGTTGCCTTAGCGTTGACATATACTCTCACTACGTTGTGTAGTGGACATGCCCGACCAAAAAACATCTTTCACAAAGGCTAGAACCCAAAGGTGTTGATCGTCTTAGAGCCCTTTAAGCCATTCATTATCAGCAATATTGTACCTCTCAAGCATACGCTTCCAAGAACCTTCAAAATCTGTAATTGTTAACGAATCATAAACTACTTTGCCAATTGTAGTCTTGTTGTACTCATATTCCTCATATCCACCTAACTTCTCAGGTAGCTTCTTCATTATATGCCACAAGCACCACCTATATCGAGAATCTGAAAAAATTATTTCAACAGCATTCTGGATTGCTTTTGCTTGATCGGTCATAATAGCTTTTGGTTGGCGATTTGACATACATGCCAACCATGCTTGAAATAACCAAACAAATATTGGAGTGTCTTCATTTGATAATAAAGCACATCCTAACAACACATATTGTCCATGATGATTCACTCCAACAAAAGAAGCAGAAGGCATATCATATTTGTTCACCAAGTATGTGGTGTCGAAAGTTATGACTTCATCAAAGGATTCATACACTGCTCTACTTCTTGCATCTGCCCAAAAGACATTCATAAGTCTGGATTCATCATCAACATCCAGGGCACTAAAAAAGTTTGGATATAAGAGAATTGAAGTTCTTGTTTACCCGTATTCCAGCCTGGTCATTCAACTTAAGCCTTCGCTTAACATGGAAGTCCAACCTTTTGTTGCATATGAATAACCGAGATTTATGTGGACTTAATGTATGATTATGATCCAAAATGACCATCGATATATGAAATAGTCCATCTGAACTACACCCAGTATTAACTTTAGCTTTACATCCTAACCCAGCTGTTGGATTTGGCTTCAACATATTTTTTGAGTTGGACTTAGTCTTACTATGACAAGAGCAACGAAGTGTAAGGTACTTAAGTTCTCTATTATCATATTTGTTTGAGCTTCTTTTTGTCACACCAAACCCTTTTGCTTTAGCGTACTTGTTGTAGTACTCTCGCACATCATTCTCTGTATTAAAGGTCATCCCCAATTCAGAATCTTCAAGTAACACATTTGCCCGAGCTTCACCATGGTCCTCTCCAAGTTCCACATTGCTTTCCTTATGTTGCTCGCTGCCATCGTCATCGCTTGAAATAGACATGTCACATGATTCTTGAGCACAACCAGCCCCATCACCCATTTCTGTAAATCATGATATGAAAAAATATATTTGAAAGGAAAGATACCTAAATATATGTGGTGCCGGACTGAGAACATTATGCCATGTTAGCTAAATCTATATGTAAGGACTAAGAAGTGAATTAATCAAAGAACATTTTAGTTAGACAATCTGAACACTCCTGCTACTGACGCTGCAGGTAATGGACTATCAGTCTACTACTCAATTATTCATGTTGTACATGTTGGAATTTGCTGAGTTTTGGGTTGTTGGCACATTAGACAAATTCTGCAATTCTCTTTGGCCCACTTGTATATGGCAGCATATGACTGTGCTAGTGGTGCTAAAGTTTAGTCTCAGAAGGGGAGTTTGACCACCTTATATAGTAGAGTGTTGCACCACTCACTAAGGTGTGACAAGAAGAGTAGCCCTCGCGCACTCCTCCTCCGACGCCGCCCGCCTCGCCTCGTCACAACGCAGGTTGCGGGAATCTCGTCGAGCCGAGCTTTATTTTGCTGGTTGGGAAAACTGATTATGAGTCATTAACGGACGCGTTAATTACAGCCGTTTCTAGTTTTTATGGACGTGGCTGTTACCGACTCGGACGTGCAATGAGCCCACGATCTTCCTAACCTGCACTATATAAGCGCCCGCGCTAAACCTAGTCGGTGAATCAATACACACACGCATACCTCCAGAACCTTGCGCTGTCGCTTTCGCCTTCCTCATCCCGGCTTGCGGCGTGCACCGCAGATCGGGACAGTAGGCCTATGGAACCCCGCCTCTCGTGAACCTGTACGGGTGAGGGGCGATCAGGTTTTTGGGGAGCGCTCAAGCGCGACTACTGGCAACCACGACGTCGTCCGACGATGAGTTCCCGAACGATGACTTCTTCCCAGACGTCAGCGACCTCTTCGGCAACCTCAACATGGGCGACAACTCTGCTAATGCTACCGCTGCGGCTACTGCCGCAACCGTATCGTATGTGATCTCAATCTCTCTCTTTCGGATTATGCTAGAGTTTCTAGTTCTAGAGTTTGGCATAGATGTGATAGGTTTGTCTTGTATAGATATAATCTGTTCATCTACTTTGTTGATCTGCATGATTTGGTTTTACTACTGTTTGTATGATCATGCTTTATCAGTTTATTATTCGAATTAAATCATATGGATTATTGCTTATATTTCCAACAATCCAAAAACCTGATTATAGGTAACTGAATTCCACTGGTATAGTCGCGGCTACTAGGCCGCCTCCTTTTGATGGCATGCACTATAAGAGATGGAGCAAGAGAGCAGTTCTCTGGTTTGAAAACCTAAACTGCTATAGCGCCACTCTTGGCAAGCCTAAAGGAGATCTTTATGCTGAGTAGGAAGCGACCTTTAAGAAAGCCGATACCATGTCTATGGCGGCTTTGTTCAGTGTTCTTGGGGACAACATTGTTGACCCGTATATGTCATTTGATAATAGCAAGGACGCGTAGGAAGCGCTCGAGGCCAAGTTTGGGGTGTCGGACGCTGACATTGAGTTGTATGTCATGAAGCAATTCTATGACTACAAGATGGTTGATGAGCGCTCCATCGTTGAGCAGGCTCATGAGATACAATCACTTGCCAAAGAACTTGAGTAGTTCAAGTGTTCCTTACCAGACAAATTTGTGGTTGGTGGCATTATTGCCAAGCTTCCTCCCTCGTGCAAGAACTTTGCTACTTCTCTGAAACATAAGAGACAAGAGTTTTCCGTTACGGATCTCATTGTGTCTCTTCATGTGGAAGAGAAGGCGAGAGCAAAGGACAAAAATGCTCGAGGATTTGAGGGAGGTTCTACTGCCAATTTGGTGCAGAAGAAAAACTTCCAATCCCACAAGTTCAAGAATAAGAACAAAACTGAAGGAAAGGGGAAGTTTGATGGCAAGAACAAGGCCACGCACTCAACCAACTTCAAGAAGAAAAATGAAAAGAGGAAAGGCTCTTGCCACGTCTGTGGTGATCCCGATCATTGGGCTCCTAGCTGCCCTAATCGCTTTAACAAGCATCAACATGGGAACAACGGCAAGTCCCCTGATGTTGTTATTAGCGATACTGAGATGAAGGATGTTGGGTACGGTATTTTATCTACTATCCTTTCAGTATGTCATTCTCCTTATTGGTGGATATACACGGGTGCTAATACACATGTATGTTCTAATATTTTCATGTTTTCCTCTTATCAGGTCTCAAGGACTTCTTCCGTGCTGATGGGAAATGGTTCACGTGCTTCTGTTCATGGTGTTGGTACGGTAAATCTGAAGTTTACTTCGGGGAAGACCGTACAGCTGAAGAATGTGCATCACGTTCCCTCCATCAATAAGAATCTCGTCAGCGGATCGCTTTTATGTCGAGATGGCTTTAAGTTGGTTTTTGAGTCCAATAAAGTTGTAATTTCTAAGTATGTACAATTTGTTGGAAAGGGTTATGAGTGCGGAGGTCTATTCCGCTTGTCTTTGTTAGACTCATGTACTAAAGTTATTAATCATGTTTGCAATGATAATGAATCCAATGTTTGGCATTCACGACTCTGTCATATTAACTTTGGTTGCATGACGCGGCTAGCCAATATGAGTTTAATTCCGAAATTTACCACTGTCAAAGGTTCTAAGTGCCAAGTTTGTGTGCAAGCAAAGCAACCCCGCAAGTCTCATACGGCTACGGAACCGAGAAACTTGGCACCGCTAGAACTTATACATTCAGATCTTTGTGAGATGAATGGTGTGTTGACAAAAGGTGGAAAAAGATACTTTATGACGTTGATTGATGACTCCACTAGATACCGCTATGTTTATCTTCTGAAATCTAAAGATGAAGCTTTGAACTACTTCAAAATATATAAAGCTGAGGCAGAAAACCAACTTGATCTTAAAATCAAGCGGCTAAGGTCGGATCGTGGTGGAGAGTATTTTTCAAACGAATTTGATTTATTCTGTATGGAACATGGTATTATACATGAGAGGACGCCTCCCTACTCACCTCAATCAAATGGGGTGGCTGAAAGGAAGAACCGCACTCTAACTGATTTGGTTAACGCTATGTTAGATACATAGGGTATTTCCAAGGAATGGTGGGGGGAGGCGCTAATGACTACGTGTCATGTCCTAAACCGTGTTCCTGTAAAGGATAAAACCATGACTCCATTTGAGGAATGGGAAAAGAATAGGCTTAAACTCTCTTACTTACGAACTTGGGGTTGTTTAGCGAAAGTCAATATTCCAATACCCAAGAAGCGAAAGCTTGGACCAAAAACCGTTGATTGTGTTTTTTTAGGATATGCTTTTCATAGCATTGGCTATAGATTTTTGATAGTAAAATCTGAAGTATCCGACATGCATGTTAGTACAATTATGGAGTCGAATGATGCGACTTTCTTTGACGACATCTTTCCAATGAAAGACATGTCTAGCTCATCAAATCAGGAGATGACAAGTTCATCTAGTCAAGAATTTTCTATAATTCCTGAACCCACTATGCCGATAGAACACTCTGATGATCCTGTGAAGGATAATAATGAAGTTCCCAAAAGGAGCAAGAGACAAAGGACTGTAAAGTCATTTGGTGATGATTTTATTGTGTACCTTATGGATGATACTCCCACTTCTATTTCAGAAGCCTATGCATCTCAAGATGCTGACTACTGGAAGAAAGCTGTCCAAAGCGAGATGGACTCCATCTTAGCTAATGGTACTTGGGAAATCACCGATCATCCTTATGGGTGTAAACCTGTAGGATGTAAATGGGTATTCAAGAAAAAGCTTAGACCTGATGGTACTATTGAAAAGTACAAGGCACGTCTTGTGGCTAAGGATTATACCCAAAAGGAAGGTGAAGACTTCTTCGATACCTACTCACCTGTAGCCAGATTGACCACTATTCGAGTACTACTTTCCTTGGCTGCCTCACATGGTCTTCTCGTTCATCAAATGGACGTTAAGACAACTTTTCTAAATGGAGAGCTAGATGAGGAAACTTATATGGAGCAGCCTGACGGATTTGTAGTAGATGGTCAAGAAGGAAAGGTGTGTAAGTTAGTGAAGTCTTTATATGGTCTTAAGCAAGCTCCTAAGCAGTGGCACGAGAAATTTGAAATAACTTTAACTGTTGAAGGCTTTGTTGTAAATGAAGCTGACAAATGTGTGTACTATCGCCATGGTGGGGGCGAGGGAGTTATTATGTGTCTCTACATTGATGATATATTGATATTTGGGACCAACCTCGCTGCTATCAAGGAGGTCAAAGAGTTCTTATCTCGCTGCTTTGAGATGAAGGACTTGGGAGTGGCTGATGTAATTTTAAACATCAAGCTACTAAAGGATGACAATGGTGGGATTACATTGCTTCAGTCTCACTATGTGGAAAATATATTGAGTCGCTTCGGGTATAGCGACTGCAATTCATCTCCGACGTCTTATGATCCGAGTGTGTTACTTTGAAAGAATCGAAGGACTGCTAAAGATCAATTGAGATATTCTCAAATTATTGGCTCGCTCATGTATTTAGCCAACGCTACTAGACCTGACATCTCCTTTGCTGTAAGCAAACTGAGTCGATATGTGTCAAATCCTGGAGATGATCATTGGCATGTTGTTGAAAGATTTTTGCGCTATTTGAAAGGCACTGCGAGTTATGGTATTCACTATACTAGGTATCCACGGGTACTTGAGGGTTATAGTGATTCAAACTGGATATCTGATGCTGATGAGATTAAGGCCATAAGTGGTTATTTGTTTACACTTGGTGGTGGCGCTGTTTCCTGGAAGTCTTGCAAGCAGATCATCTTAACGAGGTCAACAATGGAAGCAGAACTCACAGCATTAGACATGACCACTATTGAAGTAGAGTGGCTTCGTGAGCTCTTGATGGACTTACCTGTGGTTGAAAACCAATACCCGCCATCCCGATGAACTGTGATAATCAAGCTGTGATCGTCAAAGTAAACAGTTCTAAGGATAATATGAAGTCATCAAGGCATGTGAAGAGGAGATTGAAATCTGTCAGGAAACTAAGAAGCTCCGGAGTTATTGCGTTGGATTATATCCAAACATCTAAAAACCTGGCAGATCCCTTCACAAAGGGTTTATCATGAAATGTGATAGATAATGCATCGAGGGAGATGAGTTTGAGACCCACGCTATGAGTTGATCCCAGTGGCAACCCACTCTATGTGATCGGAGATCCCGTGAATTAGAGCTGGGAGACAAGCTGTTGGTCAGCTGAGAGGAGAGTATCCCCATATTATATTTACATCTCCATAAAGATGCAATACTCTCTTAATCTGCATAGTAGGTTGATATTTATCTTAATGTGTTCCCAGTGGCTTTTTATAAGCAGAGATGTTGTCCTGCAAAACATCTCTTGAGGAACACACATATATGAGTCTGACTGTCAAACGTTGCAGTCCGTGAGAGTTGGGTGCTCTCTAATAAACTCATAAAAGGCTCTGGAGTATGACGCATAAGCTCCAAACCGCGGGGAAGCCGACGGCAGCCCTATACCGGTCTAGATTTTGTGTAAAACTAGCGCACAGAAAACTTGTAGTTGAAAGCATAGTCCACTGTTCAAGTTGCTAGCTAGCGTAGCATGAAGTTTAACATGGAAGCTCAACTTAACAGTCTCCACTATACACCAGTATATAAAACAATGTTCTAGAACAAAAGTGATGTGATGTGCCAATGAGACTTTGTGAGGAATTGTTGGAATTTGGTGAGTTTTTGGGCTGTTGGTCCATTAGACAAATTCTGAAATTCTCTTTGGCCCACTTGTATATGGCAGCATATGGCTGTGCTAGTGGTGCTAAAGTTTAGTCCCACATTGCTAGTTGAAGGGGAGTTGGACCATCTTATATAGTAGAGTGTTGCACCACTCGCTAAGGTGTGACAAGAAGAGTAGCCCTCGCGCACTCCTCCTCAGACGCCGCTTGCCTTGCCTCATCAAGACGCGCGCGCGTCGCGGATTGCGGGAATCTCGCCGAGCCGAGCTTTATTTTGCTGGTTGGGAAAATTGATTATGAGTCATTAACGGACGCGTTAATCACAACCGTTTCTAGTTTTTATGGACGTGGCTGTTACCGACTCGGACGTGGGCTGAGTCCACGATCTTCCTAACCTGCACTATATAAGCGTCTGCGCTAAACATAATCGGTGAATCAATACACACACGCGCCTATCTTCAGAACCTTGCGCCGCCGCTTTCTTCTTCCTCATCTCGGCTTGCGGCGTGCACCGCAGATCGGGACAGTAGGCCTCCGAAACTCCGCCTCTCGTGAACCTGTACGGGTGAGGGGCGATCAGGTTTTTGGGGAACGCTCAAGCGCGACTACTGGTAACCACGACGTCGTCCGACGACGAGTTCCTGAACGACGACTTCTTCCCGGACGTCAGCGACCTCTTCGGCAACCTCAACATGGGCGACAGCTCTGCTGCTGCTACTGCCGCGGCTACTACCGCAACCGCATCGTATGTGATCTCAATCTCTTTCTTTCGGATTATGCTAGAGTTTCTAGTTCTAGCGTTTGGCGTAGATGTGATAGGTTTGTCTTGTATAGATGTAATCTGTTCATCTACTTTGTTGATCTGCATGATTTAATTTTACTACTGTTTGTATGATTATGTTTTATCAGTTTATTATTCGAATTAAATCATATGGATTATTGCTTATATTTTCAACAGTACATATTTGCAGATGGTATATCGTGCATCGAAATCGAAGAGAACATAGGGGATTATGGCTGATTAGCTAGTGATGAAATAATCGCAGTGCATACAAACAAACAATTTGTGCCAGGATGAAGGGATATGCTACCGCTTTCTGAATTTCATGATTTAATCTTTTGCTTCCGTTATTTTGCACCCTCAGCTCAGCTAGGATCATTGCCTTTGCGGAGTACAGTTAACCTTAGTCTGTAGCAAACGTCAATAAGGGTTAATTGGCTTGATCTGAATGAGGACGAACCTGTGTCAACTCAAGTAGCTCGGCCTGCCGAGAGCCCGGTTGCTTGCGTACGGTCTGTCGACGGCGAGGCCTAGGTGCGTGTTGAGGAAGATGTCGAGCTGCCGGCGCCGGCGCGCAGCCGGCCTGACCATTCACGATGGCGCGCAGCCTGGCCGTTCACGACGGCGTGATGGAGGCAGCTCGGCCTGGTGCTCAGATCGATCTGAACAAACCTACGCGCGGTTCCAGTTTTTGGTCCGTAATTAGCGGGACATGCTGTTTTTTTTTCTTTGTCGAGCCAATATGCCCACGTCGGATATCCGTCCCAGTCATTCCGTAAAACGTCCGTAACAATCCGTATACTATTGGTGGTCCGTAACGTCTAGTCATTTTCGTTATTGGTGGTCGCTCGACACGGTACAGCGGCACCCGTCCGTACTTCGGCGCTTTAGGGCCGACGCATACGGGGCATTTCAAACGGTCCGTTTGTGTTTGTTGGATCGAGCCCGGTCAATTTAAGTAGAGGGTCCGGCCTGTCCGGCCAGCCGCGTTCAACGGCGTGATTTATTTGCCATGCTGGGCGAGGCATTTTTTTAATTCAAATCCAAGCAAATCGTGCAAAAAAACTGGCAAAGTTTATACTTAATTTATAGTCAAAATATAAAAAACATAATCTAAACTACTAGCCCTAGCTACTGGTCTTCACGCGTCGGCGCCGTCTCGTCCATCTACGGGTCGAGGTCGATGTACTCCGGCGGCATCCAGAGGTTGGGCGGTGGCAGGGCCGGAGCGGAAGCGGGCGCAGGTGGATTGATCACCTGCCCAGACCACGGCGCCCAACAGTGTGAGAGGTGCGCCAACTTCATACCCACCTCCGGCACGATCGGAGGCGCCCAACCCGGCAGCGGCAGCGGTGGAGGCAGCTGGGTGTTCGTCTCAGCCACCATGCGGGTGAGCGCGAGGTTCTCCTCGTAGCCGCGCCACTGGGCCTCCTCATCCTGCGCGCTGGCCGCAATGGCCTTATCGGTGAAGGTATCCTCGTCGTAGGCCCACGCTAGTACCTCGCGGTACTCCAGGGACGGGTTGGCGGCGACGTCATCCACCGCCTCCTGTTTGACGATGATGTCGTCGTCGTCGCCCTCGTCGTTGCCGTTCTCGCTACCGAGCTCGGCGTTGGAGTGGTTGACGGCGCCCTCCTCGCCCGAGTCGATGTCGGGGATGGGGTAGACCTTCCCCGGCTGCAGGTCATGGATGATGGTGGTGGCACGGCGCACCTTGTGCTCCCAGTCGAGCCACTCCTTCCAGTAGGCCACGCTTTGGTAGGCAGGATCCCACCGTTGGACCGGCGGGAGGCCTCTGATCCGGCGGCGGATCTCCTCCTCCAGCCCTTTGCCCTTCTTGGGCACGGGTGGCACCGGGACACGGTTCCGGTTGAGGTGCCAGCTGGTGGGGAGGGACACGTCGTTGTGTTGGATGCCTCGTCCCTCCCTCCAGCGGCGCTCATACTTCGCGATGCGGAAGTACCGGCGATCACGGCGCTCTCCCTCCGGCTGCGGTGGCAGGCGAGCCTCCACGCGGCGGCCCTAAAAATCCTCCGGCCGCGGCGGAGGCGAAAGGGACGTGCCATGGAGGAAGGTCGGCATCCGGCCGGAGCGCTGGCTGCTAGAGCCAGACGCCTCGCGGTCGTTCTTTTCCCTCCCCTTCTTTAGCCACGACGACATCTTCATCATTTGCGGTAGTGGTGGTGTTGGCTGGGTTTGCGATGGCGAGAGGTGAGGAGTGCGGCATCGACGGGCGCAAGGTTAAATAGCCCCTTCGCCCGCGAACAGGTGCAGTTTCCCGCTCCTTTGCCATCAATGCCGGTACGAGAATGCAGGCGGCGCCCAGTGGGTTAGCGTGCCGTCGAGTCGCCATTGATGACGCGTGCTGCCGCCGGTCAGCCTTCCGCGAGCGCCTCTGAACCGCTGCCGCGTTTGCGTCTAAATCGTTGTCTTGGTTGCGTCTAAATCGGTGTCGCAGACCACGTCTGAAATCAATGCCGCGTGTGCTAGCGGGTAGGCCAGTGGCACATGCAGGCGCACAACGTCCGCGCTGTCCACGCGTGTCCGGGCCAACGCAACCGACCCCCAGATTAGATGCATGAATGAGTCAAGCCGAACACGTTTCACCAGACTCCCTGTTGAAGCGCCGCGCATGCTTCGTGCGTCTATGCTAACAGATTCGGACACGCGCAGACCGTTTGAATCGTAAAGATATTGTTATGCTCAGAGATTGGAGTTAAGTTTCGCGTACGTGTAGATGGTACGGCAGTTTGCGCAATACGATGGCATAACAAATACTTCTTAAAGTTTTCTAATTCTTTCGACCCATATTATTTAAGTTAGATTTGTGAAAATTTAAATAAAACTATACAAGAAATAGTACTCCCTCCGGCCCATGACTTGGATTTCTTAAAATTTGGATGAATATATATACTAAATAGTGACTAAATTCGTTTAAATCTAGACAAATTTAAATCACTTAATATAGGCCGAAGGAGTATCTAAATTCATAGATCTAGAAACATTTGAATCAATTAATATTAATCGAAGAGACTATTCGTTTCTTCGAAAAAAAAAGGAATATTCGTTTCGGTAGGATCACACGGTACAGCGGCGGCCCGTCGTACTTCGTGACCGTTATGAAAACAGTACTAGCTTTTCCGATAAAATGCCCTTTCCACCATTTTGTAGTACGGTCGCACCATACAGCTGCAACTTGTTTAAATCCCCTCGAAACTAATTTTAATTTATTTCTGCCTTTTTTTAAAACTTTTCAAGCCTTTTATTTGGAGCCTTGTTTATCTCGAATTTCATAACTAGAAAACTTTATTAGAAACAAAATTAAATAATACTAAAAACCAATGGTTTTAATCTTATTGAGCTTTTTTAAAATCCATGGCGAGTATTTTTAAATTTCGAAAAACCTTTGGCCGCCCATTGTCTTGGGCACTTACCACATCGATTATGTTAGCACGTGGTATGTATTTTCCACCGTGACTTCCTCGTCATATATGCTGGGAAATATTTTTCCTTTGGCACAATTAGACTCCTGCAGTACTGACGTCTTCATCATATATATTGAGAACTATTTTTTCTTTGGCATGATCAACATACACTTTTCCTAGCATTCGCTCTGTTTTATAAAGAAATTCACAACGGCCAAACTGATATAAGAGCATCTCCACTCGTTGGACGAACTCATACCGAAATCTGGACTTTTTTGGCCGGACGGAGCTTGATTTCGGTCTGGGTATGCACAGTTTCCCACTCACGTACCCAGTCAAGTTTCCACGTTTGCTAACTTTGGACGAATATAAGCGGTTTTGGACGAATATGGACGAACTTTGGGCGAATATGGTCGATACAGACGAACTTTGGGCGAATATGGGGGATATGGACGAACTATGGGCGAACTTTGGGTAAATATGAGCGATACTAACAAACTTTGAGCAAATATGCCCGAATTTTGGGCGAACTTTGGGCGAATCTGGTCTATATGGGCAAAATTTGGGCGAATATGGTCGATACGGACCAACTTTGGTCGAATATGCCCAAATTTTAGCGAACTTTGGGCGAATCTGGTCTATATGGATAACTTTGGACGAAATATGGACGATACGGACGAACTTTGGGCGAACTTTGGGCGAATATTGTCTACATGGACGAACTTTGGACGAATATGGTCTATATGGGCGAATATAGGCGAATATGGGCGAACTTTGGGCGAATATGGACGAACTTGAGGCGAACTTTGGATGAATAAGGGCGAATATATGCTGACTAGGCGGGTCCACTCGCCAAATTCGCTGAGTTCGACCTACCCAGGCCAACTTTGGATGAATAAGGGCGAATATATGCTGACTAGGCGGGTCCACTCGCCAAATTCGCTGAGTTCGACCTACCCAGCCTGGGTAGGTCGAACTCAGCGAATTTGGCGAGTGGACCCGCCTAGTCAGCATATATTCGCCCTTATTCATCCAAAGTTCGCCTCAAGTTCGCCCATATTCGCCCAAAGTTCGCCCATATTCGCCTATATTCGCCCATATAGACCATATTCGTCCAAAGTTCGTCCATGTAGACAATATTCGTCGGACCAAAACACGCCGAAATCCGGACGAAAACAGGTCCTTGGGTACGCGACTGGGCCAATTTTCGGTGTCCGCCAGGTCGGACCAAAACACGCCGAAATCCGGACGAAAAGAGGTCCTTGGGTACGCGACTGGGCCAATTTTCGGTGTCCGAACCGAAATTTAGCGTCCGGATCGGCCTCCTGGGTAGGCGAGTGGATATGCTCTAAGGTGGTGGTAAGGAGAACATGTTACAAAGCATTTCAAAGGTAAAGAAAAGAAAATACGAAAAAACAAAAACTTGCCATCGAAGACATTGAAACGATACCGAGTAGTATCAGGGCTCCACTACAACACTCTCAAGAGGGTAACGACGCACAACATTGTCGCCGTCGAGACAGCGAGGCCAAGGGTTTTCACCCGGAGACGTAGCGTGGGGAGGATGTAACACCCTCAGAATCGACCCTATGCAAGTTTCAGCGCTTCCCGCCAAACCCGCATAGAAACGATTCAAAGGTGCCCACCAGGCACTTTCGTGCGGGTGGAAAACGAAGTAATAACATTACACAACAGTCCTCGATGGGACCCACAGAACAGATATATATATACAACACGACTCCATGAGTCAAGAATACAGATATACAGAACAAAGATTCAAATCACCTTGAAAACGATAGAGCGTCCAGCTACGGACAAGATGCAAATGGGGCTAAGAGCCCTGAAGAATAACCAATGTCGTCCATAACCCTGCCCAGGCCAAGCCGGAAGGGTAACCCTGCTAACGACGTCGATCTCAAAACCTGCTTAAACAAAAAGGGGTGCCGACAAAGGGCAAAGGAAAAAGAGGAGCATCAGTACTGAGGCCAGTACACGGCGAGGCTAGAATTCGGCGGTCCTCGTCTACATAGGTATGGTGGACTGAAGCGGCAGCGGCAGCATGCACTAAACAACCTATAGAGACTCGATACAACTGGCGGCTATCCGAGAGGGATAAGAAAGACCTATTCGGTACCAACCTGATTCAACCATCAGACAAACCCATCCTGGTGTTTCCCCCTCGAGACCAAACGAGGAAGTCAACCGAGGAACTCACACCGTTGGCAGTGTTACTTATTCGGTTATCGTTGCAGCAATTACTAGTCAGGTATAGATAGTCATTCTGATAAAATAAGCAGTGGGCAGTTTTAGTTAACCATTCCGTTGTAGTTGCGTCACTTACTAGTCAGATACAATTAGCATGAGATATCCCAAAACCCAGCAGTTGTTGGTACTTTTATTTAGCCATTCCGTTGTAGTTGCAATACTTACTAGTCAGATACAATGGTCGCAAGCGACAACCCAAACAAGCAATTGTAGGCAGTTTTATTTAGCCATTCCATTATAGTGAAGCTGATTACTAGTCATTATAAAGTCAAATTTATAGCACTACTTTAGTTATAGTTGGCTATGATCGAGATACTGTGCTCCAAGTCGTCCATAACCGCGGACACGGCTTTCAGAAAGTTTTACCCTGCAGGGGTGCACAAATAGCAACACACACTCGATCAACCTCGGAAAAACCAAATCAAAACCCAACGAGACCTTCACGACAAAGCAATCACCAGATTTAGAAATATTTCAGGGGGCCACCCCATTAAGCTACCCGCAACGAAGTTAGCTGACTCCGAGACGGACTCAAGGTTTGCGTCAATGGCTGTAAACGACTGGGAACCCAAAAATGTGACTGGGCTTGTCGATACCGCGAAAACACTCCGCTTACCTAAACAGTACAGTGTGCTCCTCGCACAATCGTAAATAAAGCGGTAAAGCATGGCATAAGTACAGGATAGTAAATAAAACCTCAAACTAGTTTGTGGCCCCAAGAAATAAGAATGAATCAAGCTCTGGCTCAGGGGGGTCCCATAATCCTCCCGGATGTGGATAGCACGAATATTCAAGGAACAGGTATCAAGTACTCGGGGTCCTACGGGACACAAGTGGACTGTTAACAACCAAATAAAATCTATTTCCCACATGTGCCTTTGCTTACTTACTTCAATTTTAGTTGTTAAACAGTAATTAAAGTGAACGATAATTAAAGCCATGATCAACTCCAACATTTAACATACGACAATACCCCAACAACTGTGGTACTTGGGGACACGCAACAGCACTTGAGCAAACGACTACGACGCGCAGGTCCAACTATCTACCAATCAACAGGTAATAGGATGTGTCCAAGGCAATATAAGGCTGCAAGGGATATCACGGGTACGAAAACTAGAGCATCGCAACACAGATAGCAATAGATCAACAGGAGGGAATAAATACTATAAAAGTAAGATAGGTAGAAAGGGGGAGGTGCTCGCCTGAAAACATTGCCGAAGGTTCAACCGAAGATCGGGTCGACACTCGCATCAACTCAACGGCCTTATCCGCGAAGAACCAAAACACTAAAATAAACACCGGATGCACTATTTAATACAACGGCAGAAGATCGGGCATGATGCATGTATGATGTATGACATGGCACAGGTGCGATGCAATTAGGCAAGATTAAGCGGAACCGGGGGTCCCGACAATTAATTAAACGGTTCAAGTTATTTAGATACCCCGCATTTTAAATGTTGTCTTAACATGGCAAAATATATCACCGGTTCGATGCACAAATTTAAATGAGACCAATATACGACTAGATTTGCCCGCATATGGGCCCCATATTTAATTATATGGTGAATTGGCATAAGGCCCCCAAACCACATGACAATATGCATGCATGAACAATTTAATATGCAACAAGATATATCATTTATAAAATAGGGTCTCGGATAAAGGGTCACACATTAGGGTTCGACGATCTTGGGGTTCCGGGGTTCGGGGTCCGGTCTCAGGGTTCAGGGTTCGACGGGATCGGTCTTCGATGGTCGGATACAACGAAGGGCTTGGCATTAGGCGGTGGATCTTGTCGGTTCTGCACCGAAGGCCTTGTTGTTCCGCGGCGTAGATCTTGGGAGGTTTCGGGGTTCCACGGGTCGGCTTGACAATCGGACTCCGGGAACGGGTCTTGGTTTCGGGGAAGAAGATCTTGAGGGTCCATGTCGAAGATCTCGGGTTCCGATGTCGGTGGCCTTCGAGTGGCTCCATGTACAACCTTCGATATCCTCGGCATCAAGCCAGTCTTGTTAGCGAGATCTTAACACATCTTGTTACCGAAACTTTCACGGATCAACAGATAAACAAACGTTCATGAGCCCCCATGAACACACAAGCACATGACAGACACGCGTGTAGAGAGGCACAAGGTCGACATCGGGACCTTGATGGTTGGCGACGGGCGGTACAGGTGGCGGGGAGGAGGTGCTCGGTCTTGGACGGTTGCAGGGCGGCGCCGGCGGCGAGGCACGCGAGAGGCAGCGCTGGCGCGCTCCTGGGAACGCGCACAGGGGAGGTCGGCGGTGGCGGCCAGCGCTCGCGAGAAGAGGAGGCGGCGGCGGGGTCTGCAGCAGAGCTCGACGAGGTGGGGGAGGGCATCGCGGGCCGGCGCAGGGTGCCCTGGCTGCAGAAGGCGGAGGGCGCGGTCGCGGCCGGAGGAGCACGCGAGAGGGTCGGAGGCGACCGGCGTGAGGTCGACGGGGCGGCGCCTGGCGCGTTGGCGGCGAGGCAGAGGGGGCGGAGCGAGGCGGCCCGCTGGTGGGGAGCCCGCGGCGGCGACGGGGAGGTGGCGACGGCGCCTGCGGGCCACGGCGGTCGCGGGAGGAGGGCATCGGGCGGAGGGCGGCTCGGGTCGGAGGGAGCGAGGCGGCGGGGCTCCTGTGGTGGCGACGGGGACCCGGCGCACGGGCGGAGGAGGGGGCCAGCTGCTGCGGTGCTTGCCGTCTGAGGCGACGACGAAGAGGCGGCGGCCAGAGAGGGGCGAGGCCGACGCGGTGGCGGCGCACGGGATGGCCAGGCGCGGTGGCGGGGCCGGGAGAAGGGCGGTGAGCTCGAGCGGCGGGCGGGGAGGCCGGAGAGGGACGCGGGCGGCGATCGGCGCGCCACGCGGCAGAGGAGGCCGGTGGGCGGAGGATGCGGGCGGCGCGCTCGCCGGAGAGGCAGAGGGGAGGGAGCGCGCTTGCGAGGCAGAGGAGGAAGAAGCGGGGGGAAGGGGTGGCTCGTGTGAGGGAGAGAGGGATGGGCAGCGCGTCGGTGGGGGTGGGCCCGCGGTCGTGGTGGGGCCAGGGGGAACCGGCAGGTGGCGTTAGGGTGTGGCAGGGGTGGGTGGTTGACCAGGCGTGGGTGGGGCCCAGGGGCAGGGAGAAGGAGGTGGGGAGTGTGGTGGGGCCGGGGTGTAAGGGAGAGGGGAAAAGAAGGGGATTGGTGAGGTGGCGGTGGGTGTGATGAGGTGGAGGAACGGTGAGGTGGCGGGCACTGGTTGGTGGGTAGACTAGGATTGGGTGGGAATAGATTTAGGTGGACCGTTTTATTCTGGGGGTGGCCGACTGGGTCGGATCGGCCCGGTTGGCTGCCCCCTTAAAAATAATTAAATATTTTATTTATTAAAAACAGGGCTTTTGCAAACCATTAGCTGACAAAACAAAATAATCCGGAGACCCGGGTTTTAATTTGAAAACAAGACAGGGCGTTTAGAAAACAAAATAGGTTTTTTCGTAAATAGTTTTATGCAAGCAAATGCAAGATGATGACGATGCTCAAATGCAATGTGGCATGATGACATGAGCATGCGGTCATGATGATGCAATGCACAAAAACAACGCGATTTTCTAGTAGTGGTTTTGCGGGATGCCACAGAGGATAACCACAACGACGTCCCAAGAGGGTTACAACACCCGCATGCATCATTGTCGTTGGCGCGGATCTTTCGCCTGCAAAAATCCTCTGACCGCTTCCGAGAACTCAGTTGGTCGTTGTTGTCGAGGTAGGCCTACGAACTGCAATCTAGAAGCTGCCAGAGCCAAAGCACCACCAACTCCAGGATCCCCCCACCGTCTGCTCCATGCCACCCACATGACCGGAGAGAGAGAGACCACCACAACGTCACTCACAATAGAGCCATCTACTCAGTCCACCTTTCGAGGTTGTTGCCCCATCATCAACGCACTTGATCCCATGGCCCGACCAAGATCACACCGCAAAGCCGGCGGATTGGACAAGGCAGAACAACACCATAGCCAGCAGCCAGCAGGATGCATGACAGCCCAGGAGAGGGGATCCACACTCCACCACCCAAGGTGTTCTCCGTACGGACGCAGTAGCAAGGCCGAGTAAGTCAGGATCAGGCTCGGCTGCTTGCCATGCCATGCTCAAATTCTATAAAACCCACACCCACACAGATGTGCCTAGGACACCGCCACCATCCACCTGCACCTTCGCGTCGGACCTCCCCTCGCCACCACCGACCAAACCATCCATGCTGAGTCGCCTCCAGCCATGAGCAGTGTCGTCGCTGCCTCACTTCTCCTGGGCCGATCCTCAGCCAAAACCGCTAACCAACGCAAAGGAGCACCTCGGCCACAACGCTCGGGGATAGTCCATGCTGTTGCCAACGGTGCTCCGTTGCATGTCAAGCCCGCCATTCGTGGTAACCAATGATTTGCATATGCAAGACAGTATCCTCCCGGAAGAAGAACTCGAGGAGCAGTGCATGACATGGATATACCCTACGGGTGCATAACATTGGTATACCCGGTCCAGCCCAAGGAAGGCCCACACGAGGACACGCAGCCCATGAAGATTTCGGGTGGCCCAAGCCCGTGAAGGATTCAAATCCTTGGAGGACAAGTCTAGATTAGATAGAATTTTAAAGGGTGTCAACCCTAATTTGTAACCGACTCGACCTATCATGAGACCTGGCATATCTATATAAAGGCTAGGAGGGTACGGCGAGAATGCTCTCTCAACTCACCGCATACACACCTCCACGCCAGATTGCATCTACGCACACATGTAATCTTCGGTTCTGCTGTAATCAAGAACAGACAAGCAGGAGTAGGGTTTTCCCTCCGAGGCCTGAACCTGGGTAAATCCCATGTCCCTATGTTGCTTGTCTGTTAATCGTTCCGCGACTTCCAGCATCCCCATCTTCTCCAAACCCAAGTCCATAACAATGGGCATTGACAAGATCAAACCTCGTCAGTGCGGGATCCAAGCTCCTCTAGCCATGGGTCACTAGATCTGGGACAGTTGGGCCCAAATCATCTACTAGCGGTGATGCATCCAGGAGAAGGCTTTTCCACACCCACTTTTAAGGAACACCAGCGCTAGCCCCACCAAGGCTCGCCAGGCCAAGGTCGGGGCTCACCCGACCTATAACGGGGCCCAACTGTCCCCATCCTGGGTCGGGTCGATGAACTTTAGCTCCGCCACCATGTATACTCGCATCCGCCACTCATGATCGTCTCTGCCAGAGGCTATCGCCGCCATACCTTCCTTTCCTCTAAATGCATGATGATAAGCTTAATCCTGGTTTAGTGATTCATGAATCACTTTAAACCTTTTCTTCCAGTAAGAATGTGGGTCACATTTGTCAAGTACCTATGAAAAAGAAATAGGAGATGGGATCATCTCTATTCTTCTTTTCAACACTTGTTGTCTATACCATTGTTTCACCTAGTTTTACAAGTAAGAGCATTTCTGGTTGTACGTACCAACACAACATAAGTGGATCAAGGTCTAGGGCGCCAACCTGCACGTAGAACCGCAGAGGTTGCTCTAGACCGCCGGCGTGCGTGACCAAGCTTTGCAAGCCACCCCATATGTTTCTTCGGCACCTCCAACTATCTTACCTTCTCAAAGAGGCCTAGTATCACATCCCTCCGCTGGAAACTAGGGATGAAATCACAGGCCTTAGCAAAGGAGCGTGGCCCTGGCCACGGACTCCCGTTTCTACTAGACAAGACAACAAAATTCAATGTCAATGCACTACATAAACGCATGACATGGTGGTGATCACCTTGGTACAATTGAGAACCATGTAAATAGAGGTGGCAACCATGTAAATGGAAGTGCACAGGTGCATGAGCATTGCCAGCCATGTCAATGTCACCACATTGATCACCGCCATGGCATGCAACTCCACATTGTCATTGGCATGGTTGCTAATGGCAGTTGGCACATTGAATCTAACACTGCAATGAACGAATCTAACACTTCCCTCAAATAATCTAACACTACAACAATCAAATCCATGAACTAAGCACGAATTCAGAGAATCTAGAAAAATCCTAACCAAGAGGGAGAATCGAAACTTACCACAGGAATTAACGACAATGTGTGATATGTCGGAAACGTATCTATAATTTTTTATGTTCCATGCTTGTTTAGTATCTACTTTGCTTTGCTTTGTCTACACTTTGAGGTGTTTTTATATGTTTTCTGGTACTACTATTACCAAGATGCCACGGTGTCAGTTGCCTGTTTTCTTCTGTTTTTGGTTCCAGAAATGCAAAAAAATCAATATTCTCGGAATTGGACGGGACAAAAGCCAAAGTCAATATTTGACCGTGGGGAATACGAAGCTAAAGTACGAGACAGAGGGGAGCCACCAAGGGCCACACCCCCTGGACACGCAGCTGGGCCTAGCCCACGCCTGGGAGGGTGCATCCATGTTGGTTGCCCCTGCCTCGCCTCTTCGCCTATAAAGACCCCTCGATACAGAAACCATAAGCACCCGATCAATATTCCATGAAACATTCCGTAGCCACCGCCACCATCGTCCCTAGATCGGGGGATCTGAAGCTCTTCTCGACACCCTGCCGGAGGGGAGATCATCCCGGAGGCCTTCTTCTTCATCATGTCAGCCTCTGTATGAAGTGTGAGTAGTTCCACCTTAGACTACGAGTCCATGTAGTAGCTATATGGTTGTATATCCTCCTTTGTGCTACCATGTTTAGATCTTGTGAGCTCCGTTCTTGATCAAGATCATCTATTTGTAATCATGCATGTTGTGTTTGCGGGGATCCAATGGATATTGAGATTACTATGCCAGATTGATTAATAGTTTTGTCTCATTGATTCTATCATGTTTGTGTTGTTTGAGATCTTGCATGCTCTCCGTTTCTAGTAGCTATCTTTGCCAAGTAGACGCTAGTGAATCCAAGAGGGGTATTTATGCTCTATAGTGGATTCATGCCTCTATTTAATCTAAGGGGAGTGACAAAAATCCCTAAGGTTGTAGATGTGTTGTTGCTACTAGGGAGAAAACAATCGTCTCTTGTTTATGGAACAAGTGGATTGTTTACCTTATACACTTTGCTTAAAGCAGTTATCTGTTGCTTGCAACTTAATACTGGAGGGGGTTCGGATGATAACCTGAAGGTGGATTACTAGTCATAGATGCAGTTGGATGGAGGTCTATGTATCTTGTTGTATTGCCCAATCAAATCTCGTAGGATCATGAATGTCTAGTATTGCATTGTTATACCTTGCTCAGTCATGTCAATTGTCCTGCTGTAATTTGTTTACCCAGCATGCCATGTTTGTTTATCTTAAGGAGAACACCTATAGTGAACTATGGACCCTGATCCAATCTTTACCATTGATACATCTTCCACTGTTACTGTTTACTTTCTGCAAACCACTATTACCTTCCACACCATGCAGTTAATCCTTTATTTTTAGCAAACCGGTGAGATTGACAACCTCACTGTTCGTTGGGGCAAAATCTTGAGTTTGTGTTGTGCAGGTTTCCAAGTTGCTAGCAACACCTTTGAGTCGTTTCCTTCCTCCTACTGGTTCGATAACATTGGTTTCTTACTGAGGGAAAACTTGTTGTTGTGCGCATCATACCTTCCTCTTGGGATCTCCCAACGAAGCTTTCATGCACCATCAAGACTTTTCTGGCGCCGTTGCTAGGGAGACTAAGGACGTCTTCACAAGGGGAGTCCTTCATAACCTTTCTCTTTACTTTGTTTTTCTTTTGCTTAGTTTCTTTTGCTTTGTTTTGTTTGCCTCTTTTTATCAAAAACTCCAAAAAAATTAGTTTAGTTTGGTTTGCTGATGTCTACGCACTTCTATTCTTGTAGACAGTTGTTGGGCCTCCAAGTGCAGAGGTTTGTAGAACAGCAGCAAGTTTCCCTTAAGTGGATTACCCAAGGTTTATAGAACTCAGGGAGGAAGTGGTCAAAGGTATTCCCTCTCAAGCAACCCTGCAATCAAGATACAAGAAGTCTCTTGTGTCCCCAACACACCCAATACCCTTGTCAGGTGTATAGGTGCACTAGTTCGGCGGAGAGATAGTGAAATACAAGTTGTAACGGTGCCAAAAAATAGCTTTGATGGAGCTTGACGGTGAGGTAAAGACTGGAAACAAGCAAACATGTAACATATCTAGATGCAAAAGGTGTTTCAATATTTAGAAACAAGGCCTAGGGATCATACTTTCACTAGTGAACACTCTCTCATATAAATATCTTCTCTTAATGATACTACTCTTAACTACTCCCCGGTTGGACACTCTAATCCATGGTAGGGCTTTCCCCAATCTAGATAACCCCACAATGTCACCTTGAGCGCTAGATGGTTCCAACAAACACCATGATTTCATAAAGACATCCAACTCCAAATATAACTCATGATAAATATGTAACCTAGCTTAAGTGCTACACACGATGTGCATGCTGTCACTTTCACACACGTGGAGAAAAGCATTGATCTATTAAAGCACAATGAGTATTTATGTAGACTCTAGCCTAAGTGCCACCATGGCGCGCACGCTGTCTGCAGTGACCCAACATACCACTGCATGTGTAGTACACTATAGTCGCTGATATGACATCCATAGACACTGTTCCGTAAATATCACATCCCTCAGAGTGGTACAACAGAAACATTGCGGGTCCATATTACAAACATACACACATTATTACTATTACAATACCAGAAGTTCAAGACTTCCAAAAGATTCAACTTACAAACCAAAATATAAGTGTTTTAGCTGAAGTTTGAAAGTGAAAACTTAAACTCCAAATTGAGCTCAACAACTTATTGTTGTATATTGTTCACGTTGCTCGGCTCAAGTGGATCCTAGAACTATAGTAATTATTCGGACTCTTGGACTCTGCTCCGTAGACGATATCGTAGTCCTCCCCTTCTACGGCTCCATACAAATTGGGCTCTTCATAGAAGACCTCCTCTTGGCTCTCAGTTGCATACGTTGGAGTGTCTTCGGGGTCCTCGGAGTCTAAGCAAGGATTCAAAGGAAAGGGTGAGTAACAACGTTACCCAGCAAGTTCATTTTATGCAAGGTGGGAGGTTTGATGCTCTATCTACCACCTAGGACTAAGTTCTTAGCACTATACAATTTTTTTGTAAATCTTTCTTTAAAGATTGATTTTATTATAAAAATCTATGACCATCAGCCTTCACAGGTTGACCAGAACTTTCATGGAGTTCCTTTCCTGCCGCGTTCGTAGATCCTTCCCGGAACATGGAGTAACAAGCTATAGTTCTTACACTCTGCAGAGGTGCATTACTTTACCTATGAGAGATCAACTTCCTTGTTGCACAACCAGGCATACTTTCCCGTCCACAATTCCATGATGTGGGGCCTAGTAGTTGGTCCAAGCCAATCACTTCCCTCTCCGCGACCTCATATGTCTGCACAATCCTTCGGGGCCGGCTCACCTCCGTTAATCCTCCTTTCTGGAAGTCTAAAACCCTGATGAGTCCCCGAAGAGACCTGGTGATGCCCGGACGAGTACCATTTAAATGGACTATATCCCTAAACACCATTCATAGATAATCTAGATACCAAAAGTGTGGGGCGTAAGTGTGCCCACCCATGTGTTGGATCCGCACAAGGAATCACAACGTCACGTTAAGGTCGTCTTGCCTCCATACGAGAGGAAAAGGATACAGTTGACTTCTCCGTCCCATTCCAAATCTCATGGTTAACGCGTAATATACGGCGCTAGAATCACTGATGTCATGGGTTATTAATCCCTAGTTGCTTATCATTGTTGCAGATAGAAACCTAAGTTCTATTGCTCCATTATATCATCACTTAGGATGATACCTAAGTTTTATTTATTTTGAGAAAATAATATTTTCTTTCTTTGGAATATAGATGATAACACACAATTTGCAAATACTTTAATAAAGAGTCTTCAAAGGACATGAGCAAGTGATGAACTTGCCTTGTGATTGCAAGGTAGTGAAGTCGGATGCTTACACTGGACCTTGAGCTTCTATGTCTACAAAACATCATTATTGCCTGGTAAGGACAATATTTAAAGAAAGAAAATGATTATGCAAAGTAATGTAATGCATTATTTATTTTTTTGTGTGTTCTCCCCATTAGTTTAACTACAAAAATTCTTTTTAGTAGTAAAGAATTTATAAATATTAATTATTAATATTTATTGAATATTATATTCTTCATTTCATTCTATTTGAATTTTATTTATTTAATAATTCCTTTAAGAATTATCGTTTAAATACAAGAATGATATTAAATATTAATTTAGTATTTTTCTAAAATACTACAATATTAATATATAATAAAAGTGATTTTTTATTTATTTTTATAATCCTTCTTTAATTTTATAAAATTCCATAAGGAATATATATATTATAAAATTCTTGATATTATATGCCTAAAATTTTATTTCTTAATTTATTTAGATAGATTGGATTATTGTGAATCCAAAATATTTTATTTGTAATTTTTGGATTTTATTTTATTTTCTATAATTTATTTAAATTCAGGGGCATTTTGGTCTTTTCTTAATTATTAAAACTTTCTTTGTGTGATTGGGCTGGCTTTGTTGGGATTATTGGGCCATTCTGGCCCTAGTGGGAAGAACCAAAAAGGCTCCCGAAGGGTTGGCCCTCTCGGCCCACTCTACATGTCCATCTCTCTCATCCCCTTCTCTCCTTCTCTCTCGACCCCGTGGTCGCCGATGCCACCGCCGGGCGATTCACGCCGCTGTGGTCCTTCTCGGCCGCCGCCGTGTTGCATGGTGTGGTTGTTGCCCCCGCTCCTCCTTCCAGTCCATCTCGATTTGAACTTGGGGCCTTCCTGTGGCCAGACCGGCTCCGTTTCGAACCCTAGGGTTTGGGATGGTGCTGCCGCCGCCGCTGCGCTCGTGGTGTTGTGGGTGTTCTAAGGTTGTTGGCTACCCCATATTAGGGTTCATCCCTCTGTTGATGTTATGGATAGTGAATTGGATCTAGTAGTGATGATCCTAGAATATGATGCTTATGTAGATCACTGTTTATAGCTAATTTTTATGATGCTAGTGGCTTATCAGACTAATTCCATTGGTTAATTTGATCTGGTTTAAATGATAGGGTTATGGTGGAATCATTACTTGTGGATTCTGTTGACTTGGGATCTTGCTACTGTCAAAATACTGGTACTGACAGTAGTTCTGTCAGTGATGGTTTACTGCATTTATAATTGTGGGCTTGAATGGTTATATCCAGACTAAGATTAATCATCTCAGATAAACTTAATGCTGATTTATGGCATAAGATTTCAGATAGATGATATTTAGTTGATTACCCCTTTTATTTGTGAAAACTAAGTAATGATTGTGCTTGGTTTTTAGAACTTGTCCTTGTGACACCATCATAGAGTGGCACACAAGTGGTTAGGTTCTATTGCTGAGCCTACTCTGCCAGTGCTTGAAATTGGTAAATGACCACGATAAGTTGAAAGCTTCACTTAACCTCTATGCCTATGATGTTGGTTTGAGGCATAGGAACTAGTTTCCTAAGTTGTTGTCCTTGATAGAAATGTTCTGGTATTAATACCAGCTACTAGTTCTTGAACCATAGTTGGGAAAATTGATTGGTATGATGTTTAAGTTATATGGATCCGTAAGATCTAGATATTCTAAGGTGCTACTTCTTTTTTAGAGCTGCGCCTAGAATTCCAAATCTTGGCTATATTTATTATTAGAATTTAAGATATGGCTTTATAGCCAGGATCAATGAGGTTATTCTGAGATCCTGGTTGGATCTATATGGTTTACTTATGGCTTTTTGTTTTTAAAATCATCTATGATGGATTCACCTCACTTGGGTGTTTTCTGAGAGGTTGAATATAATACAACACATGAATTCTTATCTAACTTAGATAGATAGATCATGTGATGGTTTTATACTACTCACCACAACAGTGGAGTTATTGGGGTTGTAACTTGTTGATCTTGTGGCTTGATCTAGCTGGTTGTATTGTTTCTTCTCCTGATGCTGCTCCTGCTACTTCCAGCTCCTGGAACTTGTCCTTGACCTTGCTATCCATCTTCTGGTTATTATTAGCTTGGCCTTGTCCTTGCACCTGATCCACCCCCTCCTTATGTCACCCTCTTGGTGAGTACTGGGATGATCAAATGTGTGGTTTGGTTTGGTCTGGTTGGTTTGGCTGTGGCTAGACTGCTGGTGCTTATTGCGTATGAGCATGGAAATGGTGTTGAGTGCTTGCCCACGGCTGTGTTGAGCTGTTTTTCTTATGTGGGCTGTTGTAGTTGTGTTGACAGCACACACCATGCATTTAGGTGTGTAAGCTGCTTGTATGCCTGTTTCACCCTTTTGGATATGCTCTGAGAAAGAATTTACATTTTTATCTGTTTACCACTTATCTGCCTGGTGAAACTTGCCCCTCTCACTGATTCTAATCATTTGACTTGTGGCTTATGGATTATGATAGATTTAATTCTTTCATATTGGTGAAACTTACCCCTAAAGATTTACTTAATGATGTAAAGTGGAACAGTGCATCACACTGTCACTACTGAGAGTGAAAAAATATATAGTAACCCTTATTTTCTTTATTTATGTTTATTCTTTGTTTTGCAGGTACAAGACTTGAAGATTTAGATTAGAATAGGTTTTCTTTTTGATAGAATAATTTCTTTGTAATATTTATTTTATTATTTTGTAATCTTTATTTGAATCTTTTGTAATAAAGATTGTAATGTTACTCAATATGCAAATATTCCTCCTCTTATAATTTTCTATTGTAAAGATTCTTTATTAATTTTATAAGTTACATTTTTGTACCTTATTGATGAAAGAAATATTCAATTATTTAATTGTCAATTTACATAGAATTTCTGGTTACTATATATTGTTTCTTGATCAACTTCATAAGTTACATTCTGTAACTTATTCATTAAATAAATATATGAAATAAATGTTCATTTACTTGATTGTGTTGTGTTATTTAAAGTTTGAGTTATTAACTATTATTTCTTGATTAAATAATAATATTACTCAATCATAATCTTAATATTTAAAAAAATCCAAGTCTCAAGTTTGAATTCAAATTCCTTTCCCCAAAACATATTAATCCATAAAGATCATGTCAAAGTTTATAACGATCATTCTCCAAGGCTATTCCTAAACTTAAAAAGTGAAAGAAACTTTGATCACTTTAAGTTTTTATTTGGCAAAAAAATTACCCATATTTCTTTATTGATGAATGCATGCAATTGCACATATTCCTGAATGTACCCTTCGTTGGTTCGTGTATGCTGGGATGTTATAGACTTCCCCCCTTAAATTAAACTTCGTCCCAAAGTTTGGTGAAGTGTACCTGAACAGTTTTGGATAGGCTTTTCTTAAATCATCCTCTTTCTCCCAGGTGGCTTCTCTTTTGGGGTGATGTTCCCAATGTATTTTGTAGTACTTGATTGCCCTGTTTCTCAACCTTTTCCAGTTTTCTTCCAAAAAAATTACAGGGTTTTTCAACATAGGTCTAGTCTGCTTGTAATTCTATATCTTAATGTGTGATTGCATCATCAGGAACTTTAAGACATTTCCGGAGTTGTGACACATGGAAAACATTATGAACTTGAGCCAATATTGCAGGTAACTCTAAAGCATAAGCTATAGTCATGTTCTGACTCAGTATCTTAAATGGCCCGATATATCTTGGACTCGATTTTCCTTTAACTCCGAATCTTTTAACTCCTTTCATTGGGATTACCTTCAAATATACCATGTCTCCCACTTCAGGATGCCATGATCTTCGACTTTGATCAGCACAACTTTTCTGCCTACTTTGAGCTATTTTCAATATGTCCTTGATTTTATCAATGATATCTTGTTTTTCCTTGATATAGTCTGGTGCAAATTCTTTGCTACTTCCAGGCTCATACCAACATATTGGTGATCTACATTTCCTTCCATACAGAACCTGATATGGAGCTGCCTTCAGACTACTCTGATAGCTATTATTGTAGGAAAATTCTGCCAACGGTAGATGATCTTCCCACGAACCTCCAAAATCTAATGCACAAGCCCTTAACATGTCCTCCAGAATTTGATTGGTTCTTTCCGTTTGACCCCCTGTCTCTGGATGATAAGCTGTGCTAAAATCTAACTTTGAACCAAGTGCTTCATGTAATTGCTTCCAAAAATGCCGAAGTGAACACTGATCCCCTATCAGTTACAATCTTTTGGGCACTCCGTGCTTACTTACTATTTCTTTGATGTAAACTTCTACTAAATTCTCGGCATTATCCTTCTGATTTACCGGAATAAAATGTGCACTTTTAGTGAGTCTATCAACAATTACCCATATCATATCCTTCCGTTTAGGTGTCATGGGCAACCCTGTGATGAAATCCATACCTATTTCCTCCCATTTCCATTTAGGAATTTCCAAAGGTTGCAATGGTCCTGCTGGACTTTGATGTTCATCCTTCACCCATTGGCAAGTATGGCATTCTGATACATACTTAGCAATGTCTCTTTTCATGTTATTCCACCAAAATAATTTTCTCAGATCCATGTACATCTTAGTACTACCTGGATGTATGGAATATGGTGTTTCATGTGCTTCTCTGAGTATGACCTTGCGAATCTCAGTCACATCCGGAACACAAAGATGATCTTGGAACCATAAAGATTCATAATCTCCAAGGCGAAAAACTGATGTTTGCCCTTGAGATATCCTCCGAATTTCTTCAGCAATGAAAAGATCTTCTGCTTGATGTCTAAAAATTTCGTGCTTAAGATCACTATCCTGCTCTGTAACTACCTGCATGGTAGATAATCCTTCAAGAGTCTTCGTTCTAACAAATTGAATCTCTAATCTTTCCAAGTCCATCTGTAACTCTTTTGGTGGCTCCCAATTGCTAGGCTCAATATCTGCACTTTTACGACTTAAGACATTTGCTACAACATTTGCTTTTCCCGGGGTATAGTTGACTGTTAAATCATAATCTTTGATTAATTCCAACCAACGCTTTTGTCTCATATTCAATTCCTTTTGGGTAAGAAATATTTGAGACGTTTATGGTCAGTGTATAACTCACATCTGGCTCCATAAAGAAAATGCCTCCATCCCTTCAGAGCAAATACTACTGCTGCTAACTCTAAGTCATGAGTTGGATAATTGAATTCATGTGGTTTCAGTTGTCTTGATCCATAAGCAATCACTTTCCGATCTTGCATTAACACACAACCTAAACCTTCTTTAGATGCATCACGGTATACTGTAAAGTTTCCCTGTTTCTGGAATTGCTAGAATTGGAGCGGTAGTTAACCTGGTCTTCAACTCCTGGAAACTTGCTTCACACTTCTCATCCCAATTGAATGGGGTATTCTTCCTTAATAATTTAGTCATTGGTCCAGTTATATTGGAGAAACCTTCAATGAACCTCCGATAATAACCAGCCATCCCTAAGAAACCTCGAATTTGTTTCACATTGGTTGGTGCAGTCCATTCTAGTATTGATTGAACTTTGGATGGATTTACAGCAATTCCATCTTTACTGATCACATGACCGAGGAATTCTACCTCGTCTAACCAGAATTCACACTTACTGAACTTAGCATAAAGTTTATGTTCTCCTAGGGTCTGCAATGCTATTCTCAAATGCTCTGCATGCTCTTCTTTATCCTTGGAATAAATCAGAATATCATCAATGAAGACTATACCAAACTTATCCAAATATGGCATGAAGATTTTTTTCATCAGATTCATGAATATTGCTAGTGCATTGGTCAAACCAAATGGTACTACCAAATACTCCTGGTGTCCATATCTTGAGACAAATGCTGTCTTTGGAACATCCTCTGGTTTGATTTTTATCTGATGGTATCCAGATCTTAGATCAATCTTATAAAATACTCCAGCTCCTTTTACTTGATCAAACAGATCTTGAATTCTTGGTAAGGGATACTTATTCTTTATGGTAACATTGTTCAGATTTCTGTAATCCCCACACATCCTTCTTCCACCATCCCTTTTATCCACAAAGATCACTGGTGTTCCCCATGGAGATACACTTTCCTGAATAAATCCTTTTTTGGCTAACTCATCAGTTTGCTCCTTGAGTTCTTTTAATTCTTTTGGTCCCATCTTGTATGGTGCTTGAGCTATTGGTGTTGTACCTGGAATTAGATCAATAGTGAACTCTATTTCCCGATCTGGTGGCATTCTAGGCAGCTCTGCTGGAAAAACATCTTGAAACTCATTTACTACAGGAATATCTTCCAACTTGACCTCCTTCATTGAGTTCAACTGAAGATCCACCATGATATGACTATGCCTATCTGCTTGATACACTATTCTTGCTCCACTTGGAGTTTTTATTGAGACAGTTTTATCCTCACAATTTATCTGAGCCCCATGTTCAATCATCCAGTCCATCCCCAGCACTACTGCAATTCCCTTCAAAGGAATCACATAAAGGTCCGCAAAGTATGTACAACCACATATCGAAATAACCTGATCTTGTTTAATGTGGCATACAATCACATTTCCCCTACGTAACTACGGTCATATGGTTTTCTAACGTTGCCCTTCTAATCCCGAATTTATCACAGAATTCTTCAGAAATGAATGAATTAGTTGCACCAGTATCAAATAGAACTTTGCCGGGATTAGTAAGGATATTTAGCGTACCTATCACTGCATGCTCCGAGTTATCCACCTCCTCTAGGGTTGCACAATTCAGCTTCCCGGTAGGTCTGTTCCTCTTGCCATTGTTGTTCTTGACATTATTTCCTCCTTTATTTGGCTGCCCATAGCCTCCACTAGCTTGTCTTCCATCTCTAACCGGACACCCTCCTTGTGGTTTGCTTGGACAATTTGGCTTTATGTGACCTCTCTGACCACAAGCATTGCACACAATTACTGGTTTCGAGCAATCCTTCTCATATGCCCTGGGAGTTTGCAATTGTGGCATATAGTATTCTTTACGTTTGGATTTGCACTCCTATTGGAATTGTTACCATTATAAGGTATATTCCTTGGTTTGAATTCCAGATTGGGCTTGGGTTTACTTGCATGTATCCTCTTGGTTTCCTTCTTAGCTCTCTTCCTTCTATCCTCTTAGACATTCTTGTAGTCATCTTTAAATGTGATAGTTTCATCCAGCAAATGCTGATAAGTTTGCTTATTAGCCAACCTTAACTGCATCCTCACAAATGGATTTAACCCTCGCAGGAAACGCTTCTTCCTCTTTTCTTCCGTATTAACTTCTTCCTCGGCATAACGAGACAGTTGACTAAACTCCTGAATATACTTCATAACACTAGTATATCCCTGCTGCAGCTCCTCAAATTCTCTTCGCTTCAACTCCATAACACTCTCTGGAACTTTATATTCACAGAATCTCTGTTTGAACTCTTCCCAAGTATACTCCCTTCCTGGTTGTTACATAGCTAACTGATTTTCCCACCATGATGTTGCTGGTCCTGTCAGAAGATGAGTTGCATACCTCAATTTCTCCTCATCATTACAACCTACAGTCTTCAGCTTTCTTTCTGTATCTGCTAGTGAAGGGAATATGCCCGAGAGGCAATAATAAAGTGGTTATTATCGTATTCCTTATTTATGATAAATTTTTATTTTACATGCTATAATTGTATTAATATGGAAACGTTAATACATGTGTGTTTAATAAACAAAAAGGAAGTTCCTAGTTATGCCTCTCTTATAAACTAGCTCGTTGATTAACATGATGATCAAACTTTCCTGATCATGGACATTGGATGTTGTTAATAACGAGGTCACAACATTAGTGTAATGATGTGATGAACATTCATCCGAAGTATAGAATTACGATCAAAGTCATTGAGTTTATATTGCTATAAACAAACTACGAAGTAGTCCTAATCCTTAGACCATGAGATCATGCCAATCACTAACACCGGAAGAGTTTCTTGTTGACATCAAACGTCACTCCGTAACTGGGTGATTATAAAGATGGCTTCAAAGCTACTAAAGTGTTATGTTGAGAATCATGGATCAAGAGTGGAATTTGTTCATCCCGATGACGGATAGATATGCTCTGGGCCCTCTCGGTGATATCACATTGGTTAGCTTGCAAGCAAGTGATTTGATCACTAGAATGTTATATCACGGGAACGAGAAAAGAGTGCATGTCAGTAACGAGATCAAACTAGGTATGGAGATACAAATGATCGAATCTCGGACATGTAATATATCGTGAAACAAAGGGATTAAGATACAAGCATAAAAGGTTCCGACGATCACAAGAAAAGTCATCGTTGAATCGGTATGGATCTCCAGGTCCCGCTACTGATTATTGATCGGAGAAGGGTCTCGATCATGTCCGCATTATTCGCGAACCGTAGGGTGACACACTTAAGGGACACTGGCATCCAGTTGGAGCAAATGTTTCATGTCGAAAGAATAAACAAGCGCAGGAATTTATTTCACTAGATACCGAAACAGGTTTTCGGGTGAAATTGCATAAAGTGGTTATGCATGTGAAATGGAATTCTAGAAAGGAGTTATTTGTGAATGTTTGTAATTAAAGTAATTGACAAAATTCTGAATAAAAATAAAAGAGTTTTATTTAATGAGAGTTTGCATTAAATTTGGTGGAAATTTAATGGGAATTTGAGTGGACTTTTGAGTGGAGGGAATTTAAAGGACATTTTGTGAGTGGAGTGTCCACCCACATGAATGAAGGATGGGAGGGGGCAGCCCCCATTGCCGGCGGCCACCCCCTTGGGTGCCCCCCTCCTCCTATAAAAGGAGCCCCTCCTCTCACTTGTCTCTCACACCTCCTCGTGAAGGATCTCTCTCCCCCTCTAGAATTTATCCCCCATGGTCTCGGACTAGCGAGATACATGTTCCCGGTGGCTATTCGGCAAGAAAGGGTTGTGCTTCCGCTGCATCGCTGGAGCGAGGAGGCGGAGGTTGCCCGGTGTCTTGTACGTGTGTGCGAGCACGGATGCGCTGTTGCTTTGCGGCGCTAGGACTTCCTCTCGATCTTGAGATCGGCAAGAGATCGTCTACATCAACCACGAGTTGAACTCATTAAGCTTTGTCGGTCTTCAAGGGTATGTATTCTATGGATGTATATCCACCCGTTGCTTGTATCTAGTAGATAGATCTTGGTACATAGTTCCCATCGTAGGATTTTTTTTTCTATGCTGCGAACCCTACAGCTAGCCAATCTTCTGCATCCATTGGTTCAGGGGCTGATGCAAAAGGTAACGGCCTTGCATTCTGGAACTCAGAAAGACTCACTCCTCCACCTTCAGGTGCTCTCTTATTCCCAGCTCGTCCCAGCAGCTCTTCTATGAACTTGTTCTGGGTTTCTTGCATCATTTGCATACACTGTATAAAGTTCTTCTCCATTAACGTCCTCATTGGTGGTGGTGGTGGTGGTAATGTTCCCTGATTTCCTGCCTGTACATCGGCCTTCTCTTTGGCCTCACGTTCCATCTGCTGCTATTCATATTCGGTATCTACACCCGTATCCATGACCCCCTAGTCCTGCAACATAAAGCGAATACTCATAATTACATCATGCACATGTGTTCTGAGCTCGACTTTACGCACATAACTAAGCACACAATGAAAATCCAAATAAAATCCAAATATGCATTTCACATATTATACATTACAACATCTTAATAATACAAAGTCATTACAACATATACCATATAGGTATAATCACAACACTACCTTATTTATCTAACTACCTTAATTTCTCGGATTACAATACACAACACCCGATACTTTCTAAATAGCCGTCTGATTCTAGTAACTACTATGCTCATCATACATGCCTGATGTCCAACCGTGATGACGTGACATTCGTCGCACAGTTTGTGGAACAAATGGCTTTTCCAGAAGGAACATACTCAATATCTGAAGTGTCAGGACTTGAGTCATTACTCAACCTGAGCGCATTGACTCCCTCCAGCTCAGCTGAAAAGTGTTTAGAAACATATTCAACATTATCACCCACTTTCATCTCCTGAGCTTCATTCCTTGAGTCGTCAACAGAAAACGCAGATCATGATGCTCCCCAGGTGCTTTGTTGGGCGAGATAGTTAAACACAGGATAATGTATATTCCCTGGATTTTGAGAAGGTGTTGATGCTTCAAACACTCTCTCCTCAGGATCTTCTTCTTCATCCCGATTATCTATGAATATGGTATTTCTACTCCTGTTACTAAGGTTAATTCTTGCACACATCCAACTAGATTGTCCAACATTTCTGTCAGAACTATCTATGGACATATGGTATTCATGGGATCCTTCGGATGATCCCATTCTCCAACCATCAGAATTCTCAATAGGAAGTTCTGAATCAGAACCCTCCTCTGAACCCTGTGGTACTGCATACCTCATATCTAAAGTAGGATCATATATAGGTTCAGGCCTCGGTGAATAAGGATATGGTGTAAAAGATTCAGGATCTATAGGTATATCCTTAAAGTTGGGTTTTGTACTACTACTTGCTTCCTTCTCCAACTGGAATGCTAACTGCTTCCTCCTTTTAGGATCCGTTAGATCCTCTAACATGTCATTTTTATCTTTGACAATAACTTGATGTGTCTTATAAAAAGACGCAACAAGTGTTCGATATCGGTCCATAAACTTGGAAGCTAACTTAGGATGTTTCTTAACCAAGGTAAGATGATTCGGTACAGGCTCTGAGTCTATAGAATCGTGAGGAATCACAGAAAATGTGGTACCTTCTAACTCCTTGGCTTTATGCTCCCGAATATTATCTCTCGCCTCCTCAACAGCAACATGATATGCTGCTAAGTGACTCCTACCTTCACCTATAGGTAGATCGTGATATAATCCAAGATCCTCTGGGAGTTGGATACTCACATGATACTTGGATAACATCCGACCATCATAAAAGGTTATGGTATTCACTGAATTCTAGTTGGACAACTAAAAATCCTTAAGAGTTGACGAAGTTGGTCCGTGAATGATCCTTGGTAATCATCGAGAGTCTCCTCTTTCCTTACCAAAGTCTATTTTGGAAACTTTGGTGCCATAACTCTGTATGTCAAAAATAATTTTTATTAGTAAGCAATAATATATTGCATCATAACAAAGAATTATCGCACTAAAGCATATAACAGAATATTCTCATTCGAATACCCATTATATTTCTTTTAGAGAATTCCTTATTGTTGCTACACACTCCTACAGGTAATACCCTTTACTAGATTTCCAACCTAAGGTCAAAGCAATTTGCTCTGATACCAACTGCGGTGACCCAGCATACCACTGCATGTGTAGTACACTATAGTCGTTGACATGACATCCACAGAACACTGTTCCGTAAATATCACATCCCTCATAGTGGTACAACAGAAACATTGCGGGTCCATATTACAAATATACACACATTATTATTATTATTACAATACCAGAAGTTTAAGACTTCTAAAAGATTCAACTTACAAAGCAAAATATAAGTGTTTCAGTGGAAGTTTCAAAGTGAAAACTTAAACTCCAAATTGAGCTCAACAACTTATTGCTATATATTATTGATGTTGCTCAGCTCAAGTGGCTCCTAGAACTATAGTAATTATTCGGACTCTTGGTACTCTCCTCCGTAGAAGATATCATAGTCCTCCCCTTCTATGGCTCCATACAAATTGGGATCTTCATAAAAGACCTCCTCTTGGCTCTCAATTGCATACATTGGAGTGTCTTCGGGATCCTCAGAGTCTAAGCAAGGATTCAAAGGAAAGGGTGAGTAACAGCGTTACCCAGAAAGTTCATTTTATGCAAGGTGGAAAGTTCGATGCTCTATATACCACCTAGGACTATAAGTCCTTGGCACTATGCAATTTTTTTGTAAATCTTTCTTCAAAGATTGATTTTATTATAAAAATCTATGACCATCAGCCTTCACAGGTTGACCAGAACTTTCATGGAGTTCCTTTCCTGCCACGTTCGTAGCTCCTTCCCGGAATAGGGAGTAACAATTTACAGTTCTTACACCCTGCAGAGGTGCGTTACTTTACCCATGAGAGATCAACTTCCTTGTTACACAACCGGGCATACTTTCCCGTCCACATTTCCATGATGTGGGGCCCAGTAGTTGGTCCAAGCCAATCACTTCCCTCTCCGCGACCTCATATGTCTGCACAATCCTTCGGGGCCGGCTCACCTCCGTTAAGCCTCCTTTCAGGCAGGCTAAAACCCTGATGAGTCCCCGAAGACTCTATGACCTGGTGATGCCCGGACGAGTACCATTTAAATGGACTATATCCCTAAAAACCATTCATAGATAATCTAGACACCAAAAGTGTGGGCCGTAAGGGTGCCCACCCATGTGTTCGATCCGCACAAGGAATCACAATGTCATGTTAAGGTCGTCTTGCCTCCATACGAGAGGAAAATGATACAACTGACTTCTCCGTCCCATTCCAAATCTCATGGTTAACCCGTAATATACGACGCTAGAATCACTGATGTCATGGGTTATTAATCCCTAGTTGCTTATCATTGTTGCAGATAGAAACCTAAGTTCTATTGCTCCATTATATCATCACTTAGGATGATACCTAAGTTTTATTTATTTTGAGAAAATAATATTTTCTTTCTTTGGAATATAGATGATAACACACAATTTGCAAATACTTTGATAAAGACTCTTCAAAGGACATGATCAAGTGATGAACTTGCCTTGTGATTGCAAGGTAGTGAAGTCGGATGCTTGCGCTGGACCTTGAGCTTCTATGTATACAAAACATCATTATTGCCTGGTAAGGACAATATTTAAAGAAACAAAATGATTATGCAAAGTAATGTAATGCATTATTTATTTTTGTGTGTGTTCTCCCTATTAGTTTAACTACAAAAATTCTTTTTAGTAGTAAAGAATTTATAAATATTAATTATTAATATTTATTGAATATTATATTCTTCATTTCATTCTATTTGAATTTTATTTATTTAATAATTCCTTTAAGAATTATCATTTAAATACAAGAATGATATTAAATATTAATTTAGTATTTTTATAAAATACTACAATATTAATATATAATAAAAGTGATATTTATTTATTTTTATCATCCTTCTTTAATTTTATAAAATTCCATAAGGAATATATATATTATAAAATTCTTGATAAAAATTATATGCCTAAAATTTTATTTCTTAATTTATTTAGATAGATTGGATTATTGTGAATCCAAAAATATTTTGTTTATAATTTTTGGATTTTTTTCTAGAATTTGTTTAAATCCAGGGGCATTTTCATCTTTTCTTAATTATTAAAACTTTCTTTGGGTGATTGGTCTGGCTTTGTTGGGCTTATTGGGTCGTTCTGGCCTAGTTGGGCAAAACCAAAAAGGCTCCCCGAAGGGTTGGCCCTCTCAGCCCACTCTCCCTGTCCATCTCTCTCGTCCCCTTCTCTCCCTTTTCTCTATAGACCCCATGGTCGTTGATACCACCGTCGGGCGATTCACACCGCCATGGTCCTCCCCGGCCGCCGCCGTGATGCATGGTGTGGTTGTTGACCCCGCTCCTCCTTCCAGTCCATATCGATTTGGACTTGGGGCCTTCCTGTGGCCAGACCGGCTCCGTCCCGAACCCTAGGGTTTGGGGTGGTGCTCGTGTTGTTGCCGCCGCCGCTGCGCCCGTGGTGTTGTGGGTGTTCTGAGGTTGTTAGAGTGGTGTCGCTCGTCCTTAAGCGTCGCTGTGGTCGCCGCCTTGGCTCGGTGCGGGTTGCAGCGCCCCTTGGGGTGCTCCCCGTGTCGCCGTGCTCATCGACTCCTTGTGCTTCCTCTTCTCGACCACTACTACAACCTCCAGTAAGTTGTTTGTTCTCACCTCTCGTGCCCTCGGTGCTATGCCACCCTGTCTTGTGTTTTTTCTAGTGGCTACCCCAGATTAGGGTTCATCCCTCTATTGATGTTATGGATAGTGAATTGGATCTAGTAGTGATGATCCTGGAATATGATGCTTATGTAGATCACTGTCTATATCTAATTTTTATGATGCTATGGCTTATCAGACTAATTCCATTGGTTAATTTGATCTGGTTTAAATGATGGGTTATGGTGGAATCATTACTTGTGGATTCTGTTGACTTGGGATCTTGCTACTGTCAAAATATTGGTACTGACAGTAGTTCTGTCAGTGATGGTTTACTGCATTTATAATTGTGGGCTTGAATGGTTATATCCAGACTAAGATTAATCATCTCAGATAAACTTAATGCTGATTTCTGGTATAAGATTCCAGACAGATGATATTTAGTTGCTTACCCCTTTTATTTGTGAAAGCTAAGTAATGATTGTGCTTGGTTTTTAGAACTTGTCCTTGTGACACCATCATAGAGTGGCACACAAGTGGTTAGGTTCTATTGCTGAGCTTACTCTACCAGTGCTTGAAATTGGTAAATGACCAAGATAAGTTGAAAGCTTCACTTAACCTCTCTGCCTATGATGTTGGTCTGAGGCATCGGAACTAGTTTCCTAAGTTGTTGTCCTTGATAGAAATGTTCTGGTATCAATACCAGCTACTAGTTCTTGAACCATAGTTGGGAAATTGATTGGTATGTTATTTAAGTTATATGGATCCATAAGATCTAGATATTCTAAGGTGCTACTTCTTTTTTAAGAGTTGTTCCTAGAATTCCAAATCTTGTCTATATTTATTCTTGGAATTTAAGATATGGATTTATAGCCAGGATGAATGAGGTTGTTCTAAGATCCTGGTTGGATCTGTATGGTTTACTTATGCCTTTTTGTGTTTAAAATCATCTATGATGGATTCACCTCACTTGGGTGTTTTCTGAGAGGTTGAATATAATACAACACATGAATTCTTTTCTAACTTAGATAGATAGATCATGTGATGGTTTTATAATACTCACCACAACAGTGGGGTTGTAACTTGTTGATCTTGTGGCTTGATCTAGTTGGTTGTATAGCTGGCCTGATCTGGTTATTCTCCTGATGCTGATGCTGCTCCTGCTACTTCCAGCTCCTGGAACTTGTCCTTGACCTTGCTATCCACCTTCTGGTTCCTGTTAGCTTGGTCTTGTCCTTGCTATCCACCCCCTCCTTATGTCACCCTCTTGGTGAGTACTGGGATGATCAAATGTGTGATTGGTTTGGTCTGGTTTGGTTTGGTTGTGGCTAGACTGCTGGTGCTTGTTGTGTATGAGCAAGGAAATGGTGCTGAGTGCTTGCCCACGACTGTGTTGGGCTGTTTTTCTTTTGTGGGACGGTGTAGATGTGTTGACAGCACACACCATGCATTTAGGTGTGTAAGCTGCTTGTATGCCTGCTGCACCCTTGTGGATATGCTCTGAGAAAGAATTTACCTTTTTATCTGTTTACCACTTATCTGCCTGGTGAAACTTTCCCCTCTCACTGATTCTAATCATTTGACTTGTGGCTTATGGATTATGAAAGATTTAATTCTTTCATATTGGTGAAACTTGCCCCTAAAGATTTACTCAATGATATAAAGTGGAATAGTGCATCACACTGTCACTAATGAGAGTAAAAATATATATATTAACCCTTATTTTCTTTCTTTATGTTTATTCTTTGTTTTGCAGGTACAAGACTTGAAGATTTAGATTAGAATAGGTTTTATTTTTGATAGAATATTTCCTTTGTAATATTTATTTTATTCTTTTGTAATCTTTATTTGATTCTTTTGTAATAAAGATTGTAATGTTACTCATTATGCAAATATTCCTCCTCTTATAATTTTCTATTGTAAAGATTCTTTATTAATTTTATAAGTTACATTTTTGTACCTTATTGATGAAAGAAATATTCATTCATTTAATTGTAAATTTACATAGAATTTTTGGTTACTATATATTGTTTCTTGATCAACTTCATAAGTTACATTCTGTAACTTATTCATTAAATAAATATATGAAATAAATGTTCATTTACTTGATTGTGCTGTATTATTTAAAGTTTGAGTTATTAACTATTATTTCTTGATTAAATAATAATATTACTCAATCATAATCTTAATCTTTTAAAAAAATCCAAGCCTCAAGTTTGAATTCAAATTCCTTTCCCCAAAATATATTAATCCATAAAGATCATGTCAAAGTTTATAACGATCATTCTCCAAGGCTATTCCTAAACTTAAAGTGTGAAAGAAACTTTGATCACTTTAAGTTTTTATTTGGCGAAACATTTACCCACATTTCTTTATAGACGAATGCATGCAATTGCACATATTACTGAATCTACCTTTCGTTGGTTCCTAAATGCTGGGATATTACACTGTCACTTTCACACACATGGGGAGAGTAGAGATGTATTGAAGCACTTGAGTAGCAAGGTAGATCTACTTGATTACAAAGCTCATGACCACAACAAGATCATGCATAGAGAGAGAGATTAACACATAGCTACCGGTAGAGCCCTTAGCCTCGAGGAAGAACTACTCCCTCTTCATCATGGGAATCAGCAACGGTGATGAAGATGGTGGTGGAGATCGATGGATATGGCTCTGGGGGCACTTCCCCGTCCCGACAGGGTGTCGGAACACAGACTTTCTGTCCCCCGAATCTCCCCTTCGATGGCGGCGGTGCAGCGGAACTTTTTCTGGAAGTATGATGGATTCTTTAGGGTTTTCTCCCCGGGATCTTCTTATAGGCGCAGGAGGCAAGGGCGGTGGAGGGCCAGGGGGCCCACACCCTACCCAGGAGCGGGGCAGGGCCCACCCGCGCCTAGGGGGGTGTGGCGAACCTGGTTCGCCTCTCCGTCTCTCCTATGGACTTCGTGTTGCCCACGGTAAAATATTGACTTTGGCTTTTGTCCTGTCCAATTCCGACAATATTGATTTTCTGCCTTTCTGGAACCAAAAACAGAAGAAAATAGGCAACTCGCACAATGGCATCTTGTTAATAGGTTAGTCCAGAAAAACATATAAAAACACCTTAAAGTGTGGACAAAGCAAAGCAAAGTAGATACTAAACAAGCATGGAGCATCAAAAATTATAGATACGTTTCCGACGTATCATTTGCTTTCTCTTATAAAAAAACACAAAAAAATAGTTCCTGTTCTAGTTGCTGCTACTCATGCCATACAAGTTACTATTGATGAAAATGTTAGACTATTAGCCCAACTTCATGCTAAGTGGGAAAGAGAAGCTGAAATTGCTAGAAACAATAGTGTGTGCACTATCACCACCACCAATATGGATGCCACTAAACCACAAGAAGTCTCTATTTCTCCTACCATAATGCCTAAACCTAATGAGCCTACTACTAGTGATGCTAAGTTTGATTTTGATCTTGATGGTTGCAATATTTCTGAAGTGATTATGTTCCTACAAAAGCTTGCTAGATATCCTGATGCTAGTGATATTAATGTGGCTTTGACGAAACACATTACAGATGCTCTTATTAAAATTAAGGAAGAGAAGTTGAAACACAAAGTGCGGTGACCCAGCATACCACTGCATGATGTAGTATACTATAGTCATAGACATAACACCGGTGAAACGTCGTTCACTAGTATTACATCCCTCAGAGTGGTACAACAGAAACACAGCGGGTCCAAGACATGGCTATAAGTTACAACTCAACTTTTTACATCAGATCAAGAGAACACTCTAGGTTAAAGAGAGAGAGAAGGAACTTCTTACAAAGAAGAATCAAAGATAAACAACTCCAAAACTATTATACTATTATGACTAGTATTTTAACTAATGATCTAGCATTGCTGCTATTGCAATACACTACAGAAATAGGTTCTTTGGCTAGAGATTATATTCCTATCTTATCGGTAACTTCGTCTTCACTAGAGTTGATGTATATGTTGACTTCCTTGTCTTTGTTGAAGAGCTTTAGCTTTTGACGATGATTCCGGGAGAATAACTTGATGTAGATGTTGTCTGTACTGGCTTCAGAATCTAGCAAGGGTTAAGAAGATACGTTGAGTACGAGCGTACTCAGCAAGTTCACTAGAAAAGGAGTGTTTGATGCACTATATCTACAGCCACAGACCATAGGTCATAGGCAATGCAAGTTTTTGTAAACATTTCTTCAAAGGTTGCTTTTATTCTAAAGAGCTATGTCCGTCATCCTTCACAGGTTTACCAGAACTTTCATGGAGTTCCTTTCCCGCCGTGTTCGCAGCTCCTTCTCGAAACAGGGAGTAACAGGTTACATTTCTTACACTCTGCAGAGGTGCGTTACTTTACCCATGAGAGACCTTAGCCTTGTTGCACAACCAAGTCATGACCTTGTCCATGCTTCCTTGGTATGGGGCCCAGTCTAAGATCCAAGCCAATTACTGCCCTCTTCGCGACCTCATATGTCTGCATGATCCTTCGGGGCCGGCTCACCTCTGTTAAGCCCCCTTTCGAGCAGGCTAAAACCCTGATGAGTTCCCGAAGTCTCTATGACTTGGTGATGCCCTGGAAAGTGCCATATTGAATGGACTATGCCACTAAACACCATTCATAGATAATCTAGACACCAAAAGTGTGGGGCCTAAGGGTGCCCACCCATATGTTGGATCCGCACAAGGAATCACAACGTCACGTTAAGGTCGTCTTGCCTCCATACAAGAGGAAACGGATATAGCTGACTTCTCCGTCCCATTCCAAATCTAATGGTCAACGCGTAATATACGGCGCAAGAATCACTGGCGACATTGTTTGTTAAGTCCTAGATGATATATTCCTGAGTAGTGGTATTCCAACTACCAGGTTTAATAGATTAGCCGATCACCCTGGATCAGTAACCAATAGTTCACATTATTATCAAAAATAGTGTTTTCCGACCTTTTTGAAATGCAGGTGATGGCAACACTGGATTTGCAAAATACTTTACAGAAAATAATCAGAGTACATGAGCAAGTGTGAACTTGTCTTTTGTGATTGCAAGATTATGCACTCACGGTATTTAAGACAATATAAAATCTAAAATCTGAAATCAGCATCATTGGTCCAGTAAGGACTAATGTTTAAAGAACCAAGATGCTTTTATCTATAAGTAATGTGATGCAAGTTGATAAACTCGAATCCCGGGATAACGTTGTTCTAGGGTTTGGATACTAGAATGGATTTCTTTATAATGTGCTTCCCTTTTTAATTAGTTTCTTATTTGTGCTTCTTATTAAGGCTTGTAAGTGTGTGCGAATCATCATGCATGTATAATATTATGAAACAATGAGATACACACAAAGGTGAAATGTTACTTAAGATTGCTTACACTATAAGTGTTTATCTTCAAAATTTACTTTATAATTGATGTCACTTATAAATATTGTAAATGTTATGAATTCTAGTATACAAGTAAAGTATAAAGTAATGTGATTACGATTAGTTGTTATCTGTTGACTGAAGCGGCAAAACGAATAACTTTTGAAGAAAAGATTCCTTTTCTAAGGTCTAAACAATTTTTGGGGTTAATCAAATGTGGTCGTTGTTGTTTTTGCTTGCTGGAATAGTTCGGTTTTGAGACGCTTTATAACTTAATTATAAAGACCAAAGTTAACAATAAAACATATAACAAAGTCTTTAGCATATTATTTAAAGTATTGTAGACTAAAGTTAACTTTAAAGACATAGATGGATTTAAGGTATATTGTTGATGATAATTGTACTTTGTTCACTTCATAAGGTTCCTTTAAAGTTAACTAGGAATGGTATTACTTTTGTTTGGTAGTGGTTTTTCAAGATTATAATGGAATAGAAACCTTAATTTATTATTATTATTTTATTTATATTTTTTTATAGATGAGGGATTATGGTTTGTAAACAATAGAGTAATGTTACTTAATTGCTTATGAGTTTACTATAGTGTTTTGGTATGTTGATAAACTTGTGGTTAAAGTAAAGAAATAGGTTTTATTTTACTACAAATTATTCTTGGAGATTTTATATTGGATGAGGATCCTTTTATAAAATAATCTATACTAATGGTTGAAGGATAATTTAATAAAATTGTATTTAAAATGTGTTGAACCATTTTGAATTTATAATTTCAATATTTAAGACTAATATTATTTATTGGACTTAATTTACTAATTTTATAAGTATTTAGCAATTTGTACAATACTTAATCATTTTATTCATTTTCTGAAATTATTTTTATTTAGACTAATAACGTTTAACCTATTTCCTAAACAAGAAATTACTTTTAACACTGCACCCAGACCTACCCTACTCACAGAGAGGTGGGGTATTGGCCCCGTCAACATGCCACACAAGGAGTGGACCAGTCAAAGGGTGGACTAGGTCAAGGTTATCATCGGCATGACGTCGCTATGACGTCAGCACAGCCACCACCGTCGATTGGTGGTCGTCGGCGACGATCTGCGGCGCCCGAGCAAGTGAAACTATTCTAGTTCAATTCAGTGCGCTATGTTGAAATAGTCATCGGAGCCTCGGCTCCGACGAGCTCCGACGGTGACCGCCGATGTCACAAGATGTGACGGCGATTTACAACGAGATAAAGCGATTGGAGAGTACTGGAAGATTTAGAAACTCACCCTGATGACGATGGAGAGGTCGAGGAGGCGTAGGGAGGCGTGACGGTGGCGAATCGACGACAATGTCCACGACGACCGACGGAAGGTAACGCCCAATTCCACTCGATTCATGGCGCGCCAGCTTCCATGCCTTGTCTTAGGCGAACAAGGACACAGCGGAGCTTCTAACGGTGGCTTCGGCGAGTCAAGGGGTGGTCGGACATGGTCGGAACGACGAACACCGACGAGCTAGGGTTTCGGGTGAGGAAGATAGGTAGATCTAGAGGGCATGAGAGAAGATGAGATAAGTATGAGAGGATAGAGGAGGACGCGGCGGTCTTATCTAGACCTCTCAGGGTCGGCAGCGAGCATCACGGCGGTCGAATTTTGATGACGACGGCGGACGGCATCGACGGTACGCATGCAAGTGTCTGTGTGCGTGAGGATGACAACGACGATAGTTTTGCAGAAAACCCCCTGGCAATTATTTCCTCTCAACCCGCGATCCCTGGCAGGGCCACACCTGTCAGCCACTTAGTGAGACGAGTCGGGCTGGTTCTTGGCCCGGAGTGGGCTGCTACAGGCTGCTCGTGAGCAGTGGATAAAGAGAAGGAAAGGTGGGCTGCAGCCAGAAACTGTTTTTCTTTTTTATATACTTTTCTATTTCTGTTTTGTTTTCAGATTTGAATTTACACAATTGATTTGAGTTTTCTTTATAGAATTTATTTGCTAGATAATTGTAGTAATACTAAAATGTGTTTAGTATCCTTTTGTGAATTTTTTTATAGTATAATGTTATTATTTCTTTATTGTCTTATATATATATATATCTTTCCTTTTAGTAATGGTAGGGTCTTTTCATATGAATTTATTTTACCTAGTACCCATAAACTTATTAAAGAATGCATGACTATTTGGGGAGTTGCTGTACCAAAATAGATTTTTGTGCTCCACCGTAAAAAATAGTGTAAAAACTCTGTAAGTCAGATCGAGCTGATATTTTCTGAATAAATCCCCTAGTATGTTAGATAACTTTCGTTAGTTTAACATGTTTTGATTTGAGCAACAGAAGGTCTTCGAAAAAATAGTTTTTTACCTATTGGTCTTTTTTGACAGATTTCTGCCATTATTTGCATTTGCTTCTTATTGATTCCTTTTTGGAAAATTTAGCTTTTAAAGGGAATTGCTACAATAGTTTGTGTTTTTAGTAAAAGTTTTAATGTTCTAAAGCCAAACCCAAATGTCTATTATCTTTTGAATAAACTAATGTTGCTAATGAAGATTGTGTGAAGTTTTGTATGAAGGAAAAATTTTAGGTGTAGAGAAAGAATGATGTAATGAGATGAAGAATGGACAAAAGCTTAAGCTTGGGGATGCCACCCCATGTCACCCCAATATATATAAAAGATGTACAAGCATCAAAGCTTGGGATGCCTTGGGCATCCCCTTCTTCATCAATAAAAATCTCAGGTATTTCTAGACACTTCGTTTTTATTGTTTTCATGCACAGTTGTGTTGTTTTTGGAGCGTCTTAGTTTTCATTTTTGGTTTTTGTTTGCTTAGTTTGCTTGAATAAAGTAGTTGGACCCCGTTTTCACTGTGTTGTTTCAAATAAGTTGATTGGTGTTGGAGAGGAGTAGAAAGTTCTTGCTTAAATAGTACAAGAGGAGCTTGCTTTGACTGTGACTTAGACTTTAGCATGTCATGCTAGGTGTTGTTTTGACCTTATGATTAGTGATTATTGTTGTAGCATGACTTGTTCCAAACAATTGGGATTGCTTAATGTGCCTTGAAGGAATCATGCGTTGTTTTAGCATACAAAAGCATAGTATTGTGGTATTCTCCTTTGATGCTTTGTTTGGGTTGACTTGGTACATGCTCACACCATGTTATGACTATGAACAAGTCACCATAGCCTCTATTATCATTTAGTCCTTGACTTGTGGTACCACTTTATGCTTTCATTAGTAATGTTTTGTTATGGCCATTATTGCTCTCTTAGTTGGTCGCTCCCAGTCTTTTGCTAAACTCCACTTGTATGAGTAAGTTCTACTCATGCATCCAACTCCCAAGAAACCAAGTTATTCTAAAGTGTCCACTATAAATTCCTATGCATGGTGTGTTACACCATTCCAAGTATATTCTTGTTTTCATCTATCTTCCAATTAAAAAGTCTCTTTGTTATGTGAAAACTTAGTGATTAAAGCTCTCACGAACTTGATGGCACACTTTATTTTTCTTGACCCTAATAAACTTGAACCATTGTGTCATCTATGTTGTATATGCTTGCACTTATACGTTGGAATTAGCAGAACCGTGCTGTCACGGGTAACGCTTTAAACATTGCACTTGTACTTTGTACATAGTTGATATCATGCTCTTTTGTCTATGGATGTCATCGATGTGAAATAAAAGGGGAGCTTGTAAGTCCATGGAGTTATGTATGTGTGTTAGAGAAACGCCTGGACCGCTAGCCTAAGCCATGCCTAATCATGGTGGAAACTTGCAGCATCACCATAATGACATCTATGAAGCTTTGTTCTTATAAAAAAGACATATTGAAAAGAGGAAAGAGAGAAAAAACACCATTTCCCATGGTAAATAAGAAGATTGCTGAGATGCTCATTGTCTGCTTGCCTTGTCATTTTGATTATGGGAAAGCTCATGTATCATGTGCAAGGGGTACCCCGTTGGCTGTTCTCTATGATACACATGTACTTACTATGACAAGAACTTACATGTGACTAAAGTTGAGTAGCATGAGGAGCGGCCCTCGTATTTAAGGGACATGAGATTGCCAACTTATACTTTGTCAAGCATATACTCCATCTTTGTTCACTTTAACCTTAATCACTTCAAGATGCTTATGATAGGGGCAATGAGAGCTGAAAGCTAACAAGTACCATAATTTTTGGAAGCTCTTTTTGAAACTTGAAATCCCTGCTTCCCTTATGAAGGGCCTTTCTTCCATTATTATATTAAGTCTCCACCTTCTATCCTTAGGCACCAGTTAAGAGAGCTTAGTTGCCATTCTTAGTTTTACGTGCATTGTCCCAAAACTTATTGATTGATGCATATTGTTGATATTACATGTTCTTGTGCTATTTGTATCTAGTCACTCTTATGAACTTTGAAGGTGTCCTATGCATCTATTTGCTACTACATGAGGGACAAGCTGAATGCCACTATGTTATGTTTTCTGTATGAGAAACAAACGTTTTTCAATGCATGTTATTCATGATCTTTGTTTGTAACCTTTCATGTTGCATGCATAGTTACTTTGTCTTACTGTTAGAACTCCATCTTTCATGCTCATTTTTAGAGTTCTTTGATCCCAGCTTTCAATGCTTTTAAATGGTTTGATCTTGATTTTGATGGTGCATGTCACCTCAAAATTATTCTTTTTATCACTTACCTACTCGAGGACGAGCATGAGTTAAGCTTGGGGATGCTTGATACGTTAGAAACGTATCTATAATTTTTTATGTTCCATGCTTTTTTAGTATCTACTTTGCTTTGCTTTGTCTACACTTTGAGGTGTTTTTATATGTTTTATAGTACTAACCTATTAACAATATGCCACAATGTCATTTGCCTGTTTTTTTTTTCTGTTTTTGCTTCCAGAAAGGCAGAAAATCAATATTCTCGGAATTGGACGGGACAAAAGCCAAAGTCAATATTTTACCATGGGGAACACGAAGCCAGAGTACGAGACGGAGGGGAGCCACCAGGGGGCCACACCCCCTGGCCGCGCGGCTGGGCCTATCCCGCGCCTAGGGAGGGTGCGGCCGCCCTGGCTGCCCCTGCCTCGCCTCTTCGCCTATAAAGACCCCCCCGATACAAAAACCCTAAGCACCCAATCAATATTCCACGAAACAGTCCGTAGACGCCTCCACCATCGTCCCTAGATCGGGGGGGATCTAAAGCTCTTCCCGACACCCTGCCGGAGGGGAGATCATCCCGGAGGCCTTCTTCTTCATCATGTCAGCCTCCGGTATGAAGTGTGAGTAGTTCCACCTTGGACTACGGGTCCATGTAGTAGCTAGATGGTTGTATCTCCTCCTTTGTCCTACCATGTTTAGATCTTGTGAGCTCCGTTCATGATCAAGATCATCTATTTGTAATCATGCATGTTGTTTTTGCGGGGATCCGATGGATATTGAGATTACTATGTTAAATTGATTAATGGTTTTGTCTTATTGATTCTATCATGTCTGTGTTGTCTGAGATCTTGCATGATCTCCGTTCTAGTAGCTATCTTGGCCAAGTAGATGCTAGTGACTCCAAGAGGAGGTATTTATGCTCGATAGTGGTATCATGCCTCTATTTAATCTAAGAGAAGTGACAGAAATCTCTAAGGTTGTAGATGTGTTGTTGCTACTAGGGAGAAAACAACAGTCTCTTGTTCATGGAACAAGTGGATTGTTTACCTTACACACTTTGCTTAAAGCAGTTATCCGTTGCTTGCAACTTAATACTGGAGGGGGTTCAGATGATAACCTGAAGGTGGATTACTAGTCATAGGTGCAGTTTGATGGTGGTCTATGTATCTTGTTGTATTGCCCAATCGAATCTCATAGGATCATGAATGTCTAGTATTGCATTGTTATGCCTTGCTCAGTCTTGTCAATTGCCCTACTGTAATTTGTTTACCCAGCATGCCATGTTTTTTTATCTTAAGGAGAACACCTCTAGTGAACTATGGACCCCGGTCCAATATTTACCATTGATACATCTTCCGCTGTTACGGTTTACTTTCTGCAAACCACTATTACCTTCCACACCATACAGTTAATCCTTTGTTTTCAGCAAACCGGTGAGATTGACAACCTCACTGTTTGTTGGGGCAAAGTCTTGAGTTTGTGTTGTGCAGGTTCCAAGTTGCTAGCAACACCTTTGAGTCGTTTCCTTCCTCCTACTAGTTCGATAACCTTGGTTTCTTACTGAGGGAAAACTTGCTACTGTGCGCATCATACCTTCCTCCTGGGGTCTCCCAATGAAGCTTTCACACACCATCAATGTGTCACGAAGTCGACTCTACACGTAAGAGGGAACCCTTTTTCTAGTAAGGCCCGCTACAGGAGAAAGGGGCGTCACGACATGGAGTCCTAGGGAACAAATCCAGGCGAATGTGGCATGTCGGCATGTGGAACAAAACCAGACGTTGGTGCCATCGAGGCCGAGGCCACAAATGTCGTTGGCGGTCCAGATGGAAGGAACCTAGGAATGAGATCGAGTCCTGGCGGAAACGACATGTTCCCTCTTGTGTCGGGGGGCCTTGATTCCATGGTGGACGCTCGAGTTGAAGGGAAGAAGCGTAGTGGATCGAAATACACCATCTCCAACCCCAACGTTGGAATCCCCGTGGTCGCCCTAGCCTCCACTACCGCCCTCGTGTTCACGGAAGCCAGCTTGTATTCGAGGAATGTCGATTCAACATCGGCACGAAAACCAGATCAATTTGTGCCTCCGCGCTCTGGAACCCGCTGCTTTTGTATTCGGCTATCTATCGCGCGGTAGACGTGGCCCGCCAAAGAGGAAGCTTGACAAGAGTTGTCCGCGGTAAAATGGCGAGGAGGAAAATCCATTGGTGCAGGAGGAGTCGAGGTGGTCAGTTGATGGGGCGTGACAATGAGAATGTGACATAGAGGGGAGATGATGGTGACATAAGAGAATGAGTGTAATACAGACAGTTACTGTATGTCATCTCATACGTTTCTCCACACGCTGCAACAGATAACAGTTCTGTCTCCACGAAAACTTTCTTCGTAGTTAGCCTAGAAGTATTTTAAGATTCTTGCAGATCAAGATGGGAATGGTCTAGGTCGACCCCCTGAGTCACTGACCCGACCCAAAATTTTGAGGCCGTTGGGGCGGACGGGTTGGCCTTGCATATTTTTTGGGCCAATGGAGCCGGCTTTGGCTTACCCATTGGGTCGACGGGATTCGCCCCATCGACCATCTCTATCGTTGTAGTGCTCTTGTCGTCGCCCTGTTCTCGTCCATCTCTGTCATCGATGGCGTCTCTTGTCGCTCGGTGCTCTTGTCGCTGCCCCCGTCCTCGTCCATCTGTGTTGTCGCCGGTGCTGCCTACTGCTTTCTCGTTGTCGTCTAGATCGCCGTCGTCCCGACCATCATCCAGCTCGCCGTCCTGTCCTTCAAGTCGTGGCCTAGCTCGCCGCCGTCCCGGCCATCATCCAGCTCGCCGTACTGTCCTGCAAGTCGTGGCCTAGTGATACGTCGAAAACGTATCTATAATTTTTGATGCTCCATGCTTGTTTAGTATGTACTTTGCTTTGCTTTGTCTTTACTTTGAGGTATTTTTATATGTTTTTCTGGACTAACCTATTAATAAGATGTCATAGTGCTAGTTGCTTGTTTTCTTCTATTTTTGGTTCTAGAGAAGGCAGAAAATCAATATTCTCGGAATTGGATGGGACAAAATCCAATCTTCCTATTTTTCCTGGAGTAACACGGAACCACGAAGCAGAGGTGGAGGAGGACACCAGGGTGGCTGCACCCCCTAGGCGCGGGCAAGCCCTGGTGGCGCCCACAGGGGGTGTGGGGTCCCTGGCCCTCCATCGACCTTGCCTCCTTTGCCTATAAGAAGCCTCTGACCTAAAAACCCTAAATCATCTGGCAAAAATACACGAAAACCTCCAAAGCGCCGACGCCACCAAATGGGAGATTCGGGAAAAAAGTATCTGTTTTGGCACCCTGCCGGGACGGGGAAGTGCCCCCGGAGCCATCTCCTTCGATCTCTACCACCATCTCCATCACCATCTCCATCACCGTTGCTGATTCCCATGATGAAGAGGGAGTAGTTCTTCCTCGAGGCTAAGGGCTCTACCGGTAGCTATGTGTTCATCTCTCTCTCTATGCATGATCATGTTGTGGTCATGAGCTTTGTAATCAAGTAGATCTGCTCTGCTACTCAAGTGCTTTAATAGATCTCTACTCTCCCCATGTGTGTGAAAGTGACAGCGTGCACGTCATGGTGGCACTTAGCCTTGAGTATACATAAATACTCATCATGTTTTAATAGATCTATACTTTTCCCCACGTGTGTAAAAGTGACAGCGTACACGCCGTGTGTGGCACTTAAGCTAGACTACATATATATTTGTTATGAGTTATATTTGGAGTTGGATGTCTTTATGAAATTGTGGTGTTTGTTGGAACCATATAGCGCTCAAGGTGATAGTATGGGGTTATCTAGATTGGGAAAGATAGACTTTGAGGAGTGTTGTTATAGCCCTACCATGGATTAAAGTGTCCAACCGAAGAGTAGTTAAGAGTAGTATCATTAAGAGAAGATATTTATGAGAGAGTGTTCACTAGTGAAAGTATGATCCCTAGGCCTTGTTTCTAAACATCGAAACACCATTTGCATCTAGATCTGTTACATGTTTGCTTGCTTTCATCTTTTTTCTTTTAGTCTTTACCTCACCATCAAGCTCTTTTCTGGCACCGTTACCACTTATATTTCACTATCTCTTTGCCGAACTAGTGCACCTATACACCTGGCAAGTGTATTGGGTGTGTTGGGGACACAAGAGATTTCTTGTATCTTGATTGCAGGGTTGCTTGAGAGGGATACCTTTGACCACTTTATCTCTGAGTTCGATAAACCTTGGGTAATCCACTTAAGGGAAACTTGCTGCTATTCTACAAACCTCTATACTTGGATGCCCAACAACTGTCTACAAGAATAGAAGTGTGTAGACATCACCCATCTCGCCATCGTCCTGGCCATCATCCAGCTCGTCGTCCTGTCCTGCAAGTCGTGGCCCATCTCGTCGTCGTCCCGGTCGTTGCACAGCTCATCTGTCGTCCCAGTCGCTTCCCAGTGTTGATCCCCTCACATGGTCCCTTCCCGACTATTATTATTTATACGGTACATAACTTCTTTTAGTGATCGATCTTGGTTAGGGCTCTAGCTAGTTAGTAGAGCTGAGTTTGATCGAGAGTGCAAACAATGGCGTAAGGGCATCTCCACTGGGCCGACCCAAATGGTCACCCCAAACAGTTCGTTTGTGTCGGGCCGCGGTCAGTATGGGTAGGGGGTCCGGTCTATCCGGCCAGCCGCGCCCAGCGGCGCGACCCATTTGTCCACGCTGGGCGAGGCAACTTTTTTTTAAACACAAACAATTCGCGCTAAAACATGCCAGATTCGAACTTAATTTACAGGAGCGGGAGAGGGAGCAGGAGGGTTGACCACCTGCCCAGGCCACGGCTCCCAACCGTGCTGGAGGTGCGCCAGCTCCATCCCCACTTGCGGTGCGATCATAGGCGCCTAACCCAGCAGCGACGGCGGTGGAGGCAGTTGCGCGTTCGCCTCCGCTAACATGCGGGTGAGCTGGAGGGCCTCCTCGTAGCCGCGCCACTGGTCCTCCTCCTCGCGTGCGCTGGATGCAATGGCCTGCTCGGTGAAGACGTCCTCATCGTAGCCTCGACCCAGCACCTCGCGGTACTTTGGGGGCAGGTTCGCGACGACGTCGTCCTGCGCCTCCTGTTTGACAACGACTCGTTGTCGTAATCGTCGTTACCATCCTCGCTGCTGAGGTCAGCATCATAGTGGTTGTGGGCGCCCTCGTCGTTCGGTCGATGTCGGGGACGTCGTAGACCTTCCACGGCTGCAGGTCGCGGCGGACGGTGGTGGCGCGCCGCTCCTTGTGCTCCCACTCGAGGAACTTGACCCAGTAGGCCTCGGAGTGGTAGCCCCTCTCCCACCGTTGGTCCCGTGAGAGGTTGTTGATCCGCCGGTGGATCTCCTCCGCCAGTCCTCGGCCCGCCTTGGGCGGTGGAAGTACCGGGACACGATCCCGGTTGAGATGCCAGCCGGTGGGGAGGGAGACATCCCTACGCTGGATGCCGCGACCCTCCCTCCAAAGGCGCTCACACTCCTTGACGCGGTAGTACCGCCGGGTGCGGCGTTCCCATGGTGGCGGGTAGTCCCCCACGGGGTCGCTCCGGAACTCCTTCGGCTGCGGCAGAGGCGGCAAGGACGTGCCGCGGAGGAAGGCCGACAGCCGAGAGCCACGGCTTCCAGATGCTTCGTGGTCGTTCTTACTCCGCTTCAGCCACGACGGGGTCTTCATTGTTGATGGTGGTGGTGGCGGTGGCAGCGGGCTAGGTTTTGCAATGGCGAGAGGTGAGGATGACAACACTGACGGGCGCAGGGTTAAATAGCCCGGCCGCCCGTGAACGCGCGCAGCTTCCCGATCCTTTGCCATCAATACCGGCACGGGAACACAGGCTGCGTCAGTGTATCGTCTCGTCACCACTGATGCGCGTAGGCTGCCGCTGGTCAGCCTTCCGCACATCGTCTCTGAATCGGTGCCGCGGTTGCGTCTGAATCGGTGCCGCTGACCGTCTGAATCAATGCCACCAGTAAACGGTAGCTGACGGGTGGGCCTGTGAACGAGTCCCTGCGCTGTCCGCGCGCGTCCGAGCCGACGCAACCGAGCCTCAAATTAGATGCATGGATGGGGCAGACCGGACGCATTTCGCCAGATGAGTCGCCCCGCTAGGACGCTGCGCGTTCGCACGGACAGTTTCGGACACGCGCAGATCGTTTGGATCGCCTAGTGAAGATGCCCACTCGAGGTCTGAAGATGTACTACTTGTTTTCTTCAATAACAGAGGGCAAGTCATCAAACCTGAACGAGCAGCAACGATTATGTTGTGTTGCAGCCAGAGCGTGCGGACAGGCAACCAATCCGCCTAAATCGTCTACAGCCCGGCCGGCTACCAAACACGCCCTGAGACGTCGTCTCGGGGGCACACTCTTTTGCCCTATTTCCCCACCTCCACCTCCACCTCCACCTCCACCTCCACCCAGCCGCCCGCCCCGTCGCCTTTGCCCTCTCCCCTCGCCTCCCAGCCTCCGGCTGAATTAATCTGACGAGAGCGAATCGTCAAAATCCTCAAATATCTCGAGGCCAAAGCTCAAGCATGGCAATAAATTCAGTCGCCATGTCATCTTCTCTCTGCCGCTGTTCCGCCTCCGCCTCCGCCGTCAGGCGACCCGCATGGGCGCGCCGCTCCAGTTTTCTTAGATGCAACAACCGTAACCCATGCCGCATCGGCTCGAAGGTGTCTTTCGTCGCCCCTTCTGTCTGGAGGTATCCCCACAACTTGGACTCAGATTCGGAACCCATGCCGCCTGGCCGTTGGTGGATGGAGGCGCTTCTCGAGGAAGACGGCGAGTTTTTCCCTCTGGCCGATGTTATTCCAGCTGGTCAGGGCAGGAAAGAACTGGATGCTATGTGGCATGCCCTCGTCACTGCCCCCCTCGAACCCGTCCTTGTCACGCTGCGTGAGATGGTGGCTGCCGGCAATTTTTTCCGCTGCCGCAGCTTCCACGCCGGCACCCTCTCAGGTAAAAAGGGAAAAATGTCGAATCAATATTAACTTTATATCTGTTTTGCCCATTTACTAACGCTGAATGTTTTTATACACTTCTATCTTTTAGTTTTGAATGTAATTCTACATCAAAAAATTGTACACACTTTTTTTGGTTATCTATGAACTGATAATGCAACATTCAGTGGGTAAGCCAAATATATGGCTTATGAGATATACTCAATATCTTGTCGTCCATGCAGGCGTTCTGTTAGTTGTTGGTGGGTTGTACCAACTCTGCAAAACAACACCTGCTCTGTTCATCGACATTGTTCTTGGATATATTTTCTACAAGTTAAGTGCCTTATCAGCCCAGTTGCAAAGACATGGGAGGTCGTTTAGCATATGTGCAAGGATACAACTAGGTGAGTTCAAAAGACTTCGGTTTACCAATTTTTTTTTCCTGCCGAGCTACTGTTGTCCTCCAGTAATAATGCATTAACATGCACATGGGGAAATGCACGATTCAGACAATCTGTTTGTTTATTTTTACGTATATATTCCCTCCGGTCCATATATTAATGGCCTCAACTTTATCTAGATTCAGATGTATCTAGTTAAGTATCTAGATTAGATGCATTCGTATCTGGAAAAAGTTGAGGCCATTAATATGGACCGGAGGGAGTAGATATTTTGGTAGTTTTACACCTATGCTGATATGATTTCTTTTTTCTGCAGCTCTTTTACTTATTTTATCTTTCAAGGATAACAGTGCTTTTCAGGTATGACACTTTCCACCTAAAATATGGTTCGACCCTCCATACTCCCTTGAGGAAATTGTGCAATTAGATGCTTCACTCATTAAACTTTGTATGTTTTTTCTTTGCTGGTGATAGGGCTTCTATCGCTTTCTAGTGGAGATGATCTGGTAAGTGTTGCAGCGATAACCTACAGAAAAATATCAGTTTCTTGATGCTTTATCTTTGAGCTGTGATTGTTTAATTATATAAAAGTAATAAGTTCAACTTGATGTGTATTCTAGTAGAAACCAAAAGTTCCAATTTATGCATGGTTGTCATTTTTTTACCTTTTTCTGTAACTATTATTAATCAATGACATTGAATTAGAAACATGGTGCATGGACCTGTTACCTGCAAAAATTTTGTACTGATTTCTTGAGACAAATCTGAAATTCTGAATAATAATGTAATGTTGCAAACTTGCGACATTGACCAGTAAAGGTACGTATACAGTTGAAATTGAATGTTGTATTCACAGAATAAATTGAGATTGGGACCATGGCTAAATGATAGCTGACCCTCAAAGCTGAATATGAAGGCCGTTTCGTATGAGGGCCTTCATGAGCCTGCACACATAAAAAAATCATAAGAAATTTTGATATCATTACTTTGTTAGTTCAACAAAGTTCATACAAAAGATATGATTTTTTCCATATCATCAGATAACAGAACAGAGTCTTTGGACCGGCCCGAGGGCAACAAACATAAAAGCAAGTGAGAAACAGCAGCCAAAAGTTTTTAAGCATGCCTGCGCCAGCACCTAGGAAAAATGCATGTCATGCCACTACCAGGGAACAATTCCACATGACCTAACCGACAACCACCAAACGTAGCCACACTCAAACAGCAAGCTACCCAAAAGCCAGACCTGCTAGCTACCTTCAGGCTACTTAAGTACAAACCATGAGATCCAACCCAGAAAGACCAACTAGCATGAACCTACTCTGCGATACATACATATATTTCTTCTCTTTGGCCCTCATCCAGAAGGATATTTTTGACGAAGAAGGCTCAGGTAGCACCTTCGTCCGATGTTATCTCTTGAGCTTCGGAAATGCGAGTGTTGCTGGAGAAGGAAGCTGGGTGCAGAGTTAGTGCATTAGATGGAAGATCAGCTTGTATAGTCTTGTTATCTCCTTTCAGTAATCCTGCCCAATATTTCATAAAAGAACAAACATAACAAATTATCTCTGCTGGTGATTTTATCAAAAAAAAAATTCAAAGCAAGCCTTGTTTCTCAATTTCCAATTCCATAGGGCCCAACATAAAGCAGCCAAACTAACAACATGAATACTAGTTAAAGAAAAATCATAACGGGAAATCTAGACAAAGAACTGGGTAAAGTTTCTGGAGCATCAATGGTCAAACTCGCCACACAACATATATTTGGCTGCAGGGCACATGAAAAATAAATGATGAATTGTTTCAGGTTCCTCACAGAAACTACATTTTTTACCCCCTTGCCACCCCCCTTTTTCTCATATTATCCTTAGTGGCAATAGAGTTGTGCCAAATCAACCATAACCAGGTATGATTTTTTGCAGGAACTTTAGCCTTCCACAAATATTGAAAAAATCTATTAATCCAAATGTCAGTTAGCTCTTATAAAATGACGACTTAACTGTAAATTTACCAGATTTACAGTAAGTTCAAATGGGTTTATCTCTCCCCTGGCCCAAGGGGTGAGTTAACAGTTCATTCTCCCTTGTGTTTTTTGATGCTCTTCCAACCATCTCCTGAACTAAAATGTCATCTGAAATTCCCTGTGATTTTCTGATTTTCACATACATCATATAAATCAGGCAACAGTAATTTCAACGGCCGGGAAGTGCACCAAGCATCATTCCAAAAGCTTGTCATTTCCCCATTATCATTTCTCATTTTCCTTCCCTCCAAATATTTTCCCTTGACTTTCATTATATCAGAGCAACAAGCTGAATCACTTTGTTTACTCTCCACCAAAAATATGATTATATGTGCACCGTGGAAAAACAGCTAAGCGCACCATGTTGTTATATAACTTCTTGTCTTTTGTTTTTTGCATAAGACACATCATATGTTTTCACGAATTTTTGCCTGGATTGTTGGGAAATTTCGTGTGTATAAATGTACAACTTACTGAGGCCTGATCTGAGAGGGCATTCATCTTTACCTTTCAAATGTTTCCTACTGATTTCATTTCCTGGATACGGTACTTTCTTAACCACTTGGCTTAGACTGAGGGGGTATGCACGTTAAATTCATGCGCAGAAACTTAGTATTTGGAAGACCCTGTAGAGCACCAGTTGTTGCTTCAGTCCAATGAACAGGGTCTTTTGCTGAATCCAGACACTAGTGAGTTTTTAGTGTCTGTCGTAGGTACTAGTAGAATTTTTGTGCAAGACACTCCACCTTCAGCAAAGGTTGATATCCCCTTTTGCTTCCGTCCTATGTAATCACAAATGTCTCTTGATCTCAGGTCGCTCAACATCTATATGTATTTCACAATGGTCTATGACGGAGTCGTTGGTGTGAAGCATGGCAGACTCTACTGGCTCGGGATCTATAGATTGTTGAGAACGAAAGGTGGTCTGATGAAGGTGGTGAGGAATACCATTCTCGATTTTTATGGAGGGAATGAACCAGTTTCGGTAAAAAGAAGGAATGAAAAGTGCCAGTAGGTGGCAAATAGAGTGCTCACTGCTCACTTGTCTGCTGGTAACGATGTTTGCCATGATCACTTTTTTTTTTGAAGTTTCGCCGCCTGGCTTTTATTCAAATGACGACAAAATATCTGATTGAACAGGCTCAATCAGAAAGTCAGGGATAAGCTCAAAAGTGATATCTAAAGATACAATGATTGCCATGATCACTTGGTTACTGTAGTTAGGCATATACTCCCTCCGTCCTGTCCCATAGTATAAGATGTTATTATAACAAATATATAAGATGTTATTATAACAACTTATATATTGGTTGTAATAAAATATTTCACTATGGGATGGAGGGAGTAGTATATATAGTTTGGTAGGCTTGATCTTGATGGGTGGTTCACGTACGTTGTGTGCTTCTGAATGTGGCTACCCATGAGGAAAATAACCTGTTGTGCGTCTTGATGGAGTGAGTGCTGGAGTTCCCTTTTGTTGATACGATTTTAATGAAGTGGTAATCTGTTGGTGTTCATATTGAACGTTATGTTGTTTTACCGAATCTGTGGTTTCTGCTTTTGTCATAGCAGAACTTGTGAAGATTAAGGCCCTTCAATCAGGGAACGGCACAATTGCAAACAGATGGCTGGGAACACCTGTAGTAACTCTGAAAGAGATGCAGCCATACAGGTCATGAATTTACAGATTAGAGTGGGTAAGCGATCAGTTGATGGCCTCTATCAGAGAACAGTGATTGTAGGCTCATGCTTCGTCACTGCTGTGCTAACCTTAGATCACCAGCAGTGGAAGAACCAAGGGTCAAGGGAAGCCATATCTACAGTACTTGTCAAGTGAGCGAGGTTCCTGCTGAGGCACTCCGGGCTGGCTAACTCCACCCACCCTGCTCATGCATCACGCTTCGCTTCCCTGTTCGTCCCGAACCAGGCCGGCGTCTTCACGATGATCACTGTCGGCTGAAGCCGAAATGTCGTGCCTATGCGGCTGTTCCTGATTGGAATCAGGACGCAGAACCAGGGCCAGCGTCGACGTACCCTCGGAGGAGTCACCAATTTCGTGGCTCTTTGTCTAATATATCGCAGTCTCGAATGTAGATCGGTAAACCAGCAAGATAAGAATAAGGTTAACCAGAGCATCTTCAACCAAGATGTGGCTTATCGCTGCCAGCTGTCCTCGGATGTGCTGACAAAGATGCTCATGTACATCTTAATCGTCTTTTTTTTGGGTAGGGTGGGAGTGTTAGTGCAAATAACATTAAATTTCCAAGATGTAATCTGAAAATAATATTGAATTACCTGATTGATTGTGTGAAGAGATATTTCGTCTTGAGTACCAAGTCTTATAGCCTCACAATCCTGAAATCATTTCAAAAAATAAAATAAAGTAAAATAGTATGTCCTTGTTATGGAGACCATTAAAATAGGTAGGTCTCGTGTATCTTTGTGGGAATCTATGTGGTTTACCATGCATACACAACAGCCATCTGAGCCAAACTGCAAAGAAACCCTCAAAACAGAATGGAGGACAAGTGCAAAACACATGTTTAGGGCTAGGGTGATCAATTTTTCCTCTTTATTGGCATTTTTTCATCCAAGCGTAAAAATAATAAGTTGTTCTAAAAGGTCTGAACTCGTACAGAAGGATATGGCAGCTTGGACCATTTTGTTTGTAGTCCTATATCTGTTACTTCTCTGAGAAGAAAAAGGAATCGACTCTGCTTATAGAGAATACAGTATATAAAAGGAACATAACTTACCAAAAAGCTGTTATGAAAAATTCCGTTGCAGTACTCACCAATTCTGTTGTGCTCCTCACCAATTCAAGACCCTTTGATCATTGAACTGCTAGCATGTCGAGATGCCGTCGAACTGGCGAAGAATCGGGGACTCACACATGTGGTGCTGGAGACGGACTGCCAAGTGATTGTCTCGATGTGGAATGAGGAAGCCTCGAACAGATCCTTTAGCTGTCATATAGTAAGGAACTAAAGGAGATAGCAAGGTCTTTCCAGGGGTTCAAACTTCTCTATGCAAGGAGGGAGGCGAATTCAGTGGCTCATTCATATGCAAGAGAAGCCCTTAGCTTAAATTATGTAGCTTTAAACTTTGATGTAATTCATGGGTTTCTGGCTGAGTCTGTTCGGTCAGAATTGGTTTCACCTACGTAATAAAATTTGGAGGTGAGCTAAAAAAAAAATGTTGTGCTCCTCACGAAATTGCATGGCCTTTTACAAAGAGATGGAACAAATAAACGCTTATAACATACACGACATCAATAAAATATTGAGTTATAGAGTTCGATATCATTTATTTAGTTTGACCCTATACTGTTATAGATTTTCATTGGTTGGTTACAATTTGTTTAGGACGTACTATAGCTGACATGTTGACTAGTACAGTTCTGAAGTTAAAACCAAAAGAAAAATGATATATGACAAATTATACAAACATAAATGAGTAAAGTAATCAGATTAACACCCAAGGAGTATCATGGGCAAATAAGCAAAACGTGGTGGATGTCCATGCATGTGTAAAGTTAATATACCTTTCACAGCGAAAAATACCAATATTTTATTTGCAGTTAGGGGTCATTAAACCAAATAGTGCCTTTATTTCTTTTTGAAACAGGACAAAAGCTTTGCATTTTATATTGATAAACAAGGAGCAAAAGGGGGTAGGAATGCAATCGGCGCGGTAATGGGGTATCCGTCTCCCGACTAATTCCGCCCGTCGGACTAAACATGATTTTAGGAAGCGGGACGCATGCGTCCGGTGGTACCCGCTAAGTAAACGTCATATTCAAAATTCACTAGCTGGACGCGCCAGATTAAAACCTTTCGTCCGCACGGGAAACCTTAGTCCGCATGGGAGAGCTCTTCCCGAACCCATATTTGTACACGTAGAGGGATACAAAAGGGATTAATGGGACAACAGAGCTAATCCCGTAGGCGCTTAGCAGTATCCCATGGACGTAACGATCAGGCTCTGATGGCGGGACGCGAGGCGGGACTGCCGGGAAGTCTCATCCCACTTGCATCGTTAATGGGGCGGCCTAAGCCAAAAGTGCAAAGACAATCAAAAGTCACATTATGCTATTCCCTTCAATCCATATTACTTGTCATTGAAATGGATGTATCTAGCACTAGTCTAGATACATCCATTTTAATGACAAACAATATGGATCAGAGGGAGTAGTAAAAACGCTAAATCCTAAATCCTAAACCCTAAACCCTAAACCCTAGTCGTGAAATGAATAGACCAGAGAAAATTCCTGTCAACGAGGATAGATACAGTAAGAGTTTGGGCAGCAGCTCACAGGGACAGTACCTGCATGGCGTGATAAATAGTCCAAATCATGTTTTGAAGGGTAAACCACTCCTACGTGGCTCGCCAGGCTGACCAAGCGACGGAAGTGAACCCGTACGTACGAACCGTGCATGTTCAATTGTTCATTAATCAAAAACTATGACCAAACTGCGCATCAAGCGCAAGCCGTCTGTACAATTTAGGCATTCTACTCAAATCTTAGGCATTTGGTAGAGTTCGAGACTTGTACTACTACAGTACCAGGTGTCCAGGTTGATTTCTTTCCGAGTGCTACAAGTCGAGTAGATCACCGCCGGTAGAGTGGCGATTGAAAACTGCTGTTGTAGTATCTTTTCAAGGATACGTCCTAGAAGACGTATCTTTTTCATAGAAGAAAGGCCAGGCGGCCAAGATTTACAATGCACTGTGGCACATGCGTCAAAGATGCAACTCCACGCCGTCTCAGGGACAGCAAACACAACCTAAGCAACTACTCGCGGCATCTCCACTTATCTACCTGCCCTAGATAGTCGCGGAAAAGCCCTGCAGCCCTCCAGAGGTCTGCCTCCGCGGCAATCTTTCGGATGACCTCGCCGGAAGAAGGAGGGGCCCCCTCGAAGACTACGTCATTCCGATGACGCCATAGCGTCCAGCAAACCAAAGAGATCCCTGTCCAGAGGTCGCGCTCACGGCCTTTGCCACCTCGCCTATCTTGGAGCCACGTAACAAATCTGGAGTCATGCTCCGGCATCCAATGCCTCTTGTTCCACCAGCCCAGGCAGGCTACCCAAACCTCGCGGGCTAGGACGCAACCCATAAAGAGATGGTCGATGGTTTCTCCACATTGGTCACAGAAGGGGCAGGCCGCTGGATGCTGAAGGCCACGCCGGCTCAGCCTGTCAGCGGTCCAGCATCTGTTTCTCACGGCTAACCAAAGCGTTACTTTACAGCTGGCAGGGGCACGGGATCACCAGATCTGAAGAGCTCCGGCCATCGAAGTCCGCCCAGCAAAAAGATCCTGGTAGCAAGATTGGGCTGTGTAGCAGTTGCTCGGGTCCCAGTTCCACTTGAAAACGTCCTGCGTCCCCTCTGTCAGGGTGATTTCTTCGACTCGATCCGCCACCTCGAGGAGCTCTCTGATGGCTGCTGCGTTGAGGTCTGGGGGGACATCATGCAGCCAGCCCCCTCCAAGACCATCGCGCACACGGCGCATGGCTGTTACATTTGGTGGGACAGTTGCGAAGAGGTTTGGAGCGACGTCGCAGAGCCGCCCGCATGGTAGCCACCTGTCTGTCCAGAAAAAGGTAGTCGCTCCGTCCCCTAGCACTGTGGTAGTCGCCGCATCGAAGAGCCGCCTTGAGAGCTCGGGGACACATATGTCGAGGTCGCGCCATGGCTTGTCCACCTCCACACGCTTCAGCCACAGCCATCTGGCCCTCAGCGCAATGTTCATGAGGTGCAGGTTGGGGATGCCAAGACCCCCTAGCTCCTTGGGCATGCACACCCTGTCCCATGCCACAAGACAGTGTCCGCCATGCACGTCCTTCCTCCCCTTCCAAAGAAAGCCGCGAATAATTTTCTCGATGGCGGTGATGGTTTCAATGGGAATGTCGAGGGACATCATGGTGAAAATAGGTATGGAGGATAAAGTTGTCTTGACGAGTTCGAGCCGCCCTCCTCTGTTGAGCATGGAGGCTTTCCACGATGGCAGCTTGGCGGCCACCCGATCTACCAGTGTCTGGAGTTGCGCCACTGACGGTTTTCGTAGGGAGAGCGGCAACCCTAGGTAACGAAGGGGGAACTGCGTGATAGGGCAGTGCAACTCCCGTTCCACCAGATCTCTGTCCTCGGCTGATCACCTAATCAGGTTTGCCGAGCATTTATCAAAGTTGGTACGGAGGCCAGACGCCTCCCCAAAGTCCTCGATGATCCCGGATATCACTTGGAAATCCACCACTGATGGCCTTAGGAAAGTGACCACATCATCTGCGTAGATCGATGTACGGTGCTGGAGGCCTGTGGCTGCAAGTCGAGTGACTAACCCTTGTTCTTCTGCCTTCATGACCATCAGGTGGAAAACCTCCATGATCAAGATAAAAAGCTGTGGGGAGAGTGGGTCTCCTTGCCGTAGTCCACGCCTATGGGCCACCTTCGCCCCTGGGCAACCGTTTAACAAGACGCGTGTGGAGGCCGTGGAGAGTAGGGCACAAATGCACGCGAGGAGGCGCTCTCCAAAGCCTAGCTTCTTCAGCACTTCCAGCAGGAAAGACCAGTCCACGGTGTCAAAGGCTTTGGTGATGTCCAGCTTGAGAAGCACAGCTGGAGTCTTGCTGGTGTGCAGCTTACGGGCTGTCCCCTGAACCATCATGAAGTTGCCGTGCAAGCACCGTCCACGCACAAAAGCACTTTGATGAACCCCCACCAATTGTGGGAGGATCGGGGCTATTCGGTTGGCGATCACCTTTGCCACCCATTTAGCGATCCCGTGAATCAGGCTGATCGGTCGGAAGTCCCGCACTTCCTCGGCGCCCGGTTTCTTGGGCAAGAGAGTAATCAAAGCACTGTTCACCGATCCAAATCCACGGCTATCTAGCCTAGAGAGTGAGTGGAAGGCATCCATAACATCATCCTTGATGATGCTCCAGCAAGATACGAAGAAGCGGGCAGAGAAACCATCAGGCCCAGGGCACTTGTCCAACGGCATGCCTCTGATGGCCGCCAAAACCTCCTCCTCTGAGAAGGCTCCGTCAATGTGTTGAAGGTCCATCGACTGGACCCCCAAGAAATCCAAGTCCAGGGAGAACGGTCGGTCACTTGCCACACCGAGCAGGTTCTCGAAAAAAGAGTCCACGACTTCTGCCTTCTCCACGTGGTCCGAGATCCGCACGTTATCTACTAGGAGGTGACTAATGAAGTTCTTACGCCTCCGATGACTGGCATGCGTGTGAAAGAAACGCGTGCATGCATCCCCCTCTCGCAGCCAGAGAATCCTCGATCTCTGCCACGCTAGCGTCCTTTCAAGGGAAGCTAGACCCAGGAGCTTCTTCTTGAGGAGGCACCGTAATCCACGCTCCTGGGGTGACAACTGCCTACTCTCCATGGCCACATCAAAGCGGAGGATCAACTCTGAGGCTAGAAGGATCTGTAGCTTGACATTCCCGATGAATTTGGAGCTCCAGCAGGAAAGCCTCTTAGCCACAGCTCGTAATTTCGCATCGAGCCTCTTGAAGGGGTTCGGCTCCCACTGTTGAGAGTTCCACGCTTCCTGCACCACTTCGAGGAAGCCCTCAACTTTGGGCCAGAAGGATTGGAATTGGAAACGACGTCCCCGATGAAGATCTGGGGCCAGGCATAACAGCAGGGGCAGTGATCGGATGGGCCCGAGGACAAAGCCGAGAGGAACGCGTCGGGGTAGCGTGCCTCCCAGTCCACAGTTGCAAAAACCCTGTCTAGCCTCTCCAGAGTAGGCCGTTCCCGCTCATTTGTCCAGGTGAACCTGCGGCCGTTGAGGTAGAGCTCCTTAAGCTCCAGAGATGCGAGAGTCCGCCTGAACTTGGTCATCATGCGGTGATGGAGGCCTCCTTGGTTCTTGTCCTCCGGGTTGAGGATGAGGTTGAAATCGCCGGCAACGATCCACAGACCGGCATGCAGGTCCCTGATGTCTTGCAACTCTTGAAGGAAAGCAAGCTTGTCCACGTCGTTTTGGGGCCTGTAGACACCAGTGAACCACCAGCTGTGATCCACTCCTGTCGAGATGCGAGCAGTGATTGCATTGTCGGAGTAGTGGGGGTGGGTGACGGAGACCATGCAGGATTGCCAAGCAAGGAGGATTCCTCCACGGGTACCTATCGCCGGCAAGAAGAAAAACTTATCGTAAGAGGGGCCAAGGCATTCCCTCACCACGCGGTCGGAGATCACCGCCATCTTGGTCTCCTGCAGGCACACCACCGCGGCCCGAGCTGGAGACAGAACTCGCGAGATTGCTAAGCGACGAGCAGGGGAATTCAAACCACGCGCGTTCCAAGTTCCAATGGAGAAGTCGGGATCATCCATTATTACAACAAAGAGAAAAAGGAGGAAGGATCAGTCGCTACTCAGACTAGGCACTCCACTGGTGCATCATCGAACAGAGGCAGGGCATCAGGCATCCATCCGAATAGGCGAAGGACCACGTCAATGTGCTGCTGTCGTAGGGGCCTCGCGAACAGGTCCAGGTAGGCGTCGAGAGCCTCGTCTCCAATTGTAACACCCTCAGAATCGGACCTATGCAAGTTTTAGCGAAATCCGCCAAACCCGCATAGAAACGATCCAAAGGTGTCCACCAGGCACTTGCGTGCGGGTGGAAAACGAAGTAATAACATTACACAACAGTCCTCGATGGGACCCACAGAACAGATATATATAACAGCGACTCCAAGAGTCAAGAATACAGATATAATATACAAAGAACCAAATCACCTTGAAAATGATAGAGCGTCCGACTACGGACAAGATGCAAATGGGGCTAAGAGCCCTGAAGAATAACCAATGGCGTCCATAACCCTGCCCAGGCCAAGCCGGAAGGGTAACCCTGCTAACGACGTCGATCTCAAAACCTGCTTAAACAAAAGGGGTGCCGACAAAGGGCAAAGGAAAAAAGAGGAGCGTCAGTACTGAGGCCAGTACACGGCGAGACTAGAATTCGGCGGTCCTCGCCTACATAGGTATGGTGGAACTGAGCGGCAGCGGCAGCATGCACTAAACAACCTACAGAGACTCGATACAACTGGCGGCAAACAGAGAGGGGTAAGAATGACCTATCCGGATCCAACCTGAAGCTAACACCAAACAAACCCATCCTGGCGTTTCCCCCTCGAGACCAAACGAGGAAGTCAACCGAGGAACTCACACCGTTGGCAGTTTTATTGATTCAGTTATCGTTGCAGCAATTACTAGTCAGGTATAGATAGTCGTTCTGATAAATTAAGCAGTGGGCACTTTTAGTTAACCATTCCGTTATAGTTACGGCACTTACTAGTCAGATACAATTAACATGAGATAACCCAAAAACCCAGCAGTTGTTGGTACTTTTATTCAGCCATTCCGTTGTAGTTGCGATACTTACTAGTCAGGTACAATGGTCGCAAGCGACACACCAAACAAGCAATTGTGGGCAGTATTAATTAGCCATTCCATTATAGTGAAGCTGATTACTAGTCATTATAAAGTCAAATTTATAGCAATAAACTTTAGTTATGCTTGTCTATGGTCGAGATACTGTGCTCCAAGTCGTCCATAACCGCGGACACGGCTTTCAGAAAGTTTTAACCCGGCCGGGGTGCACAAATAGCAACACACACACGATCGACCTCGGAAAAACCAAATCAAAACCCAACGAGGCTTTCACGACAAAGCAATCACAGGATTCAGAAATATTTCTGGGGGCCACCCCATTGAGTAGAACCGCAACGAAGTAAGCTAGCTCCGAGACGGACTCAAGGTTTGGGTGGACGGCGGTAAACGACTGGGAACCCGAAAGTGTGGCTGGGCTTGTCGATACCGCGAAAACGTGTCCCGATCCTAAACAGTACAGGTGCTCCTCGCACAATTTAAATACAGAAGTAGCATGGCATAAGTACAGGATAGTAAATAAAACCTCAAACTAGTTTATGGCCCCAAGAAATAAGACTGAATCAAGCTCTGGCTAAGGGGGGCCCATACTCCCCGTATGTGGATAGCGCGATAAATCAAGGAACAGGTATCAAGTACTCGGGGTCCTACGGGACACAAGTGGGCGTTCGGAAACCAAATATTTTCTATCACCCACCGATGCCTCTGCTTATTTCAATTTTAGTTGTTAAACAGGAATTAAAGTGAGCGATAAGTAAAACTATGATCATCTCCAACATCAACATGCGGCAATACATCAACAACTGTGGCACTTGACGACACGCAACAGCACTTGAGCAAGCGACTACGACGCGCAAGTCCAACTATCTACCAAACAATAAGTAATAGGATGTGTCCAAGGCAATATATGGCTGCAAGGGATATCAAGGGTACGGAAACTAGAGCATCGCAACACAGATAGCAATAGATCAACAGGAGGGAATAAATACTATAAAAGTAAGATAGGTAGAAAGGGGGAGATGCTCGCCTGAAAACATTGTCGAAGGTTCAACCGGAGATCGGGGCGAAGCTCACATCAACTCAACGGCCTTATCCGCGAAGAAGCAAACACTAGAAGAGACACCGGATGCAATATTTAATACAACGGCAGAAGATCGGCATGATGCATGTATGATGCATGGCATGGCAAAGGTGCGATGCAATTAGGTCATATTAAGCGGAACCGGGGTCCCGACAATTAATTATACGGTTCAAGTTATTTACCTACCCCGCAAATTAAATGTTGTTTTAGCATGGCCAAAGATAGCACCGGTTCGCTACACAAATTTAAATGAGGCCAATATAAGGCTAGATTTGCCCGCATATGGGCCCCATATTTAATTATTAGGTGAATCCGTGTAGGGTTCGCATCATAGAAAACAAAAATTTTCCTACGATGGGAACAACTATGTACCAAGATCTATCTACTAGATACAAACAACGGGCGGATGTATATCCGTAGAGAACATACCCTTGAAGACCGACAAAGCTTAACGAGTCCAAACTCGTGGTTGATGTAGACGATCTCTTGCCGATCTCAAGATCGAGAGGAAGTCCTAGCGCCGCAAAACAGCAGCGCATCCGTGCTCGCACACACGTTCGAGGCACCGAGCAACCTCCGCCTCCTCGCTCCAGCGATGCAGCGGAAGCACAACTCTTTCTTGCCGAATAGCCACCGGGAACATGTATCTCGCTAGTCCGAGACCATGGGGGATAAATTCTAGAGGGGGAGAGAGATCCTTCACGAGGAGGTGTGAGTGAGAGAGAGGAGAGGGGGGCTTTTTATAGGGGAGAGGGGGGGCACCCAAGAGGCATGGCGCCCAGCCATGGGGCTGCCCCCACCTCTTCCACATTCATGTGGGTGGAGCTCCCACTCAAAATGAAAAGCCTCCACTCCCATTAAAAAGCCTCCACTCAAAAATCCACTCACATGCATTAAATTTCCACCAAATTTAATGCAAGCTCTCATTTAAATAAAACTCTTTTATTTATTTATTCAGAATTTTGTTAATTACTTTAATTAACAAACATTCACTAAAACCCCTTGCTAGTATTCCATTTCACATGCAGAACCAGTTTCAGCAATTTCAACCGAAACAGTTTCGGTGTCTAGTGAAATAAATTCCTGCGCTTTCCTTTTCTTTTCGGCATGAAACTTTTGCTCCAAATGGATGTCGGTGTCTCTTAAGTGTGTCACCCTACGGTTCGCGAATAATGCGGACATGATCGAGACCCCTCTCGGATCAATAATCAGAAGCGGGATCTGGAGACCCATACTGACTCCCACACATTCAACGATGACTTTCTTGTGATCGTCGGAACCTTTTACGCTAGTATCTTAATCCTTTTGTTTCGCGATATATTACATGTCCGAGATTCGATCATCGGTATCTCCATACCTAGTTTGATCTCGTTACTGACATGCACTCTTTTCTCGTTCCCGTGATATAACATTCTAGTGATCAAATCACTTGCTTGCAAGCTAATCAATGTGATATCACCGAGAGGGCCCAGAGTATATCTATCCGTCATCGGGATGAACAAATTCCACTCTCGATCCATGAGCCTCAACATAACACTTTATTAGTTCTGAATCCATCTTTATAATCACCCTGTTACGGTGTGACGTTTGATGTTATCAAGAAACTCTTCCGGTGTTAGTGATTGACATGATCTCATGGTCTAAGGATTAGGATCACTTCGTAAGTTGTTATAGCAATATAAACTCAATGACTTTGATCGTAATGCTATACTTCGGATGAATGTTCATCACACCATTACATTAATGTTGTGACCTCGTTATTAACAACATCCAATGTCCATGATCAGGAAACCTATGATCATCTTGTTAATCAACGAGCTAGTTTATAAGAGAGGCATAACTAGGAACTACCTTTTGTTTATTAAACACACATGTATTAACGTTTCCGTATTAATACAATTATAGCATGCAAAATAAACATTTATCATAAATAAGGAATACGATAATAACCACTTTATTATTGCCTCTCGGGCATATTCCCTTCAGTCTCCCACTTGCACTAGAGACAATAATCTAGTTTGAAAACTCTGCGTATTGAACACCTATGACTTTCTGGTGTTCCATATACGCAATTGCAAGTGGTTAACATAATCTACGAATCTGACGCTTCAGGTCCGTGTGTATTTGCATGTCTTTGCGTCTCCACGCATCACTCATTCTCCAATGAGATGACATTGTATAAATTTGGTCTTTTGGTGAGACCTTTAGTTCCTTGGGGTTAAAACACATCGATACTATTGTCATACAATATATCTTTAGTGTTAGCCCGTTGCGAACCACACCTTAGTTTGATAACAAACTACTTGACACAAATTCCCTCCTTTGCTGCTACTATAGCAGTCATATACTTAGCCTTTTGTTGTAGTATCCGTCACAATGTCTTAACTTTGGAACTCTTCCAAATGCTTGATTAATTCCAATACTTTCTAGCGAACTAAGGCCCAGTTCTTTTCGGCTTTGGCTTGTGTAGAAACTGCTATGGCTTGAGCTGCTCGTAGAAACAGCTGTGAATATAAGCTCTTGAGAAACTGTAGTCCAGTTGTTTTTGGCTTTTAGTGTCCTAGCTTGTCATCTGAGTTATTCGATGAAAAGTCTGAACACCACTATAATGAAATTGTATGAAAATTAACTGATATTGATTTTTTTAGGTTAAAGATATTCATTCTGCCATCCCCGAGAGTTTCTGTACAAAATATTGAGTTACATCTAAGAAACATGTATCAGCAGTGCTGGCACAAATCAACAAAATTACAATCAGTTGAAGCATCCGTTGAAAATTACAATCAGCAGCTCTTAAAATTATGACCTGTACGTATCTCTGAACTAGCTGTGTGCCTGTTTGTGCATCTCTGAACGAACCTTCTCGCATCGAGCTAGGATGCGGAGGAGTGGCCGTGGAGGACCAACTGGTCCGGAAAGCAGCCGCCCAGCCCTGCGTCTACGGTTGTGAGGATGCAGTGGACAAGATGCTGACAGCGTGGAGAAGGTGGGCAACGCCGGCGGCCGGGCGGACGGCCGCGACAGAACGAGCCCTGTCTGACGCCTCGAGCTTCACTTGATCCGGGCCAGCGAGCTTGGGGGAACCTAAGGGCTATCCTTCCGCCATGGAATGGGACCGCGGTTGGAAGCGGACTTATGGCGACGTGGGGTTGTGGGGGGCGGCAGCCGGAGTTTGGCCATGGTGGCGCGTTCTCGTTCTGCTCTGGGGTTGATGAGAGAGAGAGATCCGTTGCCTATCTGCTCGGGTCCGAAGAAAACGGTTCCGTCAATTGAGAGGTCAGTGCGGTGGCATTTCACGTAAATACCATGCCAATTAGGGGTATACGGATATACCGCTTCGGGCAGTACCCGGGAAGCTGCGGGAAGCTGGGTACCCCCGGCTTCTCCAAACTGTGAAGAAATCGCTAAAGCCGGCTGCCACTGAAAACGGCTTAAAATCGAGTTCTTTTTAGCTTCAGCTTATTTTCACCTTTAAGCTACCAAGAAGCTTTAAAAGAACTGGGCCTAAAGCCCACTAGCCCATCTACCTGCATGGCCTTGTGTTTTCCTTGATGAAACTCGTTGTTAGTTGCCCGTACAGATTTAGCAGATCGAACGGTCCTTGTTGATCAACCGTACTTCTCTGTGCCTACGTCTCGCTACTATACCTGTTAAGGCGCCACCGCAGTCCGTCGCCTACATGGACAATCGCGACCGGAGATCAGACCAGGATGTGGCATGGGCGCTTGGCGTGCTAGCTGCTCCGGGGCTTCACGCATGGTGTCTTCCGTGCCGACTCCAGTCCGTGTGCAATTTATACTAGCACCTCGCCTAAGGCAATATCGTGTACTAGAATTGCTATTCGGTATATGCGTACCACTGGTTAGTTAGTTTTTTATTACATGAATATAAATTATAGATGGAATTGTATACTTCCATATAGTTGAAACAAGGATGGAAAGAAGAATTTAAAAATCTTCGAAAATGAAAAATGACAATTGATTTGTCACATTGTCATATTTTGATAATGATGCTATAATTTATATCGGATTTGCTATTTCTCAGGCGCCTTAGTTCTCAGTCGCCTCTCTCGCCATTAGATTTACCTCGCGATTCGTGCAACGTGAGAGTTGCAACTAGGTTGTAACTTAGATTTTAATGAGTTACAACTAGGTTGCAACTGAGGATTAGTACAAATTATATAAGTTGCAACCTAGTTGCAACTGAGAATTAACACAAATAATAGGATGATGTCAGCGACTTAGACATAAGAAGTTCTCAGGCGCCTGAGATCTAGGCACTCCCAATTATATAGCATAGATTGTGGTATAGTATCTTATGTGCCATTAAGTCCCGTAAAAAAATTCTTCTACGACATTCAATGGCAGTCGTCTTTCCCGCCCCCCCCATATGATCAAATACTGGCTCCGTCCCTGTAAGTAGGCATCTTTTGTTCATGGTATCGTCTATAGATGCAAGTGGATCCTGATTACGATATCTTTACCCTCTTTAATTCAACAAAATAAAGGGTACTCTAATGGTAACCTGGGATTATTAAAACTCAAGAAATGCATAGAATTAAAGTAGCATGCCATATTCTATAGGTTTGTTAACCTACAGGAATTTTGATCTAGGAGGAAGTAAAAAATCTTTAAGTTGGTAGAATATTATTTCAAACATAGAGTGCAAGGAAGACGACGCAAGCATTTCCGACAGTGCCACGCCACCGCACTCTACTTTTGCGCGACCGCATCCCAAGCGCCGTCTTTTGCATTGTACATTCGGCTTTTTGTATATTGTGATTGTATTCGCAATTCTTGCATTAAATTTTACTGTGGGTTGAATTCTCGCAATAATACCTACACACAATTTAGACCAATCTTGTGTCATTCTCCTTTAGAGAATTTTAAACCATAATAAATAATTGTTAAATTAGATTCTATCGCAATTATTGCATGCAGATTCGAGAAATGGTACTGTAGTTTTTATCTGTCAAAACGTGCCACTGGATTGGCATTTTTTTTTCGAAGGATGAAAATGACATTTGAAAAATCTACCAGAGAATTACATTAGCATTTTTTTTAAAGATGAAAATCTATGTGGAATTACATGCGCTAGTGTTTGACATGGTCACGTGTCATCGTCCTGTTCATCAACAGGTGTAGAAAGGAGATGAAGGACAACCATTTTTCAATCAGTGGGATCTTAACATGGTCTTTTCCTAATCAAAGAAAGCGTACGTTTCTGTTTTCACCGGTTTAAAAGAACTACTGGTCAATTAAGCTAACGATTAGAGGCTGATGGTTTGTGTCTAACTTAAAAGGCTCTCACTCATTTGCTCATAGAATCTTTTAAGGCTCATTTGATTCAAAGGATTCGTAAAACATAGGAATAGGAAAAGTACAAAAATAGAATGACATGACGTATAGAATCTTATAGAAATGAAACATGCAGGATTTTCACGAGGTTTAGGTATATATCATAGTTGTCATAGACACGTAGAAATTTTTCAAAATGGTCTCACCTCTTATTAGAAATCTTATAGGACCGTAGTGTAGGAAACCAATGCATATGAATTTTGTAGGATTTATTTCGTTAAAGAAACACACCTATTAGAAAAAAAATCCTATGAATCGAAATTCTATAGATTTTTTTAAATCCTTTAAATCAAATCGGGTCCTTATTCAACTGATCCAAAACGAGGTCTTTTTTCCAATCAAAGCGCGAGTAACGGCACAGCCGTATGCGCCGCATCGGGACGTTGCCACGCGCCTGCAGCACGGCGACAATGCTGCTACGGTTGGTGTGCTGGAGTTCCCCGACGTGATTGGTTCCTTTTCTATTGTGCATTCGGCGTCTGTTATTAGGTATGGGGAAAACAGTCTTTGAATCACGTTATGGATTTTGTTTGGTCGACAAAGCATTTTCCTCCATGACTCCACGAATGGTACCATCGGTATTTAGTTGGCTGCACTATAGAATTTCAGCAAAGACAAAACCCACCCGTGTTGTTTGGTTGCAACTTGAAACCAATGATGTGGCAACCTCTTCCATTCGTTTGGATTTTTTGTCCGACATGACCCAATAATGTGTCTGGCGCTCCCAGGACGTCATCACACCACAAGGTATGTTACGGGCATGCCGACGCACGACACGATGACTTGAGCCAGTTTTTTCATAGACATGCATGAGCGTCGAGTGTTGACTAATTGCACGCCACCCGTCGATTAACTTTAAAATTATGGCTTGCTGGTTTCCCAAGCAGGGCGTAGAAAGTGGACACATCCAACACTGTCATCTCTACGGTAGTGTAAATGCGACCCATCATCTGCTTGCCTGCTCTGCGATAAATATCATCTCGATGCCTCTCCTCTCTCATACTCAAAGCCTATCGTCTCACCTTCGCCTTTTCCACCACCGACCTCCTAGTAGACGTTGTCTTCACATCATTCCTCGCCGTCTAGCCACTACTTAGGCCATGCTCACGATGCCCCCACGCAAACGGATCCAGTCGCGAGAACCAACACCTCTCAGTTCAGATGACGATATGCGGGCGTTCTCCTCGACAGAATGCAAGGAGGATACCTATGAGGAGGAAGAGTTGTCGGCCTGTCCGCTACGGCGATCACTCCTCGAATCCTTTGAGGCTTCTCGAAAAAAGAGGAACCCGCAGCCTCAAGGAGATAAACGCGGCCTTGGAGGCCCATGTCATGGAGATTTTGTGTGACAGGGTGGTGTCAGAGGAGCATGACCGCCTTTTTATGGAGGCCGAGCGGTTGGCCATTCTGTGGATCAGATGCTCACGACGAGGCAGATGTTGTAGCTCGCGAGGTTGCTTGTCTTGCCTTAGCAAAACAGACCTGCCAGACGCGGGATCCGACAGAGGCATAGAGGGCGGACCGGTGGCACGTAGAGCACAGATGGATGGTCGAAGGACGAGCGGCGAGGAGGTCTAGAAGACAATCACCACGACTGCGATGACCCGGCTACGCGTCTAGCTGGGCATGGTCAAGTGTCATCCTCCCCTTCCCCCACAGTTTAGATTAGAGATGGACATGTACTATTTTAAAATCAGTGGGATCTTAACGTGGTCTTATTCTAATCAAACCGATGGTGCTTTCACCTAACGTAGTCATATTCTAATCAAACCGACTAGTAGTGGGTCAATTAAGCTAATGATTAGAGGCTGATAGTTTAGTCTAGTGTCTAACTTAATGCGGTCTCTCACAGAGTACAGTATTTAATTCGGCTCATCCAAAAGTTATCATTTACTACGTTACTACAATAATCAAAAGCGAGATCTTGGTACCGTTGCCACATGCGCGGGTCGGTACGTTGCCACGCACCAGCAGCACGGCGACAACGCTGCTTCGGCGATTTTGTGGGTTCCCCACATGTTCGTTTGTTTGTTGGACCGGGTCTTTGGTTGCTGTGCAAGGCTGATTCTGCTGGTCCATTGACCCCCTTAGATAGGCCCACAGAAAACACCTGTTTACTCGCCCGAATAGTATTTTTTGTTTTGTTTTTGTTTATCGAGGTCACGTGTCTCGCACCTCCCCTCCCTCTGAAGTTCATCGAAGAGAAGGTGAGAAAGGTGGGATCTTCCCCCCTCAAAGCATGTGGGTCGACATTTTTAGCTAATGTACAAGTGACTTGTACTCCGGTTTCTTCTGATCTGCATACAATTTTTTCAGCTAATGTCATGCACGCAGCATAGCTAGCACACGTGTATGTAATTTCTTTACCGTTAGTAGTATTTACACATGTATTTTCTTTACCGTTAGTGCCATTAGAGGTGCTCATGGGAAACTGTACACAAAGTCTACAACATCATTTTTTTCCTGAAACGAAGAGAGCAATATATATACAATGAAAATCCAACGGTTTCACTAGCTAGCTCCTTACGCCATCGCAATGTAATACTCCGAGCCGACAACAACGTTGATTAGCGAACTATTAATCACACCGTATACAATTATTAGGCGTGACTGACTGATTGCGTTGCTCGCTGGGCCAGGTTACTGCTCCGAGATCGCTCTCCCGCAACCGCTAAACCACGTCGTGATCATCATCATCGTTGCTAATTTTCCTATGCCCGCTCCACGTAATAAACTATTCCAACCATGGAATAAAAGAGTGGTTAATTTTCCAATTATTTATAATGCCTTGGATCCTATGTCTAAATCTATGCTTGACACTCCAGCTGAAGGCACATTCACAGACAAACAAATTGAAGTTGCTACACAACTTCTCAATGATATGCAAAATAATCATGCTCAATGGCATGTGGAAACAGCCACCGCCAAGAAGGTAAATTCCATTAATGAAAAAAGAAATGTAGATCTCACTATAAATGAGATCCTAGAAATAATTAAGGGTAAGAAAGAAACCTAACTTAATGCTATTACTAAGACTAAAGTTGAAGAAGTAGACTCCATTGCTTGTAATCCGTATAATCCACATAGAGGAACCAAAATTATTTCCTAATCACTAGCAGGTTTAGAAAGCAGATGAAGGGCAACCATTTCTAAAATAGTAGGATCTTAACATGATCATTTCCTAATCAAACAGTGTTCCTAGCCACTACTTGGACCAAGCTCACCATGCGCCCCTGCAAACACATGTAGTCGCCAGAGCCAACGCCTCGTAGTTCGGATGACCATATGCGAGCATTCTCCTCGACAGACGGCGAGGAGGATACCTATGAGGAGGAGGAGGAGGAGGAGCTACCGGAGGATATGCCATCCGGTCCGTTGCAGCGAGCACTCCTCGAATCCTTCGAGGCATCTAGGAAAAATAAGAATGAGGCCCGATAAACCCGGCCTTGGAGGCATGGTCATGGAGATCTCCAGCGAGAGGGCGGGGACAGAGGAGTGTGGCCATTCTGCGCATCAATGCTTAGAGCGAGGCAGATGTTGCCGCTCGCGAGGTTGCTCGCCTGGCCTTGGCGGAACAGAAGCGTGGGAAGCAGCGTAGGCGTTGAGGGCGGGCCATTGGCGCGCAACAGCGGGCGGATCAGCAGCGGCGAAGCACCGATATATGGACGGTTGAAGCATGAGCGACGAGAGGGTGCAGAAGAAAGCCGAGTAGGAGACGGCGAACTTGAGCACGGAAGATGATGAGGCCAATCCATCATGGAGAACGGATGGCTACATGTAGATTAGGGTTTTAGATTTAGATTGTGTTGGAGTTCACAAAAAGACATCCTAATAATATGAATAAATTTTAAATTTATATTATGCGTGCGCTTCGAGTCGACTATATCGAGTCCGGCTGTAGGAATGGACTTGTCCTAATCGTGGCGGCGGCGGCGCTCCTAATTCACGGACCGACGTTTTTGTTGGACAAGGACGACGCGTGGAGATGCTCTAGAATTGACCGCCAAGAAAATCACCACGATTGGATATGACCCGGCTACGCGTCTAGCTGGGCATGGTGAAGTGTCGTCGTTCCTCCACAGTTCAGATTAGAGATGGACATGCATTTTAAAAATCAGTGGGGTCTTAACATGGTCATCCGTATTCTAATCAAAGCGACACTGCTTCCACCAGTTTTAACAACTACTGTAGCACTAGTATAGAGTAGTACTAGTGGTCAATTAAGCTAATGATTGGAGTACTAGCTTCATGCGGTCTCTCACAGAGTATTTAATTCGGATCATCCAAAACTTATCTTTTAGAGTACTACTAATCAGAGCGAGATCTCTTTTTTTTTATATATATAAATCACAGCGAGATCTTTGGTACCCTTGGCACATGCGCGGGTTGGGACGATTGCCACGCGGCAGCAGCACGGCGACAACGCTGCTTCTGCGATTTTGTGGGGTTCGTGGATGAAAGGCCTTGACCGGGACTTGGTTTGCTGCGCAAGACTGTTTCTTGTGGTCCATTGAACCCCATGGATAGATAGGTCCACAGAGAACTCCTGTGTAGTAGTACTACTACTACTACTCGCCCCATGAAAAGGTTTTTGTTTCGTTTTTATCGCTGTCTCGCACCTTTTCCGGCCTCTGGCATCTGCTGCTGCTGCTGCTGCTGCTGCTACCTGCCCTCTGACAGACAGACACACAGCAAAAGCTCGAAACGGAACGGGTGTACCCAGCCAAGACAGCGGATCCGTACTTGCGTCGTCAGCTTCGTCACGTTTACCGGGGAAACATAGCTACTAGTGTGGGCATCAAATCAAACAAAAAGGTAGTAATACCACTGGGAGTACTACGTACAGTACGTGTCAATCAAGACAATATAATAAGCCCCCTCTTTTGTGAAAAATTTCGACCGAAATTTTCGGAAATATGCAATCGCTTCGGTGCCTTGGCGCACGCATGACTGGCATGCACCATCCCCTCTGTCTCTATCCTACGGTTCCGTTCCACACTATGGTCATAAAAAAAGTGTGGGTCCAACGGTCAGTCTCGAGACTTCGGTCCAACACACTAGTAGTACTAAAAACTTTCTCTGAAAAGTTGGCCTGCCTCACTGGCTAAAGCTAGTATGGGTTAAGCAAGCACAAGGCTGGCGACCTGGACGCGTGGAGCACAGATTCCTGCCTCCTCACGGTAAGGCAACGCACGATACTAGCAACGCACCATATCGTGATCTGACTGCCCATTCAAATGCCCTAGCTAGCCTTCATATGAAATTTGAATCTGTAGGCTGCCGGAAAATTATATCTAAGAGTATCTCCACTAGTTGGTGCCATCTGGCAATTTCTATAAGCTATTTAGCGTCCGGTGGATGAAAACTTTCGACCTGGAGGTGCGCAAAGTCCCAGTCGCCCCCCCTAGGTTCCGGCCCCTAGCTTACCTGGTTTCAACGATAATTTCAAATGATATCTTCTCCGCCTCCAAAGGTCTAAACCCTAAAAATCGTAAACCGTAAGCCTCGGCGATACCGTGGAAGAGCAAGAAAGTGTACGAGCATGGCCGTCCCTATATCTCTGAGGGGTATACACCTTTTTTGAAAAAGTTAGCTTAACAGGTTCAAAAGAGAAAGTAACTCTCCTTATTCTTGGCTAGTGGAATGGAAGCAAGATGGGGTAGACTTTGGCGAGGCCCTAGGAGAGGAAACTAGGGAAGATCTCCGCGTCGATGTTGGTGCGGCCATCGCCAATAGCTTGTTCAGGATCGCGTCACGCTCGGCCATGTACCACGCCTTCACCTTATGGGCCCCCACCCGGAGCAGCAGTCCGATCAGGTCATGCAGTTTCTCTTCAAATGGCGAGAAACTTTCTCCAACAACGGTGCGCTACGAGCGGGAAGGGGCTATCTACATCAATTTTTAAGGTAGAGTTGGATTAGGGACAAGTGTGCTCATTTTTTAAGGATTTAAAAACTTATCTTAATGCGAGTAGTTTTCAAAACAGAGGGAGGAGATGTAAGCACTTTTAGGCAAATAGTCATCCTCTTTCTCGGTGTTATAGAATATATGTTTTGGGTTCCTAACTAAGTCCATGCCAACTAAGTTCTTCTATAGTCAGGATGGCTCTAATACCAAGTCTATGGGGCCCACGGAGCAGCTGTCCGAGAATCCCTATTATGCACATGTCCATGTTCCCATGATCAATGAATCGTGGAACATACCCAACAAGTATCATTGCAACATCCATTACATAGAAAGAATAAGACTTGCATTGATGCCATTATGGCTATATACAAATCATCATCATCATCAGAACTTCATTACTCGCAAAGCCCATATCATCTCTTAACCTACAGGCAACTAACTAGGAAGACGGCCTATCTCGCATAGACGTCAGCCTCTCCATCATCCTTCTTGCTTTAGAAAATCTGGCCAAGTAAATTGTCAGGAACAACGTTGATACGTCAGAAACATATCTATAATTTTTTATGCTCCATGCTTGTTTAGTATCTACTTTGCTTTGCTTGTCTACACTTTGAGGTGCTTTTTACATGTTTTCTGGTACTAACCTATTAACAAGTTGCCACAGTGCCAGTTGCCTATTTTCTGCTGTTTTTGGTTTTAGAAAAGTTAGTAAAGAAATATTCTCGAAATTGAAAGGGACAAACGTCAAAGTCAATTACTTTTCGTGGGGAACAAGAAGTCCAGAGGGGCCAGCTAGGGGGGCCATACCCACCCTAGGCGCGGGTGGGCCCTGCCCCGTGCCTGCGAGGGGTGTGGGGCCCTTGGCCGCCTCCTCGGACTCCCCTTCGCCTATAAGAAGCCCCCGATGCAGAAACCCTAAGCACCCGATCAAATCTCCACAAAACCGTCTGCAGCCGCCGCCACCATCGTCCCTAGATCGGGGGGATCTTAAGTTCTTCCCGGCACCCTGCCGGAGGGGAGATCATACCGGAGGCCTTCTCTCCGGTATGATGCGTGAGTAGTTCCACCTTGGACTATGGGTCCATGTAGTAGCTAGATGGTTGTATCTCCTCCTTTGTGCTTTCATGTATAGATCTTGTGAGCTCCGTTCATGATCAAGATCTAATCTATTTGTAATCATGCATGTTGTGTTTGCGGGGATCCGATAGATATTGAGATTATTAAGTTGGTTTGATTAATGGTTTTGTCTTTATGATTCTATCATGTCTGTGTTATTTATGATCTTGCATCCTCTCCGTTGTTAGTAGCTATATTGTCCAAGCAGTTGCTAGTGACTCCAAGAGGGGGTATTTATGCTTGATAGTGGGTTCATGCCTCTAGTTTCCAAGGGAAGTGACGGAAATATTTTCGGTTGTAGATGTGTTGTTGCTACTAGGGAGAAAACAACGGTATCTTGTTCATGGAACATGTGGACTGTTTACCTTACACAATTTGCTTAAAGTAGTTTGCTTGCAACTTAATACTGGAGGGGGTTCGGATGATAACCTGAAGGTGTACTTCTAGTCATAGATGCAGTTGGATGGCGGTCTATGTATCTTGTTGTATTTCCCAATTGAATCTCATAGGATCTTTCTGACTACTAATTGCATTGTTATGCCTTGCTCAGTTCCTGTGAATTTCCCTGTTGTAATTTGTTTACCCTTCATGCCATGTTGTTTATCTAAGGAGAGCACCTCTAGTGAACTATGGACCCCGGTCCAATCTTTACCATTGATACATCTTCTACTGTTACTTGTTTACTTGCTGCAAACCATTACCTTCCACACGGTACATTTAACCCTTTGTTACAGCAAACCGGTGAGCTTGACAACCTCACTAATTCGTTGGGGCAAAGTCTTGAGTTTGTATTGTGCAAGTCTTCGCGTTGCTTGCAACACATGTGTGACGTTTTCTTCCTCCTTCTGGTTCGATAACCTCGGTCTCTACTGAGGGAAGACTTGTTGTTGTGCTCATCACACCTTGCTCTTGGGGTTTCCAACGAATTGCTCTACGTCAGCACCATCAACAAGTTTTCTGGCGCCGTTGCCGGGGAGGCTAAGGACGTCTTCACTAGGGGAGTCCTTCACTTTCTTTCTCTTTACTTTGTTTTTAGTTTGCTTTGTTTATTTTGCTTGGTTTTGTTTGCCTCTTTTAAAAAAAAACAAAAAATTAGTCTAGTTTGGTTTGCTTGCTTTATTCAAAAACACAAAAAAAAATAGTTCCTGCTCTAGCTGCTGCTGCTGTTTTTGGCTTGCCCACCTTTGCCAAAATGAACTCTGCTGAGAATACTAAGTTGTGTGACTTCACTAGCACCAACAACAATGATTTCCTAAGCACTCCCATTGCTCCACCTGCTCCTGATGCTACCTTTTATGAAATTAAGCCTCCTTTGTTGAATCTTGTGATGAGAGAGCAATTTTCTGGTGCTGGTTCTAATGATCGTGCTGCCCATCTTAATAGCTTTGTTGAACTTTGTGAGATGCAAAAGTATAAGGATGTAGATGGAGACATTATTGAGCTCAAGCTTTTTCCTTTCTCCTTGAGATGAAAAGCTAAAGAATGGTTGCTATCCTTGCCTAAAAATAGTATTGATTCTTAGACTAAGTGCAAAGATGCTTTTATTAGAAAATACTATCCTCTTGATAAGATTATATCTATCAGAAGTGACATTATGAAATTTAAACAACTTGATAGTGAACATGTTGCTCCAGCTTGGAAAAGAATGAAATATTTGGTTAAGAATTGCCCTACTCATGGACACACTGCTTGGATGATTATCCAGAATTTTTATGCAGGTTTGAACTTCTCCTCAAGAAATCTGTTGGATTCAGCTGCTGGAGGTACCTTCATGGGCCTCACTTTGGGTGCTGCAACAAGGCTCCTTGATAATATGATGGTTAACTACTCTGAATGGCATGTTGAGAGAGCTCCACATAGTAAGAAGGTAAATTATGTTGAGGAAACTTCCTCTTTGAGTGAAAAGATTGATGTAATTATGGCTATGCTTGTTAATGGGAAAGCTCCTCTAGATCCTAATAGTGTTCCCTTAGCCTCTTTGGTTGCTCAAGAAAAGCAAGTTGATGTGAACTTCATTAGAAACAACAATTTCAACAACAATGCCTATAGGAATAATTTTGGTAGCAACAACAATTATAGGCCTTATCCTCCTAATAATGGCAATTCCTATGGAAGCTCTTACAATAATGCTAGAAGTGCCCCCTCTGAACTCGAAGTCATGCTCAAGGACTTTATTAGTAAACAAACCACTTTCAATAAGACTATAGAGGAAAAGCTTTTAACTATTGAGAAAAATATATCCTCTTTGTCTGAAGCTCAGTCCTCCTTGATTAATAAAATGTCTGCTAAACCTGAAGCTATGGAAAATACCTTTGCTACTCCTCATGCCATACAAGTTACTATTGATGGAAATGTTAGGCTGTTAGCTCAACTTCATGCTAGGTGAGAAAGGGAAGCAGAAACTGATAGAAACAATAGTGTGTGCACCATCACCACTAAACCACAAGTAGTCCCTATTCCTCCTCCTACTATACCTAAGCCTATTGAGCCTACTACTAGCGATGCTAAGTTTGACTTTGATATTGATGTTTGCAATATTTCTGAAGTGATTATGTTCTTGCAAAAGCTTGCTAGAAGTCCTGATGCTAATGATATGCATGTTGCTTTCACTAAACACATTACATATGCTCTTTATAAGATTAAGGAAGAGAAGCTAAAACACAAAGCTTCTATTCCTAGGAAAGTAGAAGATAGTTGGGAATCCATTATTAATATGCAAGTGAATGATTTTGATCTCAAAGCTTCATGTGATCTTGGTTCTAGTGTCTCTATTTTTCCTAGGAAGATTTATGAAATGCTTGATTTGTCACCTTTGGAAGATTGTTATTTAGATGTCCCACTCAATGATAATGCTAAGAAGAAACTCATGGGGAGTATTAATGATGTTCTCATCATGGTTAACAATGCTTATGTCCCTGTTGATTTCTATGTTTTTGATGTTGAATACAATGCTTCTTGTCATATTACTTTGGGAAGACCTTTTCTTAGAACAGTTGGTGCTATCATTGATATAAAAGAAGGCACCATTAAATATCATTTTCCATTCAAGAAAGGTATTGAACACTTCCCTATGAGGAGAGAGAGATTTTTTTTGCTCCTCCTTCGAAAGCAAGATTTGATGTTAATGCTTCTTCATTTCAGAATATTTGATTCTTCTTGCTTCTTGTGCCTAACTTAAAGACGTTAAATAAAAGTACTTGTTGGGAGATAACCCAAAAGTTTCCTTGAGTCTTGGAAGTTATTACTTAAGTAATGACCTCTCATTATCCTTTTTGTTTGCATTTTGTGCCAAGAATGACCTCTAATGAGAGGTAAGTAAGATTTGGGGAGTTGCTGTCCCGAAACAGATTTCTATCCTCCACCAAAACAATTCTTGAGGAGTCTCTATAACCTAGATTGAGCTCAAAATTTACGAATAAATTCCCCAGTATGTTAGCTAACTTTCGAAAGTTCAACATTTTTTGATTTGAGCAACAGAAGATGTTCGCAAAAATCAATTTCTACCTGCTGGTCTGTTTTGACAGATTTCTGCTATTATTTCCATTTGCTTCTTATTGATTCCTTTTTGAGTTCTCTTTAGGTGATTTGAGATTTTTGAAGTAGTTAATACATTAGCTTGTGTTTTTAGTGAAAATACTTCCTGTTCAGCTTTGCCAGGGGTCTAATATCTTTTGAATACACTAATGTTGCTAATAAAGATTGTGTGAAGTTTTGTATGAAGGAAAATTTGCAGGTGTAGAGACAGAATGATGCAATAAGATGAAGAATGGACAAAAGCTCAAGCTTAGGGATGCCACCATGGTGTCATCCCAAGAAATATCCAACAGGTACAAGCGTCAAAGCTTGGGGATGCCCAAGACATCCCCTTCTTCATCAATAAAAAGCTCAGGTCTGTCTAGACACTTCGTTTTTATTGTTTCATGCACAGTTGTGTTGTTCTTGGAGCGTCTTATTTTTCGTTTGCTTTGCTTAGGTTGTTTAGTTTGCTTCAATAAAGTAGTTTGGACCCCTGTTCTCGTTGTTTTGTTTTGCAAATAAGTTGCTTGGTGTTGGAAAGGAGTAGTAAGTTCTTGCTTAAAGTGCAAGAGGAGCTTGCATTGACTATGACTTAGACTTTAGCATGACATGCTAGGTGTTGTTTTGGCATTATGCTTAGTGATTATTGCTGTAGCATATCTTGTTCCAAAAAATTGGGATTGCTTAGTGTGCCTTGAAAGAATTATGCGTTGTTTTAGCATGCAAAAGTATAGTATTGTGGTATTCTCCTTTGATGCTTTGCTTGGGTTGACTTGGCACATGCTTACACCATGTTATGACTCTCACAAGTCACCATTAGCCTCTATGATCATTTAGTCCTTGACTTGTAGTACCACTCTAGGCTTTGATTAGTATGCTTTGTTGCACTTCATGATTATGGCTATTATGCTCTCTTATTTGGTTTCTTCCAGTCTTTTGCTAGCCTACACCTGTATGAGTAGGCTCTACTCATGCTTCCAACTCCCAAGAAACCAAGTTATTCCAAAGTGTCCACTATAAACTCCTATGCATGGTGTGTTACACCATTCCAAGTATATTCTTGTTCTCACCTATTTCCAATTAAAAACTATTTTGTTATGTGAAAACTTAGTGATTAAAGCCCTTACGAACTTGATAGCACACTTTATATTATTTGCCCCTGATAAACTTGGACCATTGTGACAACTATGTTGTATATGCTTGCACTTATACGTTGGAATTAACAGAACCATGCTGTCACGAGGAACGTTTTCAACATTGCACTTGTACTTTGTACTTAGTTGATATCATGCTCTTTTGTCTATAGATGTGACAGGTGTGAAATAAAGAGGGAACTTGTAAGTCCATGGAGTTTGTATCCTGTGTTAGAGGAACGCCTGGGCCGCTAGCCTAAACCATGCCTAATCATGGTGGAAACTTGCAGCATCACCATAGTGACATCTATGAAGCATTCTTCTTATAAAAAAGAGACACATTGATAAAAGAGGAAAGAGAGAAAAAGCATCATATTCCCATGGTAAATAAGAAGATTGCTGAGATGCTCATTGTATGCTTGCCTTGTAATTTTGGTTATGGGATAGCTCCTGTACCATATACAAAGGGGTACCTCGTTGGCGGTTCTTAATGATATGCAAATACTTACAATGACAAAAACTTACCTGTGCTCAAAGGTGAGGTGTGACCCTCGTATTCAAGGGACTTGAAATTGCCAACTATACTTTGTCAAGCATATACTCCATCTTTGTCACTTTAACCTTAATCACTTCAAGATGCTTATGATAAGGGCAATGAGGGTTGAAAGCTAACAAGTACCATAATTTTTGGAAGCTCTTTTTGAAACTTGATATCCCTGCTTCCTTTACAAAAAGGCCTTTCTTCCACCACTATTGAGTCTCCACCTTCTACCTTTAGGAACCATTAAGAGAGCATAGTTGTCATTCTGTGTACAGTGTTCCAAAGCTTATTGATTGATGCATATTGTGATATTACTTGTTCTTGTGCTATTTTGTGGCATCCCGCAATTCCACTACTAGAAAATCGCGTTGAATTTGTGCATTGCATCGTCATCATCATGCATTGTTTGCATAAAACTATTTCGCAAAGCCCGTTTTGTTTTCTAAAACGCCCCGTCTTTTATTCAAACGCCAAAACCGGGTCCCCGGAATATTTTGTTTTGGCCGCTATCGGTTTGCAGACGGCCCGTTTAAAACAAATCAAAAGTTTAATTATTTTGGTGGGGCAGCCGAACGGTCCAAACCGACCGAACGACCGCCCCAGAAAACTAAATCGGTCCGCTCTAATTCTAAACCTACCAGAAAAACTACCCAACCCACCCTGGCCACCTCACCCCAACCTATAGTCTTGTGCCACCTCACCCCTCCCTCTCCCCTCACCCACTCAAAACCTGCCACTTGGCCAGACCCCACCCCCCTCTCTCTCCTTCCTCACCTCTCTCTCTCAGGCTTCCCCCACAGCCCCCAGCACACGCACGCGCCACATCCCCTCTGACCCTCTTCCCAGCCCCTCCCTGACCGTGGGTCCGCTCCCCCCGTGGCCCACCTGCCAGGCGCACACCCCCACCAGCTTCCTCCACCCACGCCCACAGCCGCGCCCCACGCAGGACCCACCCCGCGGCCCCCCCCACGCGCTCTGCCCTCCCTGTGCATCTTCCCCGCGACGCTCCCCTCGCTCTCGACCCGGACCCCTCCCCAACGTCCTCCCTGCCTCCTCCGCAGTCCTCCTCCCTCGGGCCCCGCTCCGGCCACGCCTCCCCGCCGCGCACAGCGCCTCCACCGGCCGCCGGTGCGGCCGCCCCTCCCTTCTCCCACGCCCGCTCCGCGCTTCTCCCCGGCCGCGAGCAGCCGCCAACCGCCCCGCCGCCCAGGTCGCCTCCTCCCCCGAGCTCGTCTGCGGGCCGCGCCTCGCCGCCGGTGCGACCGCCGTCGCCTCGACCTCGACCCGGACCGCCTCCCTCCTCGCCTCCTGCACCAGCCCCGAGCCACCGCGCCTGCCCGCGCCTCCCCGGTCCCCAGGCGCCGCCTCCGCGCGCGCCTGCGAGCAAGCCGCCTCGCCGCCGCAGCCCACCGCCCGACGCCGCCCAGCCCCTGGCCGTCCCCACCGCCTGCCGCCAGTCCCGCGTCGGCCCCGACCCCAGCGAGCGAGCTCCGCCCAGCGGACCTCTTCCCGCGAGCGCGCCGCCGCGACCCGGCCCAGACCCGCTCCGCCGGCCCGAGTCCCCCTCGTCCGCCTCGCGCTCGCCCTCAACGCCCTCCGTCCTCGGCCGTCGCCAGTACCCTGCGGAACCACCGCTGTCGCCGCAGGAGGCTTCTGCCACGCCAAGCTTTACCCTGTTCCCGGCGTGCTCTGTTGGGCGTGCGTGTATGCAGCGTGGATCCAAGTTCGCCGCTGTCTAAAAGAGGGACGACAAGAACCCCAACAGGAGGCCCGGAGGTGATGGCACTAGATCGTCAAGGTCTCCTTCCTGGATGTCAAGTCCTCTGACCTCGCACCCGAAGCCCGATCCCACCGGACGCCAAGACCTCCGTCATGGAAGCCGCAAGATCCGTTCCCGGTGCCGCGCCAAGGTCTCCAAAGAACCCCGGAACCCCCAAGTTCACCTCGCCAAGGTCGCTCACTCGGAACGACGAGCGCTTCGCCGCGGAACGTCAAGACCCTGTCCCCGGAACTCCATGTTCTTCCCCCCCGGAGCCGAAGGTCCGGAGCTCCACTTCATAGAACGTCAAGTGCCCCGAAGACCGTTCCGCTGAAACCCCAAGATCATCAACGACACCCGAGCTCGACACCGGCATCTAAGATGGCCCCACAAGACCGTCGACAAGAAACCGCGAACCGGAACCCTGAGTTCTCCATCTAGGACGCCAGGATCGTCGCCATGACCCCAAGTCCTGCACCCGGATGCGCCAAGACCTACCCCGATACCCGAGAACGGAACTGTCGAACCCTGGACCCTGAGACCGACCCCGAATCCCGGATCCCCAAGACCGTCGAGACCCCTCAATGTGTGAACCCCTTTCCGAGAACCCTATTTTATAACATAATAACAACTTGTGGCATATTGAATTGTCATACTCGCATACATTCATGTGGTTTGGGGGCCTTATGCCGATTCACCTAATAATTAAATATGGGGCCCATATGCGGGCAAATCTAGTCTCATATTGGCCTCATTTAAATTGGTGTAGCGAACCGGTACTATTTTGGCCATGTTAAACAACATTTAATATACGGGGGTTTAAACCACTTGAGCCATCTAATTAATTGTCGGGACCCCGGTTCCGCTTAATATGACCTAATTGCATCGCACTTTGCCATGCCATGCATCATGCCGATCTTCTGCCGTGTATTAAATATAGCATCCGGTGTTTCTCCTAGTGTTTTGCTTCTTCGCGGATAAGGCCGATGAGTTGATGTGAGCTTCGCCCCGATCTTCGGGTGAACCCTTCGGCAATGTTTTCAGGCGAGCATCTCCCCCTTTCTACCTATCTTACTTTATAGTCTTTATTCCCTCCTGTTGATCTACTGCTATCTGTGTTGCGATGCTTTAGTTTCCGTACCTGTGATATCCCTTGCAGCCCTATATTGCCTTGGACACATCCTATTACCTGTTGTTTGGTAGATAGTGGACTTGCGCGTCGTAGTCGCTTGCTCAAGTGATGTTGCGTGATGTCAATGCCACAGTTGTTGATGTATTGCCGCATGTTGTTGTTGGAGATGATCATAGTTTTACTTATTGTTCACTTTAATTTCTGTTTAACAACTAAAATTGAATAAGCAGAGGCATCGGTGGGTGATAGATAATATTTGGTTTCCGAACGCCCACTTGTGTCCCGTAAGACCCCGAGTACTTGATACCTGTTCCTTGATTTATCGCGCTATCCACATATGGGGAGTATGGGCCCCCCTTAGCCAGAGCTTGATTCCGTCTTATTTCTTGGGGCCACAAACTAGTTTGGGGCTTTATTACTATCCTGTACTTATGCCATGTTTTACTGCTTTATTTACGATTGTGCGAGGAGCACACTGTACTGTTTAGGAGCGGGACACGATTCCGCGGTGTCGACAAGCCCAGCCACACTTTCGGGTTCCCAGTCGTTCACAGCCGTCCACCCAAACCTTTAGGCCGTCTCGGAGCTTGCTTACTCCGTTGCGGGTTCTACTTAAGGGGTGGCCCCCTGAAATATTTCTGAATCTTGTGATTGCTCTGTCGTGAGACCTCGTTGGGTTTTGATTTGGTTTTTCCGAGGTTGATCGTGTGTGTGTTGCTATTTGTGCACCCCGGCCGGGTTAAAACTTTCTGAAAGCCGTGTCCGCGGTTATGGACGACTTGGAGCACAGTATCTCGATCATAGACAAGCATAACTAAAGTTTATTGTTATAAATTTGACTTATAATGACTAGTAATCAGCTTCACTATAATGGAATGGCTAATTAATACTGCCCACAATTGCTTGTTTGGTTGTCGCTTGCGACAAATGTATCTGACTAGTAAGTATTGCAACTACAACGGAATGGCTGAATAAAAGTACCAACAACTGCTGGGTTTTGGGTTATCTCATGCTAATTCTATCTGACTAGTAAGTGTTGCCACTATAACGGAATGATTAACTAAAAGTTCCCACTGCTTATTTTATCAGGATGATTATCTATACCTGACTAGTAATTGCTGCAACGATAACTGAATAAATAAAACTGCTAACTGTGTGAGTTCCTTGGTTGACTTCCTCGTTTGGTCTCGAGGGGGAAACACCAGGATGGGTTTGTTTGGTGTTAGCTTCATGGTTGGATCCGGATAGGTCTATCTTACCCCTCTCTGATTGCCGCTAGTTGTATCGAGTCTCTATAGGTTGTTTAGTGCATGCTGCCGCTGCCGCTCAGTCCACCATACCTATGTAGGCGAGGACCGCCGAATTCTAGCCTCGCCGTGTACTGGCCTCAGTACTGACGCTCCTTCTTTGTTTTTCTGCTTTGCCCTTCGTCGGCACCCCTTTTGTTAAGCAGGTTTTGAGAACGACGCCGTTAGCAGGGTTACCTTCCGGCTTGGCCTGGGCAGGGTTATGGACGCCATTGGTTATTCTTCAGGGCTCTTAGCCCCATTTGCATCTTGTCCGTAGTCGGACGCTCTATCGCTTTCAAGGTGATTTGGATCTTTGTATAATATATCTGTATTCTTGGCTCCTTGAGTCGCTGTTATATATCTGTTCTGTGGGTCCCATCGAGGACTGTTGTGTAATGTTATTACTTCGTTTTCCACCCGCACGAAAGTGCCTGGTGGCACCTTTGAATCGTTTCTATGCGGGTTTTGGTGAATTTTGCCCAAACTTGCATAGGTCCGATTCTGAGGGTGTTACAGAGTGGTATCAGAGCTCAGCAGTTGCGATACCCCACAAGTCCAGCCTGTAGGATAGCCTAGCTAACGGCCGAAGTAGCGTGTCAAAACTATTTTTGAAAAACCGGTTGGATAGTTCTGGTTAGGTCTGATTTTACTCCTTACCCCTCTGCTGTTCCCCTCTTACCCCTACGTGTTTTGAATCTGCTCTCTTATCTTTTCTTCGAGTCCAGGATTTCTCGTGGTTGGGTTCCGTCGTACCTTCAGGGTTTCGCTTCCTCTTGGATAACGGTGTTCTACCGTCCGGTGTTCGAGCTGCCTGATGAATCCGTCTACGGTGTTACCATTCTTTATTCCTTGTTTGTTCCTTCCGGTGTTTTCTGACGCGACGACATCATCCATGTCAGATCCGGTGCAGAGTCTGCATCGCTCCTTTGTTTCCGAACCTCGCTTGCCGAGATCTTCAGTCTAATTCCGAGAATGGTTGCACTCCCTTCTACTGATTATGCGGAGTAATAGTTTGGGTGCGTGATGGATTGGCCCCCATGCCGACTACCCTTTCTATTCGCTTTTGTACATTGAAGTGGACGAGAATGCATCGGTTCCCTCCTTCCATCGAAGTTAGAGGTGGCTTTATTTGTGATACCTCTGCCTTCGACCTTTTTGTTACCGGAGAGTTCTCTCGACGATCACGGACAACGACCTCTTGTTAGTGGTGTCGCGAAGATCTACACGAAGCGCGAAGGATCAGACGCCGACCCTCCTTCCGGTACCATGAGGCGGATCTCGAGGGCGAGATCCTTTGTTAGTGGTGTCGAATTGTGGCATCCCGCAATTCCACTACTAGAAAATCGCGTTGAATTTGTGCATTGCATTGTCATCATCATGCATTGTTTGCATAAAACTATTTCGCAAAGCCCGTTTTGTTTTCTAAAACGCCCCGTCTTTTATTCAAACGCCAAAACCGGGTCCCCGGAATATTTTGTTTTGGCCGCTATCGGTTTGCAGACGGCCCGTTTAAAACAAATCAAAAGTTTAATTATTTTGGTGGGGCAGCCGAACGGTCCAAACCGACCGAACGACCGCCCCAGAAAACTAAATCGGTCCGCTCTAATTCTAAACCTACCAGAAAAACTACCCAACCCACCCTGGCCACCTCACCCCAACCTATAGTCTTGTGCCACCTCACCCCTCCCTCTCCCCTCACCCACTCAAAACCTGCCACTTGGCCAGACCCCACCCCCCTCTCTCTCCTTCCTCACCTCTCTCTCTCAGCCTTCCCCCACAGCCCCCAGCACACGCACGCGCCACATCCCCTCTGACCCTCTTCCCAGCCCCTCCCTGACCGTGGGTCCGCTCCCCCCGTGGCCCACCTGCCAGGCGCACACACCCACCAGCTTCCTCCACCCACGCCCACAGCCGCGCCCCACGCGGGACCCACCCCGCGGGCCCCCCACGCGCTCTGCCCTCCCTGTGCATCTTCCCCGCGACGCTCCCCTCGCTCTCGACCCGGACCCCTCCCCAACGTCCTCCCTGCCTCCTCCGCAGTCCTCCTCCCTCGGGCCCCGCTCCGGCCACGCCTCCCCGCCGCGCACAGCGCCTCCGCCGGCCGCCGGTGCGGCCGCCCCTCCCTTCTCCCACGCCCGCTCCGCGCTTCTCCCCGGCCGCGAGCAGCCGCCAACCGCCCCGCCGCCCAGGTCGCCTCCTCCCCCGAGCTCGTCTGCGGGCCGCGCCTCGCCGCCGGTGCGACCGCCGTCGCCTCGACCTCGACCCGGACCGCCTCCCTCCTCGCCTCCTGCACCAGCCCCGAGCCACCGCGCCTGCCCGCGCCTCCCCGGTCCCCAGGCGCCGCCTCCGCGCGCGCCTGCGAGCAAGCCGCCTCGCCGCCGCAGCCCACCGCCCGACGCCGCCCAGCCCCTGGCCGTCCCCACCGCCTGCCGCCAGTCCCGCGTCGGCCCCGACCCCAGCGAGCGAGCTCCGCCCAGCGGACCTCTTCCCGCGAGCGCGCCGCCGCGACCCGGCCCAGACCCGCTCCGCCGGCCCGAGTCCCCCTCGTCCGCCTCGCGCTCGCCCTCAACGCCCTCCGTCCTCGGCCGTCGCCAGTACCCTGCGGAACCACCGCTGTAGCCGCAGGAGGCTTCTGCCACGCCAAGCTTTACCCTGTTCCCGGCGTGCTCTGTTGGGCGTGCGTGTATGCAGCGTGGATCCAAGTTCGCCGCTGTCTAAAAGAGGGACGACAAGAACCCCAACAGGAGGCCCGGAGGTGATGGCACTAGATCGTCAAGGTCTCCTTCCTGGATGTCAAGTCCTCTGACCTCGCACCCGAAGCCCGATCCCACCGGACGCCAAGACCTCCGTCATGGAAGCCGCAAGATCCGTTCCCGGTGCCGCGCCAAGGTCTCCAAAGAACCCCGGAACCCCCAAGTTCACCTTGCCAAGGTCGCTCACTCGGAACGACGAGCGCTTCGCCGCGGAACGTCAAGACCCTGTCCCCGGAACTCCATGTTCTTCCCCCCCGGAGCCGAAGGTCCGGAGCTCCACTTCATAGAACGTCAAGTGCCCCGAAGACCGTTCCGCTGAAACCCCAAGATCATCAACGACACCCGAGCTCGACACCGGCATCTAAGATGGCCCCACAAGACCGTCGACAAGAAACCGCGAACCGGAACCCTGAGTTCTCCATCTAGGACGCCAGGATCGTCGCCATGACCCCAAGTCCTGCACCCGGATGCGCCAAGACCTACCCCGATACCCGAGAACGGAACTGTCGAACCCTGGACCCTGAGACCGACCCCGAATCCCGGATCCCCAAGACCGTCGAGACCCCTCAATGTGTGAACCCCTTTCCGAGAACCCTATTTTATAACATAATAACAACTTGTGGCATATTGAATTGTCATACTCGCATACATTCATGTGGTTTGGGGGCCTTATGCCGATTCACCTAATAATTAAATATGGGGCCCATATGCGGGCAAATCTAGTCTCATATTGGCCTCATTTAAATTGGTGTAGCGAACCGGTACTATTTTGGCCATGTTAAACAACATTTAATATACGGGGGTTTAAACCACTTGAGCCATCTAATTAATTGTCGGGACCCCGGTTCCGCTTAATATGACCTAATTGCATCGCACTTTGCCATGCCATGCATCATGCCGATCTTCTGCCGTGTATTAAATATAGCATCCGGTGTTTCTCCTAGTGTTTTGCTTCTTCGCGGATAAGGCCGATGAGTTGATGTGAGCTTCGCCCCGATCTTCGGGTGAACCCTTCGGCAATGTTTTCAGGCGAGCATCTCCCCCTTTCTACCTATCTTACTTTTATAGTCTTTATTCCCTCCTGTTGATCTACTGCTATCTGTGTTGCGATGCTTTAGTTTCCGTACCTGTGATATCCCTTGCAGCCCTATATTGCCTTGGACACATCCTATTACCTGTTGTTTGGTAGATAGTGGACTTGCGCGTCGTAGTCGCTTGCTCAAGTGATGTTGCGTGATGTCAATGCCACAGTTGTTGATGTATTGCCGCATGTTGTTGTTGGAGATGATCATAGTTTTACTTATTGTTCACTTTAATTTCTGTTTAACAACTAAAATTGAATAAGCAGAGGCATCGGTGGGTGATAGATAATATTTGGTTTCCGAACGCCCACTTGTGTCCCGTAAGACCCCGAGTACTTGATACCTGTTCCTTGATTTATCGCGCTATCCACATATGGGGAGTATGGGCCCCCCTTAGCCAGAGCTTGATTCCGTCTTATTTCTTGGGGCCACAAACTAGTTTGGGGCTTTATTACTATCCTGTACTTATGCCATGTTTTACTGCTTTATTTACGATTGTGCGAGGAGCACACTGTACTGTTTAGGAGCGGGACACGATTCCGCGGTGTCGACAAGCCCAGCCACACTTTCGGGTTCCCAGTCGTTCACAGCCGTCCACCCAAACCTTTAGGCCGTCTCGGAGCTTGCTTACTCCGTTGCGGGTTCTACTTAAGGGGTGGCCCCCTGAAATATTTCTGAATCTTGTGATTGCTCTGTCGTGAGACCTCGTTGGGTTTTGATTTGGTTTTTCCGAGGTTGATCGTGTGTGTGTTGCTATTTGTGCACCCCGGCCGGGTTAAAACTTTCTGAAAGCCGTGTCCGCGGTTATGGACGACTTGGAGCACAGTATCTCGATCATAGACAAGCATAACTAAAGTTTATTGTTATAAATTTGACTTATAATGACTAGTAATCAGCTTCACTATAATGGAATGGCTAATTAATACTGCCCACAATTGCTTGTTTGGTTGTCGCTTGCGACAAATGTATCTGACTAGTAAGTATTGCAACTACAACGGAATGGCTGAATAAAAGTACCAACAACTGCTGGGTTTTGGGTTATCTCATGCTAATTCTATCTGACTAGTAAGTGTTGCCACTATAACGGAATGATTAACTAAAAGTTCCCACTGCTTATTTTATCAGGATGATTATCTATACCTGACTAGTAATTGCTGCAACGATAACTGAATAAATAAAACTGCCAACTGTGTGAGTTCCTCGGTTGACTTCCTCGTTTGGTCTCGAGGGGGAAACACCAGGATGGGTTTGTTTGGTGTTAGCTTCATGGTTGGATCCGGATAGGTCTATCTTACCCCTCTCTGATTGCCGCTAGTTTTATCGAGTCTCTATAGGTTGTTTAGTGCATGCTGCCGCTGCCGCTCAGTCCACCATACCTATGTAGGCGAGGACCGCCGAATTCTAGCCTCGCCGTGTACTGGCCTCAGTACTGACGCTCCTTCTTTGTTTTTCTGCTTTGCCCTTCGTCGGCACCCCTTTTGTTAAGCAGGTTTTGAGAACGACGCCGTTAGCAGGGTTACCTTCCGGCTTGGCCTGGGCAGGGTTATGGACGCCATTGTTTATTCTTCAGGGCTCTTAGCCCCATTTGCATCTTGTCCGTAGTCGGACGCTCTATCGCTTTCAAGGTGATTTGGATCTTTGTATAATATATCTGTATTCTTGGCTCCTTGAGTCGCTGTTATATATCTGTTCTGTGGGTCCCATCGAGGACTGTTGTGTAATGTTATTACTTCGTTTTCCACCCGCACGAAAGTGCCTGGTGGCACCTTTGAATCGTTTCTATGCGGGTTTTGGTGAATTTTGCCCAAACTTGCATAGGTCCGATTCTGAGGGTGTTACATATTTGTTTCTATTTACCCTTCTGAACTTTGAAGTATCCTATGCGTCTATATTGTTACTCTATGAGGGACAAGCTGATTGCCACTATGCTATGTTTTCTGTATGTGAAACAAATAAACGTTTTTCAATGCATGTTATTCATGATCTTTGTTTGTAGCTTGTCATGTTGCATGCATAGTTACTATGTCCGATTGTTACAACTCCATCTTTCATGCACATGTTTAGAGTTCTTTGATCCAACCTTTCAATGCTTGCAAATGGTTGGATCTTTATTGTGAGGGTGCATGTCACCTAAAAAATTATTCTTTTATCACTTACGTACTCGACGACGAGCAGGAGTTAAGCTTAGGGATGCTTGATACGTCGGAAACGTATCTATAATTTTTGATGCTCCATGCTTGTTTTATATCTACTTTGCTTTGCTTGTCTACACTTTGAGGTGCTTTTTACATGTTTTCTGGTACTAACCTATTAACAAGTTGCCACAGTGCCAGATGCATGTTTTCTGCTTTTTGGTTTCAGAAAAATTAGTAAAGAAATATTTTCGGAATTGGACGGGACAAAAGCCAAAGTCAATTACTTTCCATGGGGAACAAGAAGTCCAGAGGGGTGACGAGGAAACGTGCCAGGGCGGCCAAACCCCCCTCGGCGCGGCCAGGGGTAGGGTTTGACCCCCTGGTCTCCTCCTCGGCCTCTCCCTTCTCCTATAAGAAGGCCCCGATACAGACACCCTAAGCACCCGATCAAATCTCCATGAAACCGTCTGTAACCGTGAGGGGATCTGAAGTTCTTCTCGGCACCCTGCCGGAGGGGAGATCATCCCGGAGGCCTTCTCTCTGGTATGATGCGTGAATAGTTCCACCTTGGACTATGGGTCCATGTAGTCGCTAGATGGTTATATCTCCTCCTTTGTGCTTTCATGTATAGATCTTGTGAGCTCTGATACGTCGCAAACGTATCTATAATTTTTGATGCTCCATGCTTGTTTTGTATCTACTTTGCTTTGCTTGTCTACACTTTGAGGTGCTTTTTACATGTTTTCTGGTACTAACCTACTAACAAGTTGCAATAGTGCCAGATGCCAGTTTTCTGCTGTTTTTGGTTTCAGAAAAGTTAGTAAAGAAATATTCTCGAAATTGGACGGGACAAACGTCAAAGTCAATTACTTTCCGTGGGGAACAAGAAGTCCAGAAGGGAGCTAGAGGGGCCAGCTAGGGGGCAGACCCACCCTAGGCGCGGGTGGGCCCTGCCCCGTGCCTGGGAGGGGTGTGGGGCCCTTGGCCGCCTCCTCGGCCTCCCCTTCGCCTATAAGAAGGCCCCGATGCAGAAACCCTAAGCACCCAATCAAATCTCCACAAAACCGTCTGTAGCCGCCGCCACCATCGTCCCTAGATCGGGGGGATCTTAAGTTCTTCCCGGCACCCTACCGGAGGGGAGATCAACCCGGAGGCCTTCTCTCCGGTATGATGCGTGAGTAGTTCCACCTTGGACTATGGGTCCATGTAGTAGCTAGATGGTTGTATCTCCTTCTTTGTGCTTTCATGTATAGATCTTGTGAGCTCCGTTCATGATCAAGATCTAATCTATTTGTAATCATGCATGTTGTGTTTGCGGGGATCCGATGGATATTGAGATTATTAAGTTGGTTTGATTAATGGTTTTGTCTTTATGATTCTATCATGTCTGTGTTGTTTGTGATCTTGCATGCTCTCCGTTGTTAGTAGCTATCTTGGCCAAGTAGTTGCTAGTGACTCCAAGAGAGGGCATTTATGCTCGATAGTGGGTTCATGCCTCTAGTTTACAAGGGAAGTGACAATAATCTCTTCGCTCATAGATGTGCTGTTGCTACTAGGGAAAAAACAACGGTCTCTTGCTCATGGAACATGTGGATTGTTTACCTTACACACTTTGCTTAAAGTAGTTGTTTGTTGCTTGCAACTTAATACTGGAGGGGGTTCGGATGATAACCTGAAGGTGGACTTCTAGTCATAGATGCAGTTGGACGGCGGTCTATGTATCTTGTTGTATTGACCAACCGAATCTCATAGGATCTTTCTGACTAGTAATTGCATTGTTATGCCTTGCTCAGTTCCTGTCAATTGCCCTGCTGTAATTTGTTTACCCTTCATGCCATGTTTTTTTTATCTAAGGAGAGCACCTCTAGTGAACTATGGACCCCGGTCCAATCTTTACCATTGATACATCTTCCACTGTTACTTGTTTACTTGCTGCAAACCATTACCTTCCACACCATACATTTAATCCTTTGTTACAGCAACTGGTGAGATTGACAACCTCACTGTTAGTTGGGGCAAAGTCTTGAGTTTGTGTTGTGCAGGTCTCCGCGTTGCTTGCAACACCTGTGTGACGTTTCCTTCCTCCTACTGGTTCGATAACCTCGGTTTCTTACTGAGGGAGAACTTGCTGATGTACCGCTTCACACCCTGCTTTTGGGTTTCCCAACAGGCTCCACATAAGCTATGCAAGCCATCAGGATTTTCTGGCGTCGTTGCCGGGTAGGCTAAGGACGTCTTCACTAGGGGAGTCCTTCACTTACTTTCTATTTACTTTTTTTTTTATGAACCTATTTACTTTGTTTTTAGTTTGCTTTGTTTATTTTGCTTGGTTTTGTTTGCCTTTTTCCAAAAAAAACAAAAAAAATTAGTCTAGTTTGGTTTGCTTGCTTTATTCAAAAACACAAAAAAATAGTTGCTGCTCTAGTTGCCACCTTGCTCTAGCTCACCATGTTACTTCCCAAGTTCGCCCTAAAAGATCTTGCAATAGGTAGTGGCTCCATAATTGGGAAAGATAATATTGAAGAATTTTTTAATTATGTTAGCAAGCATGAGGATATTGAGGATAAGTCTATAGAAGAGTTTGCTCCAAATTATGAGATTGCTGCAGCTTCTTTAGTTCATATATTGGAGGCTAGGTTTGTCAGCCTTAACCCCTTCATACAATTTTTGTTCCTAAAACTAAAAGAAGAGAAGAATACTGAAAAGAGGGAATTTATCCTTGAAACTTTATCAAAAGAATTCCATAATGTCGCTAGGGAAGCCAAAAAGGTCTTTGAGCATTTCAATATGCTAGGCTCAAGTGTAGATGTTGTGGGTATTTCTGATAAAACTAAGCCTAGATAAGAATTTAAGATACCCATACCCTTTAAGCTTGTTGGAATGCATGAAGCCTTTAAAACGAATTTTGATTGGATTGCTCCTAAAAATCTTTTTGATGAAAGTAGTATACCAAAGAGAGATAAGAAGGGATCCTCCAACACCCATTTGGATGAGATACCTTTCATAGTTGAAGACTTTGCAAGTATGGATGTTAATGCTTGTTCATTTGAAAATACTTGATTCTTCTTGCTTCTTGTGCCTAACTTAAAGGCGTTAAAGAAAAGTACTTGTTGGGACATAACCCAAGAGTTTCCTTGAGTCTCGGAAGTTATTACTTCAGTAATGACCTCTCCTTATCCTTTTTGTTTGCTTTTTGTGCCAAGAATGACCTCTAATGAGAGGGAAGTAAGATTTGGGGAGTTGCTGTCCCGAAACAAATTTCTATCCTCCACCAAAAACATTCGTGAAGAGTCTTTGTAACTCGGATTGAGATCAAAATTTACGAATAAATCCCCCAGTATGTTAGCTAACTTTCGTTAGTTTAACACTTTTTTATTTGAGTAATAGAAGATATTCGAAAAAATCGGTTTCTACCTGCTGGTATGTTTTAACAGATTTGTGCTATTATTTGCATTTGCTTCTTATTGATTCCTTTTTGAGTTCTCTTTACGTGAATTGAGCTTTTTGAAGGAGTTACTACAGTAGCTTGTGTTTTTAGTGAAAAGCCTTGATGTTCCAAAGCTTTTCCAGATGTCTAATATCTTTTGAATATACAAATGTTGCTAATGAAGATTGTGTGAAGTTTTGTATGAAGGAAAAATTTCAGGTGTAAAGAAGAGAATGATGCAATGAGATGAAGAATGGACAAAAGCTCAAGTTCTGGGATGCCACCATGGTGTCACCCCAATAAATATCCAAGAGGTACAAGCGTCAAAGCTTGGGGATGTCCAAGGCATCCCCTTCTTCATCAATAAAAAGCTCAGGTCTGTCTAGACACTTCGTTTTTATTGTTTCATGCACAGTTGTGTTGTTCTTAGAGCGCCTTAGTTTTCGTTTGCTTTGCTTAGGTTGTTTAGTTTGCTTAAATAAAGTAGTTTGGACGCCCATTCTTGCTGTGTTGTTTTGCAAATAAGTTGCTTGGTGTTGGAAAGGAGTAGTAAGTTCTTGCTTGAAGTGCAAGAGGAGCTTGCATTGACCGTGACTTAGACTTTAGCATGACATGCTAGGTGTTGTTTTATCATCATGATTAGTAATTATAGCTGTAGCATGTATTGTTCCAAACAATTGGGATTGCTTAGTGTGCCTTGAAGAAATTATGCGTTGTTTTAGCATGCAAAAGCATAGTATTGTGGTATTCTCCTTTGATGTTTTGCTTGGGTTGACTTGGCACATGCTCACACCATGTTATGACTATGACAAGTCACCATTAGCCTCTATGATCATTTAGTCCTTGACTTGTAGTACCACTCTTTGCTTTGATTAGTATGTTTCGTTGCATTGTATGATTATGGCCATTATGCTCTCTTAGTTGGTTTCTCCCAGTCTTTTGCTAGCCTCCACTTGTATGAGTAAGTTCTACTCATGCCTCCAACTCCCAAGAAACCAAGTTTTTCCAAAAGTGTACACTATAAACTCCTATGCATGGTGTGTTACACCATTCCAAGTATATTATTGTTTTCAATTATCTTCCAATTAAAAACTATTTTGTTATGTGAAAAATTAGTGATCAAAGCCCTCACGAACTTGATGGCACACTTTATATTCTTTGACCCTGATAAACTTGAACCATTGTGACAACTTTGTTGTATATGCTTGTACTTATAAGTTGGAATTAGCAGAACCGTGCTGTCACGGGGAACGTTTTCAACATTGCACTTGTACTTTATACTCAGTTGATATCATGTTCTTTTGTCTATGGATGTCACCGGTGTGAAATAGAGAGGGAACTTGTAAGTCCACGGAGTTTGTATCCTGTGTTAGAAAAACGCCTCGGCCGCTAGCCTAAGCCATGCCTAATCATGGTGGAAACTTGCAACATCACCATAGTGACATCTATGAAGCATTCTTCTTATAAAAAAAGAGACACATTGAGAAAAGAGGAAAGAGTTAAAAAGGCACCATATTCCCATGGTACATAAGAAGATTGATGAGATGCTCATTGTCTGCTTGCCTTGTCATTTTGGTTATGGGAAAGCTCCTATACCATGTGCAAGGGGTACCCCGTTGGTGGTTCTCAATGATATGCAAAATACTTACAGTGACAAGAACTTACCTGGACCAAAAGTTGAGTATGCATGAGGTGTGGCCCTCGTATTCAAGGGACTTGTGATTGCCAACTTATACTTCGTCAAGCATATACTCCACCTTTGCCACTTTAACCTTAACCACTTCAAGATGCTTATGATAGGGGCAATGAGGGATGAAAGCTAACAAGTATCATAATTTTTGGAAGCTCTTTCTGAAACTTGTAATCCCTGCTTCTTTTACAAAAAGGCCTTTCTTTCACCATTATTTGAGTCTCCACCTTCTACCTTTAGGCACCATTAAGAGAGCATAGTTGTCATTATGTGTGCAGTGTTCCAAAGCTTATGAGTTGATGCATATTGTGTTATTACTTGTTCTTGTGCTATTTGTTTCTAGTCACCCTTGTGAACTTTGAAGGTGTCCTATGCGTCTATATTGCTACTCTATGAGGGACAAGATGATTGCCACTATGCTATGTTTTCTGTATGTGAAACAAACAAACATTTTTCAATGCATGTTATTCATGATCTTTGTTTGTAGCTTGTCATGTTGCATAGTTACTATGTCCTATTGTTACAAGTCCATATTTCATGCACATGTTTAGAGTTCTTTGATCCCAACTTACAATGTTTTGCCAATGGTTGGATCTTTATTGCGAGGGTGCATGTCACCTCAAAAATTATTCTTTTATCACTTACCTACTCGAGGACGAGCAGGAGTTAAGCTTGGGGATGTTGATATGTCGGAAACGTATCTATAATTTTTGATGCCCCATGCTTGTTTTGTATCTACTTTGCTTTGCTTGTCTACACTTTGAGGTGCTTTTTAGATGTTTTCTGGTACTAACCTACTAACAAGTTGCAACAGTGCCAGATGCCTATTTCTGCTGTTTTTGGTTTCAGAAAATTTAGTAAAGACATATTCTCGGAATTGGACGGGACAAACGCCAAAGTCAATTACTTTCCGTGGGGAACAAGAAGTACAGAGGGGAGCCAGAGGGGCCAGCCAGGGGGGCCAGACCCACCCTAGGCACGGGTGGGCCCTGACCCATGCCTGGGAGGGGTGTGGGGCCCCTGGCCGCCTCCTCGGCCTCCCCCTTCGCCTATAAGAAGCCCCCGATGCAGAAACCCTAAGCACCCGATCAAATCTCCACGAAACTGTCTGTAGCCTCCACCACCTTCGTCCCTAGATAGGGGGGATTTGAAGTTCTTCTTGGCCTTCGGGATGATCTCCCCTCCGGCATGTTGCCGGGAAGAGCTTCAGATCCCCTCGATTTAGGGATGATGGTGGCGGCGGCTACAGATGGTTTTGTGGAATAGTGATCGGGTACTTAGGGTTTATGCATCGGGGGCTCTTTATAGGCGAAGAGGTGAGGCAGGTGGGCGGCCAGGGTGGTCACACCTGAAAGAAAATTTCATGATCCCTAGTGTTTTGTGTGTTAGATAACAATACCAAGGATTATTTAATGTGTTTTGAAGTGCTGCAGATCTCTACCTTGAAAAGGAGTTGCAAACTTTGCTATGTTTTGTCTACACTTTGAGGTATTTTTATACACTTTCTGGAACTAATCTATTGACAAGATGCCACAGTGCTAGTTGCCTGTTTTTTATTGTTTTTGGTTTCAGTAAGCTAAACAATGAATATTCTCGGAATTAGACATGACAAAAGCCAAAAGTCCATATTTTTCCCTGAACGATACGGAAAATCGAAGACGTGATGGAGGAGGACACCAGGGTGGCCACACCCTAGGTGGGCATGGGCCCACCCTGGCCGCGCCCACAGGGGCTATGGGACCGTGGCCCTCCACCGACCTTGCCTCCTTCACCTATAAGAAGCCTCCGACCCAAAAACCCTAAAAATTTTGGGGAGAAAGCCATGAAAACCTCCACAACGACGCCGCCATTGAAGGGGAGATTCGAGGGATAGAAAGTCTCTGTTCCGGCACCCTGTCGGGACGAGGAATTGCTCCTGGAACCATCTCCATCGATCTCCACTACCATCTCCATCACCGTTGCTGATTCCCATGATGAGGAAATAGTTCTTCCTCGAGGCTAAGGGCTCTACCGGTAGCTGTGTGTTTATATCTCTCTCTATGCATGATATTGTTGTGGTCATGAGATTTGTAATCAAGTAGATCTACTTTGCTACTCAAGTGCTTCAATAGATATATGCTTTTCCCCATGTGTGTGAAAGTAACAACGTGCGCGCCTTGTGTGGCACCTAAGCTAGATTACATAAATATTTATCATGAGTATATTTGGAGTTGGAGGTCTCTATGAAATGGTGGTGTTTGTTGGAACCATCTAGCGCTCAAGGTGATAGTGTGGGGTTATCTAGATGGGGAAGGCAGACTTTGAGGTGTGCTTTTGTAGCCCTACCATGGATTAGAGTGTCCAACCGAAGAGTAGTTCAAGGTAGTATCATGAAGAGAATATATTTATATGAGAGAGTGTTCACTAGTGAAAGTATGATCCCTAGGCCTTGATTCTAAGCATTGAAACACCGTTTGCATCTAGATCTGTTGCATGTTTACTTGCTTCCATCTTTATTTGAGTTTGCCTTTAGTCTCTCCCACGCCAACAACAAGTCAGAAGCTCTTTTTTGGCACCGTTATCACTTGTATTTCACTATCTCTTCGCCGAACTAGTGCACCTATACACCCGACAAGTGTATTGGGTGTGTTGGGGGACACAACAGACTTCTTGTATCTTGATTACATGGTTACTTGAGAGAGATAACTTTGACCACTTCCTCCCTGAGTTCGATAAACCTTGGGTAATCCACTTAAGGGAAACTTGTTGTTGTTCTACAAACCTCTTCACTTAGAGGCCCAACAACTGTCTACAAGAATAGAAGTGCATAGACATCACATTGCAAGGCTTGAGCTCATTGGATGCCTCCTTCTAAGCATGCTGATAAATGAAATGCAGGAAGATCAGCTTATCTTTGCACATATATAGCAATTCAACAAATCGGCTAACTTGAATGCATAGATTACCTTGCATTTTTCATCTATAAAGGAATGGCCGGTCAGATGAGGAAACGAAGTGAGGATTTTATCGTTCCTAGAAATTCTTGATTGACGCTTAAGCTCATAATTTGTGAGAGATGAATCCATTGACATAATATACAAATTAAAGTTGTCCTAAAGAACGTTATTTTAGCGATCCCCATGCATGTCGTGCTCTAGAGATATATTTAATATGCCAATCCAAAATACATAGTAAATCATTGTCCTTAAGGTAGGGATGTATCAGCGTATGTGGCAAGTCAAAGCTATGAGCTGGACATCGTCCGTCGAAGCAAGCGGCAAGATAGGGATCTGCATGGTGCCGATGGAAGAGGATGACACGATGCCGAGCTTGAGGGCCCTAGTCATAGGGTCAAAACTAGGAGGCACGGGTTCGTGTTTGTTCTGAATCGACTCTGGCAATGGGTAGTGGAGGAGAGTCAAAGTGATGGGGTTGGTCAGGACATTTTTTAGTGACACAAGTGATAAGTGCGGGAATCCATCTGAATTTTTTGCTAAGTGCGAAAATAGTGTGCTAGGTCTGAAATTTTGGAAATTTTCTCAAAAATAAACCTTAGCTGCATATTTATAAACACATGAGAAGAACAAACCACACGGTCAACTGTTACAAACAAGAAAAGTCTCATACTCCACAACTAATTAGTTCATATCATAGACCATAGACCTAATTATCATAATTAATGGGCATCTAGTCTTGTCGTAACAGAGCGCAACGTTTTGGAGAGATCAGTTAAGTTGACCCTCATTGCATCCATCTCTTCGGGGTGCATCCGCTGGAGCTCGTGTTTTTCCTCTTCAAGCTCATGCTTTGCTTCCTCCAGATTGTCGAAGTAGTTGTGATCATGCACTTCATTGCGGAGCTCGTTCTCCCACCAGAACAGGTCATACCATTGGACGAACGAGCACTTCACACATCCAAAGTTACAACCCAAGAACCTAAGTCCGAGGTCCGTTCCCTCAAACGCCACGCGGCATCGCGGCGCTAGGCCGCACTAGCACAGCCTCTTGGTTTGTGTGTAGATGTCGTGCCACATCGGGCCTGACCTCCATGCTGAAATCAAATACATATGAAGCAAGCATCATCATCAAATCGAGATCGGCAAAATGGGGAAAACTAGAAATTTTTAGCGAACAGACCGCACACGGAAATTTTTAGCGGAGGGTTTTGGAGTCGCGCGCGCGGTCGAGTTGTTTTGCGGCAGCGCGCTTCTGCCTCGAATATGCGGCGGGAGGGTCCATTTTTTATGGCCTGCCCAATTTTTTTAGCGCACTTGGTGTTTAGGAGACGTGTTTTAGTCGTTTTGTATCTGATATGACATTTTTTGGACAACAAGTAAATATAGGGCTAGCATTAGAGATGATCTTAGGATGAGGGCTATGCATGTCACCCGCCAGGTTCGGGACCGGCTTCGAGCCCCCATACCCGCACCTGCACCTCTTCCTCGCCACCGTGACCCGCCGTCGGGTCTGATTTTTCTCTAGACCCGCGACCCAGCCGGGTACGAGGACTCGATGGGTACCCGCGAAATCAGAGCTTGATGGGGCATCTCCCATGGCGCTGGCGGTGGCCGGAGCTGCTCCCATCCTTGACCAGCTCCCTGTCATGGGCCCAGTCCCCCGACTCGGGCGGATGGCGCTGGCGCATGAGGGAGAGGACGGCAGTGGCGCTCGGGCGGAGGAAGCAGAGGGACTGAGAGAGAGAGGGGCGGCGATGGCGTTGCAGGTGAGAGAGGCAGAGACCAGAGAGGGATCGATGCGTAGGGAGCGTGGGGCAGGTGGTGTGCGTGCGATGCGGTGTGCGTGCATGGAGGTGTGTAGGGTTAGATCATTTAGGTGGGGCCATGGGCCACATGTCAGTTGTCACAGACAGGTATATAGGTATGCGAGTATGGTCTAACACCCCATATCCGTCTCCACTAGACCCGACGGATCTAGATTTTTACCAATAAGCCGTCCTGCAGATTTTTTCTTTACCAAACCTTCCTCGTTTAAGGTGGGTCCTCGTCGGGTTTGCGGGTATCAATGAGGGGCTTGAGTTAGACTAACGAGCGGCTTCCTAGCGGTGTCTAAGGGTGCGCAAAATTTGAAACCTGTTAAACCAGCCAAACCGGCGATCCACCCTAGATAAAATCTAAACTCTGAAACTAAAGATTTTAAAGTAGCCTAAACCGGCCAAACCACTGAAACCTAGCCGTGTCCATAAAAGACAAAGGGACCCACCCAACCCCCCCCCCCCCCCCCCCCCCCCCCCCCCCCACCCACCCACCACCACCACGAAAAAAAGACAAAGGGAACGGAGGTGACCCAGCCAGAAGTAAAACGGAGGCTGGTTGGAGACTTGGCCGAACGGATCGAGAGAGAAAAATGACAATAATCAGGGCACACGAAAATTTATGCCCGTCTCTACCCGTTCCTCACAGATGGCATGACCATGGACCCACGTGTCAGTAGAGATGTAACTGTTGCGGGAGATGATCCGCTCCGAGGCACGTTGCATCGGATACCTTGAATTTATGCATAAGGGTCCCTAGTTTATATACTACTTCGTTTTCGTGTACGGGAGGGGCCAGCGACTGCAATTTGAATTGGAATGACCGTGATTGACATGTGGGACCAGAAACGTCTGGATCTTTCGGGAACTGCTTTTCCTTCGCGTCCAAGAAAGCGAGAGCGAGCGCGCTTGCCCCTCCCTGCCTAGTCCAGCTTTATAAGGCCCTCACAGCGTACAAATCTATCGGTGCTCAAACCAAGTTTGAGGCAACGAGTGCCGGTGCTTCACGCTGCCCAGGCGATGCCCAGAAATTTTTTCAGGGAACCGGTTACTCTAGTTGCTCCGGTGCCCAGTTTTTACATGCAATAAAATAACAGTATATTTGTACTGGTGCAAACAGAAGTTGTCCTTTCCAATCAACTACCAGCAAGATAGATTGGCTCATAGATGAAACCCGCTTTACTGTACAGGCATCGACCACACTGTGAAGACGGTGCCCAAATTTTGTGTCAGAGCTTTGCCGCTGAGGTGTCAACCTTTTTGAGTTTCGAGGCATCGGCCACACTGTGAAGGGCCTAATATCCCCTCGCACCGAGGCCACCGGCCACAACACCAAGTCACCAACTCTCGCCCCTGTCGCTCATCCCTCTCTCTCTACACGCACGCACCGCACCGCACCGCACCGCAGTCGAACCAAGGCCGGCTTCGTCTCCTTCTCCGGCGTGGCTGGTGCTGGGTCCTGCGCGACCCAGTTCGCCGCCAACTCCTTCCCGGCGTCGTCTGGCATCGTCACCAAGGACCTCCTCCTCCCTGCGGCGGCGGCGGCCAAGGTCGGCGTCGTCCACTGCTCCCTCAACCGCACCTACTCGTCTACAGAGGTTCGTTTCGTCCGTGTCCCTCGCTTCTCTTTCTCTACCTCTCGCTGCTCCCCTCTCTCTCTCTTTCTATCTGCTGATATGTCGCGCTCCCGCAGGAGGTTACCGGTCGCGGCGACAAGATGTCTCTCTCAGTGCCCGAAGGTACCAAGATCACCCGGGGCTTCCTGCCGGTGGCCAACCGCAACAACCACATCACCCGCTCCTCCACAAACCCTTCGGCAGTCACTTTCGACGAGGTACGCCTCTCTTGACCCCGCTCTCCCCTCCCCTTCCTTGCGTTTAGTTCATCCCCTGTCGAATTCCTTTACTGGATCTATTTCTACGCGTGTTCACTCGTTTGCACGATCTTGTGTCAGGAGTTTGCTCGCCTGTTCGAGGAGATACCCCTGAAGATGAACTGCGTCGCGCTGGTTGGACAGGAGGACATCCTCGAGAACATAGCCGGCTCGGCGACAAGGACCCTCGGCGTCGTTAAGTGGCTGATACCTGGGTTGGTCGCAATGATTTCTGACCGCAGGCTGGTAGAATTCTTCCCCCAGGGCCACCGTCTTCTCCAAGAACAACGATCAGGGAGTACGTCTCTAATGTCCAATCTAACAGCAGTCAGCGCATGAATTCGTTTTCGATAAACAACTAATCCGTGGTATTCCCCTCCCCCCTCTGCAGGTAAACCTCGTGGACTGTATCAGAAGGAGTGGTTTGGACATGGCCACTGCCGTGGAGATGGTGCGCGAAGAGAGCTCTCAGGGATACGTCCGTGAAGTGTCGCTGGTTTCTGCCATCGTGAAGCTTCGTGAGCCTGCAGCCTTCATCGCCAAGGAGGGCACGCTCCCACCGCCTTACGCCGGGGCAGTTCCTCTTTCGGCGGAGGCGGACAAGATAGCCTACTTCAAGGGACTGGCTTCCGAGTTCAGGCAGATCGCTGCCATTCTGGAGTTGGCGCTCGTCAACAAGACCGAGGCGTAGGTCCGCGATATCATCCGAGCTCTCTTCACCCCCAAACTGCTACTGCTCTATACTATCTAGTATATCTAGTAGTATCTATTATCGTATCGTTTATTATCCGTGAGACTCTTATGGGATGAAGTCCTTGTTACTATGTATGCTGGTGGTCGGTGGATTTAATCTACCCGGGATGATATTATTTATTTATGTGTCTGTATTATCCTATTACTACGTGTGCCTGGTGGATCTAATCTACAGTACCCTGGTTACTATCGTTTATTATTACCTACTATTAGACTGTTTGAGAATTTTGTGGAACCCAACTAGTTTGTTGGGGGTGATTTACCAAACCGCCCTGTTTTTTACTTTGTCCTGTTATAGTTACCACGCCTCCAGTCTGCATTCCTTGTAGAGAGGCCTTGTACAACTGTTCATTCCTATATTTTTATCCAGACTCTGTTTTTTATCTAGACTCTGTTTTTTATCCAGCTCGAGCTTAGTACTGAAACTAACTAATGGACACCTCTCTAGCGTTTTTTTTATTGACACGCTTTCCAGTTTGAGCTTCTTACTGTTATGAAGAGAAATTAGTTCTTCAAGTTTGTAGATTTTTAGCTGCACTCAAGTTTGCATTGAAATGCATTTTCTAATTATGCCAATTTGATCTAAATAATCGTCTTGTATTTGGATCTTGATCAAAGACAAAATTTGAAGAAAAAAAGTATGCCCCTTATTCAAGGGAACTGGGAATTCTTGATCAAAGACAAATTTTTATTCCGTGTTTTGTTCAACCTCATAAACATGTATACCAGTTTTTACTACTTCTCCGTCCATAAATAAGTGACAATCTAAACAAAGTCAGGTCTTGCTTCGGTATCTCCCCTGGACAAAGAAATTCTGGGCTAGCAGGTTTCGGGTGGATGCTCTGGATGGAGAACGGGCATACGGTGAGAACAGGCATACGTGATCAAGGATCGGTTGCGAGGAGGTTTGAATCGTACGACTGGATTCTATTAGTACTCGTTTTTTAAACGCAGCTAGTCGATCGATCAACGAGACCTGCGCACGCACATACTTGCACACGTACTTGTGTTGCCTTGCGTGTACTAGTATATGATCCATTCTCTATTAGAACCACCCAGTGACGGACCGATCTAAATGGTCTGTTTTTGTCCGTTTGAATCGGCTTGTAGTCGTTTTTGGTCGTGGTCTGGCTTGTCTGGTCAGCCGTGCCCAAAAGTGCGGACAATTTATACACGCCTCGCAAAACAGGACGAGGCCATTTTTTCCCAATTCAAACATAGATCGTTCGCGCTAAAACCCGACAAAGTTCATACATAATTTACTTTTATAATTTAAAACATTAAACTAGCCTAACCCTAGCTACCGATCTTCGTGTGTTGGCGCCGCCGCGTCCACTAGGGGTCGAAGTCGATGTACTCCGACGGCGTCCAAAGGTTGGACGGTGGCAGGGTGGGAGCGGGTGGGTCGATCACCTGCCCAGGCCACACTGCCAGTGGACACGTACGGTGGTGGAGGTGCGCCGGCTCGATCCCCACCACCGGAGCGATGTGTGACGCCCACCCTGGCAGCGGAGGCGGTGGAGGCAGCTGGAAGTTCTCTTGCGCTACCAGACCGGTGAGCTGGATGGCCTTTTCATAGCAGCCCCACAAGGCGTCCTCGTCCCACGCGCTAGCCGCAATGGCCTGCTCGGTGAAGGCGTCCTTGTCGTAGCCCCACGCCAGAACCTTGTGGTACTCCGGGGAAGGTTCACGGCGGTGCCCGCGACTGGGTCACCCGTCTCCTGCTTGAGGACGACATCGTACTCCTTGCCGTCGTTGTTGCCAAGCTCGTCGTCGCTGTCGGGCTCGTCGTCAGAGTGGTTGACTGTGCCCTCATCGTCCGAGTCGATGGTGGGGACGTCGTAGACCTACCATGGCTATAGGTCTTCACGAATGGAGCGACGGAAGCGACGATGCCGCACCGGCGGGTAGTCCCCCACGAGGCGGTTCCTGAACTCCTCTGGTCGCGGCGGAGGTGGCAAGGGTGTACCACGGAGGAAGGCCGGCAGGCGGGTCGCCTCGTGGTCATTCCCGCCCTTCTTGAGCCATGACGGCATCTTCATTATTGGCGGTGGCGACTGCTAGGGTTGCGATGGCTAGAGGTGGGGAGTGCGGCACCGACATCCATAGGGTTAAATAGCCACTTTCGCCCACGAACGCGCGTAGGTTCCCGCTCCTTCACCATCAATGCCGGTGCGAAAACACGGACGACGTCCAGTCATTCAGGGTGTCGTTCTGTCGCCATTGATGCTGCAGGCTGCCGCCGGTCAGCCTTACGCCTGCGCCTCTGAGTCGTGGGCGCGATTGCGTCTAAATCAGTGCCACTAACCATGTCTGAATTAATGACGCGTTAAGCGGTGGCTGGCGGGTAGGACAGTGTCACGTGCAAGATACACCTTGGTTCGCCCGCGTCTAGGCCAATGCAACCGTTGCGGGAGGACGGTCATATCCGGGAGCTACTCATTCCATTCGTGAGCATTGTACCATAGCTATGGACATATGCTAGAGTCAGATGCAAGTTTTCGTGGGTTTCTGGCGCTCTCGCTTTTGCAGCCTAAGATGGCTTTAACTTAGTATGCTATCATGTGCTATAAATTTTAAGGGTATTTTTTAAGTTTGAAAAAAAAGAATTACAAACACATCTTTTAAGTTCAATTATGATATTCTCTCATATCCAAATTAGTTAATTTGGTTTTGTCTAGATTCGGATATATCTAACACTAAAATAAGTCTAGATACATCCGAATCTAGATAAATTTAAATTAACTAATTTGGATAGGAGAGACTAGCTTTTTAAACAACATGATTTTCTAGACCTTTCCGAAATCACCTCAAAATTATGGTACATACTAGTATTTAGTTATTACGAACAAATATATATATATATATATATATATATATTAATATTTATGATTTTCGAATTTAGATTTAAAACTAAACAACCGTATCTATCTAAAAAATACCCGTACGTCCTACCATCGCGGCCTTAACTGGGCCATGTGACAATATTGAACCGTACCTCCTCACAACCGATCACGTATGCTCCGCTCTAATATACGTAGTCTATAGGGTCTCTATCTCCACCCGATCTCCGACCAGAAACCCGTTAAGCTGAAAAGCGTTGTATTCTTTGTCTCGGGGGGACACCGAAGCAAGGCTCTTCTGGACGAAGATAGTATTAAAAAAAGTACTTCCTCGGCTTTAAACATAAGATGTTTTACTCTTTTTTAATACTTTCTCCGACCATATTATTTGACTCAACTTTATCTATATTTATATGTATCTAGTTAAGTATTTAGTCATCCATATCTAGACAAAATTAAGTCAACTAATATGAATCAAAGGGAGTATATGTATCTAGATGCAATGGCGGACCTAGAAAATTTTAGAAGCAGACTTGTGTGCGATCCTAATTTTTTTTGACAAAAATTATATGAAAAAACATGGAATACAAGGCTTCAGCCGGCAAGCCCGGGACGACCGCCCGGCCTAGAGAGATGGTGGATCCGCGCCTATGTCTAGATGCTCTTTAGGGTATAGGCTTGCACCAAGATGATAAAATCTACACACTGAAAAACGTGTTGTGATACATGTGTTTTTTTAAAAAGCTAAAATATTTTATATTTTGAAACGAAAGAAGTAAGTACTCTTTTTGTTTTAAAATAATTCCTCCATAAAATACATATCGCAGGTTTGTTAAAATTTGAATGAATCTATATGCTAAATAGTGTCTAGATTCATCTAAATTTTGACAAATCTGCGACATCTATTTTAAGACGGGGGTAGTATAAGATGTTTTGTATTTTTTAAAACATATGTATCTAGATGCTATTTAGGATGTAGATTTAGAGCAAAATGATGAACGTATACACTAAAAAGTGTCGAGATATATGTGTTCCGAAAAATGGGTAAAACATCATATTTTGGAATTGAGAAAGTATAAATTGATAAATTCGTGGTTTTGGTCCTACAATTGTTTTCCCAATTTTACCCGTGACTGGCTGGAGATATTACTTCTAATGCCACAACCAAGTTAGGAATTGTAAGGTCTGTTCAGTGCCCCCTCCCCTTCTTTTAACTCTGGCGGCTCAACCCGATCCCCTCTGCCTCCTGTTAGCGGCACAACGAGGTTGTCCCTCTCACGCTGTTGGGCTAGGTTTCGCACGCCTTGTGCTTCCCCGTCGCCGAACGCGGCCGCCACGCACCCACCATCCACAACCACAAGCGCTGCCGCCCGGGGTCCCGCATACCTCTGCTTCCCGGCGCCTGGGCCATGGCAACTAGGAGTGCACCGTCCACGGTCGTAGGATCTACGGTGTCGATCGATGAGCACATTGTTTATACAATTGAATAAATGATGAGCACACTGCTTGTACAATCGAATAGTTTGTGTTGTTGAACTGTTGTGCATGCATTTACATTTGTACTAGGTACTAGCTGCAGGTACTTTTGTAAAAAGAAACTCAGGGTATACTTCAAATAGGACTTAGAACGAATGGGTTCAGAAACAAAAAAAAAGAGTGATGTTGTACCGTGGTTTGTGGAGATGCATATTTCAACAGAGTTGCAATAATCATGTCGATTTGTTTTTACTCCATACCTGTACTTAGGGCATCTCCACCGGGTCGACCTAACGCGTGCGGCTCGACCCATCCATGAATCAAATCTGGCCAACGGTTCCATCAGCACGGACGCGCTCGGATATCACGGGTGTCCTGCCAAGTCGGCCACTAGGGTCCATATGTAAGTGGAACATTAGTACTTAAAGATAGCTAATCATTAGATTAGTCCCGCCGGTTACAAAAAGGTCGTTTTAACAAAATAGGGGGTGCTACTGCTGCTACTACTACTGCTACTGCTGCTGGAGGACGACGTCGTCGCTGACATGGTTATATCACAGGGGTATATAACATTGGCATACCTAGAACAGCCAAAGGGAGGCCCATGACAGGATACCTGGCCTGTGGAGATTTCAGATAGCCCAAGTCCATGACGCCTTCGGATTCTTGGAGAACAATACTAGAGTAGATAGAATTTCAAAGGGGACAAACCCTAATCTGTAACCGACTCGATCTACTCCCGAGACCTGCCTATCTATATAAAGGCCAGGAGGGCACAACGAGGAGGGTCTCAACTCACATCATACACACCTCATGCCAGATTGCATCTGCGCATCCCTGTAATCCTCGGTTCCACCGTAATCAAGAAAAGACAAAAAGGAGTAGGGTTTTCCCTCCGGAGGCCTGAACCTGGGTAAATCTCGTGTCCCCATGTTGCTTGTCTGTTAACCGTTCCGCGATCTCCAGCATCCCCATCTTCTCCAAAACCCAAGTCCATAACAATGGGCATTGACGAGATCGTACCTCGTCAATTGGCGCCGTCTGTGGGAACTGGGGACGCTGATTGTGCGATCGTGACGGTCCCATTCGGAGCAATCTACAACTCATCGGCGACGGAGAGTCACCTCCTCTTCGGCACCTTCGACTTCACTGCCCACTCGCCAGCCGCCCTGAGGGATTTCAAGTACATCGGCGACGGGCTCAAGATGCTTTTCGGGAGCTTCTGCTTCCAGGTGGGGCAGACCGACACTCTCCACCTCCCAGAGCGGGTGCCACCACCATCCATCAGGCCCGCTTCGTGGGTCCCACCCATCGGCGTGCTACGCACGTCGACGCTGATAGATGAGTCATACGACAGCAGCAGCTCCAACTCAGATATGTGCGACCCTCCCTCGGATGAAGGAACCTACGGTTCCAGATCCGAAAGCTGCGGCAGCAGCGACCCAATCCGCGGGCGCTACTTGTGCGCCGCGGTCATCCAAAACGAATCGGAACTGCCACCAGGTTCGAGTATGCCAAACCCACCTCCCAACCCACCTCCCAACCCGCAAGCTGGAAACGGAGGAAACGGGGGAGACCCGCCTCTCAGGCCCAACGAAGGCGATACCAACGCCTACCAGAAGATCAACCTCAATGAGGACGGATGGCGCCAGGCACGCGAGGCCATGGCGGGTAACATCATTCTACCTGTGAATGCTTCACGGGATTTGTTGATGGCATACCACCTCCTCCTCATCGGTGAGCATAACCAGCAGGTGAAGCTGATGGAGGAGCTCGACAAACGCAAGCAAACGGCTTCAGAGTATAGCGCGTGGCGAGCTACGCTCTCTGCCGCTGGCGGCTCCAGCTCACATGGCAACAACGCCAACAAGCATCGCTCCCGCGTGAAGCACATAGACCCCGCCGCGCTCCGCGACGTCACCAGGGCCCTCAACACGTCCTTCATGTCGATGGACGTAAACGACAACGTCATGCCGAAAACACCACAGACTGCGATCATGGTAGCCACCACGTACCTCGCGTCCCATCCACCTCTGGTGCGTGACCCGAAGAGCGCCATGCACAAGTCCGCGCTAGCTGGCCTCGGACTCGTCGGAGCTGCACTTCACGACGAAACTCCTGCGGAGCCGAAGAAAAAAGCTGCGGTCAAGTTCACCCGCAACCCTACACCCTCATCCGACGAGGACGAGCACGATCTGCCTCGACGTCGCAAGAGCCCAAGGCATCGCAGCAGCGACTACGACACTCGAAACGATCTCACCTAGCGCAAGATCGACAAGGCACGCGCTAAACACGCGTGTTCAATCGAATCCGACGAGGATGATGATGGAGAGCTGTGCGTAGCCAGATGCTTCAGCATATCCGTTCGGCGAACGCGGATGCTGAAAAATTTCAAGCTCCCTTCAGACACTCCAAAGTTCGATGGCACGCAGGACCCAAAAGCCTGGCTCGGCGACCACCTCTCATCCGTCAAGCTGCACGGTGGAAACAGGAACACTGCCCTACAATGCCTTCAGCTGCAGCTGACAGGCGCAACTCGTATCTGGCTCAGTAGCCTATCTTCCGGCTCCATCCGAAGCAGGGAAGAGCTGGTGTATAGCTCCATCCGCAACTTTAAGGGCACCAGCAAGAGGCCAACCTCGATCGAGGAACTGCGCGCCTGCACCCAACGTACCGGCGAGTCCATTCGCTCGTACATCCTATGCTGGTCCCACATCAAAAACTCCGCTGCGCACATCTGATACGTTGGAAACGTATCTATAATTTTTGATGCTCCATGCTTGTTTAGTATCTAATTTGCTTTACTTGTCCACACTTTGAGGTGCTTTTTACATGTTTTCTGGTACTAACCTACTAACAAGTTTCAACAGCGCCAGATGCCTGTTTTCTACTGTTTTGGGTTTTAGAAAAGTTAGTAAAGAAATATTCTCGGAATTGGACGGGACAAACGTCAAAGTCAATTACTTTCCGTGGGGAAAAAAAAGTCCAGAGGAGAGACGGACGGGCTGGCCAGGGGGCCAGACCCACCCCAGGCACGGGGCAGGTGGGTCCGCGCTTAGCTAGGGTTTAGTGACCCTGGTCGCCTCCCGGACTCGCCCCTTCGCCTATAAGAAGCCCCCGATGCAGAAAGTCTCAGAACCCGATCAGAAATCCATGAAACCGTTTGTAGATGCCACCACCATCGTCCCTTGATCAGGGGGGTCTGAAGCTCTTCCCGGCACTCTGCCAGAGGGGAGATCATCCCGGAGGCCTTCTCTCCGGTATGATTTGTGAGTAGTTCCACCTTGGACTATGGGTACATGTAGTAGCTAGATGGTTGTATCTCCTCCTTTGTGCTTTCATGTATAGATCTTGTGAGCTCCGTTCATAATCAAGATCTAATCTATTTGTAATCATGCATGTTGTGTTTACGGGGATCTGATGGATATTGAGATTATTATGTTGGTTTGATTAATGGTTCTATCTTTATGATTCTATCATGTTTGTGTTGTTTGTGATATTTCATGCTCTCTGTTGCTAGTGGTTATCTTGGCCAAGTAGTTGCTAGTGACTTTTAGAGGGAGTATTTATGATCGATAGTGGGTTCATGCCTCTAGTTTCCAAGGGAAGTGACAGAAATCTCTTCGATTGTAGATGTGTTGTTGCTACTAGGGAGAAAGCAACGGTCTCTTGTTCATTGAACATGTGGACTGTTTACCTTACACACTTTTCTTAAATTAGTTATCTGTTGCTTGCAACTTAATACTGGAGATGGTTTGGATGATAACCTGAAGATGGACTTCTAGTCATAGATGCAGTTGGATTACGGTCTATGTATATTGTTGTATTGCCCAATCAACTTCATAGGATCTTTCTGGCTAGTAATTGCATTGTTATGCCTTGCTCAGTTCTTGTCAATTGTCCCGCTGTAATTTGTTTACCCTTCATGCCATGTTGTTTATCTAAGGAGAGCACCTCTAGTGAACTATGGACCCCGGTCCAATCTTTACCATTGATACATCTTCCATTGTTACTTGTTTACTTGCTGCAAAGCATTACCTTCCACACCATATGTTTAATCCTTTGTTACAGAAAACCGGTGAGCTTGACAACCTCACTGATTCGTTGGGGCAAAGTCTTGAGTTTGTGTTGTGTAGGTCTCCGTGTTGCTTACAACACCTGTGTGACGTTTCCTTCCTCCTACTGGTTCGATAACCTCGGTCTCAACTGAGGGAAAACTTGCTGTTGTACTCTTCACAACTTGCTCTTGGGGTACCCAACAAGACTCCACATCAAGCACCAAGTTCTCTGGCGCCATCAAGGAGTCATTACCAACACACCCAATACACTTGTCAGGTGTATATGTGCACTAGTTCGGCGAAGAGATAGTGAAATACAAGTGATAATGGTGCCAAAAAAGAGCTTCTGACTTGTTGTGTCGTGGGAGAGACTAAAGGCAAACTGAAATAAAGATGGAAGCAAGAAAACATGCAATAGATCTAGATGCAAACAGTGTTTCAATGCTTAGAAACAAGGCCTAGGGATCATACTTCCACTAGTGAACACTCTCTCATATAAATATATTCTCTTCATGATACTACCCTGAACTACTCTCCGGTTGGACACTCTAATCCATGGTAGGGCTACAAAAGCACTCCACAAAGTCCGCCTTCCCCATCTAGATAACCCCACACTGTCACCTTGAGCGCTAGATGGTTCCAACAAACACCACAATTTCATAGAGACATCCAACTCCAAATTTACTCATGATAAATATTTATGTAATCTAGCTTAAGTGACACACACGGCGCGCACGTTGTCACTTTCACACACATAAGGAAAAGCATAGATCTATTGATGTGCGTGGTCCCCAAAAAGGACACGTACATCCTGGGGATGTGCGTGGACTTCACATCGCTCAACAAATACTGTCCCAAGGACCACTTCCCTCTATTGCAGATGATCAGATCATCGATTCAACTGCAGGATGCGAGAAACTCCCCTTCTTCGATGCCTACTCAGGCTACAACCATATTCGGCTGAAGGTCGAAGACCAGGAGAAAACGGTGTTCATCACGTCGTTCGGAGTATTCTGCTACAACACCATGCCCTTTGGGCTGAAGAACGCAGGTGCCACGTACCAGAGGTGCATGCAGGCGTGCCTGAAAAACCAGATCGGTCGCAACATCCAAGTCTATGTCGATGACATAGTAATCAAGACCAGGGAAGCCAAGACGCTGATCGACGATCTCCGCAAGACGTTTGATAACCTTGATCACTATAAGATCAAGCTGAACCCATAAAAGTGTTCCTTCGGCGTCCCATCTGGCCAATTACTTGGCTACTTCATCTCCCAACGAGGGATCGTGGCGAATCCGAAGAAAATCCGGGCCATACTGACCATGGAGAAGCCCAAGAACCTCAAAGGTGTCCAGAAGCTAGCTGCGCGCATCGCAGCACTAAGAAGATTCATCAGTCGCATGGGTGAGAAGGCCTTACCTTTTTACCAGCTGCTGCGCAAAGCTGACAAGTTCAAATGGACACCCGAAGCAGACGACGCATTCGAAGACCTCAAGCGGCTGCTCTCCACCTCGCCCGTCCTGGTCATGCCAAAGGAGCGCGAGCCTCTACTGCTATACATCGCAACTACACATCAGGTGGTACGCACTGTACTCGTGGTCGAACGGCCCGAAGATGGCAAGACCCACGGGGTCCAACGCCCAATCTACTACCTCAGCGAGGTACTGACTCCAACAAAGCAGAGGTACCCTCACTACCAGAAGCTCGCCTATGATGTATTCATGATGGATCATCGGCTGAGCCATTACTTCCAGGAGCATCAGATCATGGTCGTCAACGAGGCCCAACTATCCAACATCCTGAACAACCCCGAAGCCACGGGACGCGTAGCCATGTGGAGCATCGAGCTATCCCTTCTAGACATAGTCTATGAGCGGCGAAAGGCCATAAAATCTCAGGTCCTCCCTGACTTCCTCGTCCACTGGATGGAACTCCAGCTGCCGGACACTCCGGACATGACGCAATCATGGACAATGCATTTCGACGGCTCCAAGCGCGAGGCTGGAGCAGGAGCTGGCGTCATACTGACGTCCCCACAGGGCGATAAGATGAAATACGTCATTCGGATGAAATTTCCTGCCTCCAACAATGAGGCCGAATACGAGGCCCTTATCCATGGCATGCGAATGGACAAGATCTGCGGCGCAACGCGCCTATTCATCTACGGTGACTCAAACCTCGTCGGCCAGCAGACGATGAATGAGTGAGACGCTCACAACACCAACATGATCGCGTACCGCGTGCTCTACAACTCACTCGAAGGATATTTCGACGTCTGCGAGCTCTAGCACGTCGGAAGGGAAAGCAATGAAGAAGCCGATAGACTCGCCAACATCGGCTCCACCTGCGCACGGGTGCCACCAGGTGTGTTCCTCGAACAAATCTGCGTGCCCTCCATCAAAAGGAAATTCCCCAAGGGATCAGCCGAAGAAAGAGAGCACTCGGGGGCTACGCCACCCGAAGGACAAGAAGGACCCAAAAAGCTCGACACCGAGGCTGAGCTGGTCATCCTGATGCAGGTCATGGCTATTGAAGAGAGGTGGACGCAGTCGTACCTTCGGTACCTGATACACAAAGAACTGCCCGATGACCTGATAGATGCCCGGCGCATGTCTTACCGGTCCAAGGCCTTCACCATCCACAATGGCGAGCTGTACAAGTGCAGCAATTCGGGTGTTCTCTAAAGGTGCGTCACCATCGGTGACAGCAAAACCATCCTTCAAGACATCCACAAGGGCATCTGCGGACATCATGCAGGCAGCCACGCCCTAGTCGTCAAAGCTCTACGAGCTGGATTCTACTGGCCAACAGCCATGAACGACACCAAGGACATCGTCCAAAGGTGCAACGCCTGTCAGAGGTACGCGGAAAAACCGCACGCATCAGGATCCGAGCTCAGGCCCATACCGCTAGCCTGGCCCTTTTCCTAATGGGGCCTCGGCATGATTGGCAAATTGCCCAAATCCTCGAAAGGAGGCCACGTCTACCTCCTGGTCGCAGTCGACAAGTTCACCAAGTGGATCGAGGCCATGCCCATCACCAACCAAAGCGGCAAAACCGCCGTCAAGTTCTTCGAGTCCATAGTCTACAGGTTCGGTGTGCCACACAACATCATCACGGATAACGACTCAAACTTCATCTTGAGGGAATTCCAAGACTTCTGCGAGGGCCTTGGCATCAACATATCGTACGCCTCCGTGGCGCACCCGCAGACCAACGGACAGGTCGAAAAGGCCAACGGCCTCATAGGAAGCGGCATCAAGAAACGCCTGCTATGCCCACTCGAACGGCTCGCGGGAGCCTGGGCAGAGGAGCTACCCTCTGTCCTCTGGAGCCTACGTACAACGCCGAACAACTCGACTGGCTTCACACCCTTCTTCATGGTGCACGAAGCCGAAGCCGTATTACCGGCAGAGGTATGCCACAAGGCCCCACGGGTCGTCGCCTACAGCGAAGCCGAATCAATGGCCGCACTCGAAGACGCCGTAGACACACTCGACGAAGCACACGACATCGCCGCGGCTCGCTCAGCGGTCTACCAGCAGAGCCTCCACAACTACCACAACCATCGGCTGCGCCCAAGGTCCTTCGTCGAAGGAGACCTCGTCCTACGTCTCAAGCAAGAGCGACCAAAGAAGCTCGAGTCACCCTGGGAAGGACCCTACATTGTCACCGAACTCATCCCAGGTGGCGCCTATCGCCTCATGGACGTCGCATCAGGAGCCGAATACGCCAACCCATGGAACGTCGCACAACTGCGACGCTTCTACCCCTAGCACCCTTTTACTTTCAATAAGGCTACTCAGCCAAACAATGTACCTCCTCGTTACACTATGAATAAAAGCTAAGTCCCTCAGCCAAAATTTCTTTTCCCTCGCATTACTTTCCGCTATAACACGCTCGGGAGCTACGCCTCACCTCACGACCTCGTCGACTGAGAACAATGCATACAACCTGAGTAGCTAACCATGTCAGGCTAACAAAAAGGACATGCGCATAACAAAGCACAACGTGCTAATACAAATAAACTTTACAAAGGGCACAACAAGCCCACTCGAATACATACAAATTTTACATCAATCTATTTTATTTATAGGACCTACCTATTCTGGAGTATCACACTTTCCTGCTGCTCGAACAGATCAACGATATCTTTGGCATACTGCCTCACAACCGCATAATGCTGGCGCATATCCCAAAGGCTACCATATGGTCAAAGGAGCAGCACAGTCGCCACCTCCGCGAGATTGACATCACGGCGATGCAGCCGAACAAGTGAAAGAGCAGCTTTCACACCAGTAAGCAGCTGATGTCGCACCAACTCCCTAACACGGCCCACGTCTCCAAACTTTGACAAAAGACCCCAAAGGATGGAAGGTGCCTCATCCAGGGGGAACATGACGAACAAGATGGACGCCAGGGAAGTCCTCGCCTACTTCAGCACCCGAGAAACCTGGTGCATGCGATCTTGCATCGTCGCAAGGACAACGGCCCGATCGTGGTCCATCGAGAAGAAGCCGCCAGCCTCTAAGTCCTGTTGGGTTAGGCAATTCATCCAAACCGCAATGCACTCCTTATCTTCCCTCGGAACGAGATTGAAACCTGCAACAAGCACAGAATAAGAGGACACACAAACAAGGTGCATCCAAGAAGAACATCAGTTCACGAAGACTCACATTGCAGTTGTTCGCTCATCTTCCGTAGCTCCCCCATAAAAAACTCCTCCTTGGCAGTGGCTCGCTCAGCCTTCGACTTCCACACATCTGCGTGGCCCCGAATGCCAAGGATATACTTCTCTAGGCTGCGGACACGGTCGCGAAGAAAAGCCAGCTGCGACGTATCATCCAAGGATGGTTGCGGCTCAGGATCATTAGGAGTGACAACGGGAACCTCACCCGAAGGACCCTAGAGATAAACAATTCAAGACATGAATATCATAAGTACCTCTGGTAACAGCTCAAAACATAATTTATATACATTAAGGAAACTTTGTGTCATAAGTTGAGTTTGTTCATCAGCAAAAGATTACATTACAAAAGCAAAAGGATAAACTATCCTAGCCACAACACTTGAGCCTAGGCACCCGCATCCAGAGTGGCCTCAGAGCCAGACTGCCTGCTCTTGGCCTCATCCTGCTGCTTCGTCGCATACTCCGCCAGCAGATCAATAAGTTTCGGCCCATAACTCTTACAGCGAGAGGAAAAGAGGGCGAATGCTACCTCTAAGCCATCTATAGCCGTCGGCATCTGGGAGGTTATGAGCGGCAGATCCAGCTCCGCTCTGGACGCCATCGTCATCGCCAACCCCATGGAGGCACCAATGCCCTTATACTTGCGCTTATACGTCGCCGGAGCGTCCTTCGACATGGCATCCGCAAGAACTTCAAAATCCTCAAGGGCAGCGCCCTTGGGGACGACCTCATTGTAGAAGCGCAGGAGTACTTCCTTGGCCTTTGCCAAGGAACCAGCAGCAGTACCGCAGCGATCTTTGATCGCTGCAGTGGCATCGGCCAGAGCATCTCCATGCTCCAGCACACCACGATCAAACGTGATGCCTGATACATCGGAAACGTATCTATAATTTTTGATGTTCCATGCTTGTTTAGTATCTACTTTGCTTTGCTTTGTCTACACTTTGAGGTGTTTTTATATCTTTTCTGAAACTAACCTTTTAACAAGTTGCCACAGTGCCAGTTGCGTGTTTTCTTTTGTTTTTGGTTCCAGAAAGGAAGAAAATCAATATTCTCAGAATTGTACAGGAAAAAAGCCAAAGTCAATATTTTACCGCGGGCGACACGAATCCAGAAGACGAGACGGAGGGGCGCCACAGGGCGGCCGCACCCCTAGGCACGGCCTAGGGTGGGCCCGCGCCTAGGCAGGGTGTAGGCCCCCTGGCCGCCAGCCAGTCTCGCCTCTTCACCTATAAGAAGCCCCCGATGCAGAAACCCTAGGAACCCGATCAAAACTCCACGAAACCGTCTGTAGCCGCCGCCACCATCGTCCCTAGATCGGGGGGGGGGGGGGAGGGATGTGAAGTTCTTCCCGGCACCCTGCCGGAGGGGAGATCATCCCGGAGGCCTTCTTCTCTGGTATGAAGCGTGAGTAGTTCCACCTTGGACTACGGGTCCATGTAGTAGCTAGATAGTTGTATCTCCTCCTTATGCTTTCATGTATAGATCTTGTGAGTTCCGTTCATGATCAAGATTTAATCTATTTGTAATCATGCATGTTGTGTTTGCGGGGATCCGATAGATATTGAGAATACTATGTCAGATTGATTAATGGTTTTGTCTTATGATTATATCATGTCTGTGTTTTTTGTGATCTTCCATGCTCTCCGTTGTTAGTAGCTATCTTGGCCAAGTAGTTGCTAGTGACTCCAAGAGTGGGTATTTATGCTCGATAGTGGGTTCATGCCTCTAGTTTCCAAGGGAAGTGATAGAAATCTCTTCGGTTGTAGATGTGTTGTTGCCACTAGGGAGAAAAGAACGGTCTCTTGTTCATGGAACAAGTGGATTGTTTACCTTACACACTTTGCTTAAAGCACTTGTCTGTTGCTTTTAACTTAATACTGGAGGGGGTTCGGATGATAACCTGAAGGTGGACTACTAGTCATAGAATTCTTGCTCAGTTCCTGAAGTGGATTGTTTACCTTACACACTCGGATGATATTTGGATGGCGGTCTATGTATATTGTTGTATTGCCCAATCGAATCTCATAGGATCTTTTTGTATGGTATTGCATTGTTATGCCTTGCTCAGTTCCTGTCAATTGCCCTGCTATAATTTTTTTACCCTTCATGCCATGATGTTTATCTAAGGAGAGCACCTCTAGTGAACTATGGACCCCGGTACAATCTTTACCATTGGTACATCTTCCACTATTTACTTGCTTCAAACCATTCATCACCTTCCACACCATACAGTTAATACTTTGTTAGAGCAAACCGGTGAGCTTGACAACCTCACTAATTCGTTGGGGCAAAGTCTTGAGTTTGTGTTGTGCAGGTTTCCATGTTGCTTGCAACACCTTTGAGATGTTTCCTTCCTCCTTCTGGTTTGATAACCTCGGTCTCTACTAAGAAAAACTTGCCGCTGTTCTCATCACACCTTGCTCTTGGGGTTTCCAACGAAGCGTTCCATGTCAACACCGGGTGCACACATCAAAGATTTCTGGCGCCGTTGCCCGGGAGGCTAAGGACGTCTTCACAAGGGGAGTCCTCCTCAACCTTTCTCTTTACTTTGTTTTTGGTTTCTTTAGTTTATTTTCGTTGGTTTTTTGCCTCTTTTTATAAAAAACTCAAAAAATTTAGTTTAGTTTGGTTTGCTTTTTCTATTAAAAAACACAAAAAAATTAGTTCCTACTCTAGTTGCCACCTTGCTCTAGCTCACCATGTTGCTCCCCAAGTTCACCCTAAAAAACCTTTGAATAGGTAGTGGCTCCATAATTGGGAAAGATAATATTGAAGAATTCTTTAATCATGTTTGAAAGCATAAAGATATTGAGGATAGATCTATAGTGTAACTTACTCCTAATTATGAGATTGCTGCAGCTTCTTTAGTTCATATGTTGGAGGCTAGGTTTGTTAGCCTTAACCCCATGATACAAATTTTGATTGGATTGCTCTTGAAAATATATTTGATGAAAGTAGTAGACCATTTGGATGAGATACCTCTCATAGTTGAAGACTTTGTAAGTATTGATCTTAATTCCTCATTTGAAAATACTTGATTTCTTGCTTCTTGTGCCTAACTTAAAGGCGTTAAATAAAAGTACTTGTTGGGAGATAACTCAAGAGTTTCCTTGAGTCTTGGAAGTTATTACTTCAGTAATGAATTCTCCTTATCCTTTTTGTTTGCTTTTTGTATCAAGAATGACCTCTAATGAGAGGGAAAAGTAAGATTTGGGAAGTTGCTGTTCCGAAACAGATTTCTGTGCTCCACCATAAAAATTAGTGAGGAGTCTCTGTAAGTCGGATTGATCTGAAAATTTACGAATAAATATCCCATTATGTTAGATAACTTTCGTTAGTTCAACACTTTTTGATTTGAGCAACATAAGATTTTCGAAAAAATCGGTTTCTACCTGCTGGTCTATTTTGTCAGATTTCTGCCATTATTTGCATTTGCTTCTTATTGATTCATTTTTGAGTTCTATTTTGGGGAATTGAGCTTTTTGAAGGAGTTGATACAGTAGCTTGTGTTTTTAGTGAAAAGTTTTGCTGTTCCAAAGCTTATCCCAAAGGTCTATTATCTTTTGAATACACTAATGTTGCTAATGAAGATTGTGTGAAGTTTTGTATGAAGGAAAAATTTCAGGTGTAGAGAGAGAATGATGTAATGAGATGAAGAATGGACAAAAGATCAAACTTGGGGATGCCACCCCGGTGTCACCCCAAGAAATATCCAAGAGGTACAAGCGTCAAATCTTGGGGATGCCTAAGGCATCCCCTTCATCAATAAAAAGCTCAGGTCTGTCTAGACACTTCGTTTTTATTGTTTCATGCACTGTTGTGTTGTTCTTGGAGCATTCTAGATTTAGTTTGCTTTGCTTAGTTGGTTAGTTTGCTTGAATAAAGTAGTATGGACCCCCGTTCTCGCTGTGTTGTTTCAAATAAGTCAATTGGTGTTGGAAAGGAGTAGAAAGTTCTTGCTTGGAAGTGCAAGAGGAGCTTGCATTGGCTATGACTTAGACTTTAGCATGACATGCTAGGTGTTGTTTGACCTTATGCTTAGTGATTATTGCTATAGCATGTCTTGTTCCAAACAATTGGGATTGCTTAGTGTGCCTTGAAAGAATTATGCGTTGTTTTAGCATGCAAAATCATAGTATTGTGGTATTCTCCTTTGATGCTTTGTTTGGGTTGAATTGGCACATGCTCACAACATGTTATGACTATGAACAAGTCATCATAGCCTCTATGATCATTTATTCCTTGACTTGTAGTACTACTCTATGCTTTGATTAGGAATGTTTTGTCGCTCTGCATGATTATGGCCATTATTGCTCTCTTAGTTGGTTGCTCCCAGTCTTTTGCTAGCCTCCACTTGTTTGAGTAAGTTCTATTCATGCTTCTATAGGCAATCATAGAGATGATTATATTTCATATGTATCCATGAGTTGTTGTAATGTTCCTTGAATATCCATATCAGGCAATTTGTATTGATTGGAAATTATGTGAATTGTTTGTGAAACTCTTTACTTGTATGGTTATTTAATAGTTGTCCCTAGTCTTAGTTCATGTGAGGACACACGTGAATATTAGACTAGGAAATCGATTGGTTGATGACTATGTTTCGCAAGTCATAGACATGGAGATGTCAAACCAATGATGTGGACACATGTAATGAACATGGGGTTGGACTGACCCAACTTGAGACTGGCAATTAGACTTGCAGCTCTCTCTACACATCGTGTACATTTTGTCCTTAGACCTGAGATTGTCGCATGTACTTGAGATGTGGATCGACCTACTTTGGGGCTATCAACCACTACTCTGTAACTGGGTAGTCATAAAGGTAGTTTTTGGGTTTGTCCTGAAGCATGCTGCAAGGCATGGTCAATCAAGATGGGATTTGCCCCTCTCTACTTGAGAGAGATATCTCTGGGCCCCTCGAGTGATCAGATCCAGAAATGCATGGCCGTGCTACATAAGGTTAAGAGTTAACCTAGTAAAGGGATTCCGAATCACAGTATCGAGAAAGGGAGGTCAGATTGGAGCTAGACCAAATATCGCGAGGCAAAGGGAAAGACATGTACTAAACCTTGTGATGGTTTGTCCGATATGATCTTTGTATGCGTTTAGGAGTTGGCACGTCTTGCAAGAGGCCGCTACCACCTATTGACAGAATAAGTGTATTCGTGTCATGTTTACACGTATATGAACCTATAGGGTCACACACTTAAGAGGCTGGAAGCCTAATGAGGATTGGATCCGAATTAGACCAGGCTTAGGCTACTAATGGGATGCTAATGTAGAAGCCCACTAAGGATGCCTATATAAGAGAGGGTGTGGCGAGTTAACCAGGGTTAGACCATTCCACCCAGCCTCCACTCCTCACGCATGTGTAGCACGCGCGGACCTAGAAGTCCGGCGTCTAACGCTTCTACCCCGCACGTGTGGATACCTTGGAGGTGCTACATCTGTAGCACTTGGACGAGATGCCTAAGGGGATCTGCTCGTGGGACGAGGACAAGGAGGAGACGTGGAACGTCTGCATTGCCTCGACTCTCTTCATCAAGTTCCGCAACTGCGCGTCTAGTGGTAATCCCGTGATCTATGATAACAGTAGTCCGGGTTTACGCGGTAGAAAATTTTGATTTGCGCTAGTGTAGCCTACCTGTATCCCTTCAGCTTCCAACTCCCAAGAAACCCAGTTATTCAAAAGTGTCCACTATAAACTCCTATACATGTTGTGTTACACCATTCCAAGTATATTCTTGTTTTCAGCTATCTTCCAATTAAAAGTATTTTGTTATGTGAAAACTTAGTGATTAAAGCCCTCACGAACTTGATGTCACACTTTATATTCTTTGCCCCTAATAAACTTGAACCATTGTGTCGTCTATGTTATATATGCTTGCACTTATACGTTGGAATTAGCAGAACCATGCTGTCATGGGGAACGTTTTCAACATTGCACTTGTACTTTATACACAGTTGATATCATGCTCTTTTGTCTATGGATGTCACCGGTGTGAAATAAAGCGGGATCTTGTAAGTCCATGGAGTTATGTATTTTGTGTTAGAGAAATGCCTGGGCAGCTAGCCTAAGCCATTTCTAATCATGGTGGAAACTTGTAGTACCACCATAATGAGCTATCTGTGAAGCATCCTCAATAAAAACCTATACACATAGTAAATAAAAAGATCACTGAGATGTTCATTGTCTGCTTGCCTTGTCATTTTGGTTATGGGATAACTCTTGTACCATGTGCAAGGGGTACCCCGTTGGCGGTTCTCTATGATGCACATGTACTTACTATGACAAGAACTTACATGCGACCGAAGTTGAGTAACGTGAGGTGTGGCCCTCGTATTCAAGGGACTTGAGATTGCCAAATTATACTTTGTCAAGCATATACTCCATAGTTGGTTCACTTTAACCTTAATCACTTCAAGATGCTTATGATAGGGGCAATGAGGGCTGAAAGCTAACAAGTACCATAATTTTTGGAAGATCTTTTTGAAACTTGAAATCCCTGCTTCCCTTTATGAAGGGCCTTTCTTCCACTATTATATTGAGTCTCCACCTTTTACCTTTAGGCACCATTAAGAGAGCATAGTGGTCATTCTTAGTTCTATGTGCAGTGTCCCAAAACTTATTGATTGATGCATATTGTGATATTACTTGTTCTTGTGCTATTTGTATCTAGTCACTCTTATGAACTTTGAAGGTATCCTATGCATCTATTTGCTACTCTATGAGGGACAAACTGAATGCCACTATGCCATGTTTTCTGTATGTGAAACAAACAAACGTTTTTCAATGCATGTTATTCATGATCTTTGTTTGTAGCCTTTCATGTTGCATCCATAGTTACTTTGTCTTACTATTCGGACTCCATCTTTCATGCACATGTTTAGAGTTCTTTGATCCCAGCTTTCAATGCTTGCAAATGGTTTGATCTTGGTTTTGATGGTGCATGTCACCTCAAAAATTATTCTTTTATCACTTACCTACTCGAGGACGAGCAGGAGTTAATCTTGGGGATGCTTGATACGTCGGAAACATATCTATAATTTTTTATGTTCCATGCTTGTTTAGTATCTACTTTGCTTTGCTTTGTATACACTTTGAGGTGTTTTTATATCTTTTATGGAACTAACCTATTAAATAGTTTCCACAGTGCGAGTTGCCTGTTTTCTTCTATTTTTGGTTCCAGAAAGGCAGGAAATCAATATTCTCGGAATTGGATGGGACAAAAGCCAAAGTCAATATTTTACCGTGGGCGACACGAATCAAGAAGACGAGACAGAGGGGCGCCATAGGGTGGCCGCACCCCCAGGCGCGGGCTAGGGTGGGCCCACGGCTGGGCAGGGTGTGGGCCCCCTGGCCGCCTCCCAGCCTCGCCTCTTCACCTATAAGAATCCCCCGATGAATAAACCCTAGGCACCCGACCAAAACTCCACGAAAACGTCTATAGCCGCCGCCACCATCGTCCCTAGATCGGGGGGATCTGAAGTTCTTCCCGGCACCCTGCTAGAGGGGAGATCATCTCGAAGGCCTTCTTCTCCGGTATGAAGCGTGAGTAGTTCCACCTTGGACTACGGGTCCATGTAGTAGCTAGATGGTTGTATCTCCTCCTTGTGCTTTCATGTATAGATCTTGTGATCTCCGTTCATGATCGAGTTCTAATCTATTTGTAATCATGCATGTTGTGTTTGTAGGGATCCGATGGATATTGAGATTACTATATCAGATTGATTAATTGTTTTGTCTTATGATTCTATCATGTCTGTGTTGTTTGTGATCTTGCATGCTCTCCATTGTTAGTAGCTATCTTGGCCAAGTAGTTGCTAGTGACTCCAAGAGGGGGTATTAATGCTCGATAGTGGGTTCATGCCTCTAGTTTCCAAGGGAAGTGACATAAATCTCTTCGGTTGTAGATGTGCTATTGCCACTAGGGAAAAACAATGGTCTCTTGTTCATGGAATAAGTGGATTGTTTACCTTACACATTTTGCTTAAAGCAGTTGTCTGTTGCTTGCAACTTAATACTGGAGGGGGTCTGGATGATAACCTGAAGGTGGACTACTGGTCATAAATGCAGTTGGATGGCGGTCTATGTATATTGTTGTATTGCCCAATCGAACCTCATAGGATCTTTTTGTCTGGTATTGCATTGTTATGCCTTGCTCAATTCCTGTCAATTGCCCTGCTGTAATTTGTTTACCCTTCATGCCATGTTGTTTATCTAAGGAGATCACCTCTAGTGAACTATGGACCCTGGTCCAATCTTTACCATTGATACATTTTCCACTGTTTACTTGCTGCAAACCATTTATCACCTTCCACACCATAAAGTTAATCCTTTGTTACAATAAACCAGTGAGCTTGACAACCTCATTGATTCATTGGGGCAAAGTCTTGAGTTTGTGTTATGCAGGTCTCCGCGTTGCTTGCAACACCTATGTGATGTTTCCTTCCTCCTTCTGGTTTGATAACCTCGGTCTCTACTGAGGGAAGACTTGCTACTGTGCTCATCACACCTTGCTCTTGGGGTTTCCAATGAAGCGTCCCACGTTAACACCAGGTGCACGCATCAATGCCTGAAGCGTCTGAACCAAAGAAGAAAAGTAATCTAATAAGAGCAAGAAAAGAAGCAATCGAAATACACGAGACCCAAAACAAGTGAAAGGAAACTCACCAGAGAAGGCTATGGCTGCAGCCATAAGCCTATCTGTCATCTTATTCTCGCGAGCAGCCGCTGACTCCTTCTGTAGGCGCTCCCTGACTTTGGCAGCAGCAGCAACTTCCTTCTACAGGCGCTCCTTCGCCTGCGCAGCATCTGCAGCCTTCTTCTCCGCTCGACCAAGGCTCTTCTCGAAAGCATCCAGCCATCAGAGAGCCGCATTGTTTTCAACTGCAACTTCAAGAAACCACCTGATTAGTATGAGCAAAATCCATGAAACAGATGAACTACAAAAGGGTGACTACATTACGCACCTCGAAGCTGCTGCATGCTAGTCTCCAGCGCCAGGTGCTACTGGATCAGGAGGTTGGCGTTGTGCATAAAGGGCTGCAAAGGGCTCGGGGATCCCTTCAGGTGCTACTGAAAATGGCCAACAGGTCACCCGAAAAGGGCTCGGGGCTCCCTCCAAGAGACGAAATACAAAATACTTACATGCTCAGGCGGGGACTCCAAAGTTCTGCGCGTGGTCTTCTGAGTGACGACTGCCCGAGCTCCTCACTTGGAGAAATTCGGGTCATCATCCTCAGAGTTGGCCACCACCTGATGGGGAGGAGCCGTCGGCTTCAACTCCCCCATAAATTCTTGAGTGTCCCCGTCAAGGGACTCCTCTGAAGAGTTGCTGCAAGCACGCCACAAATTATCAGCACACTGCGACTGCAAAAGGAAAACAACAGCAAAAGAGAGAAGTGAAATCACTTACGATTCGATGTCCAAAAAGTTGAAGATGGGGGCCGCATTCTCCTTCCTCTTCTTGGCCGACGGCTGTGGTGCCATCGCCCGAATAGGCACGACGGGGATAGGTGCGGATGAGGCACCTTCATCCTCGCCATGCTGCTCCAGGAAAGACGGACCTCTGGGAGTCAGCAGAGTAGACGCATCCGAAGACTCACTCTGGGAGCGCTTTCGGGTCCGTCCCTCGCTCGGCTCGGGGGCTTCCAAGGTCGGAGATTGCGCCAGAGGAAGTTCGGACTTTGAATCCACAACTTCATTGTCTGGCGCAACCGGAAATTTCTCAGGCAGCGGGGGCATGATCCCATCTACCTTGAGATCCTGCAAACTAAAGACGTCAAAAGAGCGTGATTAGTAACAACTAATCATAAGCAAATAGCACTCGAAAAAAGGCGCAACGCGCATGACACAAGTCTCAGCCTGAGGGATTGCATTCGCAGCACTGAAGGGTACGGTCAAGGACTTCCCCGGGAGGTCCTCGTCGGCTTTGTTCTTCAACAAAGGCCAAAGGGCTCTATCGAGATCACCCTTGGACAACTCCTCGGATGAAACCCTCGTCGGGTCATTGCGGCCAGTATAGAGAAACATCGGATGCGCCCTCGCTTGGAGTGGCTACACCCGATGCTTGAGGAAGGTGCGAATGATGTCCACACCATTGACCTCTTTCTCAGCAACCATCTGGAGCGCCTCCACACGATGGTAGAGCTCCTCCACCTCCGTGATATGTTGGAAACGTATCAATAATTTTTGATGCTCCATGCTTGTTTTGTATCTACTTTGCTTTGCTTGTATACACTTTGAGGTGCTTTTTACATGTTTTCTGGTATTAACCTATTAACAAATTGCAACAGTGCCAGATGCCTATTTTTGTTGTTTTTGGTTTCAGAAAAGTTAGTAAAGAAATATTCTCGGAATTGGACGGGACAAATGTCAAAGTCAATTACTTTCCGTGGGGAACAATAAGTCTAGAGAAGAGCCAAAGGGGCCAGCCAGGGAGGCCAGACCCACCCCAGGCGTGGGTGGGCCCAGCCCTATGCCTGTCTAGGGTTTGGTGGCCCTGGCCAGCTGCTGGGTCTCCCCCTTCACCTATAATAAGCCCCCGATGCAGAAACCCTAAGCACCCCGATCAGATATCCACGAAACCGTCTGTAGCCGCCGCCACCATCGTCCCTAGATCGGGGGGGGGGGGTATGAAGTTCTTCTCGGCACCTTGCCAGAGGGGAGATCATCCCGGAGGCCTTCTCTCTGGTATGATGCGTGAGTAGTTCCACCTTGGACTATGGGTCCATGTAGTAGCTAGATGGTTGTATCTCCTCCTTTGTGCTTTCATGTATAGATCTTGTGAGCTCCGTTCATGATCAAGATCTAATCTATTTGTAATCATGCATGTTGTGTTTGCGGGGATCCGATGGATATTGAGATTATTATGTTGGTTTGATTAATGGTTTTGTCTTTATGATTCTATCATGTATGTGTTGTTTGTGATCTTGCATGCTCTTAGTTGTTAGTAGCTATATTGGCCAAGTAGTTGCTAGTGACTCCAAGAGGGGGTATTTATGCTCGATTGTGGGTTCATGCCTCTAGTTTCCAAGGGAAGTGACAATAATCTCTTCGGTTGTAGATGTGATGTTGCTACTAGGGAGAAAAAAACGGTCTCTTGTTCATGGAACATGTGGACTGTTTAACTTACACACTTTGCTTAAATCAGTTGTTTGTTGCTTGCAACTTAATACTGGAGGGGGTTCAGATGATAAACTGAAGGTGGACTTCTAGTCATAGATGCAGTTGGATGGCGGTCTATGTATCTTGTTGTATTGCCCAATCAAATCTTATAGGATCTTTCTGAATAGTAATTGCATTGTTATTCCTTGCTCAGTTCCTGTCAATTGCCCTGCTGTATTTGTTTTACCCGTCATGCCATGTTGTTTATCTAAGGAGAGTGTCGTGGTATTGCCGACGAGTACGCCATGGAGGGGTCCTCACAGTGCGTGTTTAGAGACGTGGGAGGAGACATAGAGCGTCTTGGTCGGCTTGACACAGTTTACCCAGGTTCAGATCTCACGACGGTGGCGAGATCGTACTCCTGCTATAAATCACTATAATGGCAATACGCCGAGTTACAGGATTTGGGGGTTCGCTGTGTGCGAGTAGTGCTATGCACTTGTATATGAGTTTGTGTCTCTGCCCTAAAGGCTCCCGTAGGCCAGCTTATAAGGACGCCAAGACCTAGGGTTACAAGGAGAGTCCCAGCCGGATACGGTTACAGAGTCCTAGACTAATACTAACTAGTCTTCTTGTCCTCCAAGGCTCCGACTTCCATCTATGGCGGTGGAACGTCGCCTTCCATCTCCTGGATGTACCTCCGGCTTCCTATCAGCAAATGGGCCGCCTGGTTATGCCATAGGCCTAACCGCCAACTGTGGGCCACCCGGGCTTACCGGTGTGAGACTATGCCGTAGGTATACCCATTTGGTATATCCACATCAGTAGCCCCCGGAGTTCTTCAAGATCCTCGCGTTCCTCCGTCTAGCTTTGAGCGTAAGTATCACATCGTCTTCAATTTGTAGGCGTGCTTCAGGAAGAATCTTGGAGAGCTCCCATATCATATTCTCATCTGACTAAGCCTAGCCAGAGAGTTGCTTGTATGCTTCTACGAACGAATCTAAGGAGGAGAACTCTCTAACTAATAGTTAGTGATTCTTCCAAGCTCTAGGAACGTCTTTAGTATGATCATCCATGCAGAACGATATGTAATCCAGAAAAAATCACAGCTACTGGGCCATGATCGTAAAGGCTGCCAAACTGCCGACTTAGAGCCTGCAAAGTCACAGACATAAGAGCTTGCCGAATTAATGTCTTAGAGCCTCTCATATCACGGACGTTTTGGCCATCGAGCCGTGTTACCCAGTGAAACTCCCGTGGAGGCAAAGTTGATGTCGAGCCCCCGGGTTTCTCTAGCCGGACTTTTCACCGTCTTGAAAGTTTCTTGACATAACAATATGCAGTCCCCGAGCATTGAGTCGGCTTCGTCGAAGACGGCTTGATGCTCAAAAGAACATGCATAATTGTACGTCAAACGATTGTAGCCCCCGAGCGCCAAGTCGGAGTTTCAAAGAAAAATCGTCTTGGTGCTCCCAGAGTAGCTTTAGCAAAAATGCCAATAGTGTAGCCCCCGAGCGTCAAATCGGAATTACTTCGGCTTGGTGCTCTAGAGAGAACTTCACAAAAAATCAGCATCGGTGTAGCCCCCGAGTGTCAAGGTGGAATTCACATGAATTTTCCGGCTTGATGCTCAAAGAGAACTAAACCATGTCTCGGAGATCATCGTACTGTAGCCCCCGAGGTTTGTTCCGGCTTGGACGCAAGGCGGGACAAAGGTTTTAAATTAGAGATGTCAAGCCCCCAAGCATCGATCCGACATCCTCAAAGGCAGCTCAAGTCTTGGTCAACAATTGCAATTGCAGCGCCCGAGGTGTCAAGCCTAGTGAAAATCCGGCTTAAAACACCTTAATCCAAGGAACGCGACAATGTCTAAGTGTTACGTACCTGAAACATAAACATAAAAATACAAATGTATTAAATTGTTCCTTTAATCGTGTCCAACAAACAAATGTAAGGCGGAACAAACATGACCTTTAAAAAAATTCATTAAAGCTGAAACAATGCAGCAGTTGGACAACATAAAACTGTTTAGAAGGAAAAACTCAACTAATATGAACAGTTTATGTAAAATTTTGTTTAAGCAAGTGCTAGCTTATCCATTACTCTGGTTTTTATGCTTGACCTTTCGTGAGACGGAAAACTCGCAGCATAGAACCATGTTCTTGGGTGATGATGCCTAATGACACCGTCCAGAACCCAAGGCCATAACGCCGGCTTTGAGTGCCGAAAAGTCATTACTCCGGAATCCACATAAAAACAATAGAAAACGTGTATCCAAAAAACTTAAGCTAACGCCCGAAGGCGGGGTTTTTGCATGGTAATGGGATCTTAAAACGGCAAGCCAGTAAAAAGTTTATACTCACAAGCGCAAGGCAAATCGTGGAAAAACGTATGACCAAAACGAAAGCGGTAAAAAACTCATAATATGAGTGAACCAATCTTAATCTGATGATCATAAATAATTAAAATAAATAAATATAGATAAGAACTTAGCTGTTTGAGCGAAGTCTAGGTTGTTCACGACGAATACTTTGTTTGTCCGGGATGAAGAAAATCATCACCGTGAGTATCCGTCTATGGCAAAGAGTCAAGACTTGGAGCTCGAGGGGGTTGGAGAGATTATCTTCACGTATGGCCTCTTCTTGGAACTTGGTGCGTTTCCCAGGATCCAGTTCGGCAGTTTAACCAGAAAGTGGGATAATTAAAGCTGACCAAACACGTCCAGGTTATGACAGTGTGCTTCCACTTTAGCTTCAGCCTTTCATGTAATGGATCCGAAGCAAACATGAATCCAACGCCAGCTGCAATGTGAAGAGATCGCAGCTAGGATGCCACATCGTAGATGCAACAGAAACAAAGACTGTCCGTGTAAAGCGATAGCTTGTTAGGAATCGACGTGCCCAGCCCTTGATCGATTAAGGATATACAGGATTATAGATCCGATCGTCGCTGGCTTGGAACAACGAGGCCCCGAGAAACACAGCCAGAATACCACTGTCGCTTTAAAACTGCACGCTAACATTGATTTGTCCGGCTTAGCTCCACGTATGATGTATGATGATAGCGGCTCCGTCAGCCTGTTGGCGAGGAAAACCAAGTATACTCACCGTTATTTTGTTGATGAAGATTTTCGTGACGCCGCCGATTTGGCCACACGCTCGAGAGGAGAGACGATAAATCGTCTTCCGACTCTCAAGAGCGATGACGAAGTCGGCGTGTCGACGGAGATGCGATTTAGCCGCCTTCGAAGACGGCGAGGGATCCCGCCCGGATCCGTGTTGTAAGCACCTCTTGCTCCACGGTGGGCGCCAACTGTCGTGGTATTGCCGACGAGTACGTCATGGAGGGATCCTCATAGTGCATGTTTAGAGACGTGGGGGGAGACGGAGAGCGTCCGGGTCGGCTTGACACAGTTTACCCAGGTTCAGATCTCACGACGGTGACGAGATTCTACTCCTGCTATAAATCACTATAATGGCAATACACTGAGTTACAGGATTGGAGGGTTCGCTGTATGCGAGTAGTGCTATGCACTTGTATATGAGTTTGTGTCTTTGCCCTAAAGGATCCCGTATGCCGGCTTATAAGGACGCCAAGACCTAGGCTTACAAGGAGAGTCCCAGCCAGATACGGTTACAGAGTCCTAGGCTAATACTAACTAGTCTTCTTGTCCTCCAAGGCTCCGGCTTCCATCTATGGTGGTGGCACGTTGCCTTCCATCTCCTGGCTGGACCTCCGGCTTCCTATAAGCAACTAGGCCGCCCGGTTATGCCATAGTCCTAACCACCAACTGTGGGCCACCTGGGCTTGCCGGTATGAGACTATACCGTAGGTATACCCATTTGGTATATCCACAACAGAGAACACCTCTAGTGAACTATGGACCCCGGTCCAATCTTTACCATTGATACATCTTCCACAGTTACTTGTTTACTTGTTGCAAACCATTACCTTCCACATCATACGTTTAATCCTTTGTTACAGCAAACCGGTGAGCTTGACAACCTCACTGTTCGTTGGGGCAAAGTCTTGAGTTTGTGTTGTGCAGGTCTCTGCGTTGCTTGCAACACCTGTGTGACGTTTTCTTCCTCCTTCTGGTTCGATAACCTCGGTCTCAACTGAGGGAAAACTTGCTGCTTGCTGCTTCACACCTTGCTCTTGGGGTTCCCAACAGGCTGTGCGTAGACAGCCATCAAGCTTTTCTGGCGCCGTTGCCGGGGAGGCTAAGGACGTCTTCACTAGGGGAGTCCTCTACTTCCTTTCTATTTATTTTGTTTTTAGTTTGCTTGGTTTTGTTTGACTCTTTTCAAAAAACCCAGAAAAATTAGTCTAGTTTGGTTTGCTTGCTTTATTCAAAAACACAAAAAAATAGTTCCTGCTCTAGTTGCTGGTCTGTCTTTGCCTTGCTTTGCCATGCTTTCTATCAATGGATGGTTTCTTTGAAACCAGTTCTTATTGGCAAGGTGGATAAATGAAAGAACAAAAGTATTATTATAAGGAACACCGTTTGTCACAAAAAGGGAAACACTTATGGGAACAAATTGATAAGTTGAATACTATTGCTAGAGACTTGTGCTCTACTTATAATGTTACCTATTGCTTTGATAAATCTTGTTGCTGTAGGAGGTATAAACACCTTCCTTTTCAATGTTATTATAATGATAATGTTACCATATCCTCTTATGTTAAAGGAAATTATGAGTTTTATGATGTGGAACAAATTGAAGAATTTATTGCTTTCAAGGGTGCATTTGAACTTGCTAGTTTGCTTGAAAATACTGATGATGCACCTTATGAATGTGAGGTTTATGAGATACTTAAATTTTTCTTTGATAATTACAAGGAAGCAAATGGCTATATTCTTGAATATTTTAATAGATGCTTCCCACAAATGGAAGAGACTAATGCCTTGCAGGATCCTATGGAAGAAGAAATTGTTGAAACTGTAAGCTCATTAGATGAAAAAGAGGAGGAGAGTGATGAACAAAAGGAGGAAGAATGGATCTATCCATGCCTACCTTCTAATGAGAGTAACTCTTTACCTCTTATATTATTTGATTGTCCTCCATGCTTACCAAAGGAGGATGATTGTTATGTTCCTGTGTATCCTTTTGAAATATCTACTTTGGGTAAAACCTGTGAAGGTTTTAATCCCACTGTTTTTGAGCTTGATAGAAATTATGAGTTTGTAGATCATGAAAAGCATGCTTTATGTGATAGCTATATTGTTGAGTTTATTCATGATGCTACTGAAAATTATTATGAGAGAGGAAAGTATGGTTGTAGAAGTTTTCATGGTACCGAAGCACCTCTCTATGTGCTGAAAGTTTTGAAGTTGCTCTTGTTTCATCTTCCTATGCCTGTCACTTTGTTCTTTGTAAATTTATTTGCATACAAGATTCCTATGCATAGGAAGTGGGTTAGACTTAAATGTGTTTTGAATTTGCTTCTTGATGCTCTCTTTGACATCAATTCATAATTCTTATGTGAGCATCTTCTGAAGCTATCAATGCCTAACTTAAAGGCGTTAAAAAAGTACTTGTTAGGGAGATAACCCAAGAGTTTCCTTGAGTCTTGGAAGTTATTACTTAAGTAATGACCTCTCCTTATCCTTTTTGTTTGCTTTTTGTGCCAAGAATGACCTCTAATGAGAGGGAAGTAAGATTTGGGGAGTTGCTGTCCCGAAACAGATTTCTATCCTCCACCAAAAAATTCGCGAGGAGGATATGTAACTCGGATTGAGCTGAAAATTTATGAATAAATCCCCCAGTATGTTGGATAACTTTAGTTAGTTCAACACTTTTTGATTTGAGCAACAGAAGATATTCAAAAAAATCGGTTTCTACATGCTGGTCTGTTTTGACAGATTTCTGCCATTATTTGCATTTGCTTCTTATTGATTCCTTTTTAAGTTCTCTTTAGGTGAATTGAGATTTTTGAAGGAGTTACTACAGTAGCTTGTATTTTTATTGAAAAACCTTGTTGTTCCAAAGCTTTGCCAGAGGTCTAATATCTTTTGAATAAGCTAATGTTGCTAATGAATATTGTGTGATGGAAAAATTTCAGGTGTAAAGAGACAATGATGCAATGAGATGAAGAATGGACAAAAGCTCAAGCTTGGGGATGCCACCATGGTGTCACCCCAAGAAATATCCAAGAGGTACAAGCGTCAAAGCTTGGGGATGCCCAAGGCATCCCCTTCTTCATCAATAAAAAGCTCAGGTCTGTCTAGACACTTCGCTTTTATTGTTTCATGCACAGTTGTGTTGTTCTTGGAGCATCTTATTTTTTGTTTGCTTTGCTTAGTTTGTTTAGTTTTATTAAGTAGTTTGGACCCCTTCTCTCATTGTGTTGTTTTGCAACATCACCATAATAAGCTATCTATGAAGCATCCTCAATAAAAAGCTATGCTAATGGTAAATAAAAAGATTGTTGAGATGCTCATTGTCTGCTTGCCTTGTCATTTTGGTTATGGGAAAGCTCATGTACCATGTGCAAGGGGTACCCCGTTGGCAGTTCTCAATGATATGCAAATACTTACAGTGACAAGAACTTACCTGGACCCAAACTTGAGTATGCATGAGGTGTGGCCCTCGTATTCAAGGGACTTGAGATTGCCAACTTATACTTCGTCAAGCATATACTCCAAATTTGCCACTTTAACCTTAACCACTTCAAGATGCTTATGATAGGGGCGATGGGGACTGAAAGCTAACAAGTACCATAATTTTTGGAAGCTCTTTTCGAAACTTGTAATCCCTACTTCCTTTACAAAAAGGCCTTTCTTCCACCATTATTGAGTCTTCACCTTCTACCTTTAGGCACCATTAAGAGAGCATAGTTGTCATTCTATGTGCAGTGTTCCAAAGCTTATTAATTGATGCATATTGTGATATTACTTGTTCTTGTGCTACTTGTTTCTAGTCACCCTTGTGAATTTGCTGTTGTCCTATGCATCTATTTGCTACTCTATGAGGGACAAGCTGGTTGCCACTATGCTATGTTTTCTGTATGTGAAACAAACAAATGTTTTTCAATGCATGTTATTCATGATCTTTGTTTGTAGCTTGTCATGTTGCATGTATATTTACTATGACCTATTATTAGAACTGCATCTTTCATGCACATGTTTAGAGTTCTTTGATCCCAGCTTTCAATGCTTGCAAATGGTTGGATCTTTATTGTGAGGGTGCATGTCACCTCAAAAATTATTCTTTTATCACTTACCTACTCGAGGACGAGCAGGAGTTAAGCTTGGGGATGTTGATATGTTGGAAACGTATCTTTAATTTTTGATGCTACATGCTTGTTTTGTATCTACTTTGCTTTGCATGTCTACACTTTGAGGTCCTTTTTACATGTTTTCTGGTACTAACCTATTAACAAGTTGCAACAGTGCGAGATGCCTGTTTTCTGCTGTTTTTGGTTTCAGAAAAGTTAGTAAAGAAATATTCTCGGAATTAGACGGGACAAACGTCAAAGTCAATTACTTTCCGTCGGGAACAAGAAGTCTAGAAGAGAGCCGGAGGGGCCAGCCAGGGGGGCCAGACCCACCCCAGGCGCGGGTGGGCCCAGCCCCGTGCCTAGCTAGGGTTTGGTGGCCCTGACCGCTTCTTGGGTCTCCCCCTTAGCCTATAAGAATCCCCCGATGCAGAAACCCTAAGCACCCCGATCATATATCCACGAAACCGTTTGTAGCCACTACCACCATTGTCCCTAGATCGGGGGGGATCTGAAGTTCTTCCCGGCACCCTGCCAGAGGGGAGATCATCCCGGAGGCCTTCTCTCCGGTATGATGCGTGAGTAGTTCCACCTTGGACTATGGGTCCATGTAGTAGCTAGATTGTTGTATCTCCTCCTGTGTGCTTTCATGTATAGATCTTGTGAGCTCCATTTATGATCAAGATCTAATCTATTTGTAATCATGCATGTTGTGTTTGCGGGGATCCGATGGATATTGAGATTATTATGTTGGTTTGATTAATGGTTTTGTCTTTATGATTCTATCATGTCTGTGTTGTTTCTGATCTTGCATGCTCTCCGTTGTTAGTAGCTATCTTTGCCAAGTAGTTGCTAGTGACTCCAAGAGGGGGTATTTATGCTCGATAGTGGGTTCATGCCTCTAGTTTCTAAGGGAAGTGACAATAATATATTCGGTTGTAGATGTGCTGTTGCTACTAGGGAGAAAACAACGGCCTCTTGTTCATGGAACATGTGGACTGTTTACCTTACACACTTTTCTTAAAGCAGTTGTCTATGCCTTGCAACTTAATACTGGAGGGGGTTCGGATGATAACCTGAAGGTGGACTTATAGTCATAGATGTAGTTGGATGGCGGTCTATGTATCTTGTTGGATGGCAGTCTATGTATCTTGTTGTATTGCCCAATCGAATCTCATAGGATCTTTCTGACTAGTAATTGCATTGTTATGCCTTGCTCAGTTCCTGTTAATTGCCCTGCTGTAATTTGTTTACCCTTCATGCCATGTTGTTTATCTAAGGAGAGCACCTCTAGTGAACTATGGACCCCTTCATGCCATGTTGTTTATCTAAGGAGAGCACCTCTAGTGAACTATGGACCCCGGTCCAATCTTTACCATTGATACATCTTCCACTCTTACTTGTTTACTTTCTGCAAACCATTACCTTCCACACCATATGTTTAATCCTTTGTTACAGCAAACCGGTGAGCTTGACAACCTCACCGTTCGTTGGGGAAAAGTCTTGAGTTTGTGTTGTGCAGGTCTCCGTGTTGCTTGCAACACCTGTGTGACGTTTCCTTCCTCCTTCTGGTTCGATAAGCTCGGTCTCAACTGAGGGAAAACTTGCTGCTTGCTGCTTCACACCTTGCTCTTGGGGTTCCCAACAGGTTGTGCGTAGATAGCCATCACTCCGCCACCTAGCCCTCCAAGATGTTATTCTTCCAGGATCTCTTCAGGACGATTGTCTGAGAAGAGTTGAAAGGAGCGAGGCCAAAATCTTGTCCGTCCACCTTGACGTCGCGGATGTAAAACCACTTATTTCGCCAGTATTGGACGGACTCGGACTTCGAAAAGGAGAAAAAAGAATGGAAGATCGAATAGATATGATGCAGCCGCCAAGCGGATAGACTCCGCCAGTGCCAGACTGCCTCTTCACAAAATAGAGCTTCTGGAAAAGGCCAAAGTGCGGCTCGATACCGAGCCAACACTCGCAGAGGGTGATGAAGCAGGCGATATGGAGGAGAGAATTGGGAGACAGATGATGTAGCTGAATCCCGTAAAATAAAATGAGTCCACGAAGAAAATCGTGAACAGGAAGAGAGAGGCCACATATGATAAAGGCGTAAAACATGAGACGAAACCCTTCGGATGGGCGCGGGATTACCTCGTCGCCTGGAAGGATGGCGTCCTCCTTGTTCTGGGGAATCAGCCCAGAATCGTGGAGCTTGCGCAAATCTCCATCACGCATCTCTGTGCGCTTCCACCCGCCGTCAGTGGCACAGGCAGTGGTCACGACCTTCTTGCCACCGGCGGCGGCGCTCGAGCCAGCTCCGGCAGTGGTCTTCTTCGACTTGCCCATCATGCAGCGTCGAGGGCGGCGGTGCGCGTGAAGAAAAGATGAGGGAAACAAACAGAGAACTTCCAGTGCGCAGGGCGAGAGAGGGAGTGCTCGTGAAAATGGAGGCAATGGCGATAAAGCAAATGGAAAAGGGTAAAACGAAATCACTATTTACCCACGGTATTAAAGGACGGATACGACGAACACGAGCCATTGATCCAGAAGCCCAAGTGCACAAACAAGATCCAACCCTACACGTGTTAGCATAGCAACGAACCGTCGCTAGCACGCCGTCCACTACGCACGGAAACTGAGGAGACGCCTTATTTCTTGCCACGTTCGCGTGTGACTAGTCAACTTCAAGTCAGACGGTGGGACCCACGATCGTCACGTCGCGTCATCTCTGCCGCCGCAGACGGTTGAGATCACCAATCGTCACTACTGAAAGTACCGACTTGATACGACTAGAGGGGGGGTGAATAGGCGTCTACCAAATTTTAATTTGTTTCTCACTTTTAGGCTTAACGAGAAGGAAAGTTATCTAGATGTGCAACTAGGTGAACAACCTAAATGCAAGATAACATACAACAACCACAAGAACGGTAAATATCAAGAAGTAAAGGAAGGGAACGAAGTAACCGGAGCGGGGACACGGAGATATAATTCCCGTAGTTCACTCCCAAGGAGCTACGTCTATGTTGGAGAGGTGTCGGGGCCACACAAGGTCACCCGAGTGCCACAAAGGCCTCACCTTCTTCTCCGGTGAGCTCCCCCACAAAGGAGGCCTCACAATCCACTAACCGGTGACCTTGAAGGCGCCAACCGAAACCTTTACACCAAGGTTGAGGGGGAAGCTCCACAACTCAATTGGAGGTCCTCAACGACACCTCGAAGCTTCACAACACAAGCCTTATCTCCGAGGATGCCCTACACCGTCTAGGGTTTCAAGAAACCCAAGAGCAACAAGATCCACAAAGGATGGGTGGGGGAAATCAAATCTTCTTTGGTGGAAGTGTAGATCTAGGTCACCTCCCTCACCTCTCAAAAGATCAAGTCGTTTGAGTGGCTAGATAGAGTGATCTAGTGAGGTGAAGCTCAAGCATTAATGGAGGAGAGAGAAAAATTCGAAGTAAGTGGGAGGAAGAAGAGGGGCGCCTTAAATAGGCCCCCTCCGCACTGAACCATTACAACCCCCGCGACCTCACCGGAACTTCCGGTGACAGGCCAGAAGTTCTGCCCAGCATGGCTCCAACGGTCATCAGACCGTTGACGCCCGCTCCAAAAGCTCAACCGGAAGTTCCGGTCATAACATACTGGAAGTTCTGGTGAACTTCCGATGCAAGTTCCGACCCAAGTTCCGGCAAATAGAACACTTCAAACAGAAGGTTACTGATCCTTCAGCGGAACTTGGAGCGGAACTAGGGGCGGAAATTCTGGGTCGCGAACCAAGTCTGACCGGAAGTTCCGCTGGCTGGGTGGAAGTTCCGCTCAGGACTTTCTGGCAGGACAAGTTCTGATGCAAGTTCTGGCCCAAGTTCCGGCAAACAGAACACTTCATACAGAAGGTTACTGATCCTTCAGCGGAACTTGGGGAGGAACTAGGATCGGAACAAAGCTCAGATCGGCCCGCAGAAAAGGCCTGAGCGGAACTTCCGGCGCTAGGCCAGAAGGCTTCAACAGATCAGAAACACACTCTCTCACGGAATAGTAGGATGGCTGTGGCGGTGCATATAGGTTTGTGCAAGAACAAGTGATTTCCCACAGCCTTCCGAGATGGACCCCCTCCTAAAACAACAACAAGAGAGAAACTAGGAGAAAACTAAAGGCCACCGTCTTCATGAGATCCCAAGAGAGCATCCACACCGTTTTAATGAAACATCAACAGCGTTTTCCCTGAAACTCAAGCGCACAATTAAAACCCAAATGGGATTGTCATTAACACCAAAAACAACATGAGAAGATATAGTCCTTTCAATCTCCCCCTTTTTGGTGTTAGATGACAATCCCAAAGATTTGCATAAAATAGAAGCAATCTTTGCAATAGATGGGACAAGCTCCCCCTATATGTGTGCAAAGTAAAGAGACTGACACACATACAAGGAGGCTCCCCCTTCCAATGCAAAGATATCACAAGTGCAAGGTACGAGAAAGGATAGAAATCATACCAGGTACCAACCAACTGTGGTGGAGACAAAAGAGTAATAATAACAACAAGAGCTACGAGGCTCCACCACCATATGCATATGCCCATGAGATGACAACAAGAATACCACATACACAGCATTACATAAGATACCACATAGTCTCAAACATAATATGGTCCACAAGCACACATAAAGTTCACAGACATAAAAGGTCCACAAGCACACAAATAAACTAAAGAGTTCGCGAGCTAGAAAAGATTAAGGGCAAGAACAGGCTCACGACTTAACCCATGCAAATCCCGTAGACAACCTAATATACATCTTTCTCCCCCTTTGGTATCGAGACACCAAAAAGGAGGAGAAGATCAATCTGATCGTCCCATCCATGAAAGGAAGGAGGAGCAGACTCAGGGACCCAAGAATCCCATCCAGGCAGCGGACAAGTGACCTCCTCCTCAGACTCACACTCAGACCAACGGCAGTTGTCGCGAATCCAATCATCCTTGGGAGTAGTGACAGAGCTAGAGACCGGAGAGGTAGGAAGGTTGAGAGTAGTCATGATGGCCTTCTGACGCTAAAAATTGTGACGTTGGTCCACATACGCTTGATACTCGCGGTCCTGGAGAAAGCAGAAAGTCTTCTTTACCTTCCCAAGCAGCTTCTTTGCCCAAGACGGCTGCCTCTAGAGAGAAGGACCACCAGCACTAGAGCCACCAGGAGCAGAGGGACCACCAGCTTCATCTCGAGCCTTCTGGAGTTCAGCTTCCCTTTCTTCTTGAGAATGAGGCTAGTCTGAGTAGTTGGACGCACTACCTCAACATCTTCTTCATCGATCTCAGGAGGAATATCAGAGGATGGCCGATGGACACGCTTGCCTTTGCGGGTACCACCTTACCCTGAGAAGAAAGCACAAGAATAGGGAGGGAAGGTGGGGTAAGTGCACAAGTTTGGAAGAGGAAACAAAAGAAATAGACTGGAAAAATACATTCAGGAAAAAATTCACTGTCGCCGGAACTTCCGCTGAATCGTCGGAACTTCCGGTGAAAATGGTCCACCAGAAGTTCCGGTCATGGCTCACCGAAAGTTCCAGTGAGACCACGAACTGGCGGTTCAAACCAGCAGTTCACTAGATCTAGATCTACAAGCCACAAGTGCAAAAAATTTCAAGAGTGTATTGGACCAATCTACTCTAGCACGATACCCTAGGCCTATCAAGATCTCCCAACGACTTCTAGCCAAAGAACTAGCCTAGACATGGTGAGCCCTAACTCAAGCAATGGTGAGAGAGCTAGATCTCCATGAATGGAGGGATTTGAGGGCAAATACCGGAGTCCATGGCGGGATATCAAGGTGGGGAAGGTTCCCACGGAGCAGATCTACGGAGGGGTGGCCGGAGGCGAAGGGGCTGGAGCACCTTCGCGGAGGAGACCTGGCCGGCGGCTGCTCCAAATAGAAGACGGGTCTTGGAGGAAAAAGGAAGAAGATCCTGTTTTCCCCCAGGGCCCGCCTTATATAAGACAGAGAACACCACCAGAAGTTCCGGTCAGGGACCGGAAGTTCTGGGTCAGGCTGAAAAGATTCCAGGTCAGCATGTGGTTCAGACGAACAACAAGCTGATCGGAAGTTCCGGCAGCTGACCGGAAGTTCCGGTGACGCCAGAAAGATCTTCTTAGGTTTGGAAGAAAACAAGGAAGAACTTGTGCAGGGAATAGAGAGGGCTTGAGGAAAGGAAAGGCTTAGGATAGAGAGCTCAAATTGTGAAGAACCAAAGCCAACAACAAACAAGAAAAACACAAAAAGATAAAAAACGCAAATAAAAACGGGTCGGTGGCCGAGGCACCTTATATAAGAGTAAATGGCCTGACACCGCGAAGATATATCTTGGGTTCATTACCAACACTCATCATGAAGCTCAAATGGTCTCCTTTAGAGACTATAGAGTATGAAAACTTTAATGTGCGCATAATAGGGATAATGTTTGTTCATAAGAGGAACTACACTCCCCCTAAATCCATGCCTACATCCAAACAATATACACATTGAGACATGGGTAGGTGTGCAAGGTACTCAAGCAACATTGCTCGAATCAATGATATTTAGCTCATGCCTTAAATTTTGGAACCTTGCTTCATCAAGAGGCTTCGTGAAAAGATCCACAAGATTTGCCTTGGTGGGAACATACTCCAAAGAAATGTCTCCTCTAGCAGCATGATCCCGAATGAAATGATGACGAATCTCAATGTGCTTAGTCCGGTTGTGTTGCACGGGATTGTGAGCAATGGCAATGGCACTCTCATTGTCACAAAGAAGAGGCACCTTGTCAAAAAATAGTCCAAGATCCTTCAAAGTTTGCTTCATCCATAGTAATTGAGCACAACAGCTTGCGGCGGAGATGTACTCAGCTTCGGCAGTGGACATAGACACACAATTTTGCTTCTTCGAGGACCAACAAACCAATGATCTTCCGAGAAACTGACAAGCTCCGGAGGTTGACTTTCTTCCCACTTTGTCACTAGCCCAATCCGAGTCCGTGTAACCAATAAGATCAAAGCTGGCCCCCTTGGGGTACCACAACCCAAAGTTTGGGGTATGAACTAAATATCGAAAGATTCTCTTGACCGCCACCATGTGGCTTTCCTTTGGTGAAGCTTGAAATCTTGAACACATACCCACACTCAACATAATATCCGGTCGAGATGCACAAAGATAGAGCAAAGAACCAATCATAGAACGATAGAGTTTTTGATCCACCTCCTTACCCTTGGGATCGAGATCAAGATTAACCTTAGTTGGCATGGGAGTCTTGGCACCTTTGACTTGATCAAACTTGAACTTCTTGAGCATGTCTTGGATGTATTTGGCTTGGTTGATGAAAGTCCCTTTCCTCAATTGCTTGACTTCAAACCCAAGGAAAAACTTCAACTCCCCCATCATGGACATCTCGAAGCGATAGGTCATGAGCTTGGCAAAATCCTCATTAAAAGTTTTGTTAATAGACCCAAAGATAGTATCATCAACATAGATTTGGCATACGAACAAGGGGCCTCCAACTTTCTTAGTAAAAAGAGTGGGATCAATGAGGCCCACTTCGAAGCCACGGTCTAACAAGAGCTCCCTAAGGTAATCATACCACGCACGTGGGGCTTGTTTGAGACCATAGAGTGCCTTATTGAGCTTGTAGACATGGTTTGGGAAAAGTGGATCCTCAAATCCCGGAGGTTGTTTGACGTATACCAACTCTTTCAAAGGACCATTAAGAAAAGCACTCTTAACATCCATTTGATGCAACTTGAAGTTATGATGAGTAGCAAAAGCAAGAAGCATACGAATGGATTCAAGGCGAGCAACAGGGGCATAAGTCTCACCGTAGCCGATGCCCTCAACTTGTGAGTATCCTTGGGCAACTAACCTTGCCTTGTTGCGCACGATAATTCCATTCGCATCACACTTGTTCTTGAAAACCCACTTGGTTCCAATGATGTTTTGACAATCTTTGGGCCGCTCAACCAATGTCCAAACATTGTTCCTCTTGAAGTTGTGAAGTTCTTCGTTCATAGCATCAATCCAATCATCATCTTCAAGAGCCTCAAAAACTTTCTGTGGTTCCACAAGAGAGATAAAAGCATTGTGAGAGCTAAAGGAAGCTAGTTTCCTCCTAGTAGTGGAACCTTTATTGAAATCTCCATAAACATTATCAAGGATATGGCCATCTCGAACATGCTTGGTGAGACGATAGGCTTGATGGCGGGCTTGGGCTTCAACACGTGATTCTTGAGCTACCACTTGGTCATTGCCACCAATTGAGCCGCCTCCTTGACTATAAGCACGAACACGAGGATCATCTTCATCAATCTCCACTTCGGGGGAGTCATCAATTGGGGTGGAGCCTTGAGAATCATTGACTTGCTCTTGATCTTGACGATATTGACCTTGAGGAGAGCCGTGACCTTGAGGAGGAGCCCCATCTTGGGGAGTTTGATGTAGTTGATGAAGAGCTTGACCGTGGGAGGTGACTTGAGAAGGAGCCCCATCGTGGGGAGGTTGATGTTGTTGATGAAGAGCTTGATTGATAGAGCTTGGAGAGTCATGAGCATGGGAAGCTTCAGAAGAGCTTGAGGGAGCTTGATCCAAAATAGTAGGTCCTTGAGGGGCAAGATGATCTTGTGAAAGTGAGGGCTCCACTTGAGTAGATCTTGGTCCTTCTCCTTCGTCCACAAGGGGATCCTCAATGGGGAGGTGGAAACCCACACCCATTCTTCTTATGGCCTTAGGAGGAATTTCATCACTTGGATCACAAAGACCATCTTGCCTAACAAGAGACTCATGATTTTCATCAAACTTCACATTACTCGTCTCTTCAACTCTTCCATTGACTTTGTTGTAGACTCTATAAGCATGGGACTGATTTGAGTAACCAACGAAAATTCCTTCCTGAGCCTTGGATTCAAACTTGGACAAACAAACTCCTTTCTTGAGAATGTAGCACTTGCAACCAAACACCCGAAAGTAGCTAACATTAGCCTTTTTCCCGGTGAGGAGTTCATAGGGGGTCTTGTTCTTTTTCTTGCGGATATAAAGCCGGTTGGTTGCATGGCAAGCGGTGGATATGGCCTCGGCCCAAAATTTGTATGGAGACTTGAACTCAGCTAGCATAGATCGAGCCGCATCCATCAAAGTGCGATTCTTCCTTTCAGAAACTCCATTTTGTTGAGGGGTATAGGGAGTGGAGTATTGATGCTTGATTCCTTCATCACTAAGAAACTCATCCAAGGTATAGTTTTTGAACTCGGTGCCACTGTCACTTCGAATTGAGAGAATGGTTGCATTGTGCTTCTGTTGAACCTCATTAGCAAAATTGATGACGGTTTGTTGAGTCTCACTCTTGTACTTGAAAAAGAACACCCACGTGTATCTTGAGAAATCATCCACAATAAGCAAGCAATACTTTTTGCCTCCAAGGCTATCATGAGAGGGAGGACCAAAAAGGTCCATATGCAAGAGCTCCAAACACCTCTCCGTGATGATTTGATTGAGTGCTTTGTGAGGAGTTTCATGCATCTTCCCTTCAATACAAGCCCTGCAAACACGATCTTTGGAAAAAGAAACATCATTAATTCCAAGGATGTGGCCCTTAGAGTGAAGTCTTTGCAAAGTTCTCATGTTAACATGGGCTAGGCGGCGATGCCAAAACTAGCCCTTGTTGACTTTAGCATAGAGACATATAGCATGGGGAGTAGTGGTCCCTGAAAAGTCCACAACATACAAGTCATGCTCTACATACCCTACACAAGCCACCTTGAGAGACTTGCTCCACATGAGGACCACGGTATGAGCATTAAAGAATGAAGAAAGACCCATAAGAGCAAGAGCACGAACTGAGAGTAAGTTGTAACCAAGAGTTTTGACAAGCATGGCGTCAACCAAGGATACATACGGGGTTACCACCACTTTGCCAAAACCCAAAACCTGAGAGCTTGTTTTATCACCGTAGGAGACCATGGTGTCGGCAATATTGGGCCTCATCTCGGTCATGATAGACTTGCTTCCGGTCATATGACTCGTGGCACCACTGTCAAGCACCCATTTTGATAAACCGGAAGCATAGTCCTACAAGAAAATCAAGCTTTGGTTTTAGGTACCCATTTTGCAACGGGTCCCCTTTTGTTAGTAACAAGAGCCTTTGGCACCCAAATGGCCCAATGATAATCATGCGTGTAAGAATTTCCCACATATCTAGCATATACATGACCATCATATGATTTTCAAAGAATATAAGAGGGATTGTTCTTTCCGGCAAAGTTGTCACTTTGTAAGAGGGTTAGGCCATTAGAAGCCCCTTGAGCCATGCCCTTGTTCTTTTTCTTCTTGTTGTTCTTCCTCTTCTTCTTCTTAGTCTTGGCAAGTTGATCCTTCAACACCTTGACTTCCTCGATGAGATGCTCATGCTTGCAACAAGGGTTAGGACTGCTAGACAAGTCTATAATTTGCACAGCAGAAGACTTAGCATGTTCGCAAGTTAATTGAGTTTAAAGCTATTCATGGGCTTCAAAAAGATTTGAGAATTTGCTCTCCAAGGCTTTGTGTTCCTCTTTGAGTTTCTCAAGATCCTTTTGAGTCCTATCATGACCACCCACAAACTCAAATTTTTCTTTCTTAAGCACCTTAACCAAAGCAAGAGCATGATCACGTTATTTAATTATAGAGCACAAGGTGTTGTTATGATCATCTACAAGCTTAGACACACTTTCTTCAAGATTAATTCTCATATTTTGTTCATCCTCAAGACTTTGAGTGAGATAAGCAATTTCATCAGCGGCATCTCTTTCATTTTTACTTAGCAAGTCAAGAAGTTCTTCCTTTTCATCTAAGGCATCCCTAACATTGTCAAGTTGTGCAAGCAAGGACTCAAAGCAAGTTTTCGTTTCTTCATCCAAGGTAGCAACAAATTCACACATGTCAATCATCTCTTTCTTAACCTCTAGACCAACGAGATCAAGAGAGGAAGGCTCACTAGAGATAGGTTGAGGAGTGGGTTTCAGTGTTACCTCGGTGGCCTTGGCCATGAAGCACTTTTGGTTGGAGGAGATGCCATTTTTCATTTGGCGAGTCGAAGAGGGATAGACGTGGAGTTGAGGTAGTGTCAATGGCAGCAACTCCCACAATCTCTCCACCATGAACTTCATCATCATCATCTTCATCCATGCCCGAAAGGTATTCTTCATGGACCACTATGGCTCGTTCCTTGTTGGCGACGTTCTTGACGGCGTAGTTCTTGTTCAAGTGATGAGGAGGTCTTGACTTGATCTTGCAAATGAGACGACCACCATTGTCTTCACGGTTCTCAAAGGGACACTTTGCCACGAAGTGACTCTTGTCGTTGCAATTGTAGCATGACCTTGCCTTGGGAGACTTGTTGGGTGAGTTGAATCTTGAGTTGTCCCTTGACCTTGACTTGAGCCCGGACTTGTTCCAAAAGGCCCTCGAAGCGAGAGCAAGATGTTTGTTGAAGGCACACTTGAGATCTTCTTGAGACCACTCACTTGATGTATCATCATCATCAACTTCAATAGCCTTGGCCTTCAAAGCAAGATTCACTTTGGTTGACCCAATGGCCCTAGCACGAGCGGACTCCGCATTCTTCTTGGCAATGGTCATGGCAATTACTTCACTCAAGACTTCTTGGGAGGTCAGGTTATTCCCTTGATGGAGTTGAGCTTTTGTTCTTCAAATGGAAGGAGATCTTGAATGAACTTCCTCTTCATGAACTTGTCGTCAACATAGGTGGCCCCAAGATCCCTCATAGTGGAACAAAGTACTTTGAGGCACCTATACATGTCTTCGGGGGTCTCATCATCTTGCATTGCGAAACCATCGCACTCGTTGTTGATTTCATCAAACTTGGTGCTTTGGATGCTTGCATTCCCAACAAAGTGCTCGGTGAGTTGATCCCAAGCTCCCTTGGCGGTGTCGAATTGGCGAATGTGAGCAAAGTCCTTTGGAGTCAAAGCCTTTTGGATCATCCCCAAAGCTTTGGCATTGAGTTGCTTGTCCACCACTTCACCTCGTGTCAACTTCTTCGGGTCATATGGAGAGAATCCATCCTCCACAATCCTCATTAACTCAATAGGCGAGCTAGAAATATGTGAGCGCATTACATATTGCCAATTGGCGAAATTTGAAGTATCTAGCATAGGTGGTGCTCCTTGAGGAATGATGTGTGGCATGGGAATGGGTGGATCCTGAGTTTACTTTGGCAGTGGGGGTACCGCCGAGTAGTCCTTTTCTCCATTTTCCTCTTTGGAAGTTGGGTTCTCGGGCTCCTCGGAGTTCTCACTTGGAACCTTGGTAGAAGTTTGAGCAACAAAACCAAGTCCCAAGCGAGTGGTGACGGCCGCGGGAGTCACCCCAGGGTCGGTCACCGTAACGGTGGGAGGAAGCTCGGTGGTTTGGGGTGTGTCAAGAGCAACCATGGGGTTTGGCTTGAGAGACTGCAAGATAGTCATCATTTCCTAGAACTTGGACATCATGGATGACTCCAATTGCTTGAGGTCATCCATAGTGGCCAAGTTCTTGGATTTTTCGGTTTCACTACCCCCTTCGTCGGCCATAGTCTCTTAGGCGGTAAAGCCCGAAATAAGAGCCTTGGCTCTGATACCAATTGAAAGTACCGACTTGATACGACTATAGGGGGGGTGAATAGGCGTCTACCAAATTTTAATTTGTTTCTCACTTTTAGGCTTAACGAGAAGGAAAGTTATCTAGATGTGCAACTAGGTGAACAACCTAAATGCAAGATAACATACAACAACCACAAGAACGGTAAATAGCAAGAAGTAAAGGAAGGGAACGAAGTAACCGGAGCGGGGACACAGAGATATAATTCCCGTAGTTCACTCCCAAGGAGCTACATCTACGTTGGAGAGGTGTCGGGGCCACATAAGGTCAACCGAGCGCCACAAAGGCCTCACCTTCTTCTCCGGTGAGCTCCCCCACAAAGGAGGCCTCACAATCCACTAACCGGTGACCTTGAAGGCGCCAACCGAAACCTTTACACCAAGGTTGAGGGGGAAGCTCCACAACTCATTTTAAGGCCCTCAACGACACCTCGAAGCTTCACAACACAAGCCTTAGCTCCGAGGATGCCCTACACCGTCTAGGGTTTCAAGAAACCCAAGAGCAACAAGATCCACAAAGGATGGGTGGGAGAAATCAAATCTTCTTTGGTGGAAGTGTAGAGCTAGGTCACCTCCCTCACCTCTCAAAAGATCAAGTCGTTTGAGTGGCTAGAGAGAGAGATCTAGTGAGGTGAAGCTCAAGCATTAATGGAGGAGAGAGAAAAATTCGAAATAAGTGGGAGGAAGAAGAGGGGTGCCTTAAATATGCCCCCTCCGCATAGAACCGTTACAGCCCCCGCGACCTCACCAGAACTTCCGGTGAGAGGCCGGAAGTTCCGCCTAGCATGGCTCCAACGGTCATCAGACCGTTGACGCCCGCTCCAAAAGCTCAACCGGAAGTTTTAGTCATAACATACCGTAAGTTCTAGTGAACTTCCGATGCAAGTTTCGACCCAAGTTCCGAAAAATAGAACACTTCAAACAGAAGGTTACTGATCCTTCAGCGGAACTTGGAGCGGAACTAGGGGCGGAAATTCTGGGTCGCGAACCAAGTCTGACCGGAAGTTTCGGTGGCTGGGCGGAAGTTCCGCTCAGGACTTTCTGGCAGGACAAGTTCCGATGCAAGTTCTGACCCAAGTTCCAGCAAATAGAACACTTCATACAGAAGGTTACTGATCCTTCAGCGGAACTTGGGGAGGAACTAGGATCGGAACAAAGCTCAGATCAACCCACAGAAAAGGCCTGAGCAGAACTTTTGGCGCTAGGCCAAAAGTTTCGGTGAGACACAGAAGGCTTCAACAGATCAGAAACACACACTCTCACGGAATAGTTGGATGGCTGTGGCGGTGCATATAGGTTTGTGCAAGAACAAGTGATTTCCCACAGCCTACAGTGACCTAAAACAATAACAGGAGTGAAACTAGGAGAAAACTAAAGGCCACCGTCTTCATGAGATCCCAAGAGAGCATCCACACCGTTTTAATGAAACATCAACAGCGTTTTCCCTGAAACTCAAGCGCACAATTAAAACCCAAATGGGATTGTCATTAACACCAAAAACAGCATGAGAAGATATAGTCCTTTCAACCACTAATTGCATCAAGACTAAGCTAGCAACTGCTAGAAATTTTCGGCTGACAAATCAAGTACTCACTCGAATCTACGATTCAAGCAACTACTCGGGGGCTACTCCTATTAGGAGCACTGGCCGCGCACCTGAGACATGATTAAGGTACTGCACATCTCAACTATCTTCGAGTCCCATGTCGAGTCTACGACTCCACTAAGGACTCGGGGGCTACTCCCATAGGGAAGATTGGTCAAGCATCCGAAAAAATTATGTCCTTCGGACCTTAATCTAAAAATAACTGAACTAAAGTATCTGCTTGCGTAGATGACTCGAACAGACACTCGGGGACTACTCCCATAGGGAGCGCTGGCCGCGCACCATATGATTTATTCGATTGCGATCCTTTGGATCAAAATACAACAAAATCTTTCAGGCAACCTTGACCAAACCAAAGTGAGAAGCATTCTCCTTGGACACCCGAAACACCTCCGCGGTGATAACATTTCGGATGTTGTGTCTGCGACACAAGGATAAGACCTACAGATATCATCTGATGGCCTGGTAACGCACCTGACTACGCTCTGCCAGTAAAATACCGTGTCAACAGGCATGACGAAAAATCTTGACGGACGTGTTGGGTACATCACTTGAAAACCACTGGGATTCGACTCCTATAAGACCTCAACGGCATGAGTCGAATTATGCCAGCATTCGTTCCGGATTCGAGTCCGGGGACTCGAGTCTGAAGAAGATCATGTTGTTTTTTCCTATGACAGTTAACTGGCCCTGATCCGTCAGGAGAGTCAGGCTCACGCATCAACAATCCCTACGAACTAAATCATTTTTTCTTACAAACATGTCCAACTGCACCCGAAAGATTGAAGAGTCTTCAGCCGAATCTATGATTCGACTGAACACTCGGGGACTACTGACATGGTTATACCCCACGGGTACACAACATTGAGATACCTAGTCCAGCCCAAGGGAAGCCCACGACAGGATACGTGGCCTATGGAGATTTCGGGTGGCCCAAGCCCATGACGCCTTCGGATCCTTGGAGAACAAGACTAGAGTAGATATAATTTCAAAGGGGACAAACCCTAATCTGTAACCGACTCGACCTACGCCTGAGACTTGCCTATCTATATAAAGGCCAGGAGGGCACGGCGAGGAGGGTCTCAACTCACCTCATATGCACCTCATGCGAGATTGCATCTGTGCATCCCTGTAATCCTCGGTTCCGCCATAATCAAGAACAGACAAGCAGGAGTAGGGTTTTCCCTCCGGGGGCCTAAACCTGGGTAAATCTCGTGTCCCCGTGTTGCTTGTCTGTTAACCGTTCCGCGATCTCCAGCATCCCCATCTTCTCCAAAACCCAAGTCCATAACAATGGTCATTGACGAGATCATACCTCGTCAGTCGCGGCTACTCGCCATCGTTGCCGCGACCACCATTGCCATGACCACCATGGTCGGTGCCGCCGGTCCCGTCGATCGTTGCCCTAGCGGACCAGATGACCCGTTGTTGGACGCGTTCGTGGTGACGGCCGCGTGCTAGGACACGAGCCACCGTCTTGCCCGCCGCCGTCCTGCGGTCCTCCTTCGCCTGGTACGCCATGGCCTTGTCCATCTTGGCGGCCCAATGGTCCCTCGCCTCCTTCTCGACGAGCTCCCTCACCTCCTGGAGTTCTGCCTCAGCCGCGAGCAACTCCGCCGAAGAAGAAGCCGGAGCTGAAGCCGGAACCGGAGCACCATTGGGCCAAATCCCAGCGCATGAGCGACTTCACGGGGACGGCGATCACTGCCTCCTCCTCCAGCTGATCCCCCTCCTCCTTGTCGTCCTCCACCACCTCCGTCTCGTCTCCCTCAATAAGAGCCCACAGGGTCACCGCCTCAGCGGCCATAATCACGCTCTCCTCCTCCTCCGCCGAGTCGGCGACGTGCTCAGACTGCTCCTCTCCCGCGTCGCTGCGAGCCTTGGCGGCATGGCGAAGCTCACGGACGGAGACCTTGGCGGCCTCCTTGGCCACCTCATCCAGCGTGGTCATGGCCGCCTCGTGGCGGATCTCGCGGAGAGCCGCTGATATGGCCTGCAAGGCCACCGCCTCCACCGCCTCGTTGCGGCGACGTGGTATATGTCGTGCACCGCCCATTGGGCGGCCACCGTGGAGGACACCTCCACCCCCCGCTCCAGCGCCACCTCGGCCACCTGACCTTCCTTCTCGAAGACCAACACATGTGCCTCTCTCATACGCCTGGCGAGCAACGTGGCTTCGAGGTGGACCTCGTAGACCTCCACCTCTAGGAAGCGGGTGCGGCACATCTGTCGGATCTTTGTCCCAGGTGGCGATCTTCCGGCGAGGCATGGCTGCTGGTGGCTGGCGCTTTTTTGGCTGCTGGTTTGCTCTTGCTTTGGGCTTGTTGTCTTCGCCGCGCCGACGGCCATCATTTATAGACTGCGGCGAAGGCGGAAAACGACAGGGGAGGCGCGGGAAGTTTTCTGCCCGTGGGAAGCTAGGCGCGCGCGGGAAACGATGACGGGAAATGCGGGCCGCGCGGGAAGGCGCCGGCGCTGATAGCCGACGTCTCGTCGCCATTAGCGTCCCATCGCGAGGATGTCAAGCGGTGACAGCGGGAGGGAGACGGACATATGGGTCGGGCCGCTGGGCGCGGTCAGTCGGACAGGCCGGACCACAACTCCAAATCGACCGCGGCACGACCCAAACGACAAAAACAGATCGATTGAGACGCCCGGATGCATTGGCCCGGTGGAGCCGCTCTTAGAACGTTGGAGCGATGTAGAGGACGATGAAGCTCGTGCAGTGCAATGAGGTCTGCAGCTGGCCGGTGAGCACTTGAACACCGAAGTTGATGTTCAATCAGACTGTGCCATGGTTAACAACTGGTCTAGGATGCTAATGCTTGCTTCGGCAAACATGGGAGATTACACAGAGATAATGAGAAAATGCCTCGTGTAGTTTTCTGAAAATTAGTAGAAGGCGAAATAGGCTTGCAGGAGAAACACGTTGACCTAAGGGCTCAAGATGGAATGGGTCGGCCCGGTCCTGACCCAAGAGCCTCAAGGCCAATTTAAGAAGGCATGGATCGACCCATATAAAAAATAGTTAGTGGCCCCACTGGCGGTATGTGGGCTGACCCAAATTAGAGCGATAAGCAATGTGGAAAGACCGGAGAGCTGCTATATGCCGCCTAAGGTCCAATTTTTTTTAGCTACGGCTTATGCATAAGCCGTCCTGTCCAACAGCTGTCCAGAGAAACAGCAGTGAAAATAAGCTATATAGAAACTGCAGTCCAGTTTTTTTCGGCTTTTGCTGTCCTAACTTTTTGTCTGAGATGCGTAATGAAAAGTCTATAACGCCCTTGGAATAAATTTGTGTTCTGACAAACTGTTTTGGGACATTTTGTACCGTTTTTCGCATATGTGATCACAAAATAAAATTTTCAAACATTCAAGCAGGATAAAGTGCTAAATTTTACAACTAAAATAGGAGGTATTCATTACAACTCAAATTGAAGGATAGGTGTTGCAACATTTTCTTCTCCAAAATAGATACGAATAGATAATTCTAAGGATAGATACTCATAGCGATATCATTGTGGATCCCTTTCATGTAAGTACCATCATCTTCAGGTGGCGCACTAGGGTATGAAGCACTCGCCTCTAGAACATACAGTCCACTATCAAACATGTCAAAATGTTGATCACTTAGGTTGCTCTTACGAATGTAGTTGTGTAGGCACATGCAAGCAGTAATTATCATCTTTTGGCGATCAGTTGGTCTGCGAGTTATGCCTTGAAGCATTGACCATTTCATTTTGAGAATACCAAAACATTTTATCTTCATTAGCAAGTGGAGCATGTCGAAACTTGGCTGCATCCGGGCATCTCTGCAAACAAATGTCTCAACTTTAGTACATCATTTTAATTCAGCTTGACAACACAATTTATATTCGAAAGTAATGCATACAGATGATACAAAAATTGCCATTACCTTTATCTCAAGTTCCCACCACTCATCACTAGCATCGATGGTCTTCGTGATAGGATCTCTTCCAAGACCGGACGCACTTTGATTTAATGTCTTCCATGTATTGTACTCCTTTTTTAGTGTCTCCCACCTATTTTTGAATTGCTTGCGCACATAATTTCTCTTGGTGCGTCCATTGAAATTCTTTATCAAATTCTGATACCCAGTTTGGTTCAGATAACCTTCATGACGGTTTCGAGCTAGCACTTGCTCGATACAAACATCCAAAAATACTTCAGCTGCAAATGGATCCCAAACAGCCTTCCTAGAATTCCCAGACTTCCTAGACTTCCCAGATTTTTCAGATTTGGCTTCATCCATCTAGTGATTATGTGTGTAATAATAACTAAAATAAGGTGCTGGTCACATATAAAAAACATAGAAATTCATTTTGCATTGTGCTGAAATCATAGATGATGGCCACATAACACGGGAAAGCACATAGTAATTCATCTACAAATTCAACTAGTGTCTTGTTGAGTATCACGTCAGCTAAACATCAGTACAAATTGAAGAGGAAAAAAAGAAAAGAAAGCATTACCTTGACGTGAGCAGTACAGCAGCGGGCAGCAACGCAGTGCCGGGCGGGCAACGGTCACAGTACGTACGCGCGTCGGGCGGGCGACGGCCACAGTATGTACGCGCGCCGGGCGGTCGCTGGCCGGGCGGTCGCTGGCCGGAGCGGTCGGAGCTCAGGCGGAGGTCGAGCCCCCGCGAGCTCGGGCGGAGCTACGGGAAGGCCCGCACATGGAATCTGCGGCGAGGGGGACGAGGGTGGTGCTGGCCGGAGTTGTCAAGGCGGGGGCAGCAAGCGGGGCGGGCGGGAGGGGGCGGCGGCAGGGGGTGGCAGCGGCGACGGCGGAGGTGCTGGGAGGAGGAACCCTATCTCGTTTCTAGTCCACACAGCGGGACTCGTTCGAGTCGTTCTTGTCCTGGGCTGAGAAAAAAAGGGCCCTTAACGGTAGACGCTGAGCGTGGCATTTGCTTGTAAAAAATGGCAAAACGAAGGGGCATCAATTTCTACCGCTTCGACGTTTCCCGGGAAGCTGTGGGAAGCGGGGGGTACCCAGCTTCTCCCCACTGTGAGTAAACTGAGGAAGCCGGTGGTGGGCAAAAACGGCTTAAATTAGAGTTCTTTTAGGCTTAGGCTTATTTTCACCCCCAAGCTGTCTAAAAGCCTCAAAAGAACTGGGCCTTAGCGGCACAAGCGCCAGGCACCGCGTACCCCTTCCACGATAATGGAACCGGCCCATCTTGCGCGGTGCCTCTGCCTGCATCGAGTGAGTATATGAGTATACGATGAGCCTACGAGTTTGTATTATAAACCATCTATTTTTTTGCGGCTAAAACCATGAATATATTAAGCAGAAAGGGTTACAAAACGATCAAGCTCTAACAACTGGATATCATCCTCCGGTCCAGAAATTAACCAAGTCAAAGTGCGGCGTTGAACTCTTGCCAAGTTTGCAAGAGCATCAGTAACACTAACCTGCTTATGATCAATTTTTACAAAGACACACTCTCTACCAATGTTGACTAGGATTTTAATCTCACTGATCAAATGGACCACCGGTGATCTATCAGGAGACACGCAGTTGATGGTTTCAATCAAAGTAGAACAATCCAGCTCCACAATAATTGGAAGCTGGGAGAATTGGAGTGCAGTACGAAGACCTTCCAAGCAAGCCTTGGTTTTATCTTCAAGAGGTAATTGGCATTGTCCAGATATATGCATGACATGAAGATTGAGTTGCCCTCTATAACCCTTAGAATCATGCCAGTACCCACCTCATCACAAGCACCGAAGAAACCATCCACTGACAGTTTGACCCATCTAGTTGGTGGTCTCGACCATTGCTCCTCCCGCTTCAGCTTCGGTTTCCACTGCACCTTTGTTTCGGCAACAAGAGGCTCCTTTCCTTTCAGAATGGTGGTATTCGACTTATGCTTTATGTCTCGGAAAAGCTTCAGTTACCCACATAGGAACCTCTTTGAACCCTCAACGGTGGGAAGCGGTTTGTCATGGGTGACTTCATTCGTTGCATGACAGACATGCCAAGCAACCAACAAGGTACCATCCACCATGTGTCTAGGGATGGTTTGGAGCACTATTTGCAGCTAGTTATCAGAAGGTTGGAGAAGAGCCTCCACAGCAGGTAGAGACCATAGTCCCCTCATCACCTCCCAGAGCGCTAGAGCATGGGGAAGTTGTGCAACGCATGAAGATCATCCTCCTATGGCGAGCCACGGATTTTACATTGCCCTGTCACCATCGTATGGTGACGCCGTTTATTAACTTCAGTAGCCAGAGAACCGGAAGATGCCTTCCAAGCAAACATATAAACTTTTGGTGGAACGGATGAACTCCATATAATATCCCGGCATGGATGACGGCGATAAGGAATAGAAATCGATGTAGCAAAGTTACATTGATCATGCTGCTTGTTCAACGCTAGCCAGTAGGAGCTACGAATCGAGAAGATGCCAGACTTCTCCGGGTTCCAGGCGAGGATATCAACATCTAATATGCGAGACAGAGTATTTCTCAATATAGCTTCAACATCCAGGGGGAAGGACCTGCGGACAAGGTCAGTATTCCATGTACCATCCACTAGTAGGATCTCCGAGACCTTCCGAAGCCGACAATTACGCTTCGGAGATATAACATGGACTTGTGATTCCCGTGGGATCCACCCATCTCTCCAGATATGAACATTGTGTCCATTCCGCCAAACTAGCCCTTTCTTCAGCAGATCTAGACCATAGGATATAACAGTCCGGGTAGAGGAAGGGTTTCCAGTAAAGACAACATCATATAAATTCCCATTAGGATAATACCGAGCTTTAAGGACACGAGCACATAAGCTTTCAGGATTAACTAGGAGCCGCCACGCTTGCTTTACCAATAAAGCCTGATTAAACAACCTTAGGTCAAGATAACCAAGTCCTCCTTGGTCCTTGGATCTATTAATTCCGGCCCAGCTTACCCAGTGGATCTTCCTTTTGCCATTTTCCGAACCCCACCAGTAATTCCTTTTCAGCTTCATAAGATCATCACACTGTTGCCTACCAAAACCCACCGGCGAGCAGCGACGGGCAACACGGAGAGCCGGGAGGCTCCCAGGACTGCTGGTGGGCCCTGGTCCCTCGGGCAACGGCCCGCAAAAACTCCGGCACACGTCCTGGCTTGGTTCGAGGGCGTGCCACCTGACCTATACCTGGTCAGGAAGGTGAAGGATTGCTCCGATTGGTTTCCTGCATGGTAAACAAGTATACGTAAAATTCGAGCCGTGACCGGCTCCCAGGTTTCCCTGTGAATCGGCTCTTAGAGCCGATCAACCCATGGTTCTGCATTAGATCTACGATAACATGGGGTTTTGCTTCATCAATATAAATTAAATCGATCTACGACAGTTTAATGTTTTCACCACATGACTGGAACATCCTACGCGTAATTGAGCCTGGTAGATATAAAATATGATGGAAAACCAATCCCAGAGAAGGCCTAAAAACCAACGTAAAGTCAATTTCCGGAACAACTCCTCTTGGATCGGCAAACTATATCTTACATATTACTGGATCGTTCAACCCGTTTGCAAGGCCTGATCATGTGGATATCAAACTAAACCTTGGAGAACAAGGCACAACTATAACAGATCAAATCGATTTAAATAAAGATCAAGCAAGATGGCACCCTTACACCCGGGAAAAGGTGCAAAGGCGGCGAGATAACTAGAGGCAGCAAAACTAAAAGATCGTAACCAAAAGGTACCGATGCTAGCCTACACAAATCTATGATAGTAGTATTACTCGCCATCAACAAGGCTTCAGTACGAGTAACACCAGATAACGCATAAGTAGATACTGCCTAGATCGCAAGATGCGATCTAGGCAGCATGGCACTTACCCGAGAAAAACCCTAGAAACAAGGGGTGGCGATGCGCCGAGATTGTGTTTGTTGTGAACGTGATTGTCCTCCTTTTCTCGATAACCTTAGGTACATATTTATAGTCCGGAGACTTTCTATCTTTGGAATAACTCTAGAACTCTATCTCTTACCTAAATCTAAACGGAATCTACTACAATATAAGATACACGGGCAATTTAGCCCAAATCAACGCACGAGGCCGATTCAACAACACGTTGCATATACGTATCTTCTAGGCCCATCTTGATCACGGCCCATCTCCTCCTTTGGCCAAAATATGGCGATAACACATGCCCCCCTGGTTTTGGCAATAATAATTCCAAAACCACTCTGTTTTTTCCTTCTCCTCTTTTTTTTTGTATCGGGTTGCGCGTTGACAGAATGCGTTGCAGAACAGGATCGTCACGCCACCCCCCCATCATGATGCCTTGTCTTCTCCACTTCCCCGCAGTGCATGATTTGACAACTTCGGCAGTATATTCTGGGAAACCGCTATAGCATTGAACCGCTTCATACTATTCCCCTTATTTAAATTCACCTAAGCAGTTTGCAGTCCCCATCTTCCTCCAGTAGCCAAAAAACCCTTCTTCCTCCTCCGCCGAAAAAACCCTCTTTCTCCGCCATGGCCTCCTTCGCTTCATCTGGCCTGTCCTCCCAAGCCTCCAACTCAATGAGCGACCGAGAGCCGACGCCAGAACACCCGCCGATGGCGGCGTACAACACTCTCGCCCCACAATGGTGGGACGAGAGGGATTGGGACTTCGCCGCTTGGTCGGAGGACGACGCGTCCTTGACTGACGGCGAGGAGGACCTGCAGTTCCTTGCCGATGGGGAACTGGAGGCGGATAGCACCGACGACGCCATGTCCTGGGACGGCGTCGACTCCTCCGACGAGGAGGAGGAAGAGGAGGACACCTCCTCCGAGGAGTACCAGACGGTGAAGTACTTCCGCGCCGGGTCCAGCGAGGACACCGAAGACGATGACGAGGACGAGGAGGCCCCCGCGGGCATCTGGATGAGCAGCAGCGAAGACGACGCCGGCAGCAGTGCTGAGGACAGCGAACAGGACGGCGGCGACGACAGCGACGACGACCTCGGCCTGTAGATTAGGAACCAGTAGTAGTAGTAGTAGTAGTAGTAAGCTCCCTTTTGTAATCAATCAACCTTTTGTAAGCAATCAGCTTTTGAATGAATGAATGAAAATCTGTTTCTCGAAGATTGCCTTTTTCGTCCCAATTTTGCCGATAGCCAAAATAGGTCGATGCTCCAGAAGCCGATAACACTGTATCGGCTTTTACCACACTGCACTCATTCCGTTAACTAAGTCAAAGCTCAAAGAGCCGATGGGCATCGGCTTTCCCAAAAACGTTGACAAGGTCAAAACTTGGTCGCATATTTAGGCAAACCTAAGCGGCTGCTTTTCAGTTTCAAACGGTAACCTGCGACCTTCTTCAAAAAGGGCGACCTAGATCTTCAATCGCCCACTGACCAGATCGAGCTCACAGCGACAAGAACCCTCGATCCCCAACTGCATAGATCCATCTCCGCCGGCGAACTAGATGGCGGAATCGTCCAACACCAACCCAGAGGTCTCCGGTCTGAAGGTACGCCTACTCCTCGCAGTCTGAACACGATGCTAAACTTAATGGCGAACACCTGAATTAATGCCTTATCCCACCATTAAATTTTCTAGGTTTCAGACATTCTGCTGCCGCATCCTTCTCTCCCAAACTCTCTCTGCCTTGGCCCTCGTACATAATCTAGCCCTGCTCATCTGATTTCTTGCGAAGCAAATAGAATCCCCTTCGTAAGCCAAGACCTAGATCTGAACTCTTGGGCCGACTGTCTGCGAGCCTGGCCCAATCCCCCTGAACATTGGGTCTCTTGGTTCAGTAGAGTAGCTAGAGCTTACCAATCCCAATGGGAAACCACAGGAATAGCCGATGCCTTGCATTTATCATTGTCTCCTCTTGAGAAACATGAGAACCTTCTGAAAACCATCGGCTACTTCTGGTCTGACGCTCTGAACTGCTTTATGTTCGGTCATGGCCCTATGTCACCAACCTTGTTAGACGTGGTGATGATCACTGGCCTGGATGTCACATCACCCAGCCCCTCTGCTTTTAAACTGACCAAAGTCCCCTACAAACTGTCTTCTAAAACAGACTGCACAAACTGGGGTGCCTACCTCCAACGCCATATGAAAACAAAGGGCCCTGTCTCAGAGAAAGAACATACAGCCTTTCTCAACTTCTGGCTGGAGCATTTCATATTTTGTGGCCCTTCCCTTGCTCCAACCAAGAACTATCTCTCCCTAGCCCACGAACTGGCCAAAGGTACTCAACTTGGCATCGGCAAACTGTTCCTTGGAGAGGTCTATCGATATCTCCAGTTGATGTCTGTCAAGCTGTTCTCAGGCATAGCAGTCAAAACAGGTGGTCCTTGGTGGTTCATTCAGCTATGGGCTCAGCTGTACTTCCAAAATCACATCCCAAACTTCCCCCTTTTGGCGAGTTGTACCTTTCCAGATGTCAAAGGGAAGCAGATCCGATGCACTAGTTATGGCCAAGCTTTGTATAGGCTGCCAGGCAGCAAACTATCCCCTCAGGAAGCAGCCAAGTGGTTCAGCACTTTCTTTCAAGGTCTGGACAATCCTACCTTCTTCCCTTACATGGAAGAATCTGAACATTTCGAAAATCCACTCTCTTCAGGCTAGATAACTTTGCCGATGACACCAGCACTCGGCAACTCTTTTCCATTGTGATCCGTCCCTGTCTCCTTCCAGTCGGCGTGAGTACATCCAACAGAATCATCAAGCCTGGGTATGAATTCTACCAGCCGGTCATAATGGCCCGGCAATTTGGCCTTGGACAAGTACCTCCCCATCTCTTTCTCCATCATCTTACGGAGTGCAGAGCCGACCTGCCTGATCCTCTCACCAGTCAGAGGTGTTACTCCTTCTTTGATGCTCTGACCATCCCTATTCCAAATGACCTCACCTTTGCCTCATCAACTGATGGCTTTGAGGACTGGTGGTCGATGTGGAAAACTCACGCTTTCAGGAAAGCTCTGGGACTGTTGCTGAAACAACTCGATGCCGACTATGACATCCCCGTGGAACAGGTACCACTACTTGTAAATTTTCTTGATGCAGCTCATAAATGACTCTTCTACTAACCCAATTTCTCCCTTTGCAGCAACAAGATGGCCCTGAACCTACACATAGTGATGGCTCCCCCTTTGAGTTCTTTCCGCCAGCTCCTGTGGTTCTTTTCTGCAAAAACTCGCCGCCTTTGAAAAAGGTCATGATGCAGAAACAGCCGATAACACCTCAATCGGCTTCTAAGAAGCAAGGAACTTCAACATCAGTTGCCCCTCGAGTTCCAACTAAGACAAGAACGATGACGAGGAATGTAGCTGCCAGGAAGACCTTGAGGCGCCAGAGCCCTTCTCCGGGAAGCTCGCATGTAGGCTGATCCATGTCTTGGTCGATTCTTCTCATTCTTCCATTCTTGCAGACGTGCTCGTGTCTAACAGCTTTCCTTCTTTTGCAGGCTTCCGTCGAAGACACTTCCCACGAGGACACACAACCCAATGAGGGAGAATCGAGCCCAACGGACTCTGAGAGGACCATCACACCGAGCCAGCCAGATGTGCCACCATCGGCTTCCAGGAAAAGGTCGGTTCCTGAACCCGCTGCCCCCCGAGCACCAGTCGAGGCGGGGCCAGCTGTGGGTCCCAAGAGAGCTCGTAAAGGACCACAAGCTTCTTCATCGAGCCAAGAGGTTTCGAAAATCATCATCCTTTATGCTCTTGCCACTTACTTCCTTTTGTCTGCCGATTCATCATCATTTACATCGGTTAATCACCTTTCATGCAGACAACTGATGCTTCTAGTGGGAAGGCCGGGGCCGCGCCGACGCCTTTAGTCAAACCAGACCTGGCAATCCCCAAAAATGCAGATGAAACAGCTACTACTTTGGCAACGCCTCCAGCACCCACACACAAGCCGATCGCCTCATCGTATGCTATCCCCTCGGTCTTAGGAGAGGTATGTTAACTTCTTTCGGCTTATTCTTCCCCTTTGGACGCACACTGACGCCTTTTCAGGCTGCCAGGGTTGTGACATTTCAGGCTTGTTGACATTTGATCCTGACTCGATCGATCCAACTCCCTCTGTCGCCACCGATGAACCACAAGCCAGGGCTGTTCTACCTCAATTCCAATGACTTAGAGCCTTACTGTCTTCCCCAATCGAGGAGTTGATCGAGGGTTCTGAAGAGGTGAAGGGCGTTCTTGCCGAAATCAAGGACCAACTCCCAGTAGCTCTGCAGGTGAAGCTTTGGCCCGTCGTAACTCTGTCCTTCTATGGGTCAAGGGTGAAGCTAGCTCGTGAAAGGATCAACCTGCGCCATGCCCAACTTCCGTTGAAGGCCAATATTGCCGACAGATGTCAGCAGCTCAATGAGAAAAAGGCGTCTCTTGATGCCAAAACTGACACCTCTGTCAGTACCGCCGAGCTAGCATCTTTGAAAAGGGAGCTGGAAGATCTTGAAGAAAAGGTCCGGGCGACAAAACAGCTCATTCGCGACAAGGAAGCATGCATCGCCCGCTCCCAAGATGAAGCAGAAGGCCTCAGAGCTCAACTGAAGACTGATCTGGCAGAGATACGTGCCCTGAACAAACAGCTAGTGACGGGCAAGGACGAGGATGACGAAGCCGAGATCGCCGAGGTGGACCGTGTCCGTGCTGACGCCCTCCACGCCTTCGAGGCATTTCTTCAGTAGCTCGTTTATGTAAACTGGCATCTGTTTGTAACAGTTTTGAACCTCTAGAGTCGATGACTGCGCATCGGCTGTATATTTCTTATTGGCCGATTTCATGTATCGGCCCTCATATCTCACTGTCCATCATCCCACGTGCTTGGGAATTACATAATAATATTTTTTTTATTGGCCGATTTCGTGTATCGGCTCCCATATCTCACTGTCCATCATCCCACATACTTGGGAAATATTTCTTGAGATGCTGACCGTTGACAGCCACTGGGAATTTCACGCCGTCCAGTTCTTCCAGCATGTACGCGTTCCCTCTTAAAACCTGATCGACCCTGTATGGCCCGTGCCAATTTGGAGACCATTTACCATATGCTGCATCCTTAGTCCCTAATGGCAACACCGCTTCCCATACCAGATCGCCAACGTGGAACTCCTTCGGTCTCACCTTCTTGTTGTACGCACGAGCTACCTTGGCCTTGTTTTCTTTGATTCTCTCAAGCGACCATAGCCTAAGCTCAGTCAGATCCTCAATGCTGTCACTCATCAGGGCCACATATTCTTCAGTCGTTAGATCGTTCTGAAACGTGACACGTCTCGATCCAGCCGTAATTTCCCAAGGCAATACGGCTTCTTGTCCATAGACTAGATGGTACGGCGAGGTTTTTATCGCTCCATGACATGACATGCGGTAAGCCCATAAAGCCTCTGACAAAACCTCGTGCCAACGCCTAGGGTGCTCATCGATTTTCCTCTTGATCAACTTGATAAGGCTCTGGTTGGACGCTTCAGCTTGCCCATTTGCTTGAGCATAGTATGGAGATGATCGAATCAGCTTAATCCCTGTGTCCTCACAGAACTTTCTGAACTCGTGAGAAGTGAAGACCGAACCTCCATCGGTCGTGATAGTCTGGGGAATCCCAAACCTATGAATGACGTGTTCTTTCACAAAATCGACAACATCCTTTGAACTTACTGACTTCATAGGGATGGCTTCCACCTACTTGGTGAAATAATCCGTAATGGCCAAAATCCACATGTGGCCTTTGCTTGACGGAGGATTGATCTTGCCGATCATATCCATGCCCCAACCTCGGAATGGCCAAGGTTTGATGATGGGGTTCATTGCTGAGGCGGGTACCATCTGAATTTTTCCAAATCTCTGACATGCTTGACACCCTTTGTAGTACTTAAAACAGTCCTCAAGCATGGTAGGCCAATAAAACCCTGATCGTCTGATCAACCACTTCATCTTGTGAGCCGATTGGTGAGTTCCACAGGCGCCTTCGTGTACCTCGTGTAGGAGCCGATTGGCCTCGGCTGTCCCCAGACATTTGAGCACTAACCCTTCCAGAGTCCTGTAAAACATGTCGTCCCCAATGAGCAGATACTTCATGGCCTTGTACCTTATCCGTTTAGGTGCCCCCCGAGCCGAATCCTTCAAGTAATTGAAGATATCGGCTCTCCAGTCGTCTGCGTCCAGGAACTGTACCTGAACATCGGCTCCCTCTGCTAAATCCTTATAGCCTGAAGCCATTTGTGCAAGATCATTCGCCTCGGTATTCTGCGACCGCGGGATCCAGGTGAAGTTTATGTACCGGAACTGTGCCATCAGCTCACGGCATTGCAGCCATAATGGGAAGAGCGACTCGCTCTCACACTTGTATTCCTCCGTGAGTTGAGAAATCACCAACTTGGAGTCTCCAAAAATTTCCACTGCTTCTGCTCCAGCTTCGATGAGCAACTCCATTCCCTTGCGTATCGCCTCATACTCAGCGACGTTGTTGGTGCGAGGGGCAGATAACCTGATGGAGAAGGAAAATGTTGCCCCCCGGGGCGAGACGAGTAGCATGCCGATGCCGCACCCATCGTCGCAAACCGATCCATCAAAAAACATAGCCCACGATCGTATAGACAGTGCTGCTATATTAGTGTTGATCCTTTCAGCGATAAGGTCGGCCAATGCCTATCCCTTAACCGCTTTCGCGGGCTGATAACGGATATCGAACTCCGATAATGCAAACATCCATTTGCCCAGTCGGCCTTTCAACATAGGAGCCGACAGCATGTGCTTTATGACATCTGATTTGCATATGATGACAACCTCCGCTGCTAGTAGAATGTGGCGCAGCTTGGTGCAGGTGAAAAACAGGCAGAGGCACAACTTGTCGATCTCAGGATACCTTGTCTCTGCATCCAGCATCCTTCTGCTGATGTAAAATACCACTCGTTCCAGCCCATCATAAACTTGCACCACCACGGAGGCGATGGACGTGTCAGCTACTGCTAAGTAGATATAGAATGGCCTATCCGGCTGGGGCGGAACCAATACTGGCGGCTTCGTCAGATATTCTTTGATCTCGTCGAAGGCTTGTTGTTGTTCTGCCCCCCAGCTGAACTCCTCGTCAGATTTAAGCTTCACCAGTCCCATGAACGGCTCTATTCTCCCTGACAGATTGGAGATGAATCTTCTGACGAAGTTGATCTTGCCGATGAGAGATTGCAGTTCCTTCTTCGTGGTAGGCGGCTTCATTGTTCCCACTGCCTCCTGACTTTTCAGGCCGATCTCAATTCCTCGTTCATGGACAAAGAAACCCAAGAATTGACCGGCCGTCACACCGAAGGCACACTTCTTTGGATTCATCCGTAGGCCGAATTTTCTTGTTCGGTCCAGGACGTGCTGTAGATCGCCCAAGTGTCCTTCTACCGAGGCAGACTTGACCACTACGTCATCGATATAAATTTCCACAAGCTTGCCGATCAGATCATGGAAAATATAATTCATGGCTCTTTGGTACGTGGCGCCGGCATTCTTCAGTCCAAACGTCATGACTACATACTCGAACAACCCCACCGACCCTGGGACTCTGAATGCAGTCTTGTGTATGTCTTCTGGAGCCATAAAAATTTGGTTGTAACCGGCATTGCCATCCATGAAGCTCAAGATCTTATGACCAGCCGCTGCGTTGATCAACGTCTCTGCCACCGGCATCGGATACTCATCTTTTGGGGTAGTTCTGTTGAGATCCTGAAAATCTATGGCAACACGCCAACGGCCATCCTTTTTCTCTACAGGTACGATACTAGAAATCCACTCAGCATACCTGCATGGCCTGATTAACTTGGCTGTTAACATTTTCTCGACCTCTTTCTTGACTTCTTCCAGAATTTTGGCCTTCATCTGTCGTGCCCGCTGCTGGAATGGCCGAAATCCTTTTTTGAGCGGGAGTCGATGCTCAATGATGCTCCTGTCTAACCCAGGCATCTCTGTATAGTCCCAGGCGAAGCAGTCTGGATATTTTTTCAACAGGGCTATCATCGGACCCCGCAGACTCGGATCTAACTTTTTGCTGATAAATGTTGGTCGTGGCTTATCCCCAGGACCAATGTCGATTTCTTCTAGGTCATCAGCAGATGTAAATCCATACCCTAGCTTTCCGTCACCTGTCAAATCGACGCTAAGCACAGGGCAAACAGTAGGTGAGGTTAACAAAAATAATTTGGGCCGATTGCCTGAATCGGCCCCCTTTTTGATTGCATTAGTCAAGGACGGTTTACACCTTATGGTTTTACAATGGCTGGGAATCTCCCTGCTACGACTGCATGATCTGCTTGTCGTAAGATTGCTGCTTTTTGTTTCTTGTGGCCGATCGCAGGGATCGGCCGTACCACGTACCATTGTGGACTTTGCTACTCTGTCAGGCCGGTGGATAAGACCAGCCTCACCCCGTTTTTTGTAGCCTCAATGCGTTCACAGCCGTTTAGACTGATTCCAGAGATCGGCTCTTGGTCTTCTGCTTCCCAGACGTTCATGCCAGCAATGGAGACCTCGACCGAATCGTCTGCATGAATGACCTCCACCTCATCTCCATCCCACTGTATTAGGCACTGGTGCATCGTGGATGGGATGCAGCAGTTAGCATGAATCCAATCTCTCCCTAACAAGACAGCATAGGTGCTTTTGCTGTCCACGACGAAGAATGACGTAGGGATGGTTTTTCTGCCCACGGTCAGATCCACGTTCAGTACGCCTTGCGTTTCTGAAGTCTGGCCGTTGAAGTCGCTTAAAGTGACGTTGGTTTTGATCAGATCTGCGGTGGAGCGTCCCAAACGCCGTAGCATGGAGTATGGCATTATGTTGACTGCCGCTCCGGTGTCCACCAACATCTTGCTGACAGGTTGCCCATTGATGTAACCTCGTAGGTACAGGGCTTTCAGATGTTTGTAACCCTTCTCACGTGGCTTCTCAAAGATAACTGGTCGTGGGACGCAGTCGAACTGTGCCACTGGTAGCTCGTTGGTTCTTGGCGCGCAGAATTCTGACGGAAGTATGAATACCATGTTTGTGCCAGCCGATGTCTTTGCATCGGCTTTTACCGGTTTGGGGCGCCACTCTTTCCTTTTCGGGTGATCTTCCGTTTCCAAGGTCTGCCTAATCTTAACGGCCAGATCGGGCCGTGCTTTCTTTAGAGCGTGGAGATACTGCGCTTCGGCTTCCTCCAAGTTACGCAGCCGCTGCACTCTACGCTTTTGGGTGTGTCTGAGTCCGTCGGGACACCACCTTGGACGGTGATACCTGTCTTCCTCTTTGTCATCCATTGGCTCCTTGAGACCTTGTGCTCGAGACGACCCCTTGCGCCGGCTCTGAGGTGGGAGAGGCCCTAGGCGCTTAAACACTGACACTGGCTCCGTGTCCTCCTTCTGCTGTCCGCATTCCGGGCAGTTATCGATCGTAGGCAATCGGCTCATTCCCGCATCCCAGCAATACTTGAAGAACGGGCAATCCCAATGTTTGTTTACGCCTTCCTTTTCTTTTGGCGGTCCCCTAGCGAGGTGCTCATATCCTGCATCTTCTCCGTCGCGCCGGCGACGTTGGTCATACTGACGCTCATACTTGTTAAGGAGATGCGTGGAATGCGGCTTCTGATATCGCACTCTCCTCACCTGTTCCTCTGTTAAATACCGCCTGTCATTGTGGCTGGGACGGTCGCGTGGACCATCCTCCTCTCTTTCTCTGCCCCGAGAGCGACCGCCTTCCTCCTTGTACGTGCCATAGTGGTACCCAAGTCCTGCCATGTTGACATCGAACGAGAAATCCAACTGGCGCCTCGTGGAGTGGCTGTGTTCTACCATGTTGACGCCGGGAAATGGGTTGGTATCTACTTTCATGGCGAATTGCCCCAGGATCAGTCGGCCCTGCTCTATCGCCGTTTGGATCTGGCGACGTAGTTCTTTGCAGTCATTGGTGGTGTGGGTGAACGAGTGATGCCACTTGCAGTATGGTCTTCCGTTCATCTCCTGAGCCGTAGGGATTTTGTGGCCTTCGGGTAACTTCAGCTGCTTTTCTTTCAGCAGTAAATCGAATATCTGCTCAGCTTTGCTTACATCGAAGTCGAACCCTTTTGCAGGCCCTTGCTGTTTCACCCATTTGCAGGATACAGGATCTGCCCCCCGGGCCCATTCAGCCACGGCCACCTCCGGGTCCTGCGTAGGATCTTCTTCTTCTGTATCGACCAGGCCTATCGGACGTTTGAACTTGTCCTGGTATAACTCAGGGTGGCGCTGTTCATACATCGACAGTTTCTGGGCCATGTGCGCCAACGAGTTGTACTCTACTTGGAAAGCCAGATCCTTGATAGGCGCTGAGAGACCCAACGCCGCCAGCTCGACTGCTTCTTTTTTAGTTAACCGAGCTGAGTAACATCGGTTCTTGACAGTCCTGAAGCGCTGGATGTACTCGGCTACAGTTTCTCCCCGCTTTTGCCGCACCTGTGCCAGGTCTGCTATGCCAGCCTCGGTAGCCTCTGAATGATACTGAATGTGGAACTGCTCTTCCAGTTGTTTCCAGGTCTGGATCGAATCAGGTGGCAGCGAGGTGTACCACCCAAAAGCTGGTCCTGTAAGAGATTGCGCAAAGAATCTTACGCGTAACTGATCCGATGCTGAAATCATGCCTAACTGTGCCAGGTATCGGCTCACGTGCTCGATTGAGCTCGTCCCTTCTGACCCACTAAACCTTGAGAACTCAGGGAGCCGATACTTGGGTGGCAGCGGGATCAGGTCAAACTCGTTGGGGTACGGCTTTGAATAGCCGATTGTGCTTCTCTTCGGCACGAAGCCGAACTGGTCTCTCAAGATGGTACGGATTTGTTCCGTTGTTTGGGCCGCAGGGGCTAGATTCTCATGACTCGTCCCAGTGGCATACTTGGCTAGCCACGCCTGTTTGTCGGCGTCCATCCCAGAGATTCCTGCTCCAGAAACACCTGCTCCCGAAGCCCCTACTCCAGAAACTCCTGCCCCAGCAATCCCTGCGGTTGCAATCTGGTTCGTGCGCGCCAAGCTGTTGCAGTCCGGTACGTAAGTGCACACATATCCATGTGGGATTTCTTTAGGCGGTTCAAACAGGAACTGGCAATCGCCAGGGTCGCCTCCGACCTTGTAGACGACGTACGCCGGTGCCCCTGGTGGCTCCGGAGCTGCAAGTGTGAATGGCAGCGGTGGCCTGGCCTGGAGCGGTATTTCTCCCTGGTGAGTCCCCAGAGTAGGCCCCGACGGAGAGTACTGATGTTTCATGATATCCTGAACTATGCGAACTGCAATCCGCTCGAAAGCGTTCACCAGGCTCTCAGAATGGCGGTGAAGAGAATGAGCCACCATGTAGTTGACTTCCTATCGCAGAGCTCTGGTGCGCTCCTCTGAAGGAACAGACAGATCCACCTCATCAAGAGCACCCTCGGGTGAGAACCCTTTCCACCGGATGCCATGCTTACGAGTCCTCTCAAAAGAGCCGATGAGATCGGCTTCGAAGAGAGCTTTGACGTCATCATATTTCGCCTTGTGCTCCTCAGGCAGCTCATCGTACGTGACCGGTCTGTTGTCCATCGCAGCGTCGGATGTTGATGTAGACGTTGTTCAGAGTCCCACCGGGCGTGCCAGAATGTGTTGCCTACCAAAACCCACCGGCGAGCAGCGACGGGCAACACGGAGAGCCGGGAGGCTCCCAGGACTGCTGGTGGGCCCTGGTCCCTCGGGCAACGGCCCGCAAAAACTCCGGCACACGTCCTGGCTTGGTTCGAGGGCGTGCCACCTGACCTATACCTGGTCAGGAAGGTGAAGGATTGCTCCGATTGGTTTCCTGCATGGTAAACAAGTATACGTAAAATTCGAGCCGTGACCGGCTCCTAGGTTTCCCTGTGAATCGGCTCTTAGAGCCGATCAACCCATGGTTCTGCATTAGATCTACGATAACATGGGGTTTTGCTTCATCAATATAAATCAAATCGATCTACGACAGTTTAATGTTTTCACCACATGACTGGAACATCCTACGCGTAATTGAGCCTGGTAGATATAAAAGATGATGGAAAACCAATCCCAGAGAAGGCCTAAAAACCAACGTAAAGTCAATTCCCGGAACAACTCCTCTTGGATCGGCAAACTATATCTTACATATTACTGGATCGTTCAACCCGTTTGCAAGGCCTGATCATGTGGATATCAAACTAAACCTTGGAGAACAAGGCACAACTATAACAGATCAAATCGATTTAAATAAAGATCAAGCAAGATGCCACCCTTACACCCGGGAAAAGGTGCAAAGGCGGCGAGATAACTAGAGGCAGCAAAACTAAAAGATCGTAACCAAAAGGTACCGATGCTAGCCTACACAACTATGATAGTAGTATTACTCGCCATCAACAAGGCTTCAGTACGAGTAACACCAGATAACGCATAAGTAGATACTGCCTAGATCGCAAGATGCGATCTAGGCAGCATGGCACTTACCAGAGAAAAACCCTAGAAACAAGGGGTGGCGATGCGCCGAGATTGTGTTTGTTGTGAACGTGATTGTCCTCCTTTTCTCGATAACCTTAGGTACATATTTATAGTCCGGAGACTTTCTATCTTTGGAATAACTCTACAACTCTATCTCTTACCTAAATCTAAACGGAATCTACTACAATATAAGATACACGGGCAATTTAGCCCAAATCAACGCACGAGGCCAATTCAACAACACGTTGCATATACGTATCTTCTAGGCCCATCTTGATCACGGTCCATCTCCTCCTTTGGCCAAAATATGGCGATAACACACACACAAACGCCGAAAGCTTGAAGACACTCATTATATAGGTTGGCGGCACTTGAGCCACATATTTAATGAAAACCTCCTTCCCACTTTGTGCTAGGAGATTATCACCCCACTCAATCAACACCTCAGTTATCCTTGATTGTAAATTTTCAAATTTACCTTTATGCATTCTACCATCAGGGGTGGGCAACCCCAAATATTTGGCCTCAAAACATTCGTGCTCCACTTGCAAAATAGAGCAAATAGCAGTCTGTGTATTGTCATGACAAGAAGAACCAAAAATAATGGAGCACTTAGCTGGATTAACCAGCTGACCCGTGCACGCCGCGTAAGTATCGATTATGCTTTTAACACAGGCAACCTCCTCTTCATTAGCTCGAAAAAACAGCAGAATGTCATCATCAAATAGTAAATGGGAAATACCAGGAGCCCTCCTACAAACCTTAATAGGAGTCCGGCGATTCAGGTTAACCTCCCGGCACAAGAGAGTGGACAAACCGTCAGCCACAAATAAGAAGAGGAAAGGGGATATGGGTTCCCCTTTCCTAAGCCACGAGATGGAGATAAAACTTCTAATAAGGTTTCGTTAAATTTTATTGAATATTTCACCATGGTAACACACGCCATGATCCATTGTACCCACCGGTGAGAGAAACCCATCTTATGCAATGTACTCTCCAAAAAGTGCCAATCAACTCTATCATAGGTCTTGGATAAATCCAACTTGTAAGAACAAAAAGGTCTAGAAGACGTACCATGCTCCATATAGTTCATGCACTCAAAAGCCAATAGAGCATTGTCGGTAATCATACACCCAGGAATAAAGGCGCTCTGGTTTTCCGAGATAATATCACCGAGTAGAGGGCGAATCCTATTCACCAGCCATTTAGACACAACTTTATATAACACATTACAAAGCCCAATAGGCATATAATCTTTCAATTCCAATGCATTATCAATCTTCGGAATGAGGACAATTGAAGTGTCATTTACACCTTCATGAATAATTCCTGTATGAAAGAATTGCTCGACAACGCGCACAATCTTCGTCCTCAAAAGTCCCCAATTACGCTAATAAAATCTAGCATGGAAGCCATCTGGTCCAGGTGCTTTGATAGGCCCAATTTGAAAAACAGCATTTGAAATTTCCTCCTCTGACAATTCCTTGCAAATCCCATCATTCATCTCATGAGTGATCCGAGAAGGGGTTAAATTGATAATATGATCTGCCTGAACTGAGGGGTCTCTTGTGTACAGGGATTTAAAATAGGAAACCGACATAGGTTGCATATCCCTAGGTACCTTTTGAGCGACACCTTTCTCATCATGAAGCTTGGCAATTTTATTCCAGCTCGCCCGCCATACAACCTGCCGGTGGAAACTTTTTGTGTTACGGTCCCCTTCCCTCAACTAGTCGGTCTGAGACAGCTGTAACCGTATCATCTCCTCACGATACAACATTTCATTCATCAAGTCTTGGACAGAGCTGATTGGTGCTTGACGTGGAGAACTTTGTTGGAAACCCCAAGAGCAAGGTGTGATGAGCATAGCAGCAAGTATCCCTCAGTAGAGACCGAGGTTATCGAACCAGAAGGAGGAAGGAAACGTCACACAGGTGTTGATAGCAATGCGGAGACCTGCACAACACAAACTCAAGACTTTGCCCCAACGTATCAGTGAGGTTGTCAAGCTCACCGGTTTGCTGTAACAAAGGATTAAACGTATGGTGTGGAAGATAATGGTTTGCAGCAAGTAAACAAGTAACAATGGAAGATGTATCAATGGTAAAGATTGGACCGGGGTCCATAGTTCACTAGAGGTGCTCTCCTTAGATAAACAACATGGCATGAAGGATAAACAAATTATAGCAGGGCAATTGACAGGAACTGAGCAAGGCTAATAATGCAATTACTAGTCCGAAAGATCCTATGATATTCGATTAGTCAATACAACAAGATACATAGACCGCCATCCAACTGCATCTATGAATAGAAGCCAACCTTCAGGTTATCATCTGAACCCCCTACAGTATTAAGTTGCAAGCAACAGACAACTGCTTTAAGCAAAGTGTGTAACATAAACAGTCCACATGTTCCATGAACAAGAGATTGTTGTTTTCTCCCTAGTGGCAACATCACATCTACAACCGAAGATATTTCTGTCATTTCCCTTGGAAACTAGAGGCATGAACCCATAATCGAGCATAAATACCCCCTCTTGGAGTCACTAGCAACTACTTGGCCAAGATAGCTACTAACAACGAAGAGCATGCAAGATCACAAACAACACAGACATGATAGAATCATAAAGAAAAAACCATTAATCAAACCAACATAATAATATCAATTGGATCCCCGCAAACACAACATGCATGATTACAAATAGATTAGATCTTGATGATGAACGGAGCTCACAAGATCTATACATGAAAGCATAAGGAGGAGATACAACCATCTAGCTACTACATGGACCCATAGTCCAAGGTGGAACTACTCGCGCATCATACCGGAGAGAAGTCCTCCGGGATGATCTCCCCTCTGGTAGGTGCCGGGAAGAACTTCAGATCCCCCTGATCTAGGGAGGATGGTGGCGGCGGCTACAGACGGTTTCGTGGAGATTTGATCGGGTTCTTAGGGTTTATGCATCGGGGTTTCTTATAGGCGAAGGGGGAGGCCGAGGAGGCGGCCAGGGGACGCACACCCTGCCTAGGCGTGGGACAGGGCCCACCCGCACCTAGGGGGGTTTGGGCACCCTGGCCCGCTTCTCCGTCTCCCCTCTGGACTTCTTGTTCCCCATGGAAAGTTATTGACTTTGACGTTTGTACCGTCCAATTCCGAGAATATTTCCTTACTAGCTTTTCTGGAACCAAAAACATGAGAAAACAGGCAACTTGGCACTATGGCAACTTGTTAATAGGTTAGTACCAGAAAACATGTAAAAACACCTCAAAGTGTAGACAAAGCAAAGCTAAGTAGACACTAAACAAGCATGGAGCATAAAAAATTATAGATATGTTTCCGACGTATCAAGCATCTCCAAGCTTAACTCCTGCTCGTCCTCGAGTAGGTAAGTGATAAAAGAATAATATTTGAGGTGACATGCACCCTCACAATAAAGATCCAACCATTTGCAAGCATTGAAAGCTGGGATCAAAGAACTCTAAACATGTGCATGAAAGATGGATTTCTAACAATAGGACATAGTCAATATGCATGCAACATGAAAGGCTACAAACAAAGATAATGAATAACATGCATTAAAAACGTTTGCTTGTTTCACATACAGAAAACATGGCATAGTGGCAATCAGCTTGTCCCTCATAGAGTATCAATATAGATGCATAGGACACCTTCAAAGTTCACAAGGGTGACTAAAAACAAATAGCACAAGAACAAGTAATATCACAGTATGCATCAATCAATAAGCTTTGAAACATTGCACACAGAATGAAAGCTATGCTCTCTTAATGGTGCCTAAAGGTAGAAGGTGGAGACTCAATAGTGGTGGAAGAAAGGCCTTTTATAAAGGAAGCAGGGATTTCAAGTTTCAAAAAGAGCTTCCAAAAATTATGGTACTTGTTAGCTTTCAGCCCTCATTGCCCCTATCATAAGAATCTTGAAGTGATTAAGGTTAAAGTGAACAAAGATGGAGTATATGCTTGACAAAGTATAAGCTGACAATCTCAAGTCCCCTAAATATGAGGGCCACACCTCATGCTACTCAACTTCAGTCACAGGTAAGTTCTTGTCATTGTAAGTATTTGCATATCATAGAGAACCGCCAACGAGGTACCCCTTGCACATGGTATAGGAGCTTTCCCATAACCACAATGACAAGGCAAGTAGACAATGAGCATCTCAGCGATCTTTTTATTTACTATATGCATAGATTTTTATTGAGGATGATTCATAGATAGCTCACTATGGTGATGCTGCAAGTTTCCACCATGATTAGGCATGGCTTAGGCTAGTGGCCCAGGCGTTTCTCTAACACATAATGCTTACTCCATGGACTTACAACTTTCCTCTTTATTTCACACCGGTGACATCCATAGAAAAAAAAGCATGATAACAACTGAGTACAAAGTACAAGTGCAATGTTGAAAACGTTCCCCGTGACAACACGGTTCTGCTAATTCCAATGTATAAGTGCAAACATATACAACATAGACGTCACAATGGTTCAAGTTTATTAGGGGCAAAGAATATAAAGTGTGCCATCAAGTTTGTGAGGGCTTTAATCACTAAATTTTCACATAACAAAATAGTTTTTAATTGGAAGATAGCTGAAAACAAGAATTTACTTGGAATGGTGTAACACACCATGCATAGGAGTTTATAGTGGACACTTTGGAATAACTTGGTTTCTTGGGAGTTGGAAGCATGAGTAGAGCTTACTCATACAAGTGGAGGCTAGCAAAAGACTGGGAGCAACCAACTAAGAGAGCATAATGGTCATACTCATGTAGAGCAACAAAGCATTACTAATCAAAGCATAGAGTGGTACTACAAGTCAAGGAATAAATGATCATAGAGGCTAATGGTGACTTGTCATAGTCATAACATGGTGTGAGCATGTGCCAAGTCAACCCAAACAAAGCATCAAAGGAGAATACCATAATACTATGCTTTTGCATGCTAAAACAACACATAATTTCTTCAAGGCAAACTAAGCAATCCCAATTGTTTGGAACAAGACATGCTACAGTAATAATCACTAAGCATAAGGTCAAAACAACACCTAGCATGTCATGCTAAGGTCTAAGTCACAATCAATGCAAGCTCCTCTTGCACTACAAGCAAGAACGTACTACTCCTTTCCAACACCAAGCCATTTATTTGCAAAACAACACGGCGAGAATGGGGGTCCAAACTACTTTATTCAAGCAAACTAAACAATCTAATCAAAGCAAACAAAAACTAATATGCTCCAAGAATAACACAACTGTGCATGAAACAATAAAAATGAAGTGTCTAGACAGACCTGAGCTTTTTATTGATGAAGAAGGGGATGCCTTGGGCATTCCCAAGATCTGACGCTTGTACCTCTTGGATATTTCTTGGGGTGACACCATGGTGGCATCCCCAAGCTTGATGTTTTGTCCATTCTTCATCTCATTGCATCATTCTCTCTCTACACCTGAAAATTTTCCTTCATACAAAACTTCACACAATCTTCATTAGATACATTAGTGTATTCAAAAGATAATGTGTAAGTTAACCTTCAGGTTATCATCCGAAGTCCCTCCAGTATTAAGTTGCAAGAAATAGACAACTGCTTTAAGCAAAGTATGTAAGGTAAACAATCCACATGTTCCATGAACAAGAGACCGTTGTTTTCTCCCTAGTGGCAACAACACATCTACAACCGAAGAGATTTCTGTCACTTCTCTTGAAAACTAGAGGCATGAACCCACTATCGAGCATAAATACCCCCTCTTGGAGTCACTAGCAACTACTTGGCCAAGATAGCTACTAACAACGGAGAGCATGCAAGATCACAAACAACACAGACATGATAGAATCATAAAGACGAAACCATTAATCAAACCAACATAATAATCTCAATATCCATCGGATCCCCGCAAACACAACATGCATGATTACAAATAATTAGATCTTGATCATGAACGGAGCTCACAAGGTCTATACATGAAAGCACAAGGAGGAGATACAACCATCTGGCTACTACATGGACCCATAGTCCAAGGTGGAACTACTCACGCATCATACCGGAGAGAAGGCCTCCAAGATGATCTCTCCTCCGGCAGGGTGCCGGGAAGAACTTCAGATCCCTCCGATCTAGGGACGATGGTGGCGGCGGCTATAAACGGTTTCGTGGAGATTTGATCGGGTTCTTAGGATTTCTGCATTGGGGTTTCTTATAGGCAAAGGGGGAGGCCGAGGAGGCGGCCAGGGGCCCCATACCCTGCCTAGGCGCGGGGCAGGGCCCACCCACGCCTAGGGGGGTCTGGGCGCCGTGGCGTCCCCTCTAGACTTCTTGTTCCCCATGGAAAGTTATTGAATTTGATGTTTGTCCCGTCCAATTCCAAGAATATTTCCTTACTAGTTTTTCTGGAACCAAAAACAGCAGAAAACAGACAACTGGCATTGTGACAACTTGTTAATAGGTTAGTATCAGAAAACATGTAAAAATACCTCAAAGTCTAGACAAAGCAAAGAAAGTAGATACTAAACAAGAATGGAGCAAGGATGGATTTAGCATTCAAAAAAAAGGATGGGCTTAAAAATATGTTTCAACTGAGTGAAAAAACTTTATCATAATATAGATAAAAAAGATAAGATTTCTCTAAGTGAAAATGTTGTTACCTGTAATAAACGTGAGCATTTTTCCAAAAAGCATGAACATTTTTTAAATTCTGAAAAAAAATCATAGTTGTGAACAATTTTTTAGAAATTCATGAACCAATTTTAGAACACATGAACAATTTTTCATAAAATAATGAACCAATTTTAAAAGTCAAGAACCATTATTTTAAAAAATTGAACATTTTTTTAGAAAATCATGAACATTTTAAAATTCTGAACCATTTTTCAAAACCATGAACAACTTTTCATAAAATCATAAACCAATTTTTTAGAAAGTCATGAACCTATTTAAAAAAAATCATAAACAATTTTTAGAAATTCATGAACATTTTAAGATTCTTAACCATTTTTCAAAACCAAGAAATGCTTTTCAGAAAATCATAAACCTATTTTTAAAAATTATGAACAACCTTTTAAGCTAGTGAATAATTTTAAAACTACATAAACAATTTTAATATGAATAGTTAGAAAGGAAAAGGAAGAAACATAAAAAATAAAAACGAAAATGAATGAAAATAAAGAAAAAATAAAACGAAAAATAGAATAAAAAACCTGAAAAAAACGAAAATTGAAAACTGCAGATAGACAGCTATCGATCCTATTTTCTATGTGAACTATCCATAGTTAGCGACGGAGGAAGAACGTTCACTTAAAGAGAGATGGGCCTGGCCCATGATCGCTCGGCTTCACGCGGCGCGGGGCAGTTTTGCCGCTTAGAGATCCTAAAAAAACGAAAAAGTTGTGCCGCTTAGAGCGGCGAATAGCATTCAGCGAAAGACCGGATCAAGTTGAACATGTCGTTGGCGGTATGTGTGTCGTAGCTATGATTTTTTTTTTTTGCGACAAAGTACTCCCTCTGTTTCAAATATAAAATATTTTAACTTTGTAAAGGAAATGTATCTAGTCTTGTTTTAGTATGCAGTTTTACTCAACTTTAAAGTGAATCTACACACTAAAAGAAGTCTAGATTCATTTCTTTACAAACCTAAAACATCTTATCTATACTCTTATATAATGTACCAGTTTTGAATTGGACATAGAGCATCAATTTTAGCAGTTGATTCCCTAAATCGAATGACTAAGAACAACTGGATTCGCCATGAACAGTGCATCGCCACTGCGTCCACGATATTTTATAACTGTCTCGCGTACTCGCCTAGCTCTGGCTCGGGTCTGATTCTTTGTAGGCCATGTTGTGGCACGAGCGATAAACACATATATTCAGCCCAAACGAAGATGGCTTGGGAAGAGGACACATCCTTATGTCTCTGGGAGGGAGATTGGGGAGAATGAGAAAGTAAAATAATGAACTAAATATGTGGCCTCCACAGGTTGTATATTCATTCTCTTTTTTAATTCTTCTCTCTATCATAGATAAAATAAACAACTAAAATATGTGGCCCCACAGGGTACATATCTCATTATCTTTTTTTAATTCCTTTCATAGACACTGGAACATGCTTACTATTTTCTATTTTTTTATAATAGTGCGTCCTACTTAATTTCTGCATTGGACATCAACCATACTATTTTTGCTTGAATCTACTATATTATCGGTCTATGGATTTTTTTCTTTTATAAAGATTAATCTAGTATGATGTTTAAGACGTGCAATGCACGTGTAAGTAGACTAGTATTTTAAAACGGAGGAAGTAGCTGGCTATGTTTGTAGCTGCTGCGTGCATGTGTTTTGGCGAGTCTAGCTTTTGCTAGTTGATGACTCCCTCGTGAAGCCTGCTTTGCACGCGGAGATTGGATCGACTACTACATGCACTGACTTGCCAGCAGCCAAGAGTAGTACAACCGACGAAGCAACTCCCGACGAGAAAGTATTCAATCGGCAAGAAGCGGCCGACCCTCTTCACTCGAGGCCGGCTCAACCTACCCAAAACTTCACTCGAGGCCGGCCCTCGTGACCCGTTGGCCTCGTTTTATTGGACGACTCGCTGGGCCGATCTGACCCATTCCCATCCTGATCTGGGGCAAGCTCGGCCTGAGTCGAATTCTTTTGTCTTGAATATACAGTATGCCCTTCTTGGTTCATTCATTCCTGAGTTCTCGCTTCGCCCCTTCTCCCGCTTGCTTCTTCCGTGGACCAACATCGACTGCGTCTTTTTAACTTATTTTTTAGTTGTTTGTTTCAGAGTTTGGTTGAACAAGATAACAATATCTCCCATATTATTGAGACTTCATTGCAGTGGTTTCTTTGGTTGAGTTTTAAAAAATCTATGGATTCTTTTTTTTTTGAGACCACGACAGGAAACATGCCATACTTTTATAGAAAGGGAGCAAAACAGTTACTCCCTCTATCATAAAAGGATATCTTAGATTTATTAAAATTTGAATATATCCACACACTAAAACGTATATAGATTTATTCAAATTTAAATAAATTTGTGATATTTTTTTTAATTTTTTTGACATATTGCGATATCCTTTTTAAGATGGGAGGGAAGTAAAAAAAACCCAAATAGTAGACAAACTCATCATTCCCTACACACCTCCCGCTCACCCTAGAGCTACTCTCGTGGTGGGTGATGTCTCCCTCCCGCTCCAACTCTGGCTTCCCCCATTCTCTTAAAAAAAAAAAAACTCTGGCTTCCCCACGGTTGGTAGTCCTTTTATTTTTGACGGTTGGTAGTCCTTGTCAGCTCCCAGAGACGTGTGCACGGTAGTTGATCCTGATCGTGTCACACTGATCTCTCCTGTTACCAGAAACACGTGCGTTGCGCGCATCCAAATAATCAAGGCAGTCACGGTCACCAACTAATCAAAGAGCCTTCACGTATAAGCTTCCAAATCAGGGGACTTATACTTCCCCCGTTCCAAATAGTTCCAAATTACTATTTGTTTTAGTGTTTTTTTAAAATACATGTATCTATAAGTGTTTTAATATCTAGATTTAGAGCAAAATGAATAAATCTACATACTAAAAGACGTTAGATACATATGTTTAGAAAAGCTAAAACATCGTATATTTTAGAACGGAGAGAGTAGTTGGTAATTTCATATTTACGTATTTTTGGACTAATATGTTTATGGAAGCAATGGTTGATTTGAGTTGGAATAAATTGAGACATTGGCATACATAGAGAGATTTCGATTTTTTTTTACTCCACGGAAAGCATCTCTAACTCAACGACCCCTAAAAATATGTGGAGGACATTTTTTTAGTCCTCTAACGGACCAAGTGGCCTCTAACTGAAACCCTAAAATCCTTTAGAGGACTTTATTTAGGATTTTAACCCCAAAAATCCACCACCCTCTTCTATATTTGCTCGGCCTCGAGGCCAAGGACTAAAAATCCCCACCACACCGCGCCGGTTAGTTTCCCACCGACGCGCCGCTCAGCTTCCCCGATGCGCCACACCTTCCACCGTCACCGCCGATGATGCCCGAATCTTCCCGCTGCCGGTCTCCTCCGCCCATCCATAGTTCCATTCGAGGTGGCAGCGTGCGTGAGGGGCTAATTTAGGGCGCCAGCTGACCTTCCGCTGCCACTGCCACCGGCTATGGATTACCATGGCGTACAACCACAAAAATGGGGGACCTAGGTGCCGGAGATCACCGACCGCAACACTGAACAACGAATCTAGCTGGGGATTTTCTGTCCGCGCGACGAGCGGTGGCGCACGACATCGAGAACGTCCACCTCCACAACAGCAACTGCGGCGACCACAACTTCCCCTTAGGCTTCGGCGAGGTGCCAGAGCTGTTCTCCCCGCCTAGTCCCAGCCGCGGGCACGCATCACGCTAGAGGACCCCGAGGCCAAGACCATCAGGCAGGCGTACATGGCGGAGCTGCATCGGCTCAATCCATGGCACATCGCGCGGAGGCGCAATGGTATGCAGAGTACGCCACACGTCGTGCAACCTCTACTTCAGCCGGGGCCTTCTTCTTCAGCCGCGCCTTAAAGTGTATGGGTTTGGAAAAATATGATGGATGTATTATTGAGCCTCATGGGCGAGTATATATAGGCGTACAAGGGATCATATTAGAGTACAAGTCAAGTTAGGATAGAGTCCTAACTATCCTAAACTATCATAACAACCGTATATGTCTAATACTCTAACACTCCCCCACAGTCGTAGTGGTAGCGTCGTGAACAATAGGAACGTCGTGGATGGTTAGACTGTAGAGAAACTGAAGTAAAATCCAGTAGGCTGAGATCCCCCACGCTAGCAGCGGGAGTGTTGTAGACAGCGTGTCGCGACGCGAATGCTTGGACTGTAGAGGAAGCCGGTGATATGCTCAAGCGAGGTGACAACCCTTGTGCCGATGTCGAGGGAGCCAAGAGCTTGAGGCGGTGCCGAGGTTGGGGTAGCCGTTGCGAGGGGGAGTCGTGGTCAATGTCTCGACCGGGGATGCCGGTGTCGAGGTAGCCGCACATGAAGCCGCATGCGCATAGTACGCGAGGAGGATGACGGAGACGCGTCGAGGCAGTCGTCGTGGGGCCGCAACAGATTGCCAAGGGTACATGGAGACTTGCCGATGGAGCTTGCTGAGGGGTGTCGATGCCGAAGTCGATGCAGTCCAAGCCATGGAGGACGAGGTGCGGCTATAATTTTGCCAAAACTAGGCACACGTCGGGGAAGAACGCACACTCCAGTTTTGCCAGAACCAAGTATGCAAAGAAGAAATTGTCTATGACGCGGTCAAGGCAGTCATAGAGGAAGTTGTCGATGCCAAAGAAGACTTTGTCGATGCCGAAGAAGATGAGGAACCGATCCGAGATTGCCAGGCTCGGGTCACGTCAGGGATGAAGGCACGCACTGGTGTTGCCAAAACCAGGCACGCAAGAGTAGGAACCATCACATACCGGCACGCCAGTGTCATGGGGGACAAGATGACGATGGCGACAAGGTTGTTGTGGACAAATATGTAGAAGGCGGCGAAACCAGCGGTGACCCGGAGTGGTCCTGTTGGACGCCTAGAGAGGCGCGGCGATGGCACTCGATGTAGGCAAAGATGAACCCGACGTGACGAAGACCATACGCGGACGTAGGCGACCTAGGTGGAACAAAGATAGCCTGGGACGTCATTGCATGGGGACAGTGAAAGGGAATTTCCCTAATTATGTGTTTTGGTGTTTGATTAACAACACATTTGTGGACTAGCCCTGTGATAAGTATTTTCAGGATCATTCATGTCACAACACTTATTAGTCTTTGTGCAGCACTAAAAGGAAAGTTCCGGAGAAGGTCTTCACCAAGTTTATTGCATGCCCTTGGCGTTTGGCCGGAATTTCCGGCTCCAATGCTGGAGTTTCTGCCAGCGCCAGAGTTTCCGCCTCAACCCTCATCGGAGTCTCTGATAGGCTCCATCAGGCCAGGCTGCTGCAAGCCCCTGGAAGCGGCTCGGAGTCTCCGCTCTTGGTTTTGGAGATTCCGGCCCCTCTAGAGTTTTCGGCTGGACCTCGCCCGGAAATTCTGCCCAGCCCACAAGATCAAGACTCTGCAAGGCCCTGTCCCCGAATCGGAGTTTTCGGCCTGGCCCGAGATGCTGGCTCGTTGGAGACGGAGTCTCCGGGTTAAGTGAGCAGCATTGACTATATTTTTTTGGGAGGCTATTTATACCCCTCTTCTTCCCCAAGATATGGTTGCGGCTTCCATTCTCTCGCCTCCATTAATGTTGATCTTCAACCTCCTAGTTCTCCCTCTCTAGCCACTCAAACTTGTTGCCCCTTGGGGATTTGAGGGAGGAGACGTAGACCTAGATTTCCACCAAAGGGATTTGTGTTTCCCCATCATTTGTGTAAGTTGTTGTTGCTCTAGGGTTTGAGGAAACCCTAACTTGTTGAAGTCGCCCTCCATAGCTCATCCTCATGTTTAAGATCTTCGAGGACGTCTTGGGAGCCTCCAATTCAGTTGTGGAGAAGTGGCGAGATTGTGGGGGGATGATTCCCCTAATGAAAACTCTCCCATCTCTAAGAAAGATCTTGCTGATTCTATGAATATGGTTAGGAAAGAGATGAGATCCATGCTTGAGTGTGTTATTTCGAAAAAAGTGAGGTTGTGGTTGTTGATTCCGTTGATGGTTCATCAAGTGGTATCAAACCGGCTGATGATTCTCGCAAGGTTGCTCCTGCCGGTGAAGGTGCCAACAAGGAAAAAGATAAACCACATGGAAGTGTGCATCCACCACCTAGCTATAATAATGATCCCCATCATATACCTCATATCAACCATCGTGGTCCTCCTTCTAAGCTTGATGAATCTAATTTCGCCAATTGGAAATATCTTGTGAATTCTCACTTAAAAAGTTTAAGTGTTCATCTTTGGAAGGTGGTGGAGTATTGATGACTGCAAGTGCACAGATCCTTAGTAGCTAGTTTCGAAATAAAGATATTGATCCCACAGGGAGCAGGATACTGAAGTCTAGGAATTCTTGAAATAAATACTAAAACTAGAAATGCTAAATAAAGTTCTAAGTAACAAGATAAAATACGAGTTTTGCGTAAAAATGTGTTTTGGGGTTTTTGGTATAATAGAACAATGAGTAAAGTAATAAAACTGAATACATAAAATAAGTATCGCATATGTAAAAGAGATTTGAAACTTCGGTGGGAAAAAGCGTTCTTAGGGATTAACGTATACACCACTAGTATTATAAAGGGGCTAATGTAAAGATTATTATCATGAACATTCTCAAATATGTATGTGTGGGAGAGACTCCGTATTTGGACAAAGAGGCAGCAACCACTGCTCAAATCATCCTCATAACCACAGCAGACAGCAATTAACATCAGTTGAATTACTCCGCTATTAAGGGACATAATCCCACAGGACGTATCCCATGACATAGATAGTGTTTTGTGAGTTTCCTCGATTCTCAAGTTGATACTAAGGAGTGCCAACAACTTTATAGTCACTATAAGTGCTAACATCCCTCTGTTTACCAACAAGTAGTTCCCTCCATCAAGTCCCCACAAGAGGCAAATATTGAGAGGTCGACTTCTCCCAACATCAAGATGAAGACAATCTAACACATGGTCACAAAGATGAATATCATAATAAACTTTATCTTATTTCAATCTCATGCTAGGGTTTCTCCATCTCCCCAAGAACTAATGATTTACTCAGACATGGAGGCAATCAACATCATGGCAAAAGTAATGGAATCTATCATAGATGAATAGTACTTGTATAAATCCACAATGAGTATGGGAATTACAACAAGATCTAGACAAGATGTAGATGGGATGGATGGAGATGGTGGTGATGTAGTGGTTGATGATGAAGATCGATGCCTTAGCCTCCCGAATCCGCGTAGGGCGAAGATGGATCCCCGATGGATGAGCTCCCCCTCCAGATGCGTTCCGGAAGTTAGGATTTGGCGATTTCCAGGTGTTCTGTATGTCGTCTCTCCGTTGCACGGGGTGAAATTATTTGACGAGGCGGTGTCGGTGCCAACTATACGGCGGGAACTATACGGCCAGAAAAGTTCTCCCGTCATATAGTTGGTCGTTAAACCTTCTGTATGCCTCAATTACTTCGGGTTTTGTTCCGGTGATATTAATATTTCCCAAATAAGCAATTTTTGTAGTTTTTGGCTCCTTTTCACTCCAATATAACTGGTCCAAGAATTGTGTCCATCGGATCCATCATCTGTCCTAATCCTGGTGAAAATAAACATAAAAAGTGTGTGTGAACACCGTACAATACCAAGATCCTACATCTATAATGCAAAATAATAATCTAAAACATGATGCAAATATACACTCATCAACTTCCGAAAGCTTAGACTCTTGCTCGTCCCAAGCAAGTTTAGCTTAATGGATGTGATCCTCATATTCATGAAGCTGAGTCGATAAAATAAATGAGGCAGTTGCATCATGTGTTCATCATAAAGGATACATATAAATAAGTTCATGAATAGTACCTTACTTGAACCATCTGTATAATATTAGCAGGCTTCCACACCTTAGCAATTAACGGTTCATAAAATATTATTCTCAACATGATGTAAAAGTATTTGGTTCAACCGAATGAGTTAGTGAGGTAGTCCCAAGTGTTTTTAGGATTAACATATTCACTTGGGATTCAAAATCTCAAATGTCTCTTTGTCTTACTACAATATAGTGGTATATGCCTATTTGCTCTTTGCACATTCGCTCTTTTTCTTCATCTTTCTTTTTCTTCTTTTTCTATATATATTTGTGCTCACTGTTGGGGATATGCTATATGGCTATCCTCATAGCATGTCTTTTATGCGGATAACACGGTTGGACCACAGTTGGTAGCAAGGCCTATGGCCTGCTAGGCGGCCCAGTTAGATGGATCCAGAAGGGAGGCCCATGCTGGATAAAGGAAGGCTATGGAGGAGTCACCGACGTACCCGGAGCCTTAGAGTGCAAGACATGTTAGACTGATTGTATACTATGTAGGACTCTGTAACCTCTCCGGCTATAACTTTCCCTGTAACCCTAGGATCTGGTGACTATATAAGTAGGACCTATGAGAGCCTTTAGGGAAAGACACAACTCATACCTCGCACAGCGAACCAATCCCTGTAACTCGGCGTATTGCCATTATAGTGATTTATAGCAGGAGTAGGATTCCGCCACCGTCGTGGGATGTGAACCTAGGTAAGCTGTGTTACCTCGTACCCTCCAACCTTCCGCCTTAACCCACATCTCTAAACATGCACTGTGAGGACCCCTCCATGGCATACTCGTCGTCAATACCACGACAGTTGACGCCCACAGTGGGGCAAGAGGCGCTTCAGGCTCTACAATGGGCGAGCTCCAAGCTCTTCGCGGGAATGAGCGAAACAGTAGCCATCGGCCGTGTTCTCTTCTCCAAAAATCTTTCGATCATCCCTCCCGATGAGTTCTGGATCCCGGCAAAGACAAACACTACCTGCTACTCGATCGTCCCCATCGGAGACATCCATCTCTTCGTCGGAGAAAATGACTCGGGCACTAGTTCCCTGGAAGTCGGAGGAGCGTCAAGACCCGCACGGACCGCCTACGGGCAGGATACGTTCACGGAAAGATCGATGTCGGATCTCTCTTTGGAGTTTGCCGGCAAAGATCGGAAAAATTCAAGGCCCTCCCAAACCGCCCTTGTGCAGGATATAATGGTGGAAGATCACTGCAAGTCCGCTGGTTTCGCTCGTGCGTCTAGACAGCAGAGATCCAATTTCGTCGGCGTGGTGACTATCTTCGATCTGGCGTGTTGCATTCAGAGAGAGGGTGAAAACCCCCGCGATTACCTGGCCAGGTGTCTCCGTATACGGGCCGACCTGGCGCATTACCCCAAAGATGATGCCATGTATCACTTTGTGGAAGGACTGGACCAAGGAACGCTTCTCCGACATACGCTAAGGCGGCAGCAGGCTTTAGGACGCCTCACTTTCGAAGGCATGGTGAACACCGTCAACAACTACGCGGGAAGCTGAGGAAGCAGTCCAGACAGCACTTGCGCTCTTAGACGGCGCCCCTCCGCCTCAGCCACTACCACCACCGCCTCCGGTCGTCGTCGCTGTAGCTGCGCCACCGCCTCCGGTCGTCGTTGCTGTAGCTGCGCCACCGCCTCCGGTCGTCGTTGCTGTAGCTGTGCCACCGCCTCCAGTCATCATTGCTGCTGCACCGCCCATCATCGAGGAAGCAGCGGCACCCTCCGACTCCATTCTTGATGCGCTCTACGCCGACATCAGCGCTGACTCGGAGGAGATAGACTTCAGCCCGGAGGAGCTAGACTCTGCTATGCAAAAGATGGAGGAGGATTGCAAACGCGACGAGCAGGCCAACCACACCATCACGTCCCGAGAGGTGTTCGTCGCCATTGGGACCGCGATGGATGAAGATCAACCCGGACGAGCTTCGCCTACAGCGCTGGACAAGGGGAAGGGACCACCTGTTTCCGCCGACAACGATCGCACAAAGGCCGTGCCCCCTCCGCCTAACCCAGTGTAGCAGCCACAGGAACTCAACACCGGTCCGAATAATAACAACACCGCAAACCGGCCACCTCCGGCATCTACGTCTGCTGCTGCCCAAATTACTCCAGCTGATAGAGTGATGTACGACAACCTACTCGTCGAGCCCATGACTGTGGCTCATATTTGGAGTGTAGTCCAGCTTGGTGAGAAATGCCAGCAGCTGATAGAGGAAGCGCAGGCCATCACAGAGCAAGGCGCAAAGCTGGATCGAGAGCTGGCCAACACGCAGAAGTCAATAGAGAAAGCTAGAGCCATGGAGGCCGAGTACAAGACTCTGCTCTAGCAGCAGAAAGCTAAGAAATCTCCGTCTCGCGTCATCAACGATCTTGGCGTATGGCGAAACCTAGGATGGGTTCCCTCGAAGCCGCCACAAGCAAAGCCATACATTGACAGCAAAGGTAGGCAGGTAATGCCCACTCCTGTTCTCAACTTAGCCATCGCCAACACCCTTCTAGAGTAGGATAGATCACCCGCAGCTGTGGAACAGCTCTACGACCTTGTGGCAAAGGCGGTGAAACAGCAGGAAAAGGCCACCTCTCATAGGATTGAGTTTGACCCAACGTTTTGCCAGTCTAGCATTGCTAAGCCGCCAAGGGACCGATCTCCTCATAATGTCGGGTCCCAGACGGGTTCATCAGAATGAAGACGGAGGGATGCACGCAACAGGAAAGACGCTATCCCCATATCCTCCGACCATGGAGGGAAGGCTCATCATTGTCACACATCTCCATCGCCCCGGTCTCCCCGACATCGCGAAGACCCCAAGGCTCAACGTCGTACGGACATGCCTCCGCCAAGGCAGAGCGGCATCATCATCCGCGAAAACACGGAGTAGACCCGTCATGACGGAGAGCGCAACCAAGGACACAAGAGCAGGTCGCGCCATGACCCTCCGCGTCTGACAAGCAACCGCGACAACTTGAGGCGTCACAGCAGGGTAACAGCAAGAAATCTAACCCACCGCCACCTCCGCCTTCGTCGCCCCCTAGCAGTCAGCATGTCGGAGGAGGCCCGTGTTGTTCATGCAGCCCTTCCCCTGGAGATAAGAAGAAAAGAGCAAGCTCGAAGCCATACGACGCACGTTCATGCCTGGACAAGATTCATGAGGCCCGGGAAGGACAATACCTGGGACCACGTTGCTTTGGACCTGTAATACGGACCGCAACTTACCCCAAGGGTTTTCGGATTGACAAGACCATCAAGCCCTATGACGGCACCGCCAAGCCAGCTACATGGTTGCAGGATTATGACAACGCGGTGGAGATCGTCGGGGGTAACCCCAACGTCGCCGTCAAGTATCTCCCACTGATGCTGGCAGGCACGGCCCGACAATGGATTGATGACTTGCCGGAGAAGTTCACCTGCAACTGGTTGGACATGCCAGAAGCGTTCACCAAGAACTTCGAGGGTAGTATAAGCGTCCCTGCACTATTGGCGATCTACAGCGGTGCGTGCAGATAAAGACGAGTCATCTCGCGCCTACCTCTCTCGCTCGCTGGATATGAAGAATGTGGCATCCCGCAAAACCACTACTAGAAAATCGCGTTGTTTTTGCGCATTGCATCATCATGACCGCATGCTCATGTCATCATGCCACATTGCATTTGAGCATCGTCATCATCTTGCATTTGTTTGCATAAAACTATTTTCGGAAAAACCGGTTCTTGTTTTCCAAACGCCCCGTCTTTATTCAAACGCAAACCCGGGTCGCCGGAATATTTTTATTTTGACTAAATATGTTTTGCAAACGATCCGTTTAAATAAATAAAATATTGCAATTTTTTTAGTGGGGGCAGTCGAACGGGCCGACCCGACCCGAACGACCACCCCCAGACTAAATCGGTCCAACCAACCAGTCCCACCCATAATCCTAAACCACCTAAAACTCTACCCATACCCTCCCTCCACATCACCCCAACCAGTAGCAACCTGCCACCTCACCCTCTCCCCTCCCCTAGCCTACCAGACGCTGCCACCTAGTCTAACCCACCCCCACCAGCACACACACACAACACAGCCCCACCCCCACAGCTGTCACACACGCACGCGCCAGCCCCCTGTCCCCACGCCCTGGGCCCGCCCCTGTCCCCTAGCCCCACCAACCACCTGCCCGCCTGTCTCTCCCTCTCTCCTCTCCCTCTTCCTCGCACACACTCGTGCCCCCGTCCTCCTCCACCTTCTTCCCCACCGCGCCCAGCTCCTCCCGCTCGCCGCTCCACCTCCCTCGCCATCCTCTCCGCCGACGAGCCCCGGCCACCCTCCACCCTCGCGCGCGCCCGGCCGCAGCTTCTCCCGCTCGCCGCGCGCAGCGCCCCGCACCGGCGACCTCCGCGCGCGCCTCTCCAAGCGCCGCCGCGGCAGCCGCCCGCTACCCTCGCCGCGACCGCCTGCCCTCTCCGCGCGTGCCTCACCTCTCTCTCTCTGCAGCGGTCGCCGCCGCGCCTCCGCCTCGCCTGGGCCGCACCCGCGCCAGCGAGCTCCGCCAAGCCGGCCCACGCCGCCCCTCTCCCCTTCTCCATCTGCCCCGCCCCGGCTCGCCCTTCCCCGCAAGCGTCCCCGCCGGCGCCGCCGCGGCCGCAGGACCTCCGCCGCGCGTAGCTCCTTCTGCTCCTCCTGCGCCGGCCTCGCCCCGAGCCTCCTCCTCGTCCGCGCGAGCTCCGCCCTCTGCCCGTCTCCGTCGAGCCGACCCAGCGCGCCCGGCCGCGTCCGCACCCGTCGCCTCTGTTCCACCCATGCTCGCCCCGCCGCGCTCTGCCGTCCTTCTCGCCGTGTCCTCAAGCGCGCCATCGACCCGACGACGTTGAAGGCCCCCCTTTTACCTGAGAGACGTGGTGTCGATATGTTGAGGACGTGTTTCTCAGGTGCTGTTGGCCCGTTTCATACGCTCGCTGTTACCCCAACATCTGTGTGTGTGCAAGCTCAGCCACTGATGCGACCACAGTCCCGAAAGCCAAGCCTTGTTACCTGCCGCCAAGACCTTCTCGCCAACAAGGCCATCACCAAGACCTGCGTGCCCTGCAAGATCGACCTGGGGACATTCAGGGTCTTAGCCAAGACTGTTCACGGATCCGAAGACCCCAAGTTCTACTACAAGAACACCGAGACTCCGGAACGACAAGCACTGCACCCCGAACGCCAAGACCGTTCCGACTCGAGGACCCGACAAGAACTTCGCGACGATAAGAACGGCACCGACCCGGAAGAACCCGACGCGCCCCGACACCGACCCAAGTCCCGCACCCGGACGCGCCAAGATCTACCCCAGTAATCTGAGAACGACCCCGGAGTCCGAGAACGCTTCCGTCGAACCCTGAGACCGAACCCCGAACCCCGGAATCCCAAGATCATCGAGCCCCCTAATGTGTGACCCCTTTCCGAGCCCTATTTTATAATATAATAACAACTTGTTGCATATTAAATTGTCATCCTTGCATGCATGCTTGTCTGTGGTTTGGGTGCCTTATGCCGATTCACCTAATAATTAAATATGGGGCCCATATGCGGGCAAATCCAGCCTTATATTGGCCTCATTAAATTTGTGTAGCGAACCGGTGCTATCTTTTGCCATGCTAAAACCACATTTAAATTGCGGGGGATCTAAATAACCTGAACCATCTAATTAAATGTCGGGACCCCGGTTCCGCTTAATATTGCCTTATTGCATCGCACCTTTGCCATGTCATGCATCATACATGCATCATGCCGATCTTTTGCCGTAGTATTAAATATTGCATCCGGTGTTCCTTCTAGTGTTTTGCTTCTTCGCGGATAAGGCCGTTGAGTTGATGTGAGCTTCGCCCGATCTTCGGATGAACCTTCGACAATGTTTTCAGGCGAGCATCTCCCCCCTTTCTACCCATCTTACTTTTATAGTATTTATTCCCTCCTGTTGATCTATTGCTATCTGTGTTGCGATGCTCTAGTTTTCGTACCCGTGATATCCCTTGCAGCCATATAATGCCTTGGACACATCCTATTACCTGTTGTTTGATAGATAGTTGGACTTGCGTGTCGTAGTCGCTTGCTCAAGTGCTGTTGCGTGTCGCCAAGTGCCATAGTTGTTGGAGTATTGCCGCATGTTGTTGTTGGAGATGATCCTAGTTTTACTTATTGTTCACTTTAATTCCTGTTTAACAACTAAAATTGAAGTAAGTAGAGGCATCGGTGGGTGATAGAAAATATTTGGTTTCCGAACGCCCACTTGTGTCCCGTAGGACCCCGAGTACTTGATACCTGTTCCTTGATTTATCGCGCTATCCACATCCGGGAGGTATATGGGACCCCCCTGAGCCAGAGCTTGACTCAGTCTTATTTCTTGGGGCCACAAACTAGTTTGAGGTTTTATTTACTATCCTGTACTTATGCCATGCTACTTCTGTATTTACGATTGTGCGAGGAGCACACTGTAATGTTTAGGATCGTGGCACGATTCCGCGGTGTCGACAAGCCCAGCCACACTTTCGGGTTCCCAGTCGTTCACAGCCGTCCCCACAACCTTAAGTCCGTCTCGGAGCCGGCCGGCTTCGTTGCGGGTTCTACTTTAAGGGGTGGCCCCCTGAAATATTTTTGAATCCTGTGATTGCTTTGTCGTGAAAGCCTCGTTGGGTTTTGATTTGGTTTTTCCGAGGTTGATCGAGTGTGTGTTGCTATTGGTGCACCCCGGCCGGGTAAAACTTTCTGAAAGCCGTGTCCGCGGATATGGACGACTTGGAGCACAGTATCTCGACCATAGACAAGCATAACTAAAGTTTATTGCTATAAATTTGACTTTATAATGACTAGTAATCAGCTTCACTATAATGGAATGGCTAACTAATACTGCCCACAATTGCTTGTTTGGAGTGTCACTTGCGACCATTGTACCTGACTAGTAATTATTGCAACTACAACGGAATGGCTGAATAAAAGTACTAACAACTGCTGGGTTTGGGTTATCTCATGCTAATTGTATCTGACTAGTAAGTGTTGCAACTACCACGGAATGGTTAACTAAAATGACCCACTGCTTATTTTATCAGGATGACTATCTATACTTGACTAGTAATTGCTGCAACGATAACCGAATAAATAAAAATGCCAACTATGTGAGTTCCTCGGTCGACTTCCTCGTTTGGTCTCGAGGGGGAAACACCAGGATGGGTTTGTTTGATGGTAGTATTAGGTTGGTTCTGAATAGGTCTTTCTCACCCCTCTCTGATTGCCGCCAGTTGTATCGAGTCTCTATAGGGTGTTCAGTGCATGCTGCCGCTGCCGCTTCAGCCCACCATACCTATGTAGGCGAGGACCGGCGAATTCTAGTCTCGCCGTGTACTGGCCTCAGTACTGATGCTCCTCTTTTTCCTTTGCCCTTTGTCGGCACCCCTTTTGTTTAAGCAGGTTTTGAGATCGACGTCGTTAGCAGGGTTACCCTTCCGGCTTGGCCTGGGCAGGGTTATGGACGCCATTGGTTATTCTTCAGGGCTCTTAGCCCAATTTGCATCTTGTCCGTAGTCGGACGCTCTATCATTTTCAAGGTGATTTGGATCTTTGTATATTATATCTGTATTCTTGACTCTTTGAGTCGTTGTTGTATATATCTGTTCTGTGGGTCCCATCGAGGACTGTTGTGTAATGTTATTACTTCGTTTTCCACCCGCACGAAAGTGCCTGGTGGGCACCTTTGAATCGTTTCTATGCGGGTTTGGCGGGTTTCGCTCAAACTTGCATAGGTCCGATTCTGAGGGTGTTACAAAGAATTCCTGCGTAGGAGTGCATGATTAGATCGCCATGGCCTCCTTCATTGATGAGTTGGAGAAAGGTACGTTGCTCCGACATAAGTTGAAGCGCTTGCAGGACAATCACCGGCTAGATCTCAACTAGATGATCCAGCTGGCTAGTGAGTTCGCATCTGCCGACGACGATGCTCGCGGCTCCCTGCCGGCAACGGGTGTTCCAACTCAAGCTAGGAGGAACAATAGCACCAAGCGGAATATCCTGCCATAAGAAAAGCTAACCTTTGACATGGTCGCCATGAAATTTGTAGGGCGAGGTGATGGCGGACAGCGTGGCCGAGGACGAGGGGCTGGTCGTGGGCAGCAGCGAGGTAGTGAAACTACCTTGGCAGTGCTCCGTGTTCCCCAAACGTACGAGGAGTACCGTGATTTTTCGTTCCTTATACACCTCGACGCCAACGGCAAAGCCACTCACACCAATCGCCATTGCAAGTTCATCAACGATCTCAAGGAGGACCCGGAATCCGGCTACAAGCAAAGTCGGAAGAACAGACCGCGAAGCAAGGGCAAGGGGAATAAGAAAGAAGAGGAGTCCAAGGATTCAAGTGACATGGATGAGGATGTTGACCCCAAGCACGCCGCCAAGAGCGATGGAAAGGGCAAGAACCCCTTTGAGAAGAAGGCGGCCATTTTCCACACTTTCCTTGGCACCCCCACTGTCCGACAACAGAAAACCTCTATGAGGATACTGATGGCTACTCTAGCCCCAGTCCCCCAGTACCTGCGCTGGTCGGAGATTCCAATTACTTGGGATAGGAAGGATAACCCAGACCTCATCCATATGGAGAACTAGTACGCCATGGTCATCAACCCCCTAATTGACGACAATGAGTTCACCAAGTGTATGGTGGATAGTGGAAGCAGCATCAACATCATGTACCTGGATACACTGCACAAGATGAACTTGACGGAGGCAAACCTAAGGCGGACCAGCACCGTGTTCCATGGCGTAGTTCCTGTCCGGGAGGTTCGGTCCCTTGGGTGCATCACACTTCAGGTCGCTTTTGGCGAGGTTAATAATTACCGCCAAGAACTCATGAACTTTGAGGTGGTCCCCTTCAAGAGCATGTACCACGTCATATTCGGACGCGACATCTTCCACGCCTTCGTGGCCAAGCCATGATTCGTCTATAACAAGCTCAAGATACTCGGACCAAACAGTATCATCACCGTATCCGGAAGCTTTACCAAGGCAAGAGACTGCGAGATTGGAGAAGCAGCCTTTGCAGAAGTTGTCCTCTACAACGAAGAATTCAAGGAGATCCTGAGCAAGGTCGATGCCACGGAGATGCCGGCGTCGAAGAAGCAGATTTCTGACTCCGCCCAGCCTTCAAGGCTGCCATCGAAACCAAGCCGGAGGAACTTGTGGTAGGCGATGCCTCCAAGACCACCGCCATTGGGACAAACCTGGACCGTAAATAGGAAAGCGCGCTCGTCGAGTTCCTCCGTGAGAATAGGGACATCTTTGCCTGGCAACCTGCCGACATGAAAGGTGTACCTAGGGAACTTGCCGAGCACAGCTTGAATATTGATCCAAAATGCAAACTGGTGAAACAACCTCTATGTCGCTTCAAAGACGAGAAGAGACGCGCCATAGGCTAAGGGATAGCTAGGTTACTTATCTGAGAAGTCCTTCGCACCCGATGGGTGGACAATCCTGTACTTGTCCCCAAAAAGGGAACCAAAGAATTAAGAATGTGCGTTGATTACACTGGATTGAACAAAGCGTGTCCCACAGATCTGTTTGCTTTGCCTCGCATTGACCAAGTCATTGACTCGACGGCTGGCTCGGAGTTTTTGTGTTTTCTCGATGCATACTCAGGATACCACCAGATTAAAATGAGGAAGTCGGACCAATTGTCCACTTCGTTCACCACACCTTACGACACGCTTTGCTATGTCACGATGCCCTTTGGGCTGAAAAATGCAGGTGCTACGTACCAGCGGACATTGTAGCGTTTCCTACATGATCAAATTGGTCGGAACGTTCACGCCTATGTGGACGATATAGCGGTGATGTCTAAAAAGTCAAACGAATTAATCTCCGACTTAAAAGAAACCTTTGATAATCTCCGGAAATACAACATGATGCTTAACCCTAAGAAGTGCGTCTTTGGGGTTCCAGCTGGCAAATTGTTGGACTTCATCATTTCCCAGCGCGGAATCAAGGTCAACCCGGAGAAGATCAAGGCCATACTAAACATAAACCGTCTCACATGCCTGAAGGACATACAACGGCTAACAGGCTGCATTGCAGCAGTTAGTCGGTTCATCAGCCGACTTGGAGAGAAGACTCTGCCGTTGTACAAGTTGCTGAAGAAGGTGGACAAATTTACATGGACGGACAAAGCAGACGCAGCATTGAAGAAGCTAAAGGAGATATTCTCCTCAGCGCCTATCCTTGCAGCACCCGAGCCTATGGAACCTATGTTAATCTACATGGCGGCCACCAACCGGGTAATCAACATCGTCGTCGTGGTATAGAGGAAAGAACTAGGGCATGAGTACGGAGTTCAACGACCAGTTTACCATGTAAGCGAGGTCTTGACGGAGTCCAAGTAGCATTACCCGCACTACCAGAAGCTAGCTTATGGAGTGTTCCTTGCTTCTCGGAAGCTAAGGCACTATTTCCAGGAGCACCCTATCACAGTTGTGAGCAAAGCTCCACTGTCCGACATCATCAACAACAATGACGCTACATGAAGGGTCGCGAAGTGGGGCATTGAGCTTGCCGCCTTCGTGATCACCTACAAGAGACGCGATTCTATCAAGTCACAAGCCTTGGCGGATTTTATCGCAGATTGGACGGAGATGCCAGATGCTACCCCTATGCCGAAGCCAGAATATTGGGTGATGCACTTTGACGGATCAAAGCTACTCAATGACTCGGGGGCTGGTGTACTGTTACAGTTAGCAACTGGGGAAAAGCTACACTATGTTATGTAGATCCACTTCGAGGCTAGAAACAACATGGCGGAGTATGAAGCACTCATTCACGGACTACGCGTAGCCAAGGATATTGGCATCAAGCGCATAGTTTGTTGTGGATATTCTGACTTGGTTGCCCATCAGGTGGCTGGCACATGGAACGCGTGGAACCCTATGATGGCGGCATATCGAGATGAAGTGGATGAGATAGCCAATAGCTTATTAGGCTATGAAGTCAAGTATGTCCCAAGGGATCAAAATTAGGCGGCTGATCTACTGTCAAAGCTTGGATCAGGGCGCAAACAAATTCTGCCTGATGTTTTTCTGGAGCATCTACGGACACCATCCGTGAAGGGAGCGGACACCGAGAACCTGGACAGGGTTAACTCGTTCACACAGTGGCAAAGGTCCCTCCGGCTTGGACAAAACCGTTCGTGGAATATCTCGTACATGGAACTTTGCCCGACGACAAGGTCGAAAGACGACAAATAGTACATCGAGCAAAGGGCTATACCATAATAAATGGAGAGCTCTACAAAAGAAGCACCACTAGTGTATACCTAAAGTGTGTTTCCCAGCAGGAAGGTATTGAAATCCTTTGTGAGATCCATCTCGGATATTGCGGCATCACGCCGCTCCTCAATCTTTGGTCTCCAAAGCCTTCCGGCAAGGATTCTACTAGCTGACCGCGAAGGCGGACGCCGACCAGCTGGTTGACACATGCATGGGATGCCAGTACTATTCCCGACAACCACATGTTCCAACTGAAGAATTGCGAACAATACCAATAACTTGGCCGTTTGCAGTCTGGGGGTTAGACATGGTTGGACCGTTGCAAATGGCACCGTGTGGGTTTACGCATCTACTAGTAGCAGTTGATAAATTCACCAAATGGATAGAAGATAAACCCATTAGAAATCTTGATGGGGCAACTGTCCTTAGGTTTGTCCGGGATCTGGTGGTGAGATTTGGTCTCCCACATAGCATTATCACCGACAACGGCAACAACTTGTCACTCAGAGAAGTGGAAGCTTATTGTTGGGAGAAGGGCATCCGACTTGACCTAGCATCTGTGGCGCATCCACAGTCCAATGGCCAAGTTGAGCAAGCCAATGGATTAATTCTGCAGGGAAACAAGCCACGTCTTGAGGCACCGCTACATAGAGGAGTTGGAGCCTCGGCGGAGGAATTACCATCTGTATTGTGGAGTTTACAAACTACACCCAACAGATCCACCGGCTACACCCCTTATTTCATGGTATATGGAGAAGAAGCCATCCTGCCTTCCAACATCCTTCATGATTCACCAAGAGTTGCCGCCTACGATGAAGATGACGCTGAAGAATCCAGACACCTAGATGTGGACCTTCTCGAGGAAGAGCGCGTATTGGAATGCCAAAGGTCCACCATCTACCAGCAGAAGCTACGTAGCTAGCATAGTCGCCGTGTTCGGCATTGCTCGTTTAAAGAGGGGGATCTGGTGCTCCGACTTAGGCAGAAGAAGTCACACAAATTATCCCCGCCATGGGAAGGACCTTTCATCATAAGCAAGGCGCTACTCAATGGGTCTTACTACCTCGTTGACAATCGTGAACTTGAGGATAGACCCAGCGATGATCATAAGCGTAAGCGACGTGACCCGGATGATGACTACCCGGAGCTTGATCGGTCATGGAACATAGCACAACTACGTCCTTTTTATACTTAGCATATTTTTTATCTACTGTGTACCTCTTATATGATCAATGAAATAAAGATCTCTGGTTCACTCATATTCCTGAGTCTTTTACCTCCTTTAGTGTTCATTTTTGTATCATATAAAACCTTTATGCGCAAGCTTTGCATTTGTACTTGTGAAAATTCCGCCTATGGGCGTTAGCTTAAGTTTTCTGGTCTACACATTCTTTGTTGTTTTTATGTGGATTCTGGAGTAGTGACTTTTAGCACTTGAAGTCAGCGATTTTGCGCTTTGGTTTTTTATGGTGCCATTGGGCATCATCATCTGAGTGCATGGTTCCGACTACGAGTCTTCCAACTCACGAAAGGTCAAGCATAAAAACCAGAGTAATGGATAAGCCAGCACTTGCTTAAAAAATATCTACATGCTGGAACTTGGTACTCGAGTAACAAGAAATTACAACTATTGTTTTTCCGCCTTAAGTTAACAGAGTAATTTTTTCCGCATACACCAATCCAGAGGAAACAAATATTACAAAGTGTTGTTTATTCCTCTGGCACAGGAGAGTTCGAAGCAGCATCGTCAGCGGTAGGACAGCCATCCTGATCTTCTTCGAAGTCGGTGGTCTTGAGGGACTCAGAGGAGCTTTGATGGTCGCCGTCAATGATCTCCAGAGGCACGAAGACATTGTGGTCGACCAACTCGGCAACCCTGGTGTCAAAAACCGTGAGCGACGCCTAGATAGCTTTGTGATCTATTTTCTGGCCATCATCGTCTATGTCGGGAAGACCTGAGGTTACTGTGTCGATGTCGGCATTATTGTAGTGGGCGTTGACCATTGCCAGCGACATCCTTGCACCAGCCCGGGTACATGAAGCTTTCCAGCTTATGATACGCTCGGGGGCTTGGCGCAGGATCTCCGAGTACTTCATCACGGAGTCCACCACTTTGATGTTGATATTGAGGGGCTTGGCAATCTCCTTGGCCTGCTTGACGACGGTGCTGACGAAGTTGCCGGCAAGAACCATACATTCCTTTGGCGGAGGATGCGACTTGGTCAAACTAATAGGAGCTACATTTTCGACAAACAAAGAAGCGCATGAGTTCAAAAACACAAAAAGTTCAGAGTACCTGGTTTACATAAGTACAATAAGGAGAATCTCTTACCAAAGATGCTCGCCTTGGCTTGCTGGAGTGTCTCCTCCATGGAGTCCCGTTCTTGTTGGAGCATCATGTATGCTTCAAGATTGCGTTGGTTCTGCTCATTGGCAGCTTTCTTCTACTCTTTGAGCATCGCAATCTCCTCCTTCAAGCGGTTCATCTCCGTGTTGGCGGACTCCTGCAGGGCCGTCATGGATTCTTCGTGCATCTTCAGGGTATCAGATCTCTCCTGCTTGAGGATATTTTTCTCGCTATCCAGTAGCTCAATGTGCTTGGATTGCTCGACAATGTCCTTGGCCTTGGCGATAGCTTCTGCAAGTCGGAGAAAAGAGAGCCACAAAATGAGTAGTCGGAAAAGTGATGGCACAAGACCAAGTTTGAGTACGAAAATGAAAGGAAAAATAGACTCTTGATCTTGGTGATTTGTTCCTTCAAGAAGGCAGTTTTACCCTTTTCGGCTTCCAGCTCTGCGTGCATCTTATGGAACTTCTCGTTGACGATGCCTCTCCGAGCATTCTAGTTCCATGGAAATAAGATCAAAACCACTTAGTCTACTTGGAGCATCTAGCCGGATAATATCCATCTAGAGGTTTGGGGGCTACTGTGAGAGTTTTTAACTCAGCAACATGCTTAGCCTTTCTTTAAGCATCTAGGCGGAACTAATTTTGTTTCAACTAGAAGCTTGGGGGATACAGTAAGAGTTTTTAACTCGGCAAAATTCTTAGTCTTTCTTTAAGCATATAGTTAGAACTAATTCAGTTTCAATTAGAAGCTTGGGGGCTACAGTATCGAAATTTACAAACACTGCGTATGCTACTCTAAAAGTATCTAGTCGGAATAATTCATTCAAACTACATACTTGGGGGGCTACAGTGAGAAGTTTTCTAGCTTAGTCACTCTTAGAGCATTCAGATGCAAAGACCTATGGTTTTTCGTCTAAATCCTCGGGGGCTACAGTGGGATACTACTTATGAAATGCAAAAGGCAAGCAAAACTTATAAGTGCGATGATCTTGAGGTTGGTGGCGCTCTCGGCAAATAGCTTGCTGAAGGAAAGGCTATTTCCTCGCAAGATATCAGCTTGCTTGAGAAGCTCCTCAAGGCCGCAAGTCGGAGAAGTTGGAGCTGAACCAGGAGCCATAGTAGAGCTACTCGGCATGAGCGCCGGGTAGACTATCTTCGGAAGTTCTGTTGAGGTCCTGGGTGCAGTGGCGCCGCCTCCGGCAGATGTTCCGCCTTCCACTATCGCCTTATTGCTACCGATGGCATCCTTAGCCGGAGCTTGAGCCATTTTGGTTGCGGTGCTTTCTTGCGTCGCCTGTTCGCCGGCAACGACGAGCTCCACAGAGACAGCTGGGTCCACTTCCATGGCGGAAGGGCCAGATGCATCCTTAGCTGGAGAGTTTGTCGGCGCAGTGGCAGGCTGTACACTTGGAGTGTTAGGGGCGATGGCGGGAGATGCTTGGTGTGACACATCTCGGTGCAACATATCTCTAATGTTTTTAGAAGCCCCCAATGTTTTGGAGGACTTCTTCAAACATATACTGGTCTTCTTCCTGAAACGTGCAAAAGTATAAGTATAGGAATAAGACGAGCAATGGAGAATGTCAGAGGATAAGAAGCTTACAAAATAGTGGGTGCTTTGGTGAAAGGGATCCCGGTAATTCTTCTCTTCTCCGCCTCCAGGGCGGAAGTGGACTTCTTGGAGGCTCTACCCTCCGTCTTCTTGTTCTTGCTTCCGTCGGCATCGTCAGAGGTGGAGCTCTTCCGCTTACGCGCCAATGGAACATCATCGTCGGACACGACGGCGACTTCCTTCATCTTGGGGTCGTAGATTTGGGCAGCCATGCTATCCTCCTCTAGACTTTTGAGCTGTTAAGTGAAATCCCGAAGTGTTAGATGAGGCTGATGGCTAGACGGAAGAACTGGAGTACATGTCATACACGGAAAATAAATACATACCTCTGGGCAGGCTCCATCAAAGAACATGTCGTAGGTGATGGTGAAGCCATGCTTCCTGTCCTTCACCTTAACGATGTCCTTGAGGCAGAGCTTGATGGAGTCACTCGAGAAAATGTCCTCGGATATGCGGAGGCTATCCTTCCTATCCTTGTTGTACTCATGCATCAACTTCGTGCGGTGCTTCAGAGGCTGGATCCGCCTGACGAACCAGCACATGGCTAGGTCCAACCCGGTCAGACCCGTCTCTACAAACCACTCTATTCGCCTTATGGCGCGGGAAGCGTCATTGTCGGAGGGAAGGGTGGCCTGGGATCTCCATGTCGGGGCTTCAGCGGCGGCCCCATCAACGAAGTCTGGGTACGTTTCTTCTCGGCCAGCCAGAGGGATATCTGGGCCGTAGAAGTACGTCAGCTACAAGTTCTTGCAAGATTCGTGGCCGACGATGTCGAGGAACCGTCGGCCAGGCCGGATCTTAAAACTAATCGTTACGCAATTCTTGAGCTTGTCCTTGCTCGCTCCGGCTTCCCTCTTGATGGTGAAGAAGTAAATAAACAGATCTAACCTAGGCCTAATCCCTAAGTAACCCTCGCAAAGCGCCGCATAATTGATAAGCGCTAGGATGCTGTTGGGGGATAGGTTCTGAGGTTGAACCCGGTAATGCTTAAGGAAAGCAAGAAAGAATTCGGAGATCGGGAGGGAGACACCGCGTACCAATTGCGCTGGTGCACCTTCTCTCTGGCTTAGGGAGAAGGAATGACCTCACCGGTCGACGCCGCCCACGAGATGAGCCCCTCCATCGCGGGGAGGTATCCTTCGACGAGTAGCTCCTTGATATCACTATCAGTGATATCGAAGCCGCGCCAATTTCCCTTGTGGGAGTCACTTTCCTCCTATAGTGGCTCCATCCCTGCTGGAATATGGTCGTCGCCGGTGGTCTCCACCACCACAGACCGCAACACCACCACACCTTCTGGTGACACGTGAACGGCGCTCGCCGGCTTGACCGCAGCATCGCTCGCCGCCGCCATGGAAGAGGTTGAACTGCTGCTAGCCATTGGAGTGAGAGGAGAGGAGACTGGGAGATTGGGGGAGAGATTAGGGTTTTCCGCATGCGCGCGGAGAGCTCGAGGAGGTGCTCGCAGGAAGAAGGCGATGACGCAGGGGAAGAATTTGGTGAAAAGATGAAATCTGCCACGGTTATAATTTATAACCCCCAGCATCAAGATTCATGCAAAGTGATCGAATGATCAGCGCGTGGACGACGTGTGCATGCGCGTGCGCAGAAATTTCGCCACATTCCCAACAGCCGCCGCCAACGGTTTGTATCCTTCACGCGGGAAAAACGGACATGGTTGTTTCTCTACATGTGTGAGTTATGAGGCGTCGATGACCTATGGTCTATGTCGCTCTAGCTGACACGGGCAGGTGAACCATCCCTTCGGAAGATTCCAGCATGGACGGATCCAGTCCGGGTACGAGAAGAGTACGATGGAAGATTCAGCATTTCTCCGACTTACAAGTTGAAGATGGAGGATATTGCAGGGTTCTTGGGAGGACTACAAGATATTGCTTGACGATTTACCGACATTCATCTATACGGAGCATTCAACCTGAAGAGGCAAGACGGCGCAAAATCTCGGAGTTCTCTCGGGGCTACTGTTGGGGATATGCTATATGGGTATCCGCATAGCATGTCTCTTATCCAGATAACCCGGGTGGCCCACAGTTGGTAGCAAGGCCTATGGCCTGCTGGGCGGCCCAGTTAGATGGATCCAGAAGGGAGGCCCATGCCGGATAAAGGAAGGCTACGGAGGAGTCCCCGACGTACCCGGAGCCTTGGAGTATAAGACACGTTAGACTAATTGTATAATGTGTAGGACTTTGTAGCCTGTCCGGCTAGGACTTTCCCTGTAACCCTAGGATCTGGCGACTATATAAGTCGGACCTATGGGAGCCTTTAGGGCAAGACATAACTCATACCTCGCACAACGAACCAATCCCTGTAACTCGGCGTATTGCCATTATAGTGATTTATAGCAGGCGTAGGATTCCTCCACTATCGTGGGATCTGAACCTGGGTAAGCTGTGTTACCTCGTATCCGCCAACCTTCTGCCTTAACCCACATCTCTAAACACGCACTGTGAGGACCCCTCCATGGTATACTCGGCGGCAATACCACGACACTCACACTTTTGTTTAAGTGATGTGAAACGAAGATAGCCATATATTCTACTTCATGTAGGAATTTCAAAGTTTAACGATCTCAATTAGCAAATTCCAAATATATATGAAGCATCTTTATAACTTGAGTATTCTACCTCAACTTGTTCTCACTCTATTTGATAGCACTTATAATTTCTCCTTTGTTCAACGTTTTTCTTTTTAATCTTAATTAATTAGATAATCTCTCCTTTTTGTAAATCAAACCATTGACCTTCAATATATTGATCAAATTATCTTTGCATGTTCCGTTAATGCAAATGGTGTGGAAGAATCCTATTTCTATCATCAAGTGAAAGTAAAATCATACTCAAGCCATTCATATATCCAATAAGACAAACTCAAACCCAATAATGCTCTATATATTATAATAAACTCGGAATTTCATAAGAGGGATCAACTATTCCTGAAGGGGATTCTAATGATGCAAACTTTATTTACAAGCTCGAACTAATACAAAACTAGAATATAAATAAAAACTTGTAATATAGATTACAAGGTCTTAAAGATCTCCCCAAGCTTGGAATCAAGCCAGGCGGGATCAAATAATCCCTTGCGATTATTTGATACCGTGTTTATTGAAGGTCACTGTGGCGCCATGTCATGTAGAACCGCGGTACGTAGCTTCTTGTTGGTATCCTCCAGAGCGGTGATGCGGCTGTAGCACCTGCGCAAATCAGATTGCAGAGTATCCACCTTATCTGTGAGCTTAGTAACCATCGGTAGAAGGTCATCCTTCTCTTCTATCTCCTTGAGACGGTGACGGACTTCAACGCGATGGAGTAGCTACTTATTCTGATATATCTCCAGTGCCTGCACGTGATCCTTTGTCCTGGGGACGCCTTCTTCTTCCTCATCCATTATTGACGAGGAAGTAGAAGGTGCTCCTCCACTCCTCTTGAGGTTTCACCCTCATACGAGCGCTAGTGGTTGGCCTCGAGTGGGGCAACACCGGTCCCTTGCTAGCACCTGCACCAACATTAGGTATTTCCTTACACTTGTGCGGCCTCGGATCTGTAGTGATGACCTTGACCGTCTCCACATGCCCTTTTACATGCGGCTTGCGGACTTCTCTCTCTCTCTTCTTGAGTTATTTTCATCGTTGCCTAGTCGACCCCCGGGGGATAATAAACATCACCTCATATGTAAACGTCGCTCCAGCCTTCATTGGGGTCGCTGTTGTAGAAGCTTGGGTCGACGTACTCTTTGTACCCCGGGCTAAACCTCTCCACCTCCTCATCGCCGTCCTCCATTGATGAGCTGCTAGAAAGGTCCCTAGGAGCAATGAGCCCCATAGGTTTTCCACGGCCTAGGATGGGCGCATAGCTGGATTTGTTCCTAGTGATTGTGATTAGAGAGAGGCACGATGATACCATATAAGAGGGGACAGAGGTCGGTAAAACTCGCGAGAAACACCAAATTCCCGTCCAAGAAAACAATCGAAACCGACTAGGAAAATAAATCGCGGCTTTGGGGGAGTCCTGCTCCGTAACGACCAACTATACGATCGCGGCCTGTATAGTTCCAAACGTATAGTTGGTTCGGGGAAGGTAATTCCAAATATCTCGAGCCCAGGTCGATTAGATGACTGACTAGGAACCGACAAAGTTTTATAATGAATAATATAAGAATGAAAACGGGTCAAGGGTACTGTAGCTTTGACGATCAACTATATGGCGGAAAAAATTTCTCCGGCCGGTCGTATAGATACCGCCCCTCAAAAATTATTTCGTAAGGAGATATAGAACGTTTAACGACCAACTATACGGCGGGAGATTTTTCTTCGGCCGTATAGTTACAGAAACCCCTCAAAAACTTCAGAAAAACAATACGAATACGGAGGCAAAGATTTTAGTAGTAGAAACTGTGAAAACAAAGCACTTGTTAGAGTTAGAAAACTTACCGTTTATTTAGTCGGGAGTGACAAGCTCCTCCAACAATAAGGACTTCTTCTTCTTAGGAGGATTTGACCTTAGATCATCTAATAATTCTTGAAAACAAAAATTATCAAGACTAAAGTTCCTCTCAATAAGATCGGTATCCTGCTAGGTACATAGAGATGTTGCATCCACTATCTTTGCTTCTTGTCTCTGCATAATCTGCAACTCAAATTCTTGAAGTAAAAGGATCCAACGGATCAGTCTTGGGTTATGAATCTTCCTCTTGAGGAGTTCTTTTAAACCATCACCATCCGTATGAACTCTTACTTTTGCATCAACAATATAAGAACGAAACTTATCATAAGAGAAAAATACAGCAAAGAGTTCTCTTTCTTCCTTAGGATAATTCTTTTGAGCACTATTGAGAGTTCTACTAGCATGATGTATAATATTAAATCTGCGACCTATGTGTTGTCCCAAAGTTACTACTACTACAGCATCATCACTAGCTTCACATATTAAATCAAAATTCATATCCCATATATGTGGTTTAATGATGGGAGCATGAGATAAAGCATATTTAAGTTTATCAAAGGCAATAAGGCATATACCAATAAAAAATAAATCTTACTCCCTTTTGCAACAGATTAGTCAAAGGTTTAGAAATTCTAGAAAAATTCCTAATGAACCTTCTATAAAATCTTACATGACCAAGAAAAATTCTTATACCTTTTATGTCCCTTGGTTGTGGCATTCTATCTATTGCTTCAACTTTAGCCCTATCTACTTCAATACCCTTACCTGATACTTTATGTCCAAGGACTATGCCTTCTTTGACCATAAAATGGCACTTCTCCCAGTTTAGAACAAGATTGGTTTCTTCGCAACACTGCAAAATTCTATTAAGATTATCCAAGAAACTAGTAAATGAAGTTCCATATAGAAGAATCATCCATAAATACTTCCATTATCAGTTCTATAAAATCTACAAAAATAGCAATCATGCATCTTTGAAAAGTAGCTGGATAATTACATAACCCAAAAGGCATGCATCGGTAAGCATGTAAACCATAAGGACTAATGAATGTTGTTTTAACTTGGTCATTAGGATGAACAACTATTTGGGAAAAACCAAAGTATCCGTCCAAGTAGCAAAAATGAGCGTGGTTTGCTAACCTCTCTAAGGTTTAATCTATGAATGGTAAAGGATAGTGATCTTTCCTAGTCTCCTTATTCAATTTCCTAAAATCTATGCACATCCTATGTCCAACAATAGTTCTAGTAGGTATCAATTCATTGTTTTCATTAGGAACAACAGTAAAGTCGTCTTTCTTAGGAACATAATGAACATGACTTACCCATTCACTTTATTTTACAGGATAAATTATACATGCATCAAGTAGGCGTACTATTTATTTTCTTACCACTTCCTTCATTTCAGGCTTTAGTCTTCTATTAAATTCTGCAACTGGTTTAGCACCTTCCTCCATGAATATTCGATGGACGGCTATCATGGGACTAATACCCTTCAAGCCGTCCATTGAGTACCCAAAGGCCTTGCGGTGCTCCTTTAGTACCTTCATGAGTTCTTGTTCTTCCCCTAAAAGTTTAGCACTAATAATAACAGGGAATTTATTAGTATCATCTAAGAATCTATACTTAAGATTATCTGGTAGAGTTTTTAACTATAGGGGTGGTAATTCTTCATCCCCTATCTTTTCTGGCTCTTCAAAAGCTTCATTAGTTGGAGGTTCTTCAATGGTAAATGAATCAACTTAACTTTCTAATTCTTCTAAAGTTCTATCCTCCATAATTATTTCTTCACAATTTGGGTCTTCATTTATTTCTTCATCTTGATTATTTAAGAAAATAGTTGCCATCTCCTCGATAGTCTTCTCTTTCTCATCTTCTTTTATATGTAGAGATTTGTATTTAAATTTGGAAAAGTGGAATTCTTTTTCCGCTTTCCCAAGCTTAAGGGATATAACCTACTTTTTGAAATCGACTGTGGCACCTATATCACTCAAAAAATTTCTTCCAAATATGATTGGGCAAAGAGTGTCAATTGGCATGTCAACAACTACAAAATCAATAGGAAAATTTTTATTGCCAATTGTGACAATTGCATAGTCAACTACTCCCATTGGAATTCTAAGATTTTTATTGACTAATATGATTGTCATATCAGTATTTTCTATTTTAGTCGGTGCTATCTCTTCTTTTATTTCTAAATAAAAATCATAAGATATAACATTAACTTTGGTTCCAAGATCACATAAACCATAAGGTTTCTTTAAATATGCAGGGAAGAATAGGTGCACCCACATCTTTTAACTTAATTTTCCTTCAACCAATATAGAAGTCTCTTCATCAAGTTCAACTATGTTACAATGTGCATACATAGCCTGTAGGGGTTCGTAGCATGGAAAATAAAAAAAATTCTACTGCATGAACACAAACAAGCCAAGATCTATCTACTAGATTATAGCAACGAGTCGATTAGAGTACTCACCCTCGAAGATTCCAAAGAGATTAACGAGAGCAGATTCTCATGGGTGATGTAGTCATACACTTGCCGATCTCAAGATCGCGTAGATGATCCTTTCGGCGATGCGTTCCGGCAGCGCTTCCGTAGTCGGTCACACGTTCGGTACTCGATGAATACCTTCCTCTCCCTTGTTCCAGAAGGAAGTGGAGGTTGTAGTTCTCTCCTCGCGATTCCGACAGCATGACTCCAAACAACATTCGGTCTCCCTACTTACATTCCATATCTACTAAACAACATCGAATTCTTAAGTGTGTCTCCCTACGGTTCGTGAATTACGCGGACATGACCGAGACACTTCTCTGATCAATAACCAATAGAGGAATCTGGAAATTCATATGGCTCCCACATATTTATACGATTACTTTGCGATCGAATGAACCACTTACATACGATACCAATTTCCCTTTGTCTCGCGATAGTTTACTTATCCGAGGTTTGATCGTCGGAATCTCTGCATACCTAGTTCAACCTCGTTACCGATAAGTACTCTTTTCTCGTTCCTGTGATATGTGATGAGCTAGTCACATGCTTGCAAGATAATTGGATGACATTCCACCGAGAGGGCCCAGAGTATATCTATCCTTCATATGGATGGACAAATCCCACTCTTGATCCATGTGTCTCAACCAATACTTTCCGAACACTCAGTGCCACCTTTATAGCCACCCAGTTACGGTGTGGTGTTTGATGTCTCAACTATGTATGTGTGGGAGGAACTCCATATTTGGACAAAGATGCAGCAACCACTGCTCAAATCATCCTCATAACCACAGCAGACAGCAATTAACATCAGTTGAATTACTCCGCTATTAAGGGACATAATCCCGTCGGACGTATCCCATGGCATGGATAGTGTTTTGTGAGTTTCATCGATTCTCAAGTTGATACTAAGGAGTGCCAAAAACTTTATAGTCACTGTAAGTGATAACATCCCTCTGTCTACCAACAAGTAGTTCCCTCCATCAAGTCCCCACAAGAGGCAAAAATTGAGAGGTCGACTTCTCCCAACATCAAGATGAAGACAATCTAACACATGGTCACAACGATGAATATCATAATAAACTTTATATGATTTCAATCTCATGCTAGGGTTTCTCCATCTCCCCAAGAACTAATGATCTACTCAAACATGGAGGCAATCAACATCATGGCAAAAGTAATGGAAGCTATCATAGATGAATAGTACTTGTATAAATCCACAACGAGTACGGTAATTACAACACGATCTAGACAAGATGTAGATGGGATGGATGGAGATGGTGGTGATGCAACAGTTGATGATGAAGATCGATGCCTTAGCCTCCCGGATCTGCGTCGAGCGGATATGGATCCCCGGTGGATGAGTTCCCCCTCCAGATGCCTTCCGGAGGTTAGGTTTAGGTGATTTCTGGGTATTATGTATATCATCTCTCTATTGCACGGGGGATGAAACTATTTGAGGAGGTGGTGTTAGCGCTAACTATACGATGGGAACTATATGGCCGGAAAAGTTCTCCCGTTGTATAGTTGGTCGTTAAACCTTCTGTATGCCTCAATTAATTCAGTATTTCTTCTGGTGTTATTAATATTTCCCAAATAATCAATATACATAGTTTTTGGCTCCTTTTCACTCCAATATAACTGGTCCAAGAATTGTGTCCATCGGATCCATCATCTGTCCTTATCCTGGTGAAAATAAACATAAAAAGTGCGTGCGAACGCTGTAAAATACCAAGATCCTACATCAATGCAAAATAATAATCTAAAACATGATGCAAATATGCACTCATCAAGTATGGATTCAACCCACGTAATCCCTACAACATGACGCCCACAGAAGAGATCAACTATCAACTCAATGCCACCGCCTTGGCCACTATCCAATATTCTTTGACCCATGAGAAAATGACTCACATTCGTTCTTATGAGACCGCCAAGGAGGCTTGGAGTTGTCTCGAGCGAGTCTATATTGGCAATAAGAGCATCCAAAGCTCCATGTTTAAAGAAATGCACTATGAATCCGATGCCTTTGTTGGAAAGGAAGATGAGACTCCCGAAGATCTCTATCGACGAGTCATCGCTCTCTCCATTAGGATGATGGGCCGTGGGAGCAAGGATTTTGATGACAAGTGGATCAAGCGCAAATTCATGCAAGCCATCTTGCCTTTCCGAAGAGACTTCACCAACAATATTCGCTCAAGAGCGGACTTCTATGCCATGTATTCAAATGAAGTGCTTAGTGAGTTTGTGTCTCTTGGAATCATCAACAAGATAGCCGATGATGCTCTTGCTCGTGCTTGGAGGATGGATTCTCCCACCCTTGCCTTGAAGGACAAGGTCCAAGTCTATTAGGAAGAAGATGATGGCTTAGAGATGATAGGAGGTGATCCCGAAGACATAAAGTGTGCCTTGCATGAGCATCTAGCTGTAGCATCAAGGAATTTTTGGAGGAACCAAGGAAAGGGCAATGCTTCAAGAGCTCTCCCAAGAAACTCAAGGCGCAAGTTAAGATCATGTTACAACTGTCACGAAACTAGCCACTTTGTTGCCGAGTGCCCATATGAGAAGAGGGAAGACCATGGTGGCAGAATTGTGTTGAAATCCAAGTATAAGCCTACTACAAACAAGAACTTCATCAAGAAAGTCCCCAACAAGAACTTTCCAAACAAGAAGTAACCACAAAAATATGTGTTGATGGTTCATGAAGAATATGAAGAAACTCAAGAGGATGAGAGTGATGATGAAGATGGAGAGATTGTGGGAGTGGCTGCCATCGCCACAATTGCTACTGCTTCCACTACCCCTACCGCTTCCGCGCCTACTCCAACCACTTCACCAACATCTCTCTTTGACTCTCCCAATGAGAACAAGCTCATCACAAAGGCGATATGCCTCATGGCTAAAGCCTTCGTGGTAACTCCTAAACCCTCAACTCCCTCTCTTGATGCTCCTTCATGTGATGATGAGATAGGTCTCAATATTAAGAAGAAAGTGGTTGAATCCACTAGATTCTAACTTGGAAGGTGAGGTTAAGATGTTTGTTGAGTCCCTCGTGAGTCAACTAGGTGAATCACGCTATATCATCGATGAAAGAGATGATACCATCTCGGAGATGTTTGGGCATGCTCGTGAGGCCGCCATGGAGATAGCTTCTCTATCCGATTCTCTTGAGGAAGATCAAAACAAAAGATTCATTCTCGAGGTAACCAATGTTTATCATGATGAATCATATAACTTGAATGTCTCAAAACTTACTAAGGAATGTGATCATGCTCTTGCCTTAAGTAAAGTTCTTAAAAAAAGGAAAAGCTCGAGTTTGGGGTTGGTCATGCTAGACTAAACGAAGAGCTTGAGAAACTCAAGAAGGACCATGAGTAACTACTGAGAAAATTATCTATTCTCTCAAAGTCTCATAAACAACTTCAAACTCAAGTTACAGATGAAAGTTCAATTGTGTCAACTAGTGTTGGTTCTTGTTCTACTAACCCTTGTTATGAGCACGGAGATCTTATGGAGGAGAACATTAGGTTGAAGGCCACAATTGAGAAAGGCCTTGCCACGTGCATACAAGGTGAGAAAAGTCTAAATGCCCTTTTGAGCAATCAAAGGGACAATGTGACCAAGGAAGGACTTGTATATGCACCCAAGACCAAGAAGAAGATCAAGGGAAAGAACAAGAAGAAGGGTGTGCCAACTCCCCCTTCCAAAATGAGTACCTTTGTGAAGGAGGGGGAGAAGGCAAAGAGAAGTAATCATATGTCATTAAGGATGGTGATGAACCATCCCACAATGACTTTGCGGGAAAATATAATCCTTCCTATGTCCTTATAAAATCTTATGATGGTCATGTCTATGCTAAATATGTGGGAACCTCTTATGGTGACGATTACCGTTGGGCCATTTGGATTCCTAAGATACTTGTGACTAACAAAAGAGGACCCATCCAACAATTTGTACCTAAGACCAAGCATTGATTTATTTTGTAGGACTATGCTTCCGGTGGAAGAAAATGGGTGGTTGATAGTGGTGCCACTAGTCATATGACCGAAAGCAAACATATGCTCGATGATATAATGCCAAATTCTTCCAACATGTGTGTCACTTATGGAGATGGATCAACCTCTAGGGTTTGGGTAAGGTAGTGGTCACACCGGATATTTCCATTGTGGACATTATGCTTGTCAAAACCCTCTCATACAATCTTCTTTCTATTCATCAACTTACACTCATGGGTTTTGGTGCTTACTTTACCCCCAAGGTTGTGATTCTCATGTGGAGCAAGTCCCTCTCTATAGACTTTGTTGGGCATGTCGATAACGGTTTGTATGTGGTAGATTTTGATAAGAAACCCACTCCTACCGCGGCTTGCCTAATGGCTAAAGGTGACGTGGGATGGCTTTGGCATGACCGTCTTTCCCACGTCAACATGAGGGATTTTCAAAGTATTCACATGGGAGGTCACATCCTTGGACTAAAAGATAAAGTTCGTTTTGTCAAAGATCGTGTGTGTAGGGATTATATTGAAGGAAATATCCATGAGTTGTCTCATCCCCCCACTACTACTATATATTCTAATGGGATATTGGAGGTCCTTCACATGGACCTCTTTGGTCCTTCATCCTTTGATAGTCTTGGAGGTAAGAAGTATTACTTGGTTATTGTGGATGACTACTCAAGATACACTTGGGTATATTTCTTCAACAAGAAGAGTGAAACTCAACAAACTGTCATCGACTTTGCTAATGAAGTTCAACATCAACATAACAAAAAAATCTTTGCCATTAGAAGTGATAATGGTACCGAGTTCAAGAACTACACATTGGATGAGTTCCTTAGTGATGAGGGAATCAAGCATAAATATTCCGCTCCTTATACACCTCAACAAAATGGTGTGGCAGGAAGTAAGAACCAGACTCTCTTGGATATGGCAAGAACCATGATTGTGGAGTTCAAGTCTCCTTATAACTTTTGGGCCGAAGCTATATCTACCGCTTGTCATATTGCCAACCGTGTGTATCTCCACAAGTATTTGTACAAGACCCCTTATGATATCCTCACCGGCAAGAAGCCAAATATCCAATACCTTAAGGTATTTGGGTGTAGGTGTTTTATTCTCAATAAAGGTAACCAATTATCTAAATTTGAGTCTCGTGCTATTGAAGGTATATTTGTTGGCTATGCTTCGGATTATCACGCTTATAGAGTGTATAACAAGTCCACCAGAAAAGTTATAGTCTCTTGTTTGTGAGATTCGATGAGCATACTGGCTCCCACGTGGGGTAACTTGATCTTGGTGACGTAGGTTATGAAATTCCTCCTCAAGCCATAAGAATAATGAGTGTGGTATTTTTCTGTCCCATTGAGGAACCCCTTGTGGTGGAAGGAGAAGGACAATTCTCTATTCACGTGGATCCCTCACCTCATCAAGATCTTCATCAATACCATAACCCTCAAGATACCCCGGGTGAAGAGATAACTCATGATCAAGGTCAAGTGCAAGCAAGTGGTGGGTGTGTCGCACCCCATATGGACGAAGGTCAAGCTCATGAAGTTGTACAATGTAAAAATGTCGAGCAAGCAAAATAAGAGGGGCAAGCTCATTTTCAAGATCAAGACGAGGACGAGAATAGTGGTGATGACCAAGAGGTTTCTCAAGAATCCATTGAAGAAGATGATGCTTGTCGTGAAGCTAGAAGGATCGCCAAGCTTGTTCGTGAAGGGGTTACCCTTGATAATGTTGTTGGTGACCTTGAAAGGGGCATTTCTACTCGTAACCAAGTGGCTAACTTTGTTGGCCACAATAGTTTCATTTCTTGTGTAGAGATCCAAAAGGTGTTTGAGGCGCTTGAAGACCCAGATTGGGTTGAAGCCATGCATGAAGAACTTAACAACTTCAATCTGAACAAGGTGTGGTCATTAGTGGAGATACCCAAGGAGTGCCATAATGTCATTGGAACCAAGTGGATCTTCAAGAACAAGCAAGATGCAAGTGGAATGGTCATTCGCAACAAGGCAAGATTGGTGGCTCAAGGCTTCTCCAAAGTCGAGGGTATCGACTACGGTGAAACTTTTGCCCACGTTGCTCGTCTTGAGTCTATTCATATCTTTCTTGCATATGCATCTCATCATAATTTCAAGTTACAACAAATGGATGTTAAAAGTGCATTTCTTAATGGTCCCTTAAATGAGTTGGTATATATTAAGCAACCTCCGGGTTTTGAGGATCCCAAGTTTCACAACCACGTTTACAAACTTGATAAGGTGATCTATGGGATTAAACAAGCTCCTTGTGCATGGTACGAGCACCTTAGAATGTTGTTGGTGGATCGTGGTTTCGAAGTTGGGCTAATCGACCCCACTCTTTTTACTAAGAGAGTTGGAGGAAACTTGTTCATATGCCAAATATATGTTGATGACATTATCTTTGGTTCTCCTAACAAAGCTTTCAATGATGTATTTTCTAAGCTAATGACCGATGAGTTTGAAATGTCTATGATGGGTGAATTGCAATTCTTTCTTGGATTTGAAGTGAAGCAATTATATGGAGGTATCTTCATTAATCAAGCCAAATATATTTAAGATATGCTCAAGAGGTTCAAGTTGCCAGATTTAAATGGAGCCAAGACTCCCATTCCTCTCAAGTGTGATCTTACTCTTGATTCTAAGGGTAAAGATGTGGATCAAAAGGTATATCGTTCTATGATTGGTTCTTTGCTTTATCTTTGTGCATCTATGTGGTGACCCAGCATACCACTGCATGATGTAGTATACTATAGTCGTTGACATAACACCAATGAAACACCGTTCACTAATATTACATCCCTCAGAATGGCACAACAGAAACACAACGGGTCCAATACATGGCTAAAGGTTACAACTCACTCTTTACACAAGATCCAGAGAACACTCTAGGTTAAAGAGAGAGAAAGAAGTTCCTACAGAGAAGAATCAAAGATAAATAATGCACCGACTATTATACCTTACGTATAGTATTTTAACTAAGGGTTGGCATTGCTACTATTGCAACGCACTACAGAATAGGTTCTTTGGTTAGAGAGAGAATATTCCTATCTAATTAGTAACTTAGTCTTCACTTGAGTTGATGTATATTTTGACTTCCTTGTCTTCATTGAAGGGATTTAGTATTTGATGATGATTCCTGGAGCATCACTTGATGTTGATGTTGTATGTACTAGCTTCGAAATCTAGCAAGGGTTAAGAAGATACGTTGAGTACGAGCGTACTCAGCAAGTTCACTAGGAAAGGAGTGTTTGATGCACTATATCTACAGCCACAGACCATAGGTCGTAGGCCATGAAAGTTTTCGTAAACATTTCTTCAAATGTTACTTTTATTTTGAAAAGCTATGTCCATTAGCCTTCACGATTTTACCAGAACTTTCATGGAGTTCCTTTCCCGCCGCGTTCGCAGCTCCTTCCCGAAACAGGGAGTAACAAGTTACAATTCTTACACTCTGCAGAGGTGCGTCACTTTACCCATGAGAGATAAACTCTTTGTTGCACAACCGGGCAACTTATTCCCGTCCACAATTCCATGATGTGGGGCCGAGAAGATGATCCAAGCCAATCACAGCCCCCTTCGCGACCTCGCATGCCTCCTTGGTGTACACCATGCCCACATATAGAATTATGGCAATGGTTTGTACAAACCGATAGATGCCAAAACTATCGTGGGACGTTGAGGGTTCCCACCCATATGCTGCATATCCTCTACGAATTACCAATTAATATGCACGCTACGAGGATAACAGCCACGACCTGCACATCCGGCTTCATGCGAGAGGAAGAAGATACAGCTGACTTCTTCGTCCCATTCCAAATCTCATGGTCAACATGTAATATACGGCGCAAGAATCACTGGCGACATTGGTTGTTAAGTCCTAGGTGATATAGTTCTGAACAGTGGTATTCCAACTGTCAGATTTAATAGATTAGCTGATCACCCTGGATCAGTAACCAATAGTTCACATTGTTACCAAAAATAGTGTTTTCTGATCTTTTTTAAATGCAGGTGATGACAACACTGGATTTGCAAAATACTTTACAGAAAATAATAAAAGGACATGAGCAAGTGTGAACTTGCCTTTTGTGATTGCAAGATTATGCACTCACGGTCTTCGAGTTAGTATAAGATCCAAAGTATGAAATCATCACCATTGGTCCGGCAAGGACTAATGTTTAAAGAGGCAATATGCTCTTATGCATAAGTAATGTGATGCACTTTATAAACACGAATCCCGGGGATAACGTTGTTCTAGGGTTTGGATTCTGGAATGGTTAATTTAGAATGTGTTGTCCTTTTAGATAAATTTCATACTTGTGCTTCTTATTAAGGCTTGTGAGTGTGTGGGAGACAATCATAAAATCACAATATCATAAAACAATGGGACACACACAAAAGGTGAAATGCTACTCAAGATTGTTTATATAAGAGTTCTTGTTTGAAGTGGCAAAAGGAATAACATTTGAACAAAAGGTTTCTTTTTTAAGGTCTAAGCATGCTTTGTGGTTAGTTGAGTCTGGTCGATGTGCTTGCTCGAATAGTTTGGGTTTGAGATGCTTTATGACTTAACTATATCAGACCAAAGTTAACTATAAAACATATAATAATGTTTATAGTATTATATTTAGATTCTTGTAGACTAAAGTTGACTTTAAAGTATAGATAGTTTGAAAGTATAATGCTTATAACATTTGTACCTTGTGTATTTGGGAATGTTGCCTTAAGGTTACTTAAGAATGGTTATATTTTTACTTGTTGTGGTGGTTTCTTAATTTTATAATGGAATAGTATCATTTACCTTTTTAAGGATGAGTGGTTGTACTGTGTAGTGGAACAATATTTCTTGTTTCCTAATAAAGGTGTGATTGTGGTTTGTGGACAAATAAATAGTACTAGGGACTATTCATGAATTATCTTTGGATTTAGTCCATTATAAGGTTGTATTTTATTTATATATCATTCTTGAAGATTTTAGAATTGTTAAAGATCTTTTTAGAATATAAATTATTCATATAGTAGAAGGATAATTCAATATAATAGTATTTATAATGTTTTGAATCATTATGACTTAATATTATTAATATTCAAGACTAATACATATTTATTAGACTTGATTGACTTATTTTAGAAATATTAACAAATTTTATTTACTCTTATATGAATTATTAGTTAAGTAAATAAGTTTAAATTTGATTTATTAAAATATTTGAAATTTTTATTTAACTCAAAATTGGAATATTATATTTTTATCATGTAGGTATTATTTTTGTGATCATTTTGGTATATTACACTTATTTTTGTGATTTAAAAATAATAAGATATGATTTTTTATAATACTTATTACTTTATAAAGACTTAATAAATAACAAATTTTTAATTAAGTGGAACAATAATGCATGATTATTGTTTTAAATTATAATTCTTATTTTTCTAAGATTTTTGGTATTCTATTTATATTTTTAACATTTACCATTATTAAAATATGAATTATCAAAGTTTTATTACTTATAAAACCTTTATTAAATATTATATTTTTTAAAATAATCATCATAATAATATTTGATAATAATTTTAAGTTGTAGATTTTATTTTTCTACAATTTTTCATATATTATACACATTTTTATGAATTATAAATCAAAAGTTATTAATTAAACAAGATTTAATCATTTCTTTGATTTCTGGAATATTAATAATTGAGCTTATAACATTTTATTTATTTCTTAAACAGGAAATACTTTTTACACCACACCCACACCTAGCTCTAGTCACCGACCAGTGGTCCTATGTCCACCTCAGCTCTCAGGTTAGTAAATGTATTTGTTACCGACCCTGTCTCCACTCTCAGACAATGACATATGGGCCCAAGGCCACGTCATCTGCCACGTGAGACAAGGACCAGGTCAAACCACACTGTGGTGGCAGTATGACATAAGCATGATGTCATGCCGACATCAGCTCAGCCTCCACCACCAGATAATGGTCGCCGACGGCGAACCACTGTGCTCTGGTGAACAAAGTCGATGCTATTGGACAGAGGGAACCAAGGCGAACCTATTGGTGGTAACGCTGTTACCTAGTGGTCACCGGAAATACACCGGCGACGAGCTTTTGCGGCGGCCAACGACGGTCCTCAACGAAACAAGGTCTACGGTGAGAATCAGCAAGCGAAATTAGGGTCCAGAGATGCGTAAGCTTACCCTGATGACGATAGAGAGGTCGAGGATACTTGGGAAGGCATGACAATGATGAATCGATGATAATGGCCACGGCGGCCGATGAAAGGAATGCTTGATTTCACATGATTCTCGGCGTGCGGGCTTTCGTGCTTGTTCCTAGGTGAGTAAGTCCACGACGGCACGTCCAACGGTGGCTACCACGAGGCGAGGGGTGGTTGGACCTGACCAGAACTGTAAGGTTCCCAACCTTTAATAAGGTAGAGATCCCTGTGTTTACAATGCTAGTCCCTGGATCAATAGCTAGCATCCACAGTTAAGATGTAATATCAAGAAACAAAGGTCATAATACAACTTTATAACCAGGAATAAAAACAATTTATTACATCTTACATAGCTCATTTGGCTATCACATTACAATGCAGCAGAATATAACAATAGCATGGGGTCCTTCATCTTCAAAGTGCCACAGGCAGACATGTTGGTTGTAGACTTGTAATCCTAATCATTAAACTTCACTAATATCAAACAAACCTGCAACATAACAAGTTACAGCCACAAGGGTCAATACATTTGAATTGTATTGGCAAGTGATACTATGGTAGTATAGTGGAGTCTATCATCTATATGCATTTGGCTAGGTGGATCTTAGGCTTGCTTTGCTCAAAATAGATTTTCCTTATCATTTGAAAACACTAAGTTTTTGCTTGACAAAATCACCCAAGGCACCTCCCAATAGAAATTGTTGATCCTTCAACCCTTGTTCAACCACAAGTTTTACTTAGAAATTGGGATGAGGAGATTCTTGATAGCTTCCATGTCTTGATGCTCAAATTGTCCTTTACCAGGGACATGGCTAAGTACTTAGATTTTTACACTCTGCAAAGGTGGTGCACTTTCCCCACAAGACTTGGTTTCACCAAGACAAGATCTTTCAGAAGCCTTCCCTTAGACCAGAATGGACGCGTTCCAACCTATCAAAACCCCTACCACCAACTGTCCATTTGGCTAAGTTATTGCAACCTATATGATCCAGGCAGAGCCCATAATCCAAGTGGCTGCACTTGAAGCTTCTCAACATTTGACATCTCAAATCTCTTTGTTCCTGGGTGGCCATCCACAAGTGAGACACCAAGTTTTCCCCAGCATACTGGACTTGCATGACCACTCAACACAAACCATTCTTTCCATTCCACCCAGGTGGTTCATTCACTTAGTTGTTTTATTAAACAAAACATAAGTCTTTGACTTAGAAATATTCCATAGTATGAATATATATTCCACCCTTGTTTTCTACTAGCTAAGCTAAGCATGATAGTAGTAGGAATCTTAACTTAGGGAATTCTACTAAGGTTTCATCTACTAGGATTTCCCATGGCATAGTTTATACTTAGCAAAAATTCCATGCAAGTCCTACTTAGAAATATCACTAATGCATAGTGAAAATAATGGGACAAAAGTATGAATAATCACTTGCCTTTTTGGTAGAGAGTATAAGTTCACTCCTTGTCCTTGCAACAATCACAATCTTCAAGTCACTACAATTCAATCAAGCAAGGCACAATTTCAATCTACCAATCAAGCAAAACATCACATAAAATAATAAAAACAAAGCAATGCATGCAAGCATGCAAAATATTGTTTTATTTGAAAAAGTGGTTTATTATGGTTCATAAACATTTGAAAACACCTAATGGTCATTTTATAAAGTGGCAAAATCATTTGCAAAAGGTTTTACTTCATAAACCATTTTTAAATCAAGTCATTATTTTATGTGGTTGAAAATGCCTTTAGCAAAGCAATAATTTTTATAGGGTTCACAAAATATGTTTTCAAAACATAAAACCTTGTGCTTAGGGTCAGAGAGTTTAAATCAAAACATTTCCCAAAAGGTTTTCTCCCAAAATTATTTTTAAACCAAATCAACAGTTTTAATTGGCTAGAAATGCTTTTATTCAAAGATTTGTACCCTTGCTTCACCAAATACATTTTTGAAACCACCTATTGATTCCTAGTGTCAGTAGGTTCAAAACAAACCATTTGCCAAAGATTTTATCCCTAAAATCATTTTAGAACAATTTTTATATTCTAAACATGCATACACAAGTTTCTGTAAAAACAAACAATTTAACAGAAGTTTTTTACTAAACAAAGTGCATGGTTGGATAGGGCTTGTCTTGCTGAATCCATTGATATAAAATTTGCAAAATTTTGACGTGTGGTTTGAAAGTTATGAATTTTTTAAATTGGAACATCTAATAGACACAATTTCTGTTTTTAAATCATCTCTAGGACACGCGGCGCTTTCTTATTGGTGCATACCGTTTCGCGCGGATCGGTCGCTATGAGGCGTTAGATCTAAGTTGGATCGAGCGGCGCAGATCGATCAAAAACAGTTCGTTAAGTTAATCTAACACAACCACAGGATTAGCATCTAACGGCTCTCAATCCTCTGACCATATACTAGTGGTGCTGGCGGCCTGGCGGTGGCGTCGCCGGCTATGCAGGAAGCGAGAGAGGGTGGGGAGAAGATCACCAGGTTCGCAGAGTCGCGGTGATGCTCAAGGTGCTCGCGAGAGTGCAAGGGGCGCACGGGGTCACTGGCGATTCCTCGTCGGAGTTCTCTCTGGCGACGGTTGCCCTCGGTTGAACACGAAGGTGACGCTACAGTGCATGCCAGAGCAAATAAAGGATGCAGTCAGATGCGCAAGATCGTGGTGAGCACGCGTGTGTGAAAGAGAAGGATAGGCGCGGTCGGATTTTACCTCGAATGCTCGTCGGAGATATGGCAGACCACGGCGACGCTCAGACGTGGACGAAGTCGAAGTTCTAGGGCACGCGCGGTCAGACGGGCGATACTGGGAGATGCAGTGAACAACGAGGAGCATGCTCGTTTGCTGTAGCGAGTGAGAGGTGGTGTAGACTAGCCGGAATCGTTGCTGAAAGGTCGTCGGAGACAGTGGCGTGCCGCAAGGAATTGGCGCAGCCTGGGGGTAGAGAACGTGAGGCGAGTGAGGGGAAATGGGGAGGAGAGGCAGGCGTTTAATCGTGCATGGTCACGACGAGGTTTAAACGCGACATTATGGCGAATTGATCGCGAGAAAATAGCGGCAGAAAATGGTCGCGAGGTGAGGGGGAGAAGGAGTCGCGGCGAGGAAGAAGCTTGCGTGGCGGTGGGGTCGTTTCGTGAGCGAAGGAGGGACAAGGGAGATGGGGTCCACACGTTATAGACTCAGCGGGTAATGACTCAGGTGCGAAGCGTTTTCCGCGGGAGAGAAGCAGTGGGCTGTGTTGGGCTTAGTGGGCTAGCTGGCTGGGCTGCTCCCTTTCACATTTTTTTTGTTTAGTTTTGTTTTTGTTTTTCCTTTTCTAATATTCTATTTTGATTTTATTTAATCAATTCAATCATTCATTTGAATTCAAACCTTTGCCAAATTTTGTGTAGATTTAAATATTGATTAGTAATATAATCTTAAGTCAATTTTGGAATAAAGTTTTATTCTTTTTGGGGTATTTTAATTATTCAAAAAGCCCTTGTTTTAACTCAAATAAGATTTAATAATATTTTCAAACACCATTTAAATTTCCAAAATCTTCCAAATCTTTTCAGTAGGTTTTTATTTGTTTAATAGGGTGTCAAATAATTCATCTTGAATTATTTGGAAAGTATTTGATATGATTCATAAATCATTTGAATTGGGTATTTGTTTTAATTCCAATAGAATTTAATATAGTTTTAATTCCCTAAATTTTATTTGGAAGTTTTCTTTGATATTATTTAGGTCAATTGATTCACTTTTATTCCACTTGGGTAAATTCCAAAATATGATTTAGTCAATTATTTCTAAAAGGGATTTTTATCTTTATTCCAATAAAATAGGATTTGGTCAAAATCATTTTATTTTATTTGGAGTATTCTTTATCCCTTTATTTTATTTGGACTGGAATTATATTCATTCCATTTGCTTATGGATTAGGCCAAGATTTAATTTGGTCTTTAAATATTCCTTATTTAATAATTCTTTCTTCATCTTATAAAATCCTTATGTTTTTATTTAGAGATCCAAACTGGGTGATTCCAATTTGTGAAATCTTATTTGATATTTATTTATCCTTTAAAATATCTTTAGGATCATTTGTTCATCATTTTGTATGGATTTTAGATAAGTGCTTTATTAGCTTTGGAAATTACTTTTCCTTATCTTATTATATTCATAAGATTTTATCTATGGCTCCAAATGAAGTGAAACCAATTTATATGGTCTTATAATAATTATATTTGCCTTTCTTGATATTTTCTAAATGTTTGCTGATAAATTTTTATATGGATCAAATCCATAGGCTTGGAGATAACTTGGAAATGATTTTTATTCCATTAGGGTTTAGGGTTTGGATTTATTTTCCAAGTGTTTAAATTTCAGATACAGTCATTGAGGAATGCATTTCTCTTGATTTGGATTTTTGTTGGATTCAAACTTTTACCAAAGTTTGTTAAAGATGGGATTTTAAGTTTCCATTTAGAAACAAAAGTTTCTTTTCACCCTAAAAATCAACAATAATTTATTTTGTTTATTTATTTTTCACATTACAAGATTTGGAAAATCTTGGGATGTGACAAGAACGACGAACTCTGACGAGCTAGGGTTTAGGGTGAGGAAGGAAGGTGGTTCTGGAGAGCGAGATTGAAGATGAGATTAGTATGAGAGGATAGAGGACGAGACGGCGATCTTATCTACTCATCCCAGGGGCGGCGGCACACATCGTAGCGCGGCAGTCGATCGACGGCGGAGCTCCGACCAGCGAGATGCTTCGAGTAGGCGAGGTAGACAATGAAGTTGATTTTGCAGAAAACCCCCTGGCATTTCTTTCCTCTCAACCCGCAGTCCTCTTCGGTCCCACCTGTCAGCCAGAGATGAGAATGAGCTGGGATGGTTATTGGGCCTTTGTGGGTTGCACAGGGGCAACAGGTAAGCAGCTAGGAGTTGGGCCACGACCAGGATTTGTTTTTTATTTGTTTTCCTTTTTTCTATTTTTTGTTTTACTTTCAGATTTGAATTTTCCTTATTTGATTTGAATTATCTTTATAGAATTGATTTGCTGAGTGATTGCATCATTAATAAAGTATATTAAGGTTCTTTTATAAGTTTGTCATATAGTGGTATTATTTCTTTATTTATTTTCTATCAAAAACCCTTTTTATATTATGTAGTAGCCCTTATTATTCATTTTTCTTTCTACATTAAACCATGGCTTTATTATATGATATTTTTTATTTGTTTATAAAACTTAACTCTAGTTGGCTCATAGTTTGAATAGAAATTTTTATATGTATAATGATCCTAAATAATTATTTGATGCAAGAAATACAAAAGAAATTAATATGGTTAATACTACTTTCATTAATTTAGAAAATGGTATTGTATAAATTTATTATGGTAAACAGAGAAATTTAGGGTTCTTAATTTACTTATATTTCTTTTGTTGCCGTCAGTAAAGATTTAATAACTAAACATATTGTCTTCTGTCTGTGATATTTGATGACATCACCTTTTAAATATAAAGTTTATCTAGAATGTTTTATAAAAAGGAATTGATAAAGATACTCTTAAGCACAGATAATTATGATGGTTGGAATTGACAGAGATGTGCTTATGTGATTTGCTATAGGAGAATATTCCTATAAAGTGATATAGACATAAGATGATGGATCAATAACCTGGAATGGATATTATGTTTGGTTTAAGATTTAGAGTTGAGTGTTTACCAGGAATGTCTATTTTCCATAATTCACAATCCTGGAATTCTAATTAAGGAATTCCTTTCCTAGATATACTACTTTTTCCTATCCATCATCATGGTTAACATGATGAGCTTTACTTCATAAAAATATTATCATCCACTTATTATTATTCTAAATCCATGAATGAATACAATGAGCTTGACACTAAGGCTTTTATAGTTTTCTCATATTCTAGCTTGGTTATACCCACTACTCTTACTGTTGATAATCTTCAATCCAACAAGCAGTTCTTTCAAACTCCACTCATAATCTTCCTTAATCATCCATCAAACTTTCTTTAAAGCTTACTATCCTTTAAGATGGGTAACACTACTTCCATAATTTTATGCTATACTAGTTTTTATTTAATCATACTATCTTACATTTATTTCACTCTAATACTCCTACTTCAACCTCACATTATTTTAATGTGGCTTTTAATGACTACTCTAGGCTAACTTATCTATACTAGGGTTTCAATCATGTTCTACCCACCAATGTCACTTATACTTGATATAAGTATTCAATCTTGGTGAGCAAGGCATGATCATTTTAATCCTTTAATCATTTATAGCTTAGATTTTTAGTTGGCTAAGCAAGGCTTTATCAATACAATCCTACAATTGTATTGGAATTATCTTCTTAGTATCTTTAATTGGATTAAGGCTGTTATTCATGGACTATGCCCACTTGATCCCATAGAATTATTACTGGTAAGTATCTTCAGGGTTTATCCTTGTAATCTTCTAAACTACCATATAATTAGATGATATAAATAATTCTTCTATTTATTAGCTCCATCAATTATCCTATTGATTTGATTCTCTTCAATCATTCCCATCCTATAGATGATGTCTAAAACTAGAATTACTATTTACCTCTTCTTAGTTGTTTCTTTGTAGACACTTAATTGTAAGCTATATTCTGGTCAAGAGTTGGTAGATTGAGAATTGGTGAATCAATAGTTGATTCCTCAACATTGATGAACAACAAATATTGGAATATAACTCAACAGAGATGATAAGGATTGATATGGAAAGAACGATATATGGTGAATGATCTAAACTTAGTTTCTTTCCTACTCAATCTTACTTAAGAAGTAGGGTTAGGTATTACCATGATACTCATGGTATAAACAAATGAGATTAAGATATAGTTGTTACATTCTTATTATTTGTGTTATATCCTTAACTTGGTACTCATGAGTGATTATAATGAATACTATGATATGATCACCTAAGGATCAAATATAAATCATAATGTATTAGGGTTTAACTTTTATTACATTTGATCTACCCTTAGATCAAATCTCCCTTACCCAAAATAAGGTTTTAGCAAAGGTCATATTGAAACTTATCGCAGTCAACTTGATGATCTACTTCAATTCCATCAAGTTAAGAGAAGCTTCAATCACTTTGACAAGTTTTGTTCAAAAGTGCGAAAATTATTCAGATTTTCTATGCATGAATGCAATGCACACATCTAGGTTCAGCTTATTTATAGGCTCTAATGCTGGGATGTTACAATCTAGATCGGATATCATGTTGAGTGTGGGTATTTGTGCATGATTTCAAGCCACGCAAAGGAAATCCACCTTCTGGCGGTCAAGCGGATTTTTTGATATTTAGTTGATACCCCAAACTTTGGCTTATGGTATCCCAAGGGATCAAGCTTTGTTCTTCATGGTTTCACGGATTCGGATTGGGAGGGAGACAGAGTTGGAAGGAAATCAACCTCCGGTGCTTGCCAATTCCTTGGTAGGTCCTTGGTGTGTTGGTCATCTAAGAGAAAAATTGTTGACTCCTTGTCTTCCACCGAGGCCGAGTATATTACGGCTGCTAGTTGTTGTGCTCAATTGTTATGGATGAGGAAAGATCTAAAGGATTACAGTGTCACTTGTGACAAAGTGCCTCTTCTTTGTGATAATGAAAGTGCTATCAAGATTGCCTACAACCAGGTGCAACACACAAGAATAAAGATATTGATATTCGTCATCATTTCATCCATGAGCATGTGAACAATGGTGATATTAATCTCTCTTATGTGAGCACCGAGAAGAATCTTGCGGATTTATTCACCAAGCCCCTTGATGAGAAGAGATTCTGAGAGTTAAGGCATGAGCTAAATATCATAGATTCGAGCAATGTGGCTTGAGACCATGCACCCATACCCATGCATTCATATGTTATTCTATCTAGATGTAGGCATGGAAATAGGGGGAGTGCAGTCCTAATTGATTGGGATATACCTCCCCCATTATTCCCAAAGTAACAAAAATCATTCCTCTTAATATCATTTTGTGATATGTGAGCTTCAATGATGAGTTTTGGTAATGGACCCAAGATATATCTTTGTGGTGCCAAGCCAAGTTTACTCAAATATGGTGGACTAGGCCACCTCCCTCTCCCCATGAGAGGTTGGTTTACTCATGTTTGTCATCCTTTTGTTTTGGTTGTTTGTTGGGACATGCACTCCCATTTGGTTCTTGTATCATTTTTTTGCTCTTAGTGTGCATTTGACCCTATGTCAGGTTGGAAATCTATCCTAAGCATGTTTTCCCTTCCCTATAGCCCTGCTCTTCTTGCCACACACTTTTCCACCTTATCATATGCGATCTTGGTTGAGGGGTTCAGAAACTCCGGTGTCACAACACCGGAATCTCCGGTTGAGTCGGAAACTCTGGTTTATTAAACCGGAATCTCCGACTGGGCTGGAGACTCCGGAGACTCTGAATCTGGGCGGTTTTTGATTTTCACTTAAAGGACTTGGGGTCAATTTCCCCCCACTCCACCCCGAGTCCCTCCACCCTCACACCGCTGCTTCCTGATACATCGTAAACGTATCTATAATTTTTGATGCTCCGTGCTTGTTTTGTATCAACTATCTTATGTTTTGTATACACTTTGAGGCATTTTTATACATTTTCTGGAACTAACCTATTAACAAGATGCCACATTGCCAGTTCCTGTTTTGTGCTGTTTTGGTTTCAGAAAAGCTAGTAAAAAATATTCTCGGAATTGGACAAAACAAAGGACGAACTTCCTATTTTTTCAGAGGCGAACACGGATTCTAGAGGCTAGAGGGAGGAGCACCCCAGGGTGGCCACACCAGGCCTAGGCATGGCCAGGGGGCGCGCTGCCCTATGGTGTTCCCCTAGACCTCTACCGACCTTGCCCCTTAGCCCATATAAACCCCCGAGGAGAAAACCCTAAGGACCCGATCATAAATCCACGAAAAAGTCCATAGCCGCCGCCACCATCATCCCTAGATTTGGAGGGATCTGAAGCTCTTCCCGGCACCCTGCCGAAGAGGGGAGATTATCCTAGAGGCCTTCTTCATCACCATCCAGCCTCCGGAGTGATGCGTGATGAGTAGTTCATCCTTGGACTATGGGTCCATAGCAGTAGCTAGATGGTTGTTTCTCCTCTTTGTGCTATCATGTTTAGATCTTGTGAGCTGTCTATCATGATCAAGACCATCTATTTGTAATCCTACATGTTGTGTTTGTTGGGATCCGATGGATATTGAGTACTATGTCAAGATTGATTATTGATTCTATCATGTCTATGTTATTTGTGATCTTGCATGCTCTCTGTTGATAGTAGTTACTCTGGCCAAGTATTTGCTTGTGACTCCAAGAGGGAGTATTTATGATCGATAGTAGGTTCATGCCTCTAGTAATCTGGGGGAGTTATAGAAACCTCTAAGGTTGTAGATGTGTTGTTGCTACTAGGGAGAAAACAATAATCCTTTGTCCAAGGGCAATTGTATTTTTTTACTTTACACACTTTGCTTAATGCAATTATATGTTGCTTGCAACTTAATACCCGAGGGTTGTTCGGATGATATCCCGGAGGTGGATTATTAGTCATAGATGTAGTTGGATTATGGTCTATGTATTATGTTGTAATACCCAAACAAATCTCATAGTGATCATCATGCCATGTACATGCATTGTTATGCATTCTCCATCAGTAAATTGCCCAATTGTAACTTGTTCACCCAACATGTTATTTATCTTATGGAGAAACACCTCTTGTGAACCGTGGACCCCGGTCCATTCCTTCCCATTGACATTCCATCTACTATCTACTGTTTACTTTCTGCAATTACTACAAGCAATTACTTTCTTCCACACTATACGTTTAATCCTTTGTTTTCAGCAAAACTAGTGAGCTTGAGAACCTCACTGTAAATTGAGGCAAAGTATTTTGGTTGTGTTGTGCAGGTTCCACATTGCTAGCAACACCTTGGGAGCTAGTTCTTTCTCCTACTGGTTCGATAACCTTGGTTTCAGAACTGAGGGAAACTTGCTGCTGTGCTCATCATACCTTCCTCTTGGGGTTCCCAACGAGATCTACATCATCTGAGCCATCAATCATTTTTCTTGCGCCGTTGCCGGGGAGATACATGACATCTTCAATCTCTTCTTCCCCGTCAAAAAGCTTTTCTAGGAAAGAGAAGATTTCTGCAAGGGGAGTCTCTCACAACCAATCTCTTTATTTTGTTTTTGTTTTGCTTTGTTTATTTAGCTTTGTTTGGTTTGTTTATTTTTATCAAAAACACACACAAAATTAGTTCCTACTTTAGTTGTTATTTCTGTTGGCTTGCTTTAATCTTGAAAAATGAATACTCCTGAAAATACTAAGTTGTGTGACTTCACTAGCATAAACAACAATGATTTCATTTGCACACCTATTGTTCCACCTGCTCCTGATGCTACCTTTACTATGAAATTAAACCTGCTTTGCAAAATCTTGTTATGAAATACCATGTATTCAACCTGCTTTGCTAAAGCTACTTTCTATGAAATTAAACCTGCTTTGCTAAATCTTGTTATGAAAGAGCAATTCTCTGGTGCTAGTACTGATGCTGCTGCTGCTCAACTTAATAATTTTGTTGAACTTTATGAGATGCAAAAATATAAGGATGTAGATGGAGATATTATTAAGCCTAAATTTTTCCTTTCTCTTTAAGAGGAAGAGCTAAAGATTGGTTGCTACCTTTTCCTAAAAATAGTATTGATTCTTGGATTAAATGCAAAGATAATTTCATTGTAAAATATTATCCTCCTGCTAAGATTATATCCATGAGAAGTGACATAATAAAATTTAAACAATTTGATAATGAACATATTGCTCAAGCTTGGGAAAGAATGAAATCTTTTGTGAAGAATTGCCCAACTCATGGACTAACTACTTGGATGATTATCCAAACCTTTTATGCAGGATTGAATTTTTCTTCAAGAAATATATTGGATTCAGCTGCTGGAGGTACCTGTATGTAGAGGGAGTGTCCCAACCTTTATTAACATAAGGTGGTGTCCCCTGTGTTTACAATGCTAGTCCCTGGATCAATAGCTAGCATCCACAGTTTAGATGTAATATCAAGAAACAAAGGTCATATTATAACTTTATAACCAGGAATAACATAAATTTTATTACATCCTTACATAGCTCATTTGGCTATTACATTACATTGAAGCGGAATAACTATAAGCATGGGGTCCTTCATCTTCAAAGTGCCACAGGCAGATGTTGGTTGTAGACTTTGTAATCCTAATCAATCAATCTTCACTAAAATCAATCAAACCTGCAACATTACAAGTTACAGCCACAAGGGTCAATACATTTGAATTGTATTGGCAAGTGATACTATGGTAGTATAGTGGAGTCTATCTTCTATATGCATTTGGCTAAGTGGAGTTGAGGCTTGCATTGCTCAAAATATATTTTTCCTTAACATTTGAAAATACTAAGTTTTTGTTTTGTCAAAATATTTTCCAAGACAACTCTCAATCAAAGATTGAAGATTTCAAAAACCCTTGTTCAACCACAAGTTTTAACTTAGAAATTTGAATGATGAGATTCTTGATTGCTTCCATGTCTTGATGCTCAAATTGTCATTTAGGGACATGGCTAAGTACTTAGATTTTACACTCTGCAAAGGTGGTGCACTTTCCCCACAAGACTTGGTTTCCCAAGACAAGATCTTTCAGAAGCCTTCCCTTAGACCAAAATGGACGCGTTCCAACCTATCAAAACACTACCACCCACTTTCCATATGGCTAAGTTCTTGCAACCTATATGATCCAGGCAGAGCCCATAATGCCAAGTGGCTGCACTTGAAGCTTCTCAACATTTGACATCTCAAATCTCTTTGTTCCTGGGTGGCCATCCACAAGTGAGATACACAAGGTTCACCAGTCCTCTGGCCTTGTGTAACCACTCAACACAAACCATTCCTTCCATTCCACCTAGGTGATTCATTAACTTAGTTGTTTTATTAAACAAAACACAAGTCCTCAGACTTAGGAATTTTTCCATAGTGTGAATATATAGTCCACCCATGTTTCCTATTAGCTAGGCTAAGCTTGATAGTAGTAGGAATCTTAACTTAGGAATTTTCTACTAAGGTTCCATCTACTAGGTTTTCTTATAGAAAGGTTTATACTTAGCAAAATTCCATGCAAGTTTTACTTAGAGAAAAATCACTAATGCATAGTGAAAGTAATGGGGCAAAAGTATGAAGCATCACTTGCCTTTTTGGTAGAGGGTATAAGCTCACTCTTTGTCGTTGCAACAATCACACTCTCCAAGTCACTACAATTCAATCAAGCAAGGCACAAACTCAATCTACCAAGCAAGCAAAACAACACATAAAATAACAAAGTCAAAGTAATGCATGCAAGTATGCCAAGCTTTGTTTTGTTTTGAAAAGTGGTTCCTAGTGGGTCATAGACATTTGGGTACACCTAATGGTCATTTTGTAAAGTGGCAAAGTCATTTGCAAAAGGTTTCACTTCAAAACCATTTTCAAAACAAAGTATCATTTTATGTGGTGTAGAAATATTTTTTTACTAAGGAATTAGCCTATAGGGTTCACCAAATATGTTTTCAAACCACAAAACCTTGTTTTTAGGGTCAGAGATTTTAAAACAAAACATTTCCCAAAGGTTTTCCTTCAAAATCATTTTTTTAATAAATAAACCACATTTCTATTTGACTAGAAATGGTTTTAAATCAAGGAATCATTCTTCTCCTTCACCAAATACATTTTTGAATCCACAAAGTGTTTCCTATGGTCAGTAGGTTCAAATCACACCATTTTCCAAAGATTTTATCCCCAAATTCATTTTTAAACAATTTTCACATCCTTAACAAGCATACAAATGTTTCTGCAAAAACAACCATTTTATCAGAAGCTTTTTGCTAAACAAAAGGCATGGTTGGCTAGGGCTTGTTCCACTGAATCCATTAATATAAAATTTGTAAAATTTGGACGTGTGGTTTGAAAGTTACAAGGGTTTCAAAATGGCATCTAAATCTGATTTCAAACTCTATTCTAAATCATCCAGTGACACGCGGCACGTTCTGATTCGTCGAAAACGGTTCGCGCGGATCAGGCGACGCAGGCCGTTGGATTTAATTGATATCGCGCGGCTCAGGCGTGCTCTTACCGCTTCGCTCTACTTTCTATCCTATCCACCGGATCAAGATCGGACGGCTGCTGTGAGCTCGACCTTAAACGAGCGGCGCTGCGGCGGTGGCTGGCGGCGGAGCGACCAGACGGTGGCGGCACCGGTGATACAGGAAGCAAGGGTGGCTGGGGAGAAGCTCACCGGAATCGTTGACGCTCGCTGATGCTCAACGTGGTACCGGTTGGTGAAGGGGCGCACAGGGCTACCCTTGATTGCTCGCCGGAGATGAGTTTGGCCTCGGGCGGCTCTGGAGGTCGTCGAGGGCGAGGATAGGGGGCACCCTAGGACAAACTGGAGGCACAGTCAAGTTCGCAAAGGCATGGCAATCATCATCGTGTCCACGGGGAAGAGAGGGGAGGTCGGTTTTACCGAGAAACGTTGCCGTAGTTGGAGCAGACGGCGGCGCTGGCTCGGGGTAGATGTTGCCGACGCTCAGGGACGCGCGCGAGCGAGCTGCGACTGCAGAAAGGTCCGCTGGGGAATGCTGAGCACAACTGCGTGCTCGAGGAGGCAAAAGGTGGCGTGTGCTGGCCGGAATCGGCAAGGAGGGTCGTCGGAGACTAAGGTGCTCGGGGAGGAATTGGGGCGGCCTGGGGGCGTGCTTGGGGAAGGGGACAGAGGGGAAACGGAGGAGAGTCGTTGGCGTTTAAAGGGGCATGGTTACTGCGAGTGATGGTGGCTGCGTTATGACGAATTCAAGCCGCGAAATCAAAGCAGAAAACGGGGATGAACTGGTCGCTCCGGTGAGGACGATGAACAGGAGGGGTGGGTCCTGGCTGTCTGCGAGAGAGAGAGCTCGAGTGTGGGGTCCAGTCGTCAGTGTCCTCGCGGGTTGCTTCCGCGGTGAAGAAAAACGGTTCGGGGGAAAAAAGGAGCTGGGCTGCTGGGCTGTTGGGCTGAGTTGGGCTAGATGGTTGGGCTGCTCTATTATTATTTTTTCTGTCTGAATCTTTTTTTCTTTTTCCAAATCTATTTTCTGTTTTGAATTTCAATCAACTATTCAAACATTCAAAAAATTCAAACAATCACCAAACTTGTAATGAGTTTTTGGTCCTGTTTATCAACATAAACCAAATCTAAAAAAAAAAATTATTCATTTTAGGATCCATTCATTAATTAAATAAAATGGAACTTTAGTTATTTAATCAATTAGGGTTTGATTTATTTAATAAAACTCCAATTGAAATCCAAATATTTTCAAAACCAAATCAGTAGGTTTTATTTAAAAAAAAATAAAAGAACACTTGGAAAGCTTGTTTAAAATAAAATAACATTTTTGTTATAAGGTCCATTTAAATAAAATGGGCCTTAGTTATCAAATAGGATTTGTTTTATTAAAACTTTATTTTTGAAAACTAAAATAGTACCAAACCATTCAGTAGGTTTTATATGAAAGTATAAAATACTTGGAAAACTTATTTTAAACAAATAAACAAGTTTTGATGGTTTAGAAATATTAAAACCTTTATTAATAAAAACTTGAATATTAAATCCTTATTACTTTATTTAAATAAACCTTTACTATTTTTATAAAAAAAAATGTTTTATTTCAAAAACTTGGCCAAGGTTTAATTTGGCTCTACAAAATAATCTTTATTTATAAATCCACCTTTTCTTTTGAAAACCAAATCTTTTATTAAAAGATCCAAAAATAGTAAAACCAAATATTTTTATTTTCCTTTATTAAATGTTTAACTTTTTAAATCCCTTTAGGATTTATCTTGATCAAAATAGGTTTTGAAAGTTTCTAATTGGATTCAAAAGTTTCTTCTCACCCTTAAAATCAACAAAGTTTTATTTTATTCATTTATTTTTCACATAACAAGATTTGGAAAATCTTGGGATGTGACACTGTATGACCATCACTTTAGGTGCTGCAATAAAGCTCTTGGATAATATGATGATTAATTATTCTGAATGGCACACTGGGAGAGCTCCACAAGGTAATGAGATAAATTCTATTGAAGAAACCTCCTCCTTGAGTGATAAAATTAATATTATCATGCCTATGCTTGTTAGTGGAAAAGCTCATATTGATCCAAATAATGTTCCTCTAGCCTCTTTGGTTTCTCAAGAAGAGCAAGTTGATGTGAACTTCATTAGAAGTAATAATTTTAGCAACAATGCTTATAGGAATAATTTTGGTAATAATAATTATAGGCCATATCCTTCTAATAATAGCAACAGTTATCATGGTAAATCTGGAATGCCTAGTGAAGAAAAGATTTTGAAAGTTGAAAGATCCACTAAAAACTTCATGCACATGAAATATGAGTAGAATAGGTTATTCACTAAAACCATGGAGGAACAATATGCCATTTTGAAAAATATTAGTTGTCAACTTGAGAATTTAAATAGGGAAATTCCTGGTTTGCAAGCCAAAATTTCGAATGCTGAAAAAAAATCATATTTGTCTGAAGCACAATCTTTTTTGATTAATAAAATGGCTGCTAAACCAGAAACTATGTAAAATCCTTTTGCTTCTACTAATGCCATCCAAGTTAGAATTGATGAAAATGTTAGATTGTTAGCTGAATTGCATGCTAGATGGGAGAGAGAAGATGAAATTGCTATTTTTCTAAAAATAATACATTTTTTATTCAATTTCACAAATAATACACGGAATGAGGAATTTGCGAAACTAACGGGCCGTCTTATTTTCAAAAGATGACCGGAGCCCTTCTTTGTTTGAAAATACGACGAGTGTCTTCTTTAATTGAAAAGACGACCAGGATCTGGTCTTTATTCCAGAGGACGACCGGCGCCATCATTTTTCGAAAAGACGACCATGATCTGATCATGCATGGTACGTAGCATCTGTAGAGGTCTCAACCTAATAAGGTAGATTCCTCCTGTGTTTTACAATGCTAGTCCCTGGATCAATAGCTAGCATCCACAGTTAAGATGTAATATCAAGATACAAAGGTCATAACATAACTTTATAACCAGGAATAACATAATTTTTATTACATCTTACATAGCTTATTTGGCTATTACATTACATTGCAGCGGAATAACTATAATCATGGGGTCCTTCATCATCAATGTGCCACAGGCAGATGTTGGTTGTAGACTTTGTAGTCCTAGTCAATCAAACAATCTTCATATAATAAAACAATCAACCTGCAACATTACAAGTTACAGCCACAAGGGTCAATACATTTTGAATTGTATTGGCAAGCTTCACTTTTATGTAAATATGAGTGGATCTTATCTTTACATGCATATTTGGCTAAGTAGAGTTTAAGGCTTATTTGCCTAAAGCAACATTTATCCTATCTTTTCAAAATGGTTTTGGTCCTTTGTCAAATCACTTTTCCAAGTTCCTTGAACTCCTTGGTAGAAACTCAAGTGTTCAAGTTCTTGTCAAAATCCCTTGAGCTACTTGGTAACCCCTAGTGCATCAAGTTTTTATCAAAATCTCATGAGTCCCTTGGTAATCCCCAAGTACATCATGCTCTTGAGCACCTTGGTATCCCCCAAGTGCAACAAGCTTAGTAAAATCTCTTTGAATTCCTTGGTACCCCCAAGTGCATCAAGTTTTTATATTAGAAGTTGGAATGTCGAGATCTCCCATGGTTCAAACTTTAGTTGCTCAGTATTGTCCATGACCGGGGACACGGCTAAGTACTTAGATTTTGTTAACTTCTGCAGAAGGAGTACACTTTACCCACATGACACAATCCCATCTTGTTGCCCCCAGTGGCCTACTGGATTAGTGCTCACCAAGATGGAGTACTGGCAGACTGAGAATGTGACGAAGTCTTTCCAAAAGGTCCTTCCATACATCATTGCTAGCTTGTCTTCAGCCCCCATGAAGCATTCCAGATCCCCATGTCCGGCAACTAAAGACAATGTATGGATCTCCCCAATGTAGTTGACTAAGCCAGAGCCATAATAGCATGTGGTTGTACACGAAAGCCACAATTTGGAGAAACATGTTCAATCTCTAAGTTTCCTAGGTGGTTTTCATTTGGAGCACAACACAAAGTGATTGCCATAGACATGGTTCCCTTTTGTTGCCACCTTCTCCAAAACACCAAGTGTCCACCACCTAGGTGGTTCATTGAGTCCTTGTTTTATTATACAAAACACAAGTCTTTTTCACAACCTTTGTAAAATCTCAACATGTATCTCTTTTCAAAACATAGCATGGCTAAGCATGTACAACTTCAATATTTTTACTAAGGAGTGTATAGGGAATCCTACTAGGATTAGCATAGCTTAAGTATAAAATTCTTTTCATGCATGTTTTCAAAATCCACTAAGTATAATGAAAATAATAGGACTTTTGATGATAGTGTCACTTGCCTTTTTGGTAGGGAATGAGGATTTTACTCCTTGATCTTGTTAGTCTCACACTTGCTAAATCCACTACAATCATTCAAACAAGCCTAGTATCAAGTAACATTCCAAACCAATATTCAAACAATATTTCACACACACAAAGCAATGGACTCTAAGTCCTGCATGGGAATATGCTTAAGATGGTTTTATCTCAAGGGAGGTATCTACTAGGCTTTTAACTTTGTAAGGTCCACATTGGTCATTTACCAAGATGGCAAAGTTATTCACAAAAACTTTTAGTCCATAAACCATTTTTAAAAACTAAACATCATTTCATGTGGTGAAATTATCTTTATCAAGGCAAAACCTTACGTTTTTCATCAAGTGAGTTTCCATTTCTAAAGCTTGGTGTTTTGGATCAGTATGTTTTGATTCAAAGCATTATCTCAAAGTTTTCTTTACAAAAGCATTTCCATAGAACAAAACATTAGTTTTTATTTGGCTAGAAAATGGCTAAGTTAAATAATCCAACCTAAATTTCACAAAAATCATTTTTAACACTATGGTTGGTTCCTAGGGTCAGTAGGGTCACACAAATCCCTTTTGCAAAAAGATTTAATCCTAAAATCAATTTTAAACAATTTTTGTACTCCAAACAAGTACACAAATGTTTCTGTAATTTCAAACAAGTTAATAGATACTTTTTTCAAAACTAAGGCCATGGTTGTTTAGGGCTTGTTCTCCTGATTTTATTGATATAAAATTTGTCAAATTTGGACGTGTGGATCAAAAGTTATAAGGATTTGAAATTCACAACTAAATCAGATTTCAAATCTGTTTTTAAACAGTACAGGGGACACGCGGCAGGATTCTACTGGACGGTACCGGTTCGCTGCGGATCACGCTCTGGTGCGTTGGATTAAGTCCGATCGTGCGGTACTGAGCGCATACCTCTTTGGCGTTTAAGTGACCTAATCCTGCTCGTCTGATCTAGATCTAACGGACCTAAACAGATGGCCATTTTCCGGCGGTGCTGCGTGGCTATGCGCGGCGGCGACGGCAGACGGCGGCGGCGCTAGCGAAGCAGGAAGCAAAAGGGAGGTGGGGAAATGCTCACAGTGATCGCAGAAATCTGGTGGAGCTCAACGTGTTGCTGTCTTGGCGAGGGGCGTACTGGAGCGAGCTAGATTGCTCGCCGGAGTGGAGATGCGCCTCGGCTTTGCTCAGTCGTCGTCGAGGTCGGTGCTAGGGGTCATTCGAAGGCAAACAAAAGGTACGGTCAGATGCGCCAAGACACGGCGAAGGTGGGTGCGTGAATGAGAGGGGTCGAGGTTGTCTGGTTTACCCGAGAGATTTCGCCGGAGTGGTCGCGACGCCGGAAGTGCTCAGAAATTGACGAAGCCGAGCGTCTGGTGTGGCCGCGGCCAAGCGGTTGACGCTGGGTGGTTCGCCAGGTGATGTAGAACACGCTCGCGTGCAGAGGCAGTTGAGGGGCGGTGCGGTGTGGCCAGAATTTCCCACGGAGGGTCGTCGGAGTAGCGGCGGTATAGAGAGGAATTGGGGCGGCCTGGAGGCAGAAGGGAGGCGGTGTCTGGGGAAAAACGGAGGAGAGAGTGAGGCGATTAAAAGGGCGTGGTTGCGGCGAGGTTTAATGCACGGAATAACGCAGATTGATTGAGCTATCAACGGGAAGAAACGGCAGCGAGGTGAGGGGAGAAGGGCTCGCGCGGGGAAGAAGGAGAACAGTGGTAAAGGGGGTCCAGCGGTCAGTGGGAAAAACGTTTCAGACGGGGTCCACTTGTCGGTTGCTGGGAGGGTGTGGTTCTGAGTGGGAAAGAAAACGGTTCGGGAGAGGAGGTGGGCTAGATGGGCTGGAGCTGGGCCTGTCGACTGGGCTGCTTTGTTCCATTTTTTTTATACTGAATGCCTTTTTCTTTTTCTATTTTGAATTTCTGATTTGATTATTCAAACACATAATTCAAACAACCAATTAAATTTAAACTCACATCACACCTCACAACTTTTGAACTTGATTCTGTTCAATAACAACACCAAAATTTTAAAGATATAAAATAATATTTTATTTCCTTTAGGATCATTCCTTAATTAAATAAAATGTACTTTTAGTTATTTATTTTAATAGGGTTTGATTTACTTGATAAAATCACCATTTTAAATCCAATATTTTTAGAAAAAATCAGTAGGTTTTATTTTGGAAATAAATAATACTTGGATACTTGTTTAAACAAAATAATATTTTGCTTTAGGGTCCAATAATAATTATATATAATGGGCCTAAGTTATTAAATCAAATAAAGTTTGATTTTATTAATAAAATCTTTATTTGAAACTAAATATTTTCAAAACCAAATTAGTGGGTTTTATTTGGGACATATAGATTACTTGGAGATTTGTTTTAAAATAAAATAACATTTTATTTTAGGGTCCATTATTAATTAATATATCAGACTTTCATTATTATTTCAAATAGGATTTATTTTATTTGAGATATTTATTTTGAAATCTTAAAACAAGCCCAAACACTTTAGTAGGTTTAATTAGAGAATATAAAATACTTGGAAAACCTATTTAATATAATTTAATAAGTTTTGATGTTTTTAATTAAAATGGTAAAACCCTTTTTATCAAATAAAGTTGGATATTAAATCCTTATTATTTTATTTAAATAATCCTTTATTATTTTTAAATAAACTTTTTTTTATTCTGTTTAAAATAAAATGTTTTATTTTCCAAAGCTTGTCCAAGGTTTTGATTTAGCTTTATAAAACATTCTTTATTTATAAACTTCTATTTCATTTGAAAACAAATCTTTTCATTTGATTGTTTTAAAATAACATCTCCAATTGTTTCCTTTTATGGAATGCTTATCCCTTTAAATCCTTTTAGTATTTTAATTAATTCAAATGGGTTTGAGTTTCTATTTTAAATTCAAAAAGTTTCTTCTGGCTCTAAAAATCATACCAAGTTTTATTTTATTCTTTTAGTTTCACATTTCAAGATTTGGAAATTCTTGGGATGTGACAGGCTACCACCCTTAAAATAAATCTCGTCCCGAGATTTGGGAAGGTTAGGGTTACAAACAAGTTCAAGGCAACTAGGGTACTACCACCCTTAAAAATTTTCAAACAAAAATTACATGTTGGCCTTCTTGGGTCCTGGATAAAATTTCCATATTGCAAACATTTGCATGATTTTCTAGGTTTCCATACTTGACTCATGGGCCAAGATTGAGCTTCTCCATAGGCTTGTTCAACTTGTTCTTCATCCTTTCTGGACAGTTACTTGCATAGTGTCCCGGATTCTTGCAGTTGAAGCAATGAATGTCATTGAGTTCTTTACGTGGCTCTTGAGGGCAAGTTGCTACAAAGTGACCTGGTTCATTACAGTTGTTACACCACACTTGGTCAATTCCTTTATTCCTTATGTTCCCTGGACATGCACTGGAGTAGTGTCCCATTTCCTTACATTTACGACATTGCACAAGGCTCATGTCTTGCTTGGGCTTCTTGATTTTCCTAGATCCTTTGAATTGGGTTGTCTTGTTAGGAGGTAGAAGTGGTCCTTTTCCCTTGGTAGACTTGGATCCTTCTTGTTTCCTTTGTTCCACCATGGCATAGATAGGGCATAGGCCAGGAGTATGATTACTTCCCTCACAAAGGTAGCAAGTAGCTTGAGAGGTAGGGCATTCTCCAACAGGATGGTCTACATCACAATTGGGGCATTGTCCTTCATGCTCCTTGGAAGTATGATCCTTGTCTCCACAAATAATGCAAGCTGGGGCTCCATCTAGAACAACATTCTTGTCATCCTTGCTATCATACTTTCTTCTAGGATAATTTTCTTCCATGCTAATCATTTGATTAGTCACCTTAAGCATCAATTGGGATTGTTCCTCCAAAAACTTTTGCAGTGCTGGATCTTCATTACTATTGTTGGCTAGGAACTGAGCTGTCAATTGGTTCAACTGATGTTGGGTTGCTATGAGCTCTCCCAGGTTGTCAGCTTGGTTGGAGTCTTTTGGAGTAGTCATCTGTTTTGGTTGAAGGAAGATTAGAATGGCAAGATATTTCTAAGGAAGTATTTCTAATTATACACATCACAATTCACACATGCAATGCATGCAATCACAAAACAAACATTCTCAATCAACTTTTGCACTCAAACAACAAGGTTCAAGCTCATACTTAGGCAACAAAATATTTTTGTTACACCACATGAGTTGGTGTGTTTTGTCTTAACTAAATTGTGGTGGTCCATCTATATGGTTCACTTGTGATCTTTCCATCCTTCTTGATTGATCCTCCTTGCATGAGATCATTGTTTCCTTTGGGAAAACATTTGGTCACAATCCTTCAAAGTTGTTGATGGTTCTTTCTTATTTTGCATTCCCTCAGTCTCTAAATCTTGAGTAAGATTTCCTAGTCTTACTTGTAGTCCTTAGTAGTTTTCAAGTTGGAAGTCCTTGGGGAATATGCTGAAGATGTTGAAGTCATTATAGTTGAAGAAGTTGAAGTCATTAGAGTTGAAGAAGTTGAAGAAGTCCTTTGTACATGGTGTAGTCTTTGGCCATGGGGTAGGTTTTTCCATCAAGTTGAAGCAGAAGAGATGTAGAGTTGAAACCAAAATGGTTAAGGAAAGAGTTTACATGTGTTTTTGTAAATAAGTTTTTGGAACAAATACACTCCTATTTTTCTAAGGGTTTTTGTCCAATCCTAGGGTTTACAAATCCTACAGGCAACACAATGCTCTGATACCATCTGTAGAGGTCTCAACCTAATAAGGTAGATTCCTCCTGTGTTTTACAATGCTAGTCCCTGGATCAATAGCTAGCATCCACAGTTAAGATGTAATATCAAGATACAAAGGTCATAACATAACTTTATAACCAGGAATAACATAATTTTTATTACATCTTACATAGCTTATTTGGCTATTACATTACATTGCAGCGGAATAACTATAATCATGGGGTCCTTCATCATCAATGTGCCACAGGAAGATGTTGGTTGTAGACTTTGTAGTCCTAGTCAATCAAACAATCTTCATATAATAAAACAATCAACCTGCAACATTACAAGTTACAGCCACAAGGGTCAATACATTTTGAATTGTATTGGCAAGCTTCACTTTTATGTAAATATGAGTGGATCTTATCTTTACATGCATATTTGGCTAAGTAGAGTTTAAGGCTTATTTGCCTAAAGCAACATTTATCCTATCTTTTCAAAATGGTTTTGGTCCTTTGTCAAATCACTTTTCCAAGTTCCTTGAACTCCTTGGTAGAAACTCAAGTGTTCAAGTTCTTGTCAAAATCCCTTGAGCTACTTGGTAACCCCTAGTGCATCAAGTTTTTATCAAAATCTCATGAGTCCCTTGGTAATCCCCAAGTACATCATGCTCTTGAGCACCTTGGTATCCCCCAAGTGCAACAAGCTTAGTAAAATCTCTTTGAATTCCTTGGTACCCCCAAGTGCATCAAGTTTTTATATTAGAAGTTGGAATGTCGAGATCTCCCATGGTTCAAACTTTAGTTGCTCAGTATTGTCCATAACCGGGGACACGGCTAAGTACTTAGATTTTGTTAACTTCTGCAGAAGGAGTACACTTTACCCACATGACACAATCCCATCTTGTTGCCCCCAGTGGCCTACTGGATTAGTGCTCACCAAGATGGAGTACTGGCAGACTGAGAATGTGACGAAGTCTTTCCAAAAGGTCCTTCCATACATCATTGCTAGCTTGTCTTCAGCCCCCATGAAGCATTCCAGATCCCCATGTCCGGCAACTAAAGACAATGTATGGATCTCCCCAATGTAGTTGACTAAGCCAGAGCCATAATAGCATGTGGTTGTACACGAAAGCCACAATTTGGAGAAACATGTTCAATCTCTAAGTTTCCTAGGTGGTTTTCATTTGGAGCACAACATAAAGTGATTGCCATAGACATGGTTCCCTTTTGTTGCCACCTTCTCCAAAACACCAAGTGTCCACCACCTAGGTGGTTCATTGAGTCCTTGTTTTATTATACAAAACACAAGTCTTTTTCACAACCTTTGTAAAATCTCAACATGTATCTCTTTTCAAAACATAGCATGGCTAAGCATGTACAACTTCAATATTTTTACTAAGGAGTGTATAGGGAATCCTACTAGGATTAGCATAGCTTAAGTATAAAATTCTTTTCATGCATGTTTTCAAAATCCACTAAGTATAATGAAAATAATAGGACTTTTGATGATAGTGTCACTTGCCTTTTTGGTAGGGAATGAGGATTTTACTCCTTGATCTTGTTAGTCTCACACTTGCTAAATCCACTACAATCATTCAAACAAGCCTAGTATCAAGTAACATTCCAAACCAATATTCAAACAATATTTCACACACACAAAGCAATGGACTCTAAGTCCTGCATGGGAATATGCTTAAGATGGTTTTATCTCAAGGGAGGTATCTACTAGGCTTTTAACTTTGTAAGGTCCACATTGGTCATTTACCAAGATGGCAAAGTTATTCACAAAAACTTTTAGTCCATAAACCATTTTTAAAAACTAAACATCATTTCATGTGGTGAAATTATCTTTATCAAGGCAAAACCTTATGTTTTTCATCAAGTGAGTTTCCATTTCTAAAGCTTGGTGTTTTGGATCAGTAGGTTTTGATTCAAAGCATTATCTCAAAGTTTTCTTTACAAAAGCATTTCCATAGAACAAAACATTAGTTTTTATTTGGCTAGAAAATGGCTAAGTTAAATAATCCAACCTAAATTTCACAAAAATCATTTTTAACACTATGGTTGGTTCCTAGGGTCAGTAGGGTCACACAAATCCCTTTTGCAAAAAGATTTAATCCTAAAATCAATTTTAAACAATTTTTGTACTCCAAACAAGTACACAAATGTTTCTGTAATTTCAAACAAGTTAATAGATACTTTTTTCAAAACTAAGGCCATGGTTGTTTAGGGCTTGTTCTCCTGATTTTATTGATATAAAATTTGTCAAATTTGGACGTGTGGATCAAAAGTTATAAGGATTTGAAATTCACAACTAAATCAGATTTCAAATCTGTTTTTAAACAGTATAGGGGACACGCGGCAGGATTCTACTGGACGGTACCGGTTCGCTATGGATCACGCTCTGGTGCGTTGGATTAAGTCCGATCGTGCGGTACTGAGCGCATACCTCTTTGGCGTTTAAGTGACCTAATCCTGCTCGTCTGATCTAGATCTAACGGACCTAAATAGATGGCCATTTTCCGGCGGTGCTGCGTGGCTATGCGCGGCGGCGACGGCAGACGGCGGCGGCGCTAGCGAAGCAGGAAGCAAAAGGGAGGTGGGGAAATGCTCACAGTGATCGCAGAAATCTGGTGGAGCTCAACGTGTTGCTGTCTTGGCGAGGGGCGTACTGGAGCGAGCTAGATTGCTCGCCGGAGTGGAGCTGCGCCTCGGCTTTGCTCAGTCGTCGTCGAGGTCGGTGCTAGGGGTCATTCGAAGGCAAACAAAAGGTACGGTCAGATGCGCCAAGACACGGCGAAGGTGGGTGCGTGAATGAGATGGGTCGAGGTTGTCTGGTTTACCCGAGAGATTTCGCCGGAGTGGTCGCGACGCCGGAAGTGCTCAGAAATTGACGAAGCCGAGCGTCTGGTGTGGCCGCGGCCAAGCGGTTGACGCTGGGTGGTTCGCCAGGTGATGTAGAACACGCTCGCGTGCAGAGGCAGTTGAGGGGCGGTGCGGTGTGGCCAGAATTTCCCACGGAGGGTCGTCGGAGTAGCAGCGGTATAGAGAGGAATTGGGGCGGCCTGGAGGCAGAAGGGAGGCGGTGTCTGGGGAAAAACGGAGGAGAGAGTGAGGCGATTAAAAGGGCGTGGTTGCGGCGAGGTTTAATGCACGGAATAACGCAGATTGATTGAGCTATCAACGGGAAGAAACGGCAGCGAGGTGAGGGGAGAAGGGCTCGCGCGGGGAAGAAGGAGAACAGTGGTAAAGGGGGTCCAGCGGTCAGTGGGAAAAACGTTTCAGACGGGGTCCACTTGTCGGTTGCTGGGAGGGTGTGGTTCTGAGTGGGAAAGAAAACGGTTCGGGAGAGGAGGTGGGCTAGATGGGCTGGAGCTGGGCCTGTCGACTGGGCTGCTTTGTTCCATTTTTTTATACTGAATGCCTTTTTCTTTTTCTATTTTGAATTTCTGATTTGATTATTCAAACACATAATTCAAACAACCAATTAAATTTAAACTCACATCACACCTCACAACTTTTGAACTTGATTCTGTTCAATAACAACACCAAAATTTTAAAGATATAAAATAATATTTTATTTCCTTTAGGATCATTCCTTAATTAAATAAAATGTACTTTTAGTTATTTATTTTAATAGGGTTTGATTTACTTGATAAAATCACCATTTTAAATCCAATATTTTTAGAACAAATCAGTAGGTTTTATTTTGGAAATAAATAATACTTGGATACTTGTTTAAACAAAATAATATTTTGCTTTAGGGTCCAATAATAATTATATATAATGGGCCTAAGTTATTAAATCAAATAAAGTTTGATTTTATTAATAAAATCTTTATTTGAAACTAAATATTTTCAAAACCAAATTAGTGGGTTTTATTTGGGACATATAGATTACTTGGAGATTTGTTTTAAAATAAAATAACATTTTATTTTAGGGTCCATTATTAATTAATATATCAGACTTTCATTATTATTTCAAATAGGATTTATTTTATTTGAGATATTTATTTTGAAATCTTAAAACAAGCCCAAACACTTTAGTATGTTTAATTAGAGAATATAAAATACTTGGAAAACCTATTTAATATAATTTAATAAGTTTTGATGTTTTTAATTAAAATGGTAAAACCCTTTTTATCAAATAAAGTTGGATATTAAATCCTTATTATTTTATTTAAATAATCCTTTATTATTTTTAAATAAACTTTTTTTTATTCTGTTTAAAATAAAATGTTTTATTTTCCAAAGCTTGTCCAAGGTTTTGATTTAGCTTTATAAAACATTCTTTATTTATAAACTTCTATTTCATTTGAAAACAAATCTTTTCATTTGATTGTTTTAAAATAACATCTCCAATTGTTTCCTTTTATGGAATTCTTATCCCTTTAAATCCTTTTAGTATTTTAATTAATTCAAATGGGTTTGAGTTTCTATTTTAAATTCAAAAAGTTTCTTCTGGCTCTAAAAATCATACCAAGTTTTATTTTATTCTTTTATTTTCACATTTCAAGATTTGGAAATTCTTGGGATGTGACAGTAGCGTCATCTTTTCAATTAAAGAAGCTCGCGTCATCTTTTCAATTAAAGAAGCTTCTAGGCGTCGTCTTTTCAATTAAAGAAGCTCCTAGTCGTCTTCTCAAATGAAGACCAGGTTCAGTCATCTTCCCAAAGACGACGGCCCTTTAGTTTCGCAAATTGCTCGATCCGTGTATTATTTGTGAAATTGATTAAAAAATATATACTATTAAAAAAATTAGCCATTGAAATTGCTAGAAATAATAGCATGACTAAAGTTTGTACCATTACCACCACTAGTAATGTTGATACTAGCAAACCACCTAAAGTCCCCATTCCTTTTGCAACATTGCCTAAACCCAATGGAACCTTTACCAATAAAAATGCTGAAAATTTCAAAATATGGGAAACAATAGTTCTACTACTTTGAATGATAATTTTGATCTTGATGGTTGAAATATTTCTGAAGTAATTATGTTCTTGCAAAAGCTTCCTAAAAGTCCTAATGCTAGTGCTATGAATATGGCTTTTACAAAACATATTACAAATGCTCTCATGAAAATTAAAGAAGAAAAATTGAAACATAAAGCTTATATTCCTATGAAATTAGAAGATGGTTGGGAGCCCATCATTAATATGAAAGTGAATGATGTTGACTTCAAAGCTTTATGTGATCTTGGTGCTAGTGTCTCTATTATGCCTAGAAAAATTTATGAAATGCTTGATTTACCACCATTGGAAGATAGTTAGTTGGATGTCCATCTTGATAATAATGCTAAAAAGAATCTTACGGGGAGAATTGATGATGTTCTTATTTTGGTTAACCATACCTTTGTCCCCGTTGATTTCTATGTTTTGGATGTTGAATGCAATGCTTTTTGTCCTATTATTTTGGGAAGACCTTTTCTTAGAACTGTTGGTGCCATTATTGATATGAAGGAAGGCACCATTAAAATATCAGTTCCCACTCAAAAAGGTATAGAAAACTTTCATAGAAAAAGAGAGAAGCTATCTTTTGATTCAATTATTATAACAAATTTTGATGTTGATGCTTCTGCATTTGAAAATACTTGATTCTTGCTTTCTATGACTAGCTGAAAGGCGTTAAAGAAAAACACTCTTGGGAGATAATCCAATTTTTTATTTTAGTAAGTTTTTCTTTTGTTGAGTCTTGGAAGTTATTGCCTCTGTAATAACCTCTCCTTAACCTTTTTGTGTGGTTTTTGTGCCAAGAATAACCTCTAATGAAAGGGAAGTAAGACTTGGGGAAGTTACGGTCCCGAAACATATTTCTGTGATTCACTATAAAAAAATGTGAAAAACCCAAGAATGTCAGATGAAATTTTTGTGTGCATGCCCCAGGTATTTACCCAACTTTTGTTTGTTTTGCACTTTTCGATTTGAGCAACATAAGATTTTCAAAAAAATCGGTCTTCACCTGCTAGTCTGTTTTGACAGATTTCTGCCGTTATGTGTATTTGCCTCTTAAATTGATTTATTTTTGAGTTCTTCTTGATCACTTGAGCTTTTAAAAGGAATTTCTACAGTAGCTTATGTTTTAATGGATGTTTATAATTGAGTTGAAAATGAACCCAAAGGCTTATTATCTTGATTACACTAATGTTGCTAATGAAGATTGTGTGAAGTTTTGTATGAAGGAAGTTTTCAAGTGTAGGGAAAGAATGATGTGATGAGATGAAGAATGGACAAAAGTTGAAGATTGGAGATTCCACTTGTGTCACCCCAAGAAATATTCAAGAAGTACAAGCGTCAAATCTTGGGGATACCCAAGGCATCCCCTTCTTCATCAATAAAAATCTCAGGTCTTCTTTCAAGACACTTTATTTTAATTGGTTCATGCAGTATGTGTTGTTCTTGGAGCGTCTTTGTTTTTGTTTTTATTTTTATTTTGTTTTGTTTTCTATAATAAGTTTTTTGGACCCTAGCACACTTCTTTTAGAGAACTCACACTCCGTTCTTCATTGCCAAGAACACTCTAGTTTTCACTCCTATTGTTTTGTGAGTATTCACTTTTTCTAGCACTGCATTTAGATTTAGTTTTCTTATGACTTTTTGCTTAGAAATTTTTAGTTCTTCTTTGTAGTTAGGTGAGACAATCTCTCTGATATTTATTGATTATTATCTTTGTGACTTGTTTCAAATAAGTCGACTGGTGTTGGAAAAGAGTAGAAAGTTTCATGCTTATAGTGGTACAAAACAAAGCTTGTTTTGACTGTGACTTAGACTTTATCATGTCATGTTAGATATTGCTTTGACCATATGCCTAGTGATTATTTTTGTAGCATGACTTGTTTCAAACAATTGAGATTGCTTAATGTGCAATGAAAGAATCATGCGTTGTTTTAGCATTCAAAAGCATAATATTGTGGTATTCTCATTTGATGCTTTATTTGGGTTTACTTGGCACATGCTTACACCATGTTAAGACTATGAACCATTCACCTTAGCCTCTATGATCATTTAGTTTTTGACTTGTCATACCACTTTATGCTTTAATTAATAATGTTTTGTTGCTTTGCATGATTATGGCCATTATTGCTCTCTTAGTTGGTTGCTCCCAGTCTTTTGCTAGCCTACACCTGTACTAGGTATGAGCTCTACTCATGCATCCAACTCCCAAGAAACCAAGTTATTCCAAAGATTCCACTATAAATTCCTACGCATGGTGTATTACACCATTCCAAGTATATTCATGTGTTTGTTTATCTTCCAAATTAAATTTTTGTTATGTGAAAATTAGTGATTAAAGCTCTCACGAACTTGATGGCACACTTTATTTTCTTGCATTTAATAAACTTGAACCATTGTGCCCATCTATGTTGCTTATATGCTTGCAAATTAGAAGTTGGCAGTTAGCAGGACCATGTTGTCATGGGGAACGCTTTCGACATTGCACTTATTCTATTTAGTTGATATCATGTTCTTTTGTTTATGGATCCCGGCGGTGTGAAATAAAATGGGATCTTGTAAGTTCATGGAGTTTGTATATGTGTTAGACAAACTTCTGGGCGGCTAGCCTAAGCCATGCCTAATCATGGTGGAAACTTACCGCGAAACCATAGTGGCATTCTATGAAGCATCATCATTAAAAACCTATGCAAGTAGCAAATAAAAAGATCGCTGGGATGCTCACTGTCTGTTGCTTTGTCATTTTGATATGGGATAGCTCATGTGTCATGGGGCAAGGGGAACCCCAATGGAGGTTCTCTATGATACACATATACTTACAATGGCAAGAACTTTCTTGTGACTAAAGTTGAGTAGCATGAGGAACGGTACTCGTACTCAAGGGGCATGCGATTTTCAACTTGTGATTTTTCAGGCATATAACTCATATTTGTCTCAGTTTGACCTTAATCACTTCAATAAGCTTATGATAGGGGCAATGGGAGCTCAAAGCTAGTGAGTACCATAATATTTCGGAGCTCTTTATCAAACTTGAAATCCCTACTTCCCTATATGAAGGGCCTTTCTTTTTTTACTTTTTGTTGAGTCTCCATGTTATATCTGTATGCACCAATTAAGAGAGAATAGTTGTCATTATTAGTTCAATGTGCATTGTCCTAAAACTTGTTGATTGATTCATAATTATGGTATTGCTTGTTCTTAAATTATTTGTATCTAGTCACCCTTATGAACTTTGAAGGTGTCCTATGCATTTATGTTTTGATATTCCATGAAGGACAAGCTGAATACCACTCTTCCTATGTTTTCTCTATGTGAAACAAACAAATATCTTTCAAAGCATTATTCATGATCTTTTGTTTATATTGCCTTTCATGTTGCAACATAGTTTCTATGCCTTATTGTTAGAAATATATCTTTCATGCTTATGTTAGAGTACTTTGATTCCAGATATCAATGCTTTACAATACCTTGATCAATATTGTGATGGTGCATGTCACCTCAAAAATTATTCTTTTTATCACTTACCTACTCGAGGATGAGCAGGAGTTAAGCTTGGGGATGCTTGATACGTCGTAAACGTATCTATAATGTTAGATGCTCCATGCTTGTTTTGTACCAACTATCTTATGTTTTGTCTACACTTTGAGGCATTTTTATACATTTTCCGGAACAAACCTATTAACAAGATGCCATAGTGCAAGTTCTTGTTTTCTGCTATTTTTGGTTTTATAAAAGCAAGTAAAGAAATATTCTCGAAATTGGATGAAACAAAAGCCGAATTCCTATTTTTCAGAGGAGAACACAGAGTCCAGAGGCCAGAGGGAGGCGCACCCTAGGGCGGACACACCAGGCCTAGGCGCGTCTAGGGGGGCGCCGCCCTATGGTGTGCCCCCTGGACCTCTACTGACCTTGCCCCTTCGCCTATATAAAACCCCCGAGGAGAAAACCCTAAGGACCCGATCAGAAATCCCCAAAAAAGTCCATAGCCACCGCCACCATCGTCCCAAGATCGGGAGGGATCTGAAGCTCTTCCCGGCACCCTGCCGGAGAGGGGAGATCATCTCGGATGCCTTCTTCATCACCATGCCAGCCTCCAGAGTGATGCGTGAGTAGTTCATCCTTGGACTATGGGTCCATAGGAGTAGCTAGATGGTTGTTTCTCCTATTTGTGCCACCATGTTTAGATCTTGTGAGCTGCCTACCATGATCAAGATCATCTATTTGTAATCCTACATGTTGTTTTTGTTGGGATCTGATGGATATTGAGTACTACGTCAAGATTGATTATTGATTCTATCATGTATATGTTATTTGTGATCTTGCATGCTCTCCGTTGCTAGTAGTTACTTAGGCCAAGTATTTTATTTTGACTCCAAGAGGGAGTATTTATGCTCGATAGTAGGTTCATGCCTCTAGTAATCTGGGGGAGTGACAGAAACCTCTAAGGTTGTAGATGTGCTGTTTCTACTAGGGAGAAAACAACAATCCTTTGTCCAAGGGAAATTGTATTGTTTACTTTACACACTTTGCTTAATGCAATTATCTTTGCTTGCAACTTAACACCTGAGGGTTATTCGGATGATATCCCGGAGGTGGATTATTAGTCATAGATGCAGTTGGATTACGGTCTATGTATTATGTTGTAATGCCCAAACAAATCTCATAGTGATCATCATGCCATGTACATTCATTGTTATGCATTCTCTATCTGTCAATTGCCCAACTGTAATTTGTTCACCCAACATGTTATTTATCTTATGGAGAAACACTTCTAGTGAACTGTGCACCCTGGACCATTCCTTCCCATTGATATTCCATATACTATCTATTGTTTACTTTCTACAATTACTACAAGCAATTATCTTCTTCCACACTATACGTTTCATCCTTTGTTTTCAGAAAAACCAGTGAGCTTGACAACCTCACTATAAGTTGGGGCAAAGTATTTTGGTTGTGTTGTGCAGGTTCCACATTGCTAGCAACACCTTGGGAGCTGGTTCTTTCTCCTACTGGTTCGATAACCTTGGTTTCACAACTGAGGGAAACTTGCTGTTGTGCTTATCATACCTTCCTCTTGGGGTTCCCAATGATCTCTACATCATTTGAGCCATCACCTCCCTCTTCCACGACCGCCGCCAGGTGCTTCTTAGCCCCCGGATTCCGCCGCTGCCACTGGCCTACTCCTTCCCTCCATTGCTAGGCTCGTCCCCGCTGGCCGAGCTCCCCCCATGGATGCCACAGGTACCTCCTCTCTCTTTTCTAGGGTTTTCCCTAGAAACTCCTTATAGGTGGTTTTCTTGGTGATTTTTGGTTCATGGGTCCTCATACTGCGTGCATTGTGGGTACCTAGCATCCTCCTCAACCCTGATCTGTCATTTTCCCATCGCACCATAGTTTTCCCCACGCAGCCAAGTCTCTGGCCAAAGACTCTAGTTCCTCTGACCAGAAAATCCAGTTGAGTCGGAAATTCTGGTTGTTCTGGCCCAGAATTTCCGACCATTCGGAGGCTCCAAGGAAGCTTCAGTGGAAACTCTGGTGCAATGGTCTTTGTCAATTTGGGGATGTTGGTTCTTGATCTCCTGGACATGTGTGCTTATCCCCCTACTACCTCTCTATCTCCTTTTCACATGTGGTTCCCGCCGCAACAAGGTTGCAATAAGGATTGGTAGGGGTGGTCTTCGGCACCCTGTTTCATTTGATGAGGCTGGTGAACATTATGTGGAGGATCGTGTGTCTGTGGATAATCCTCGCAATAGTAGTGCCGCTGGTAGGGAAGAGCTCAAAAGGCTGATGGCTGAACGTGCCAAGAAGCATAAGTATGATGATATCACCACCGTCAAGGGCATGTCTCCGAGTGACTATGCTGAGACGGGTAAGCTCAGTTTCTATGAGTTGTCTCGCACATGTGACAATCCTCAGTTTTGGAGGAGGGAGCAAGAGGTCTTCTACCGGGAATTCTATGGATCTCTCACAAAGTACAAGGTGTGTCCTCAATCTGTGTTGGACTTTGCATACATGAAGAAGCACATGAGCTACTTTGAGGACTTTCTATGGATCACTAACAAACTTGTCCTGCACAAGATCATGCAAACTCAAGAGCATTACAATATTCGTATAATTCATCAGTTCTTTTCCACTATGGTTGTTGACTCTAGTGATGATATCAATATGACCTGGATGACTCGAGATACTCGTTGCACAACCTCATTCCATGACTTTGCTCGTCTTCTAAGCTCCCTTTCGAAGTTCGCTCCACTCCTTATGGTGAGCGGCTTCACAATGCAACAGGCATCTATGATGTAAGGAATCTGGCACCACTCTACAATTCTGATGGTATCTTTGGCGAGGCCAAGAATATGCATCTTCTGCCCAACTTTCTGCTTCGTGGATTCCGTGAGAATCTTGCCACACAATCTAGGAACCTGGACATGATTCATGGAGTGCATGTGAATCTTTTGGCTCTTGCTTGGTTGGTCTATCTTGCAGGCCCAGATGCTCCTCCTCGGCACATTGATGTGATGGACTATATCTTTGAGGAAATGTGGAGTTGCATTATTCAGAAGAAATCACCCATCTTTGATCCTTTTCTCATGAAGCTCATTGTGGCTTAAAATACTGGGTTTCATGCTTTCTGGGCTACACTAGTGGAGCACAAGCTCCATACGCTTCAAAGGAAACATGTCGTTGTCTCCAAACCCAGTTCCCGTACTCCTGCTATTGAGGAAGAAGTGAGGAATAAGAGCCCCGTCGGGGGCCTCGTATGAAGCATGCCTCCAATGCATATATGCCTCCCACCTCTCGCTAGATTATCTCCTCTCGTATCAAGAAGTCCTCTTGGTGGGAGAGGGTCAACTGTTGCATGCAAGTGGATATTGGCAAATCTCAATACACGCAATTACGTGAAACTAGGCAAGTCCTGCATAATCAATAAGTGGTTCTCAATGCTATCAATGCTAAGGATGGTGAGTCCCCAAAGGCTGCTGAAGGCGAGGACAAGTCTGAGGGCATACTTCCATTTGGCAAGTGGAGAGACTGCATAACAATGCATGCACATGACATGATGATCACTATGAGATTTCTTTGGGCATTACAACATGATACATATATTGTAATCCAACTACATCTATGACTAATAATCCACCTCCGAGATATCATCCGAATAACCCTCGGGTATTAAGTTGCAAGCAACAGATAATGCATTAAGCAAAGTGTGTAATGTAAACAATACAATTTCCCTTGGACAAAGAATTTTTGTTTTCTCCCTAGTAGCAACAGCACATCTACAATCTTAGAAGTTTCTATCACTCTCGCAGATTACTAGAGGCATGAACCTACTATCGAGCATAAATACTCCCTCTAGGAGTCACAAGCAAATACTTGGCCTAAGTAACCACTAGCAACGGAGAGCATACAAGATCACAAATAACATAGACATGATAGAACAATAATCAATCTGACATAATACTCAATATCCATCCGATCCCCACAAATACAACATGTAGCATTACAATAAGATGATCTTGATCATGATAGGCAACTCACAAGATCTAAACATGGTGGCACAAATAGGAGAAACAACCATCTATCTTCTGCTATGGACCCGTAATCCAAGGATGAACTACTTACACATCACTCTAGAGGCTGGCATGGTAATGAAGAAGGCCTCCGGGATGATCTCCCCTCTTCGGCAAGGTGCCGGGAAGAGCTTCAGATCCCTCCTGATCTAGGGATGACGGTGGCGGTGGCTATGGACTTTTTCATGGAATTCTGATCGGGTACTTAGGGTTTTTGTCTCGGGGGTTTACATAGGCGAAGGGGCAAGGTTGGTGGAGCACCAGGGGCCCACACCCTAGGGCGGCATGCCCCCTATCCGTGCCTGGCCCAAGTGTGCCCTCCCTGGGGTGCGTCTCCCCCTCTCCTTCAGGCTCAGTGTCATGTCGGGAAAAATAGGAACTTTGGATTTTGTTTCGTCCAATTCCGAGAATATTTCTTTACTAGTTTTTATGAAACTAAAAATATCAGAAAACAGGAACTAGCACTCTGGCATCTTGTTATTAGGTTAGTTCCAGAAAATGCATAAAAATGCCACAAAGTGTGGGCAAAACATAATATAATTGCTGCAAAACAAGCATGGAGCATCAAAAATTATAGATACGTTTGCAACGTATCAGCATCCCCAAGCTTAACTCCTGCTCGTCCTCGAGTAGGTAAGTGATAAAAATAATAATTTTTGAGGTGACATGCACCACCACAATCTTTATCAAGGTATTGCAATGCATTGATAGCTAGGATCAAAGTACTCTAAACATAAGCATGAAAGATATATTTCTAACAATAAGACATAACAACTATGTTGCAACATGAAAGGTTACACAAACAAGACCATGAATAATGCTTTGAAAGACATTTGTTTGTTTCACATATAGAAAACATAGCAAGAGTGGTATTCAGCTTGTCCTTCAAGGAATAGCAAAACATAAATGCATAGGACACCTTCAAAGTTTATAAGGGTGACTAGATACTAATAATTTAAGAACAAGAAATACCATAATTATAAATCAATCAACAAGTTTTGGGACAATGCACATTAAACTAAGAATGAAAACTATGCTCTATTAACTGGTGCATAAAGGTAGAATATGGAGACTCAACATAAAAGTAAAAATAAAGTACCTTTGCAGAGGGAAGTAGGGATTAAATTGTTTTATAAAGCTTCAAAAAATTATGGTACTTATTAGCTTTGAGCTCTCATTGCCCCTATCATAAGAATCTTGACGTGATTAAGGTTAAAGTGAGGACAAATATGAATTATGCTTGACAAATCACAAGTTGAAAATCGCATGCCCCTTGAGTACGAGTACTGAGACCTCATGCTACTCAACTTTGGTCACAAGCAAGTTCTTCTCATTGTAAGTATATGTGTATCATAGAGAACCATCAACGGGGTACCCCTTGCCCCATGACACAAGAGCTATCCCATATCAAAATGACAAGGCAACAGACAGTGAGCATCTCAGCGATCTTTTTATTTGCTATTTGCATAGGTTTTTATTAAGGATTATTCATAGAAGCACTATGTTTTTGATGCAAGTTTCCACCATGATTAGGCATGCCTTAGGCTAGCCGCCCAGGCGTTTTTCTAACACATACACATACTCCATGGACTTACAATCTCCCATTTTATTTCACACCGATGACATCCATAAACAAAAGACCGTGATATCAACTAAATAGAATAAGTGCAATGTTGAAAGCGTGCCCCATGACAACATGGTTTTGCTAACTCCCAACTTACAATTTGCGAGCATATAAGCATCATAAGTGGTCACAATTGTACAAGTTTATTAAGTTCAAGAAATAAAACGTGCCTTCAAGTTTGTGAGAGCTTTAATCACTAATTTTCACATAACAAAAATTTAATTTGGAAGATATATAAAAACATGAATGTACTTGGAATGGTGTAACACACCATGCATAGAAATTTATAGTGGACTATTTGGAATAACTTGGTTTCTTGGGAGTTGGATGCACGAGTAGATCTCATACTCAGTACAGGTGGAGGCTAGCAAAAGACAGGGAGTGACCAACTAAGAGAGCAATAATGGCCATAATCATGCAGAGCGATAAAACATTATTAATCAAAGCGTAAAGTGATATCATAAGTGAAAAAATAATTGATCATAGAGGCTAAGGTGACTGGTTTAAAGTCATAACATGGTGCAAGCATGTGCCAAGTCAACCCAAATAAAGCATCAAAGGAGAATACCACAATATTACGCTTTTGCATGCTAAAACAACACATAATTTGTTCAAGGCACACTAAGCAATCCCAATTGTTTGGAAGAAGACATGCTACAACAATAATCACTAAGCATATGGTCAAAGCAACATCTAATATGACATGATAAAGTCTAAGTCACAGTGAAAACAAGCTTCTTTTTGTACCACCATAAACATGAAACATTCTACTCTTTTCCAACACCAATCGACTTATTTGAAACAACTCACAAAGATAATAATCAACAAAGACCAGAGAGCTTGTCTCACCTAACTACAAATAAGAACTAAAAATTTCTATGTAAAAAGAAGAACAAAACTAAAACTAAACGTAGTGCTAGCAAAAGTGAACACTCACAGAACAATAAGAGTGAAAACTGGAGTGTTCTAGGCAATGAAGAACGGGGTGTGACTTCTCCAAAAGAAGTGTGTTGGGGTCCAACCAACTTATTGCAGCAAACAAAGAAAAATAAAACTAAAATGCTCCAAGAACAACACAAAGTGCATGAAGCAAGAAATATAGTATCTTGAAAGAAGACCTGAGATTTTTGTTGATGAAGAAGGGGATGCCTTGGGCATCTCCTAAGCTTTGACACTTGTACCTCTTGAATATTTCTTGGGGTGACACGGGTGGCTTCCCCAAGCTTGAGCTTTTTTCCATACTTCATCTCATCACATCATTCTTTCCCTACACTTGAAAACTTCCTTCATACAAAACTTCACACAATCTTCATTAGCAACATTAGTGTATGCAAGATAATAAGCCTTTGGGTTCAGTTTCAACTCAAGTAAATCATCCATTAAAACATAAGATAATGTAGAAATTCCTTTTGAAAGCTCAAGTGATCAAAAGAACTCAAAAGAAACCGATTTAAGAGGCAAATACAAATAATGGTAGAAATCTGTCAAAACAGACCTACAGCTAAAGACCAATTTTTCGAAAATAATCTTCTGTTGCTCAAACCGAAAAGTGCAAAACTAACAAAAGTTGGGTAAATACCAGGGGCATGTGCACAAAAAATTTCAGATCAATACGATGTTCTGGGATTTTTCACGAGTTTTTTACAACGAAGCACAGAAATCTGTTTTAGGATAGCAACTTCTCCAAATCTTACTTCTCTCTCATTAGAGGCTATTCTTGGTACAAAAACCAAAAAAAAAGAATAAAGAGAGGTTATTACAGAGGCAATAACTTCCAAGACTCAACAAAATAAAAACTTACTAAAAATAAAAATTGGGTTATCTCCCAAGAGTGCTTTTCTTTAACGCCTTTCAGCTAAGCACAGAAAGCAAAAATCAAGTATTTTCAAATGAAGAAGCATCGACATCAAATTTTGTTCTAATAAGAGAGTCAAAATATAACTTCTTTCTTTTTTGAGGGAAGTGTTCAATACCTTTCTTGAGTGGGAATTGATATTTAATGGTGCCTTCCTTCATATCAATAATGGCACCAATAGTTCTAAGAAAAGGCCTTCCCAAAATAATAGGACAAAAAGCATTGCATTTAACATCCAAAATATAGAAATCAACGAGGGAAAAGGTATTGTTAACCATAATAAGAACATCATTAGTTCTCCCCATAGGTTTCTTTTTAACATTAGCATCAAGATGGACATCCAAATAACAATCTTCCAATATTGGTAAATCAAGCATATCATAAATTATTCTAGGCATAACAGAGACACTAGCACAAATATCACATAAAGCTTTGAAATCAAAATCATTCACTTTCATATTAATGATGGGCTCCCACCCATCTTATAATTTCCTAGGAATAGAAGTTTCATGTTTTAATTTTTCTCCTTTAATTTTCATGAGAGAATTTGTAATATGTTTTGTAAAATCCATATTCATAGCACTAGAATTAGGACTTTTAGCAAGATTTTGCAAGAACATAATTACTTTAGAAATATTTCAACCATAAAGATCAAAATTATCATTCAAAGTAGTGGAATTATAGTTTCGCATATTTCAAAAAATTTCAGCATTTTTATTGGAAAAGGTTCCATTGGGTTTAGGCAATGTTGCCAAAGGAATGGGGACTTCAAGTTTTATTGAAAGCAGTTTGTTTACTAATAAAATACTTAAGCATGACTTCAAGTTCAGAGTGTGCACTTCTATTGTTGTTGTAGGAATTTACATAATAATTTCCATAAGCATTACCATTATTAGAAGGATATGGCCTATAATTATTTTTACCATCAGAATTGTTGCAAAAATTATTACTTCTAATGAAGTTCACATCAACTTGCCCTTCTTGAGCAACCAAAGAGGCTAAAGGAACATTATTTGGATCAATATGAGCTTTTCCACTAACAAGCATAAACATAATAGTATCAATCTTATCACTCAAGGAGGAGGTTTCTTCAACAGAATTTACCTTCTTACCTTGTGGAGCTCTCTCAGTGTGCCATTCATAATAATTAATCATCATATCATCCAGGAGCTTTATTGCACCACGCAAAGTGATGGACATAAAGGTACCTCCAGTAGCTGAATCCAACAAGTTTCTTAAAGAAAATTTCAATCCTGCATAAAAGGTTTGGATAATCATCCAAGTAGTTAGTCCATGAGTGGGGCAGTTCTTCCCTAAAGATTTCATTCTTTACCAAGCATGAGCAACATGTTCATTATCAAATTTTTTAAATTTCATTATGTCACTTCTCATGGATATAATCTTAGCGGGAGGATAATATTTTCCAATAAAAGCATCTTTGCATTTAATACAAGAATCAATACTATTTTTAGTCAAAGATAGCAACCAATCTTTAGCTCTTCCTATTAAAGAGAAAGGAAACAATTTAAGCTTAATAATATCTCCATCTACATCCTTATATTTTTGCATCTCACAAAGATCTACAAAATTATTAAGGTGAGCAACAGCATCATCGGTACTAACACCAACAAATTGCTCTTTCATAACGAGATTTAGCAAAGCAGGTTTAATTTCATAGAAAGTAGCTTCAGGAACAGGTGGAGCAATAGGTGTGCAAATGAAATCATTGTTGTTTGTGCTAGTGAAGTCAGACAACTTAGTGTTTTTAGGAGTAGTCATTTTTTCAAGATTAAAGCAAGCCAATAAAAATAGCAACTAATTTTTTTGTGTTTTTGATAAAAAGAAGCAAACCAAACAAAGCAAAAGAAACAAAGCAAAACAAAAACAAAGTAAATAGATTGGTAGTGAGAGACTCCCCTTGTAGAAATCTTCTTTCTCCCCGGCAACGGCACCAGAAAAAGCCTTGATGTTGGCTCAGTTGATGTAGAGCCTGTTGGGAACCCCAAGAGCAACGTATGATGAGCACAGTAACAAGTTTTCCCTCAGTTGTAGAACCAAGGTTATCTAACCAGTAGGAGAAAGAAACCACTTTTGAAGGTGTTGTTAGCAACATGGAACCTGCACACAACACAACCAAAATAATCTGCCCCAACTTATCAATGAGGTTGTCAAGCTCACTGTTTTTGCTGTAAATAAAGGATTAAATGTATAGTGTGGAAGAAAATAATTGCTTGTGGTAATTGCAGAAAGTAAATAGTAAACAACAGATAGAATATCAATGGAAAGGAATGGACCAGGGTCCATAGTTCACTAGAGGTGTTTTCTCCATAAGATAAATAACATGCTGGGTGAACAAATTACAACAGGGAAATTGACAAATAGGGAATGCATAACAATGCATGTAATCACTGTTAGATTTATTTATGCATTACAACATGATACATAGACCGTAATCCAACTGCATCTATAACTAATAATCCACCTGCAGGATATCATCCGAACAACCCTCGGGTATTAAGTTGCAAGCAACAGATAATTGCATTAAGCAAAGTGTGTAATGTAAACAATACAATTGCCCTTGGACAAAGGATTGTTGTTTTCTCACTAGTAGCAACAACACATCTACAATCTTAGAAGTTTTTGTCACTCTCGCAGATTACTAGAGGCATGAACCTACTATCGAGCATAAATACTCCCTCTTGGAGTCACAAGTAAAGACTTGGCCAAAGTAACTACTAGCAACAGAGAGCATGCAAGATCACAAATAACATAGACATGATAGAACAATAATCAATATGACATAATACTCAATAGCCATCAGATCCCCGCAAACACAACATGTAGCATTACAATAATATGATCTTGATCATGATAGGCAACTCACAAGATCTAAACATGGTGGCACAAATAGGAGAAACAACCATCTAGCTTCTGCTATGGACCCGTAGTCCAAGGATGAACTACTCCCACATCACTCTGGAGGCTGGCATGGTGGTGAAGAAGGCCTCAGGTATGATCTCCCCTCTCCGGCAGGGTGTCGGGAAGAGCTTCAGATCCCTCCCGATCTAGGACGACGGTGGCGGCTACAGACTTTTTCGTGGAATTCTCATCGGTTACTTAGGGTTTTTGTCTCAGGGGGTTTATATAGGCGAAGGGGCAAGGTCGGTGGAGCACCAGGGGGCCCACACCCTAGGGCGGCGCCCTTGGCTACGCTTGTCCCAGGTGTGGCCTCCCTAGGGTGTGTCTCCTCCGATCCTTCAGGCTCCGTGTCGTGTCGAGAAAATAGGAACTTTGGCTTTTGTTTTGTCCAATTCCGAGAATATTTCTTTACTAGTTTTTGTGAAACCAAAAATTGCAGAAAACAGGAACTGTCACTGTGGCATCTTGTTAATAGGCTAGTTCCAGAAAATGCATAAAAATGCCACAAAGTGTGGACAAAACATAATATAATTTGTGAAAAACAAGCATGGAGCATCAAAAATTATAGATACATTTGCAACGTATCAGTGATCAACATAGGGCGAGTAGCATCGCTCTTCCCCTTTTTGGCGTCTTGATGCCAAAGGGGGAGAAGTATCCTATTTAGGTTGCGGGATTTGCATGGGTTAAAGTCACAAGCTCGTTCTTCCTTTGATCTTTAATTACTTGTGAACTTTATTTTATCGCCTCTTATTATGTGTGAACTCTATTTGTGATACATGTGTGGAAGACTAGGTGGCTATATATATGTATGGATTTAATCTCTTGTGATGAAGTTATATGTCTTTTGATGATCATTATAAGCTTCAATACATATTATCTTGTGCAAAGGTACCAGCCTCTACTCATTCATTATTGTCTTTGCACCCCTTGTTGGTTTGTAAAAGGAAGGGGGAGTGTTGATCCTAGTATGTGTTTTGTGCAAACAAGCTTGTGGTTGCACATATCTAGGGTGGTCTCGTATTAATTTTACCAATTATATAGTCTTTTCATAATTTCCTCTATGCAAATTTATGTGTTGCCATCAAACACCAAAAAGGGGGGAGATTAAATGTAACATCCCTAAAATCATGTTTCAAAACTCATGCATATCATCCATGCATCCATGATCATTTAGGGTTCCTTTTCAAAACCATTTCAAAAACAGGAGCATCTGATGCTCATTATTTTATGTAAGTATGCTATAGCCTTATTGCTACCTTCTAATGAGAAAGGTACTTATTTTAATCAGAAATATTTTGAGTTCAAACTTAAGTGTTGTTCTAAATTTTGGTCAAGGTTTCAAAACAAATTAAGATTTATAAACCAATCCTTTACTATTTATAAATACTTAACTAAAGCTTGTTTTTAAATTCTTTTTCAAAACTCAAGTTGATTTTGTAAGGGTGAACAGTTGTGTTACACATCCTAGGAGGCAAGAATCAGCAAACTTTAGTGTGGGGAAAGTTTCATTTATAACAGATTTGATTTGATCTTTCAATTTCAAACCAGAAATTTGAATCAGAAAAAGAAAACGTGAAATGTAGAAAAAATAAAGCAAACAGTCTAATCTAGCCCAACCCAGCCGCTTGGCCCATTTAGCCCAGCAATCACTCCCGCGAGGAAAACGATTCAAATCGATTAATCGACCCGCCCCCTCACTGACATCTGGCCCCCACCTCCTCTCTTTTTCTCTTGCTGACAACAGCGGCCCACGCGTCAGTCATCGTCTCCACCCCCAGCGACCAGTTCCTCCCCTAATTCCTCCGGCCGTCTCCTATCTGATTTCGCGGATTCGATTCCCATTGAATGCTAGAGTAAATCAAGCCCACGTCTACGCCTACTTAAGCACCATGCTTCCCTTCCCATTTTCCCCCAATCCCCACCCCACCGGAGCCACCAGGCTGCTCGGAATTCTCTCAGGACCTCCCTCTGCTCCGACGATGATTCCGGCCAAACCCCGTCGCCCCTCGTCTCCTCGACTACATGAGAACACTCCCCATCACCAGACGCATCTCTCGATACCTCCCTCTCGCCCGTGCATGCTCTGTATCCTCGGCAGCATCATCGACTGAGCATCTCCACCGTCTGCTCGAACTCCGGCGACCATTCCCCGTAAGCCCCAGCTTCCCCTCTCCCTCTGTTTGATACGTGTGTGATCCCCAGCATCATGCGCACCTAACGCAACCCTTTTCTCTTCTTAGCGTGGCCCATAACGTCGCCTCCATCGCCAATCGAGAGCAACCGACGCTGTCTCGAACTCCGACGAGCAATCAACATCGACTCCGTACGCCCCTTCGCCAACTGAGCACACTTCGAGCATCCCCTTTCCACGGCGATTCTGGTGAGCTTCTCCCCTAATCCTCTCGCCTCCTGTAACTCCGGCAATTTCACCTCCAGAGCACGCCGCCGCCTGTCGCCGCCGCTAGCGCCGCCCGTCTAGGGTTAGCTGCTTAGGGCCGTTAGATCTTGATCGACTGGTTGCGATTGAACATAACTCGAAGGGGTACGAGTGTCTCTGTGCCGCTCGATCTAATTTAAATCCAACGCTTCACAGAGACCGATCCGAGCGAAACGGTATCGGCCAATGAAATCACGCCATGTGGCCAGAGTCAATTTAAAACAGAAATTATGTTCTATTAGATGTTCAATCTTGTAAATTTCATAACTTTTGATCCACATGTCCAAATTTGACAAATTTTATATCATTGGAATCAGGAGAGAAATTCCTTTCCATTTATGCAATGTGTTTAATGTTTTGCCTCTGTGAAAATGGTTGTTTTTGCAGAAACATTTGTAGGCATAATTTGGGTATAATAATTATTTGAAAAATGTTATGTTATTCAAATAAAGTTTATTTGGCATGTTTTGAACTTGTTTATGATTAATTACTGTGCACTTGTCTTGTTTGGTGTAGAAAATCATCTCATGGCATTTTGCATACATTCATGTATTTTTTCTTGTATGTATAATGTGTATGTGATTTTGTGCCATTATTTTATGTGTAGGTTTTGGTGCAAATAGTGATTGTGATTGTGAGGATTGTTGCTACTCCCCAAACTACCAAGGCAAGTGGTGCTTCATGATTCATTCCTTTGTTTTCAACTATGCACTAGAAATATTTTGCTAGACTTGCATGAATATTTTGATCTATATGCTATGCTTGGGAAATCCTAGTAGTTGTGGAATTGCTAGAAAATTTCTAAGTTAGGATTCTTATCAATGCCATGCTTAGCCTAGCTAGTAGCAACCAAGGGTGGTTATATATTCATGCTATGAGAAAATATTTCTAAGTCTTTGGACTTGTGTTTTGTTTAATAAAACAACTAAGTGAATGAAACACCTGGGTGGAATGGAAGGATTGGTTTGTGTTGAGTGGTTACACAAGGCCCATTTCTATGGTTTACCTTGTGTATCTCACTTGTGGAAAGCCACCCAGGAACAAAGGGATTTGAGATGCCATATGTTAAGAAGCATCTAGTGCAGCCACTTGGCAATATGGGCTCTGCCTGGATCACATAGGTTGCAATAACTTAGCCATTTGGACAGTTGGTGGCAGTGGGATGATAGGTTGTAGCACGTCCATTTGGTCTAAGGGAAGGCTTCTGAAAGGTCCTATCTTGGTGAAAATCAAGTCTTGTGGGGAAAGTGCACAATCTCTGCAGATGGAAGAACCTAAGTACTTAGCCATGTCCCTGGTAAAGGACAATTTGAGCATCAAGACATGGAAGCTATCAAGAATCTCCTCATCCAAATTTCTAAGTAAAAACTTGTGGTTGAACAAGGGAGAAGGTTCCCCAATTTCTATTGGTGGTTCCTTGGAAAAGATTTTGTCAAAGAAAAACTTAGTGTTTTCAACTAATAGGAAAAACCTATTTTGAGCAAAGAAAGCCTAAGCTACACTTATCCAAATGCATATAGTATCTAGTTGCCAATATTATTCTAAGGTATCACTTGCCAAGACTATTACAATGTATTGACCCACTATGGCTGTAACTTGTGATGTTGCAGGTTATTCTGATGGTGATTAGGGGTTATGAGTCTACACTCAACATGCTTGCCTGTGGCACATGAAGATGAAGACTTATTTATCTTATTGCATATTTAAACTCTTGTACTAGGCCTGTGGCCATGGAGTTTGTAAAAGACTATGTTTGTCTCTGGAATGACTTGTAATAATGACCTTTGTTTCTGTGTACTTCATCTTAAACTATGGATGCTAGCATTGATCCAGGGACTAGCATTGCAATCACAGGGATCCTTTCCTTTATAAAGGAGGGATCTTACAGATGGTATCAGAGCACTGTGTTGCCTGTAGGATTATGACCCTAGGATTGGAAACCACTAAGGAATTTTTTTTAACAACTTCCACACTTGTCTTTTCTTCTCATAAACTTTTCTAATCTTCTTTCTCATCTCTATTTGTAGATGAACTCCATCACCGAAGCCGTGAGGAAGGGACCACTCATGACTATGACTTTGGAATGTGAGACAGAATTCCCTAAGGCTCTCAAGGACCTCATGGTTTCCATGGGAATACATGGTGCAGCTGTGTACAAAGGTTTTCCTGTGATGGATGAAGGAGTTGAATACTGGTGGGTGCAGCTTCACTTGTATAAAAACAAGGAAGACAACCACAAAGAATCATGATTCTGCATGGTCACCAATTCAGTGATGCACACCACATTCTTTGATTCAGCAAGGGATGCATCTTGGAAGGCCATCAAGGAACTTGGTGATAGAATCAAGTGCAGAATTCTCAACACCCAGAAAGACCTTAAGGAAGAAAAGAAACATACCCAAGAGTTAGAGGCTACCAACCAAATTTTAAGGGAGGACATCATAGACTTAGCAATGGAGTCATGTGATCTAGATAGATAGATTGCCTCTAGGGATGCCCTCTTAGCTGTCACATCCCAGGATTTTCTAAATCTTGTAATGTGAAAGATAAATGAATAAAATAAAACTTTGTTGATTTTGAGAGTGAGAAGAAACTTTTTGAATTCAAATGGTAACCTTCAAACCTATTTTGATCAAGATAAATCCTAAAGGGATTTAAAAAGATAAACATTTAACAGAGAAAAATAAAATATTTGGAATTACTGTTTTTGAATCTTTTAATAAAAGATTTGGTTTTCAAAAGAAAAGGATAGAATGATAAATAAGGAATTATTTTATAAGCCAAATTAAAACTTGGCCAAGCCTTTGAAATAAAAACATTTCTATTTGATAAAAATAGTACGGGTTTATTTAAATAAAATAAAAAGGATTTAATATCCATGTTTATTAAAAATAAAGGTCTTGCTATTTTAATTAAACATCAAAACTTATTTATTTATTTTAAAACGAGTTTTCCAAGTATTTTATGTTTTCAAATAAAAACCTACTAATTTGGTTTTGATAATAATTTAGATTTCAAAATGGAGTTTTGAATAAATCAAATCCTATTTTGATTTAATAACAATGGTCTATTTATTTAATTAATAATGGATCCTAAAATAAAAATATTATTTTGACCTTTGGACTTTTGTTTATGTTGATAAACAGAACCAAATTCAATTGCAATGTTGGGTGAAAGTCTGATTTGATTTGAATGTTTGATTGTTGTTTGAAATTCAAAACAGAAAATAGATTTGGAAAAAGATAAAACTTTCAGGAAAGAAAAATAGAAGTGAACAGCAGCCCAGTCAGCAAGCCCACTAAGCCCAGTACCAGCCCAGCTTCTCTCCCCCACGCGCGAAGCGTTTTCCACCAGGACACCCACCCGAAGAGCGACTGACTGGTGGACCTCGTTTTATTTCCTTCTCTCTCGCTGCCAGTGGACCCCACAGCCACGTGGTCATCTTCTCCACCCACGACCTGTTCTTCCCCAGACCTCGATGCCGTTTTCTGTCAATCAATCCCCGAGTAAATTCACTTAATTGCAACGTTGATTTCGCACGGTAACCTCGCTCACTTAAGCGCCCACTCCCCCTCTCCATTTCCCCTCACGCGCCTCCCTCTCTCTGCCCCTAGGCTGCTGCAAATCGAGCTCGCACTCTCACTGCTCCGAACACCGTCCCCAGCCAATTCCGGCCGAGCCTCGGCACCCCTTGCCACCCTGAGCACACGACCGTGAACCCCACTCCCAGGCGCTTCTTCCTGTACCCTCCGTTCACCCGCGGGCGCCCCAGAACCTCGACTCCGACAACCACTGAGCGCCGCCGCGTCTGTGTCTTACTCCGGTGAAGTCCCCTGGTAAGAACTGAACACCCCGCACCCTCTCCTTCACGCTCGCAGCTTCACCTTGATCCGACGCATCTAACTGTGCCCTCTTTTTGCTTCGGGGTGAACCACAGCATCGCCTCCGACCAGGACCAGAGCCACCGGACGCCGTTCCCCACTCCGGCGAGCAATCCTGCTTGAACCAGAGTGCCCCTCGCCAGACCAACACCGCCTCGACCATCACCGTGACCTCCTGAACCCGGTGAGCACCTCCCCTTTCCTCCTTGCTTCCTAGAACCGCCGCTAGCCCATCATCCGACCGTCGCCGCCGTCTGCCGCCGCGCAGCGCCGCCAGCCTTTGGCCAAGCATCTGTGGCCGTTGGATTTAAATATGGTGGCTGCAATTAGAACTAGACGAACCGGTACGCGCCCCATCTGATCCATTCGTTTAAGTTAGATCCAACGCCCCACAGAGCGCAATCCGCGCGAAGCGGTACCGCCCAATGAAATCATGCCGCGTGGCACTAGATCTGTTTAAAAGAAATTTGGAATCAGATTTATTTGCAAACTTGAAACCAATGTAACTTTTGATCCACACGTCCAAAAATTGCAAACTTTATATCAATGGAATTATTGGAACAAGCCCTAGCCAACCATGCAGTTTCTTTAGTAAAATGTTTCTGTTAGATTGTTAGTTTTTGCAGAAACATTTGTATGATAGTTTAGGTTATAAAAATTATTCCAAAATGTTTTCAAGGAGGAAATCTTTGCAAATTGGTTTGTGGTGAACCTACTGACCCTAGGAACCAACCCATGGTTTTGAAAATGGATTTGGTGAAGTTTAGGATAGATTAATTGAATTAGCCCATTTCTAGTCAAATAAAAATTGCTTTTGTTATGGAAATGACTTTGGAGTAAAAACTTTGGGAAAATGATTTGGATCAAACCTACTGACCCTAAACACCAAGTTTTGGGAAACAACAACTTATTTGGTGAACAACATAAAGTTTTTGCTTCGATAAAAACATTTTTCACCACATAAAATAATGAATGGATTTAAAAATGGTTTATAGATAAAACCCTTTTGCAAATGACTTTGCCACTTTGGAAAATGACCACTTTGAACCTTACAATGTTTAGAGCCTAGTGGAAACCACCTTTGCAAATAAAACTATCTTTTGCATGCTTGCATGCAAGACTTAATTTCTATTATTTTATGTGTTTTTGATTGTTTGAATATTGGTTGGAATGCTAGTTGATTTTGTATTTGCTTGATTGATTTGTAGTGAAGTTAGAAAAGTGTGAAACTAGCAAGATCAAGAAGTGAACAACCATTCCCTACCAAAAAGGCAAGTTACACTATCATCTAAAGTCCTACTATTTTCATTATACTTAGTGGATTTTGAAACATGCATGAAAAGAATTTCTATACTTATGCTATGCTAAATCCTAATAGGATTCCCCTTTTATATTCCTTAGTGAAAACAATGTAGTTGTAAAATGCTTAGCCATGCTATATTTTGAAAAGAGATACATGTTGAGATTTTATGAAGTTGAGAAAAGGACTTGTGTTTTATATAACAAAACAAGGACTCAATGAACCACCTGGGTGGACAAGGATACTTTGAGTTTTGGGGAAGGTGGCAACAAAAGGAACCATGTCTATGGAAATCTCTTTGTTTTGTGCTCCAAAAGAAAACCACCCAGGAAACTTAGAGATTGAACATGTTTCTCCAATTGTGGCTTTCGTGTACAACCACATGCTACTTATGGCTCTGGCTTGGTCAACTACATTGGGAAGACCCATTCATTGTCTTCAGGTTACTGAAAATGAGGACCTGGAATCCTACATGGGTACTGAAGACAAGCTAGCAATGGTGTATGGGAGGAACCTCTGGAAAGACTTTGTCACATTCTCAATCTGCTAGTACTCCATCTTGGCGAGTACCAATCCAGCGGCCACTGGTGGCAACAAGATGAGATTGTGACATGTGGGTAAAGTGTACTGCTTCTGCAGAAGATAATAAAAATCTAAGTACTGAGCCGTGTCCCCGGTTATGGACAATACTGAGCAACTAAAGCTTGAAGCTATGGGAAATCTCAACATTCCAATTTCTAAAAGAAAAACTTTTAAGTGACAACAAAAGACTTGATGCACTTGGGGGTACCAAGGAGCTCAAGAGATTTTGATAAAACTTGAACACTTGGGGGTACCAAGGAGCTCAAGAGATTTTGATAAAACTTGAACACTTGGGGGTACCAAGGAGCTCAAGAGATTTTGATAAAACTTGAACACTTGGGGGTACCAAGGAGCTCAAGAGATTTTGATAAAAACTTGAAGTACTTGGGGGTACCAAGGAACTCAAGAGATTTTGACAAAGACACTTGGGGATTTACCAAGGAGTTAAGGGACTTTGACAAAGAAATTTGACAAAAGATCAAAACCATTTTGAAAAGATAGGATAAATTATTGCTTTCTGCAAATGAGCCTAAAACCCTACTTAGCCAAATATGCATGTAATGAAAGGATCCACTTGTACTCTACATAGTAGTGAATCTTGCCAATACAATTCAAATGTATTGACCCTTGTGGCTGTAACTTGTATGTTGCAGGTTTGATTGATTTTAGTGAAGAGTGATTGATTAGGATTACAAAGTCTACAACCAACATGTTTGCCTGTGGCACTTTGAAGATGAAGGACCCCATGCTTATAGATATTCCGCTGCAATGTAATGTGATAGCCAAATGAGCTATGTAAGATGTAATAAATTTATGTTATTCCTGGTTATAAAGTTGTATTATGACCTTTGTTTCTTGATATTACATCTCAACTGTGGATGCTAGCTATTGATCCAGGGACTAGCATTATAAACACAGGGGACTCTACCTTATTTAAAGGTTGGGACCCTTACAGATGGTATCAGAGCATTGTGTTGCCTGTAGGATTTGTAAACCCAGGAATGGACAAAAACCCTTAGAAAAATAGGAGTTGTATTTGTTCCAAAACTTATTTACAAACAATCTTGTAAACCCTTTCCTCAACCATTTTGGTTTTTGGATTCTACATCTCTTCTATTTCAACTTGATGGAAAAACCTACCCCATGGCCAAAGACCTTACCATGAGCTAAGAACATTTTCAACTCTAATGACTTCAACATTTTCAACTCTAATGACTTCAACTTCTTCAACTCTAATGACTTCAACATCTTCGGCATGTTCACCAAGGACCTCAACCTTGTATACCACTAAGGACTACAAGAGAGACAAGGAAATATTGCTCAAGATATGGAGACTAAGGGAATGCAAAAATTAGAAAGAGATCATTTTACTAAAAGTTATTATAACCAAGAGTTTTCCTCAAGGAAACCATGATCTCATGCAAGAAGAATCAACCAAGAAAGAAGAAAGAATGCAAGTGAACCATATAGATGGACCACCATATTTAGTTAAGTCAACCACACCAACTTATGTGGTGTAACAAAAATATTTTGTTGCCTAAGTATGTGCTTGAACTTTGTTGTTTGAGTGAAAAGTTGTTTGTGAATGCTTGCACATTGCTTGAGTGAATTGTGATGTGTGTAATTAGAATTGATTACTTAGAAATATTTTGTCTATTCTAATCCCCATTCAACCCAAACAGATGACTACTCCAAGAGACTCCAACATCAAGGTTGATGACACCAACACCAATCAAGAGGACAACATGAAAGAACTCATAGCAACCCAACACCAGTTGAACCAAATGACAGCTCAATTCATAGCCAACACCAGTGGTGAAGATCCAACACTGCAAGGATTTTTGGAAACTCAAGCCCAATTGATGCTCAAGGTGACTGATCAAATGATCAATATGGAAGAAAACTATTCCAAAAGAGTTTGTGACAACAAGGATGACAGAAATGTTATTTTAGATGGAGCCCCAGCTTGCATTATTTGTGGAGACAAGGATCATACTTCCAAGGAGCATGGAGATCAATGCCCCAACTGTGAAGAGAAACACCCAGTTGGACAATGTCCCACCTCTCAAGCTACTTGCTATCTATGTGAAGGAAACAACCATGTTCCTATCCAATGCCCCATCTATTCCATTGTTGAACAAAGGAAACAAGGTGGAGTGCAACAAAGGATTGCAAACTATCCAGAAGGATCCAAGTCTACCAAGAAGTTTGATGACAAAGGAAAAGGTCCACTTATACCTCCAAGCAAAACAACCCAATTCAAAGGACCAAAGAAAGGGCATATGAATTATCCAAAGAGTAATAGAAGGTCCAAGAAACATGTAGACATTCCTACCTACCACATAACTTATGAACAACATGAACTAGATGCACTCCTAGCTTTGGAGAAACCCAAAAAGCAAAAAAAGGACAAAAGCCATGTGCAATGTCATAAATGTAAAGAAATGGGACACTATTGCAGTGAATGCCCAGAGAACCAGAAGAATAAGGAGATTGGCCAAGTATGGTGCAACAACTGCAAAGAGCTAGGCCATTATGCAGCAACTTGTCCACAAGAGACACGTAAAGAACTCAAAGATATCAACTGTTTCAATTGCAAGAACCCAGGACATTATGCAAGCAATTGTCCAGAAAAGATGAAGAACAAGTTAAACAAGCCTATGAAGGATCTCAACCTTGGCCCATGAGTCAAGTGTGGAAACCAAAGACACAATGCAGATGTTTGCCCAAAGAAGTTTCCCCAAGATCCCAAGCAAGTCAACATGTAATTTAGTTTGAAAATTTTCAAGGGTGGTAGTACCCTAGATGTTTTGAGCCTACTTGTAACCCTAGCCTTCCCAAATCTCGGGACGAGATTTATTTTAAGGGTGGTAGCCTGTCACATCCCAGGATTTTCCAAATCTTGTAATGTGAAAGATAAATGAATAAAATAAAACTTTGTTGATTTTCAGAGTGAGAAGAAACTTTTTGAATTCAAATGGGAACCTTCAAACCTATTTTGATCAAGATAAATCCTAAAGGGATTTAAAAAGATAAACATTTAACAGAGAAAAATAAAATATTTGGAATTACTGTTTTTGAATCTTTTAATAAAAGATTTGGTTTTCAAAAGAAAAGGATAGAATGATAAATAAGGAATTATTTTATAAGCCAAATTAAAACTTGGCCAAGCCTTTGAAATAAAAAAATTTCTATTTGATAAAAATAGTAAGGGTTTATTTAAATAAAATAAAAAGGATTTAATATCCAAGTTTATTAAAAATAAAGGTCTTGCTATTTTAATTAAACATCAAAACTTATTTATTTATTTTAAAACGAGTTTTCCAAGTATTTTATGTTTTCAAATAAAAACCCACTAATTTGGTTTTGATAATAATTTAGATTTCAAAATGGAGTTTTGAATAAATCAAATCCTATTTTGATTTAATAACAATGGTCTATTTATTTAATTAATAATGGATCCTAAAATAAAAATATTATTTTGACCTTTAGACTTTGGTTTATGTTGATAAACAGAACCAAATTCAATTGCAATGTTGGGTGAAAGTCTGATTTGATTTGAATGTTTGAAATTCAAAACAGAAAATAGATTTGGAAAAAGATAAAACTTTCATGAAAGAAAAAAATAGAAGTGAACAGCAGCCCAGTCGGCAAGCCCACTAAGCCCAGTACCAGCCCAGCTACTCTCCCCCACTCGCGAAGCGTTTTCCACCTGGACACCCACCCGAAGAGCGACTGACTGGTGGACCTCGTTTTCTTTCCTTCTCTCTCGCTACCAGTGGACCCCACAGCCACGTGGTCATCTTCTCCACCCACGACCTGTTCTTCCCCAGACCTCGCTGTCGTTCTCCGTCAATCAATCCCCGAGTAAATTCACTTAATTGCAGCGTTGATTTTGCACGGTAACCTCGCCCACTTAAGCGCCCACTCCCCCTCTCCATTTCCCCTCACGCGCCTCCCTCTCTCTGCCCCTAGGCTGCTGCAAATCGAGCTCGCACTCTCACTGCTCCGACCACCGTCCCCAGCCAATTCCGGTCGAGCCTCGCCACCCCTTGCCACCCTGAGCACATGACCGTGAACCCCACTCCCAGGCGCTTCTTCCTGTACCCTCCGTTCACCCGCAGGCGCCCCAGAACCTCGACTCCGACAACCACTGAGCGCCGCCGCGTCTGTGTCTTACTCCGGTGAAGTCCCCTGGTAAGAACTGACCACCCCGCACCCTCTCCTTCACGCTCGCAGGTTCACCTTGATCCGACGCATCTAACCGTGCCCTCTTTTTGCTTCGGGGTGAACCACAGCATCGCCTCCGACCAGGACCAGAGCCGCCCGACGCCGTTCCCCACTTCGACGAGCAATCCTGCTAGAACCAGAGTGCCCCTCGCCAGACCAACACCGCCTCGAGCGTCACCGTGACCTCCTGAACCCGGTGAGCACCTCCCCTTTCCTCCTTGCTTCCTAGAACCGCCGCTAGCCCATCGTCCGACCGTCGCCGCCGTCTGCCACCGCGCAGCGCCGCCAGCCTTTGGCCAAGCATCTGTGGCCGTTGGATTTAAATCTGGTGGCTGCAATTAGAACTATATGAACCGGTACGTGCCCCATCTGATCCATTCGTTTAAGTTAGATCCAATGCCCCACAGAGCGCAATCCGCACGAAGCGGTACCGCCCAATGAAATCATGCCGCGTGGCACTAGATCTGTTTAAAAGAAATTTGGAATCAGATTTATTTGCAAACTTGAAACCCTTGTAACTTTTGATCCACACGTCCAAAAATTGCAAACTTTATATCAATGGAATCAGTGGAACAATCCCTAGCCAACCATGCAGTTTGTTTAGTAAAAAGTTTCTGTTAGATTGTTAGTTTTTGCAGAAACATTTATACGATAGTTTAGGTTATAAAAATTATTCCAAAATGTTTTCAAAGAGGAAATCTTTGCAAATTGGTTTGTGGTGAACCTACTGAACCTAGGAACCAACCCATGGTTTTGAAAATGGATTTGGTGAAGTTTAGGATAGATTAATTGAATTAGCCCATTTCTAGTCAAATAAAAATTGCTTTTGTTATGGAAATGACTTTGGAGTAAAAACTTTGGGAAAATGATTTGGATCAAACCTAATGACCCTAAACACCAAGTTTTGGGAAACAACAACTTATTTGGTGAACAACATAAAGTTTTTGCTTTGATAAAAACATTTTTCACCACATAAAATAATGAATGGATTTAAAAATGGTTTATAGACAAAACCCTTTTGCAAATGACTTTGCCACTTTGGAAAATGACCACTTTGAACCTTACAATGTTTAGAGCCTAGTGGAAACCACCTTTGCAAATAAAACTATCTTTTGCATGTTTGCATGCAAGACTTAATTTCTATTATTTTATGTGTTTTTGATTGTTTGAATATTGGTTGGAATGCTAGTTGATTTTGTATTTGCTTGATTGATTTGTAGTGAAGTTAGAAAAGTGTGAAACTAGCAAGATCAAGAAGTGAACCACCATACCAAAAAGGCAAGTTACACTATCATCTAAAGTCCTACTATTTTCATTATACTTAGTGGATTTTGAAACATGCATGAAAAGAATTTCTATACTTATGCTATGCTAAATCCTAATAGGATTCCCCTTTTATATTCCTTAGTGAAAACAATGTAGTTGTAAAATGCTTAGCCATGCTATATTTTGAAAAGAGATACATGTTGAGATTTTATGAAGTTGAGAAAAGGACTTGTGTTTTATATAACAAAACAAGGACTCAATGGACCACCTGGGTGGACAAGGATACTTTGAGTTTTGGAGAAGGTGGCAACAAAAGGAACCATGTCTATGGCAATCTCTTTGTGTTGTGCTCCAAAAGAACACCACCCAGGAAACTTAGAGATTGAACATGTTTCTCCAATTGTGGCTTTCGTGTGAACCACATGCTACTTATGGCTCTGGCTTGGTCAACTACATTGGGAAGACCCATACATTGTCTTCAGGTTACTGAAAATGAGGACCTGGAATCCTACATGGGTACTGAAGACAAGCTAGCAATGGTGTATGGGAGGAACCTCTGGAAAGACTTTGTCACATTCTCAATCTTCTAGTACTCCATCTTGGCGAGTACCAATCCAGCGGCCACTGGTGGCAACAAGATGAGATTGTGACATGTGGGTAAAGTGTACTACTTCTGCAGAAGATAATAAAAATCTAAGTACTTAGCCGTGTCCCCGGTTATGGACAATACTGAGCAACTAAAGCTTGAAGCTATGGGAAATCTCGACATTTCAATTTCTAAAAGAAAAACTTTTAAGTGACAACAAAAGACTTGATGCACTTGGGGGTACCAAGGATCTCAAGAGATTTTGATAAAACTTGAACAGTTGGGGGTACCAAGGAGCTCAAGAGATTTTGATAAAACTTGAACACTTGGGGGTACCAAGGAGCTCAAGAGATTTTGATAAAACTTGAACACTTGGGGGTACCAAGGAGCTCAAGATATTTTGATAAAAACTTGAAGTACTTGGGGGTACCAAGGAACTCAAGAGATTTTGACAAAGACACTTGGGGATTTACCAAGGAGTTCAAGGGATTTTGACAAAGAAATTTGACAAAAGATCAAAACCATTTTGAAAAGATAGGATAAATTATTGCTTTATGCAAATGAGCCTAAAACCCTACTTAGCCAAATATGCATGTAATGAAAGGATCCACTTGTACTCTACATAGTAGTGAATCTTGCCAATACAATTCAAATGTATTGACCCTTGTGCCTGTAACTTGTATGTTGCAGGTTTGATTGATTTTAGTGAAGAGTGATTGATTAGGATTACAAAGTCTACAACCAACATGTTTGCCTGTGGCACTTTGAAGATGAAGGACCCCATGCTTATAGATATTCCGCTGCAATGTAATGTGATAGCCAAATGAGCTATGTAAGATGTAATAAAATTATGTTATTCTTGGTTATAAAGTTGTATTATGACCTTTGTTTCTTGATATTACATCTCAACTGTGGATGCTAGCTATTGATCCAGGGACTAGCATTATAAACACAGGGGACTCTACCTAATTTAAAGGTTGGGACCCTTACAGATGGTATCAGAGCATTGTGTTGCCTGTAGGATTTGTAAACCCAGGAATGGACAAAAACCCTTAGAAAAATAGGAGTTGTATTTGTTCCAAAACTTATTTACAAACAATCTTGTAAACCCTTTCCTCAACCATTTTGGTTTTTGGATTCTACATATCTTCTATTTCAACTTGATGGAAAAACCTACCCCATGGCCAAAGACCTTACCATGAGCTAAGAACATTTTCAACTCTAATGACTTCAACATTTTCAACTCTAATGACTTCAACTTCTTCAACTCTAATGACTTCAACATCTTCGGCATGTTCACCAAGGACCTCAACCTTGTATACCACTAAGGACTACAAGAGAGACAAGGAAATATTGCTCAAGATATGGAGACTAAGGGAATGCAAAAATTAGAAAGAGATCATTTTACTAAAAGTTATTATAACCAAGAGTTTTCCTCAAGGAAACCATGATCTCATGCAAGAAGAATCAACCAAGAAAGAAGAAAGAATGCAAGTGAACCATATAGATGGACCACCATATTTAGTTAAGTCAACCACACCAACTTATGTGGTGTAACAAAAATATTTTGTTGCCTAAGTATGTGCTTGAACTTTGTTGTTTGAGTGAAAAGTTGTTTGTGAATGCTTGCACATTGCTTGAGTGAATTGTGATGTGTGTAATTAGAATTGATTACTTAGAAATATTTTGTCTATTCTAATCCCCATTCAACCCAAACAGATGACTACTCCAAGAGACTCCAACATCAAGGTTGATGACACCAACACCAATCAAGAGGACGGCATGAAAGAACTCATAGCAACCCAACACCAGTTGAACCAAATGACAGCTCAATTCATAGCCAACACCAGTGGTGAAGATCCAACACTGCAAGGATTTTTGGAAACTCAAGCCCAATTGATGCTCAAGGTGACTGATCAAATGATCAATATGGAAGAAAACTATTCCAAAAGAGTTTGTGACAACAAGGATGACAGAAATGTTATTTTAGATGGAGCCCCAGCTTGCATTATTTGTGGAGACAAGGATCATACTTCCAAGGAGCATGGAGATCAATGCCCCAACTGTGAAGAGAAACACCCAGTTGGACAATGTCCCACCTCTCAAGCTACTTGCTATCTATGTGAAGGAAACAACCATGTTCCTATCCAATGCCCCATCTATTCCATTGTTGAACAAAGGAAACAAGGTGGAGTGCAACAAAGGATTGCAAACTATCCAGAAGGATCCAAGTCTACCAAGAAGTTTGATGACAAAGGAAAAGGTCCACTTATACCTCCAAGCAAAACAACCCAATTCAAAGGACCAAAGAAAGGGCATATGAATTATCCAAAGAGTAATAGAAGGTCCAAGAAACATGTAGACATTCCTACCTACCACATAACTTATGAACAACATGAACTAGATGCACTCCTAGCTTTGGAGAAACCCAAAAAGCAAAAGAAGGACAAAAGCCATGTGCAATGTCATAAATGTAAAGAAATGGGACACTATTCCAGTGAATGCCCAGAGAACCAGAAGAATAAGGAGATTGGCCAAGTATGGTGCAAAAACTTCAAAGAGCTAGGCCATTATGTAGCAACTTGTCCACAAGAGACACGTAAAGAACTCAAAGATATCTACTGTTTCAATTGCAAGAACCCAGGACATTATGCAAGCAATTGTCCAAAAAAGATGAAGAACAAGTTAAACAAGCCTATGAAGGATCTCAACCTTGGCCCATGAGTCAAGTGTGGAAACCAAAGACACAATGCAGATGTTTGCCCAAAGAAGTTTCCCCAAGATCCCAAGCAAGTCAACATGTAATTTAGTTTGAAAATTTTCAAGGGTGGTAGTACCCTAGATGTTTTGAGCCTACTTGTAACCCTAGACTTCCCAAATCTCGGGACGAGATTTATTTTAAGCTTGGTAGCCTGTCACATCCCAGGATTTTCCAAATCTTGTAATGTGAAAGATATATGAATAAAATAAAACTTTGTTGATTTTCAGAGTGAGAAGAAACTTTTTGAATTCAAATGGGAACCTTCAAACCTATTTTGATCAAGATAAATCCTAAAGGGATTTAAAAAGATAAACATTTAACAGAGAAAAATAAAATATTTGGAATTACTATTTTTGAATCTTTTAATAAAAGATTTGGTTTTCAAAAGAAAAGGATAGAATGATAAATAAGGAATTATTTTATAAGCCAAATTAAAACTTGGCCAAGCCTTTGAAATAAAAACATTTCTATTTGATAAAAATAGTAAGGGTTTATTTAAAATAAAGGCCTTGCTATTTTAATTAAACATCAAAACTTATTTATTTATTTTAAAACGAGTTTTCCAAGTATTTTATATTTTCAAATAAAAACCTACTAATTTGGTTTTGATAATAATTTAGATTTCAAAATGGAGTTTTGAATAAATCAAATCCTATTTTGATTTAATAACAATGGTCTATTTATTTAATTAATAATGGATCCTAAAATAAAAATATTATTTTGACCTTTGGACTTTGGTTTATGTTGATAAACAAAACCAAATTCAATTGCAATGTTGGGTGAAAGTCTGATTTGATTTGAATGTTTGATTGTTGTTTGAAATTCAAAATAGAAAATAGATTTGGAAAAAGATAAAACTTTCAGGAAAGAAAAAAATAGAAGTGAACAGCAGCCCAGTCGGCAAGCCCACTAAGCCCAGTACCAGCCCAGCTTCTCTCCCCCACGCGCGAAGCGTTTTCCACCTGGACACCCACCCGAAGAGCGACTGACTGGTGGACCTCGTTTTCTTTCCTTCTCTCTCGCTGCCAGTGGACCCCACAGCCACGTGGTCATCTTCTCCACCCACGACCTGTTCTTCCCCAGACCTCGCTGCCGTTCTCTGTCAATCAATCCCCGAGTAAAATCACTTAATTGCAGCGTTGATTTCGCACGGTAACCTCGCTCACTTAAGCGCCCACTCCCCCTCTCCATTTCCCCTCACGCGCCTCCCTCTCTCTGCCCCTAGGCTGCTGCAAATCGAGCTCGCACTCTCACTGCTCCGACCACCGTCCCCAGACAATTCCGGCCGAGCCTCGCCACCCCTTGCCACCCTGAGCACACGACCGTGAACCCCACTCCCAGGCGCTTCTTCCTGTAACCTCCGTTCACCCGCGGGCGCCCCAGAACGTCGACTCCGACAACCACTGAGCGCCACCGCGTCTGTGTCTTACTCCGGTGAAGTCCCCTGGTAAGAACTGACCACCCCGCACCCTCTCCTTCACGCTCGCAGCTTCACCTTGATCCGACGCATCTAACTGTGCCATCTTTTTGCTTCGGGGTGAACCACAGCATCGCCTCCGACCAGGACTAGAGCCGCCCGACGCCGTTCCCCACTCAGGCGAGCAATCCTGCTAGAACCAGAGTGCCCCTCGCCAGACCAACACCGCCTCGAGCATCACCGTGACCTCCTGAACCCAGTGAGCACCTCCCCTTTCCTCCTTGCTTCCTAGAACCGCCGCTAGCCCATCGTCCGACCGTCGCCGCCGTCTGTCGCCGCGCAGCACCGCCAGCCTTTGGCCAAGCATCTGTGGCCGTTGAATTTAAATCTGGTGGCTGCAATTAGAACTATACGAACCGGTACGCGCCCCATCTGATCCATTCGTTTAAGTTAGATCCAACGCCCCACAGAGCGCAATCCGCGCGAAGCGGTACCGCCCAATGAAATCATGCCACGTGGCACTAGATCTGTTTAAAAGAAATTTGGAATCAGATTTATTTGCAAACTTGAAACCCTTGTAACTTTTGATCCACACGTCCAAAAATTGCAAACTTTATATCAATGGAATCAGTGGAACAAGCCCTAGCCAACCATGCAGTTTGTTTAGTAAAAAGTTTCGGTTAGATTGTTAGTTTTTGCAGAAACATTTGTATGATAGTTTAGGTTATAAAAATTATTCCAAAATGTTTTCAAGGAGGAAATCTTTGCAAATTGGTTTGTGGTGAACCTACTGACCCTAGGAACCAACCCATGGTTTTGAAAATGGATTTGGTGAAGTTTAGGATAGATTAATTGAATTAGCCCATTTCCAGTCAAATAAAATTTGCTTTTGTTATGGAAATGACTTTGGAGTAAAAGCTTTGGGAAAATGATTTGGATCAAACCTACTGACCCTAAACATCAAGTTTTGGGAAACAACAACTTATTTGGTGAACAGAATAAAGTTTTTGCTTTGATAAAAACATTTTTCACCACATAAAATAATGAATGGATTTAAAAATGGTTTATAGACAAAACCCTTTTGCAAATGACTTTGCCACTTTGGAAAATGACCACTTTGAACCTTACAATGTTTAGAGCCTAGTGAAACCACCTTTGCAAATAAAACTATCTTTTGCATGCAAGACTTAATTTCTATTATTTTATGTGTTTTTGATTGTTTGAATATTGGTTGGAATGCTAGTTGATTTTGTATTTGCTTGATTGATTTGTAGTGAAGTTAGAAAAGTGTGAAACTAGCAAGATCAAGAAGTGAACAACCATTCCCTACCAAAAAGGCAAGTTACACTATCATCTAAAGTCCTACTATTTTCATTATACTTAGTGGATTTTGAAACATGCATGAAAAGAATTTCTATACTTATGCTATGCTAAATCCTAATAGGATTCCCCTTTTATATTCCTTAGTGAAAACAATGTAGTTGTAAAATGCTTAGCCATGCTATATTTTGAAAAGAGATACATGTTGAGATTTTATGAAGTTGAGAAAAGGACTTGTGTTTTATATAACAAAACAAGGACTCAATGAACCACCTGGGTGGACAAGGATACTTTGAGTTTTGGAGAAGGTGGCAACAAAAGGAACTATGTCTATGGCAATCTCTTTGTGTTGTGCTCCAAAAGAAAACCACCCAGGAAACTTAGAGATTGAACATGTTTCTCCAATTGTGGCTTTCGTGTGAACCACATGCTACTTATGGCTCTGGCTTGGTCAACTACATTGGGAAGACCCATACATTGTCTTCAGGTTACTGAAAATGAGGACCTGGAATCCTACATGGGTACTGAAGACAAGCTAGCAATGGTGTATGGGAGGACCCTCTGGAAAGACTTCGTCACATTCTCAATCTGCCAGTACTCCATCTTGGCGAGTACCAATCCAGCGACCACTGGTGGCAACAAGATGAGATTGTGACATGTGGGTAAGGTGTACTACTTCTGCAGAAGATAATAAAAATCTAAGTACTTAGCCGTGTCCCCGGTTATGGACAATACTGAGCAACTAAAGCTTGAAGCTATGGGAAATCTCGACATTCCAATTTCTAAAAGAAAAAATTTTAAGTGACAACAAAAGACTTGATGCACTTGAGGGTACCAAGGAGCTCAAGAGATTTTGATAAAACTTGAACACTTGGGGGTACCAAGGAGCTCAAGAGATTTTGATAAAACTTGAACGCTTGTGGGGTACCAAGGAGCTCAAGAGATTTTGATAAAACTTGAACACTTGGGGGTACCAAGGAGCTTAAGAGATTTTGATAAAAACTTGAAGTACTTGGGGGTACCAAGGAACTCAAGAGATTTTGACAAAGACACTTGGGGATTTACCAAGGAGTTCAAGGGTTTTGACAAAGAAATTTGACAAAAGATCAAAACCATTTTGAAAAGATAGGATAAATTATTGCTTTCTGCAAATGAGCCTAAAACCCTACTTAGCCAAATATGCATGTAATGAAAGGATCCACTTGTACTCTACATAGTAGTGAATCTTGCCAATACAATTCAAATGTATTGACCCTTGTGGATGTAACTTGTATGTTGCAGGTTTGATTGATTTTAGTGAAGAGTGATTGATTAAGATTACAAAGTCTACAACCAACGTGTTTGCCTGTGGCACTTTGAAGATGAAGGATCCCATGCTTATAGATATTCCGCTGCAATGTAATGTGATAGCCAAATGAGCTATGTAAGATGTAATAAAATTATGTTATTCCTGGTTATGAAGTTGTATTATGACCTTTGTTTCTTGATATTACATCTCAACTATGGATGCTAGCTATTGATCCAGGGACTAGAATTGTAAACACAGGGGACTCTACCTTATTTAAAGGTTGGGACCCTTACATTAGCCAACTTGGCAAGTGAGATGGGATTGTAACGTGCTTCGTTAGTTGGACCACCACTTTCATTTATTTCCAAACATTGTTTAAAATAAGTTGAACCTTGGATGCTTGTAATGGTTTTATGTATGCCCTTACTTGTGTGATTTGATTTCCAAAGTTATGCATGTGATGCTTTGTCTTGTGATTCATCTCTATGTATGCTGATTCTAACTTTTTCTATCTTATAAAATAGATGCCTAATGTTATTATCAGCACGGCTGAAGAGTTCAAGGGAACTCGTTTTGGCAAGCGTCTTATTGAGCTCACTAGTTTGCTCAATCTCCCACTTCCTTCGGTCATGATGCTTCCCCTCACCAAGTTCGAGAGGAAGGACCTTTGGGGCTTCAAGGTTATTCAGCCAGGACGTCATACTAAGCCAGCCACAGAGGCCATCACCTTCAAGCTCATGCATGATGACAAGGATAGAGGCCTAGAGGTAGTCATGCAGGATTTGCTTGGACGCTTGATAGGGAGACACTCTCGGGAGGTTAGAGGTACTCACTTCCACGCCTTCGGCAGACGTGACGAGGATGGTGAGGCCATTGACTTCAAGGATACTGCTAGAGAGATAGCAGAGCTGATTCTTCTGTACCTCCAGAACTTAGAGGTTCTTCTTAGGCACCTAGACACTGATAGGACCAACGTCATGCTTAGCAATGACGAACTCCAGGAAGGACAGGCTCTTTGCGGAGCAAGATGAGATAGTCAAGGAAATGGAGGCCAAGTTGGAGAGTCAGGATAGAAAGTTCAAGAGTCAAGAAAAGAGAGTCCAAGATAGGAACAAGAGGATTCGAGACATGACTGCAGAATTAGAGGCCAAGGACTTAGAGCTCGAGCATCAACCACTACTAGGAAAATGGCTATAGGTAATCAGCACATCCGTGGCTCACATGGTTGAAGTGCCCCACGGCTAAAACATGCGTGGCTCACCTATGGGCAGTGCCCTACTAGTAACTAGAACAACTGTGGCGCACATGACCATAGTGTGCCACAGATATGTGTGGGCCAGGGCCCTGTTGGCCGCACGCCAGACATCCGTAGCGCACATAGGGTAGGTGCGCTACGGTTGTTAGCGTTAACCGTGGTGCACATGGAGGGGGTGCGCTATGCCTAAGCGCATGCCCCTCTCTGCTGTGAAACGGCCAGACACATCCGTGGCGCACTATGGCATGTGCGCCACGGATGTATAAACTTAGTAGTAGGGCACCTTACCCTAGTGCCCTACGCCTAACTATCCTGCACCAACTCCACCCCCCCCACCCCCGCCCCGTGGATCGCCTTTTTAGGCTTTGCAAAAAATAAAAAAATGATAAGCACTTCAAAAAATTAAATCCTTTCATATTTAGGTAGGTAATGTGGTATAGCTTCTAGTAAAATTAACAAACATGAGTTTCGACTTTATTTGCAAAAAAAAGTCATGCCACAGTAAAAAGGCCGTAACTTTTGCATACAATATCGAAAAAAATCGTATAATATACCAAAATGACAAGAACGAGATTTCGCATCTGCTCGCAACCACCTACGGTCGTTTAGTGATTTTTTAGATTTTCAAAATTCGAAAAGAGTAAAAAGTTACGGTCAAAAGACCGTTTTTTCCTGCAAAAAAAAATAGAGGGCCACTTACCCGTAGCGCACCACTACCTAGTGCGCCACGGATAAGCTTGGGCGGGATTCAAATTTGAATCACCACCCCGCCCACCTACCCCTCAACTTTCCCTCCCCTTTTCCTTCTCCTTCTTCCTTCTCCTTCTCCTCCTTCCCATTTTTCCCCTTCACCTATCTCTGGCCACCTTGCTCCGGCGTCCTTGCTTCGGCCTCTTCCTGTTCTTCAAGTGACGATGGCATGACGATGGCCTTCTCCTCCTCCTCGCAGCGATGACGACCTCCTCCTCCTCCTCGCAGCGACGACTGGCGACGACGGCCTCCTCCTCCTCGAAGTGACGACAGGCGATGACGGCCTCCTTATCCTCACCTACCTCCCTCTCTTCTTCTCTTCCTCCCTCTTGCCATACCTCCCCTTCTCACTGGTAGAAAACGTGCCATGCGTCCCGGTTGGTAAGGGGCTTTAGTCCCGGTTACCCAACCGGGCCGGGGCAATCGGGACTAAAGCCCGAACCTTTAGTCCCGGTTGCCCCACCAACCGGGACAAAAGGCCACACACGTGGCATCTGCTCCGTGCGAGGGGGGGGGGGGCTTTAGTCCCGGTTCGTAACACGAACCGGGACTAATAACCTGCTGCCGCGGCAGAGATTTGGCCCATTTCTCTGCCGCGGCAGAGAATTCATTTTGGCACATTTTGTTGCCGCGGCAGCATTTTCGCCACTTTTTGTGCCGGGCAGAGAATTCATTTAGGTTGTTTTATTGTCTATTTAGTGTTTTGCACTTATCAATGAAGGAACCTTATATTACACAAGATCATCATGACAACATTTTACATTCAATACACGGATCGAGTTCATGCACTACATACAAAAGTTGCTATTCGATGCTACCGGCCAATTTCTTGAAAGTTGCTATTTTTACAATTCCTATTGTCTATACACAGCCGAGTAGTATTCCCCTTTTGGGTCTAGGACTTCTGCATCCAAGAATCCCGCCAATTCCTCCTGTATTGCTCGTATGCGATCCTTTGGCAGAAGACCGTCCCGTAGACGTTCGATCTGATTTAAAAAAGGAGTCAGCCTATATGAATATGAAACTAAACACAATTTGATTGTAATTAAAAACTATAGAAATTGTTTACGTACGTGGAGTTGCTCTAAATTTCTGCCCTTCTCATCGCACGTCTGCCGGATGAACTCGCATACATAGTATCCACATAGATTGTTACCTGGTCCCTGCGTCAGGCACTTTACGACAACAGAGTTCAATCAAAATAATAATCAAGCATGATAATAACTGTATCAAAACTAGAATCAAAGAGATGCGCGGATATAGCTAGTGGTGCTTACATCTAGTGGTTGAAATGTAAGCTCCTCTTTCCAAACACCCCTAGCCTTCTTGGTGAACCGTTTCCAAGCGCTGCCCGGCGTAGAAAACGAATAAAATAAGTTATTAAGTACTTGATATCATAAAATTCACGAACGTTGCTGATATAGTGTCGTAATGATTAGAATTACTGCTGGAGAAGTATCTGCATGTCCTTCCACGTCTCAAGGGGTTTATGTTTCGAGTCCATGACTAGTACACGCCCTTTGTCAAGTTGAATGATTAACAGAATATAGTGGTACCTGCGAATGCAGAACTTATCAATTATATACTTAACATCGAGTAAGCGAAATAGAAAGTGTATACAAGACAATAACACTCACTGGAAGTTGTAAGGAAATAGTATTTCCCTTTTGGTTTCTTGAAACCTTAACGCGTGTACTATATTATCCTCCGTATCCTGGGGGCTTATTTTGAGATTAGCTTCATGAACCCAATATGGGTCAATGAAGCCAATGTCATAGATTTGTCCTCTGCTGCATTCGAGAATCTTCATTCTGCATATTAAAGTATGATTATATACATGCAATAAACAAAATAATATAGATGGAGACTAAATTAATTACAGAATTAGTACTTACAGACAATAGGCACTCATGATCGATTTGTCCAAGGCGACTTGATTGAATAATTGAAATAGTTCATCAAATTCAATGGATATCATGTCATCCTTATCTTTCCCATGATGCTTTTTTGTAACCCTCAGCACTATCCAGTTAGCCCCGGCCCTTGTGGCATGCATGTACCAGTTATGCAATCTTCGCATTTTTGTTGAAAGATTGTTTACCTCCTCAGGTTTGACGAGAGGTTTTCCGTACTGGTATTGGTATTTTACTTCACTCACGGGGAAGAACTCTAACTGGGATAAGTACTGGGCAATACTCATACCTTGAGCAGCGGCAGCTTCTCCGTATTGTGCAACTACCTCTGGATCATACTGCTCTTCGGCCCCATATTTTCTCGACCCCACATTGGTTTGAGAAATCACCTTGAGAGGGGCGCAAGTCTGTTTTGCTTGTTCTCCGAGCTGGGCAACAGATTTCCCGCTTGCATCAGTACTGCTCTTCGAGGCTTTTTGTGCTGCATGTGACTTGAGAATAGAACGCTCATAGTCTGATGACAGCTTTGGCTCGGGTTGATGAAGAGTCTTTAGCATTTTCAACACTTTGGCTTTTTCTTCTTTGGTGCTGGGGAACTCTGGCTCTTTCGGCCGCCTCAGCTTAGCGAAAAACGCTGTCGTTTCCGCATCAACGATCGCCGCAGTCTCCTCTTCAGTACAGTCATAAGCTCTCTTGGGAGGAACCGTTGGTACTTTTGGAAGAGGCTCTTGTTTACGTTTCGGCGATCGCTTACGACGCACAGTAGCGGTACGCTTACGCTTTTTATCCTGAGGCGCCGGCGATGGCTCCCGCGGCGATGGCTGCACCGGAGATTGGTGAGGCGACGGAGCCGAGTGAGGCGACGGAGCAGGGTGAGGCGACGAAGACGGCTGCCGCGGCGGCGACGACCTCGCTGGAGACGGGTGAGGCGGCGGCGAAGATGGCCTTGGCGTGTGATTTCGAAGCACGATACAATCCTTCGGCCATAGAATGGTGATGTTTTTTGCGTCACCCAGCACAGTCACATCCCCTTCACTAGCAGGGTAGTGAAGATCCAAAACCTCAAAGGTGGGCATGATTTCATCCACGCCGACAACAGCGTAGCCCTCTGGAACCGGACGACTGTGGTAAGTTGGTGTGGGTCCAATTGGTAAGGCATAGCCGACTGCCACCTTCATTGATATGTTCACAACTTTGACATGTAGCTCACAGTGTGTCATCTCTGTGATATCATCCACTGGGTAGCCAATAGGAGCCATCGTCGGTGCATCATCGGCATCGCCATTGTCATCACCCGGGACCTCGGTGGAAGCCACACTGCTTTTTCGATTATTCGATAGGCCGGTAGCATCGAATGCAGTGTGCTGCTGAGATGGGCCGGTAGTACTTTGCTCTTTAAGTGAGTTAATTTCATCTTGTTGTTGCTTTAATCGTTCTTCAATTAAACGCATTCGCTCTTTCTGACTTTCTGCTTCAACTGCCGCCCTGTCCTTACTCCTCTGACGGCTTCTATCAGGATATTTCTTCCTCTCTTTGGGAAACCCAGTCCTCCATGATTGGGAGCCTATTGTGCCTCGTGTTCGTCCATCATGTTCCTTATTTCCAAGGGCGAGTGTGAGCTCATCATTCTCTCTATCAGGAATGAAGTCCCCATCTTTAACAGCCTTTACTGCTTTTCTCATCCTCTCGATTGGCAAGGGGTCTTCTTTATGTCGTATGTTATATATGCACCTCCCTTCTGAGTCCAACGTGCCCCCATGCCCGTAAAACCAATTCCTTGCACGTTCTAGCCAATCGTCTGTCTCTGGGGTGATATTTTTATCACGCAGTTCCTGCTCAAGTTTCTCCCACTTAGGAATGCCAACCTTGTAGCCACCTTGCCCCATAGTATGGTGATACTTCTTCTTAGCAGCATTCAGCTTATTCGTTTCACACATTTTCTTAGCTTTTTCTGATTTCTTGTATTCCACAAACTCATCCCAGAATGGTTTTATCTTCTCAAACTGAATATTCTTGAAATCGGGAGTCTTCTTTTTCACGACATAGTCAAGGTGCAATCTTTTCTTCCAGTTGGTGAAACACTGGGCCATCTTCTTCAAAGCCCACTCCCTGACCTTAGTCTCCATGGCTCTCCCATGTTGTAAGGCGTCCTCAACTGGATCCTCCGCATTTGGATCCAGCTCTATCTTTGGTAGTTTGAAATTAACCATGAGCCTCTTCCACAGTAAATCTTTGGCGTGGTTAGGGACAAATAAACATGTTCCCTCTTCATCCGCTTTAGCAGGCCTATTCCAATTTCTAATGGTGATCGGGATTAAGTACCTAACGATTACTCCGCATTGTGCCACAAATTTGGTTGCGACAACTTCGGGAGCTGTCGGTCTGCCGTCTTCAGCGACATCTTCGATCCTAAACCTCTCATGGTCTTGCAACTTTTTGGTTGGGCCTCGTCTGCTCTTTTCAGTAGATTCCTTCGATCCGGAGGGCTAAAAGAAGAAAGATCGTCGTTACTATTTCTATATAGATAGCAGATGATTAATTAATGAATTGATTTATATTACATGCACCTCGCCGGAGCGGTCGTCTTCTCGATTACATAAGGCATCGCCTTCTCCCTCGCGGAAGGAAACACCTTCAACCTCAAACAAGTTGTCTACTCCGGTAAAAAGAGGATCACCCTCACCGGAGTTGTTCAGAAACGTTGATACGTCTAAATTATCTTCCCCACGGATCACACCTTGGATCAACTCTTCCTTTTCTTCGTCTCTGACGTGTGGGTCCATATTTTCTGCATAGGTGGAAAAACGAATAAGTCAAAGCGGCTAAAGGAGAAAGTTAAGGAGAAACCCTAATATATACATACACAATAATAAAAATGAAGAGAAACCCTAAACCTAGCTACAAAAAGGAAACCGTGTAGTAGATAGGTATCTCTAGCTAAAATCAACTAAAATCAATATTCCGGAGTTCCGAGGGGTGTAACCTAGTTCGGAGAAACCTTCGATGCATATGAGAGGGGAACATGAGTATAAGGCTACAAAAGGGAAACTATCCAGCAGATAGGTAACACTAGATACTAACAAAATACCATATTGGAATCGATTTAAGAGGGTTCAGAATGCCCTGGCGAAGGCACATCGTCGAACCCACATGCACCTAAGGGGTATTAATGATTCCTTATCTAACCACAGTGACTGACAATGTGAATCGGGTCTGGGGCTACCCACATTGACTGACCAGTGGGGTCGAAGACCAATAATACCAAACTAATTAATAAACCTAATAATACCTAACTAATAATAAACCTAATAATCGAAACACCGAAAAGAAAGGGAAACAATCAACACATGGCATCGATGCAATGCTCAAGCAAGTATGATGATATGACAAGTTAATTTGCATTGGAATGTAACCCTAAGACATGCTCGACGATTTAATCGGGGTTCCGACGGGTGAAAACCCTAACTCGGGGAAACTCCGGAACATATGAGAGGGGTGCATTTGTTCTTCTAATTATAATTGTCATTTAAATTGTTGAACTTGCATTTTGGTTTAATAAAGAAAGAACAAATCAAACCCTAAACCCTAACTTCCCCCTCCATTTGAAAACCATTCAAATGAGTTTTGTATTTAAACAACTAACTACATGAGTTGATCCCAAAGTGTATAAAAGGGTCTCACACTATTTCATATACTTTATAAAAGTTTCTGTAAGTTGAAAAGATTCAAAACAGATTTGAAATTCAAATTACAAAAGGGAAATCAGAAATAGAAATAGAAAAAAATTCTGGAAATAAAAAATGTATCCAACCTAGCTACTGGGCCGAGCCCATCTCTCCTTCTCTCTCTCTGGCGCTAGCAGGAAGCCCACCCGGGGCCCAAGAGCAGCCCAGCCAGGCCCGTACCCCTTCGGCCTTTCTGTTTCTGTCTTCTTCCTCCCCGACGCAAGCAGCTCGGTGGCTCGCCGCCGGCCACCCGATGCGTCGCCGCATGCCAAGATCATCGTCGCCGCCCCCGCGAGCCTATAAGAGCTCCAGCGCCGCCATCAACAACCCTAGCTTCTCTTCTTCCCCGTTTTCCCCCTTTGCCCGAACCCTAGCTGCGTAGGTGTTGCGTCGCCCCGCCGTCTCTGGCCACCTCACGGCCAGTCGAGGCCGCCGTTGGAACCGCCTCATCGCGAAGATCATCTCCACCGGAGGAATCAGCCCCACGTTCTTCGAATCATCGCCATCGACCTCTTCTCTCCCGACGCCATCCGTCGCTCCCCGACGACAATTCAGACGCTTCCCGACCGTGCCTCGCCTCGTCGATCCCTCCGCGCCGCCCGCGCCTACTCAAAATTGGCGGCGCCGCCCTCTGTTGGTTGCCGGAGAAGGTGGTACAACGACGGCCGACGGCGGCGAACGCGGAATCTAACGGCGCAGGCATGAACTACAGTGAGAGGGGAAGGAAGGAAGCATCCAGAAGGTTCGCTTGCTCACCCTGAGCGCGTGAGGTTTGTCGGAGAGAGCGCGGGAGGTCGAGGTTGAGCGAATCGACGCCGGCGAGCACGGTCGGGGTCGAGGAAGATGGAGTCGTGGGCGACGACTGGTGCGCGCACGAACGGAGGCGGCGGTGCTGGCGGATGGAGCCTGACGGCGACGCGTGGGCTCGGGCAGCCTGACGGCGTCGGGGGCGGCGAGCTCGGGCAGCCTGCCGGCGTCGGGGGCGGTTGTGCGCGCGTCGGTGCAGCAGAGAAGTGATGGGGAAGGGAAGAAGAAGAGGAAGGGCTAAAGGATTATAACCAAAGGACCTTTAGTCCCGGTTGGTGGCTCCAACCGGGACTAAAGGGTTATACGTCCCGGTTGGAGCCACCAACCGGGACCTATACTCCAAAATTTTCAGCAGACCAAGGGTTGGCGCGCAGTGGGTCTTTAGTCCCGGTTGGTGGCTCCAACCGGGACATATTCCCCTGTTTTCAAAAAATTTCAGGTATTTTCTCTCTGTTCCCGCCTTATTTTTTATTTTGGGGTTTAAATTTGTATTGTTTTTTAAAAGATAATTAATTTGGAATTTAGAAAAACTTTAAACATAAAAAGTGTTTGGATTTGAATAAATAATTCAAAACCATTTTCTGTTTTAAAAAATAATTAATGTAACCTTTTAAAATGAATTAACTTATATTTTTGAATATTAATTTAGAATTTAGAAAAATTTTAAACATAAAAAGTGTTTGGATTTAAATAAATAATTCAAAAACATTTTCTGTTTTAAAAAATAATTAATGTAACCATTTAAAATATGAACCATTTACAATTAAAAATGAATTAACTTATATTTTTTTAATATCAATTTGGAATTTAGAAAAACTTTAAACATAAGAAGTGTATGGATTGAATAAATAATTCAAAAACATATTCTATTTTTAAAAAATAATTAATGTAACCTTTTAAAATGAATTAACTTATATTTTTGAATATTAATTTGGAATTTAGAAAAACTTTAAACATAAAAAGTGTTTGGATTTAAATAAATAATTCAAAAACATTTTCTGTTTTAAAAAATAATTAATGTAACCATTTAAAATATGAACCATTTACAATTAAAAATGAATTAACTTATATTTTTTTAATATCAATTTGGAATTTAGAAAAACTTTAAACATAAGAAGTGTATGGATTTGAATAAATAATTCAAAAACATATTCTATTTTTAAAAAATAATTAATGTAACCTTTTAAAATGAATTAACTTATATTTTTGAATATTAATTTGGAATTTAGAAAAACTTTAAACATAAAAAGTGTTTGGATTTTTAACTTATATGCCCGTTTTTTTTGAATTTATTATGCCCGTTTTGAATTATCTGAATTTCTAACTATGGTCGAACCGGTGTGCATGAAGATAGGGGACGGGCATCGTTAGAACTTGCATTGGATCTCTGAAGAAACCACATATTGCGAGTCTAAAAATGATTTTTTCAAAAAATCACGGGCGATAGATCATGTACCTGTAGTACAAACCGGACCCACTTCCTGCCGATTCGGCAGACATTTGTCCTTTTTACCCGGGATGGACGAAAAGGTTTGAGATGTACCGGTTGGGATATAGTCCATGTAAGGTGGTCTAGTATTTTAGGAAAATAGGACGGTAGCATTCTGAAACGACATTTTGGTGGTTACTTCACAAAACGACCCGTTTTTTGCGCTCGGAAAATGGAAAAGGGATTTTCCGTGCGACAAAAAGGAAAACTTCCTCCTGCAACATTGTTCTACATACCAATGTCCACACACATGCATAATATGGGCACAACATCACAAACTATGCCGTGATTCAGCACATAACATCGGTCATTTGGACCGAAAGCCATGAAACCTCGAACATGATAGGTCATTTTGTAAAGGTTTTTTCGAAACATGATCATTGTTCGGCACACATTTAGTCCCGGATGTAGTCACAAACCGGGACTAAAGGGATTGCGGCAGAGTGGGCCAGACAACACTAATAATAGGGGTGAGTGTCGACATTATGTCATGCGGCTTGTACCTTGTCCCGGATGGTGTCACCAACCGGGACTAAAGACGAACCTTTAGTCCCGGTTGGAGACACCAACCGGGACTAAAGATGAGTCAGCACTAATAATAGGGGTGAGTGTCGACATTATGTCGTGAGTGTCGACATTATGCCGAGCTGCTTGTACTATAAATATGCATCCTTGTGAGTCCAGTCCTCCAGCCAGTTTGAGGCATCTCCAAGATGGTTTTAGAGAGCAGGGAAACCACTACGGCCAGTTTCAGGGAGATGCCGACGGAGCCCAGTCCTCCGGCATCTCCGAGAAACTGGTCATAGAGGCACTCCCTAATATGTGAAATTAGTTAGCTCCGAGGCGTATTGATCTAGTTAGTGAAGTTACAAGCTGCAAGATGGTTTTCGAGAGCAGGGACACCACTGCGGCCAGTTTCAGGGAGATGCCGACGGAGCCCAGTCCTCCGGCATCTCCGAGAAACTGGTCATAGAGGCACTCCCTAATATGTGAAATTAGTTAGCTCCGAGGCGTATTGATCTAGTTAGTGAAGTTACAAGCTGCAAGATGGTTTTCGAGAGCAGGGACACCACTGCGGCCAGTTTCAGGGAGATGCCGACGGAGCCCAGTCCTCCGGCATCTCCGAGAAACTGGTCATAGAGGCACTCCCTAATATGTGAAATTAGTTAGCTCCGAGGCGTATTGATCTAGTTAGTGAAGTTACAAGCTGCAAGATGGTTTTCGAAAGCAGGGCCACCACTACGACCAGTTTCAGCGAGATGCCGACGGAGCCCAGTCCTCCGGCATCTCCAAGAAACTGGTCATAGAGGCACTCCCGGTCCAGCCACAAAATGGGACTAACACTCAAGAGATTTATTAATATTAAAAACTGAGACTACAAAACCGGGACTAAAGGCCACAAACCGCGAAAGATATCCTTCGGTCAAGCCACAAACCGCGAAAGACATGAACTAGAGTTACATAATATGAGCATGAACTTCTTGGCATATGTCATTCCTTATGACCGCTTCAGACGTAACCATGGAGCATCTTCTTTACTTAACGGAATGCTTGGGTCAGTTTTCACTGTGAAGGGCGGAATTTCATCAAACTTATTATAATCTTCTGACATGTCTGTCTTGTCCTCGATTCCCACGATGTTTCTTTTCCCTGAAAGAACTATGTGACGCTTTGGCTCATCATATGATGTATTCGTTTGCATATTTTTTCTTTTTTTCGGTCTGGAGGACACGTCCTTCACATAGAAAACCTGAGACACATCATTGGCTAGGACGAATGGTTCATCTCTATAACCAAGATTGTTGAGATCCACTATTGTCATTCCGTACAACTGGTCTATCTTTACCCCTTCCCCATTCAGGTTGACCCATTTGCAGCGAAACAAAGGGACCTTAAAAGAGACTCCATAGTCTAGTTCCCATATCTCCTCTATGTAACCATAATATGTGTCCTTTTGTCCATTCTCGTCTATTGCATCAAAGAGGACACCACTATTTTGGTTGGTGCTCTTTTTATCTTGGGCGATCGTGTAGAATGTATTCCCATTTATTTCGTACCCTTGGAAATTCAATACAGTAGAAGATGGTGACGCGGCCAACAAGTATAGCTGATCTCCAACAGTGGTGTCATTCAAGAGATGTGTCCGCATCCAACCACCGAAAGACTTCATGTGTTCATCTGTAATCCATGATTCAGGCTTCCCCGGGTTTTTGGAGCGTACAATATTCTTGTGTTCCTCGATATACAGAGCTGCCAAGGTGGAATTATGTAGAACTGTGTAGTGTGCTTTAGTGAAAGAATCCCCGTCCCTACATATCATTGCTTTCTTTCCCAGCGTGCCTTTTCCACTTAGTCTTCCCTCATGCCGCGAGTCAGAAACACCAATCGGCTTAAGGTCAGGAATAAAGTCAACACAAAACTCAATGACCTCCTCTGTTCCATATCCCTTGGAGATGCTTCCTTCTGGTCTAGCACGGTTATGAACATATTTCTTTAAGACTCCCATGAACCTCTCAAAGGGGAACATATTGTGCAGAAATACCGGACCGAGAATGGCAATCTCTTCCACTAGATGAACCAGGAGATGCGTCATAATATTGAAGAAGGATGGTGGGAACACCAATTCAAAACTAACAAGACATTGTACCACATCCTTCTGTAACCTTGGCAGAATATCTGGATTGATTACCTTCTGAGGTATTGCATTGAGGAATGCACACAACTTCACAATGGGTACTCGAACATTTTCCGGTAGAAGCCCCCTCAATGCAATCGGAAGCAACTGCGTCATAATCACGTGACAGTCATGAGACTTCAGGTTTTGGAACTTTTTCTCTGCCATATTTATTATCCCCTTTATATTAGATGAGAAGCCCGACGGCACCTTGATACTGTAAAGGACTTCAAAAAAGATTTCCTTCTCTGCTTTGGTAAGAGCATAGCTGGCACGACTTAAGTGACGCCCTTTATCCGTCTTGTTATCTGTATGCATGTTCTTTGGGTCTTTCATAATTTGTTGGTCCTCCCGTGCTTCAGGTGTATCTTTTGTCTTACCATACACGCCTAGGAATCCTAGCAGGTTCACGCAGAGATTCTTCGTCACGTGCATCACGTCGATTGAAGAGCGGACACGCAGGACTTTCCAATATGGCAGCTCCCAAAATATAGATTTCTTCTTCCACATGGGTGCGTGTCCTGTAGCAACGTCGTTCGGAACTGATTGACCGCCGGGACCCTTTCCAAAGATTACTTCTATGTCCTTGACCATACCAAATACATCATCACCAGCAGGGAGTTCAGGCTTCTTCCGGTGATCTGCCTCACCTTTAAAATGCTTGCCTTTCTTTCTTACGGGATGATTGGTCGGAAGAAATCGTCGATTCGCTAGGTACACAACCTTCTTGCATTTATGCAAATATGTACCTTCGGTCTTATCTAAACAGTGGGTGCATGCCTTATATCCTTTGTTTGTCTGTCCTGAAAGGTTACTAAGAGCAGGCCAATCATTGATGGTTACGAATAACAACCCTCGTAGATTAAATGGCTCCTGTTTGTTCTCATCCCACGCACGTACACCTGGTTTGCCTCACAACTGTAAGAGTTCTTCAACTAATGGCCTAAGGTACACATCAATGTCGTTGCCCGGTTGCTTCGGGCCTTGGATGAGCACTGGCATCATAATGAACTTACGCTTCATGCACAACCAAGGAGGCAGGTTGTAGATACATAGAGTCACGGGCCAGGTGCTGTGAATGCAGCTCTGCTCCCCAAAAGGATTCATGCCATCCGTACTTAGACCAAACCATAAGTTCCTTGCGTCACCTGCAAAGTCTGGGAAGTCTCTCTCGATTTTTCTCCACTGCGACCCATCAGCAGGGTGTCTCAACTCCCCGTCTTTCTTACGGTCTTCTTTGTGCCATCGCAACAACCTGGCATGCTCTTTGTTTCTGAACATGCGTTTCAACCTTGGTATTATAGGAGCATACCACATAACCTTAGCAGGAACCCTCTTCCGGAGGGGCTCTCCCTCAACATCACCAGGGTCATCTCGTCTGATCTTATACCGCAACGCGTTGCATACCGGGCATTTATCTAAATTCTCATACTCCTTACCGCGGTAGAGGATGCAGTCATTAATGCATGCATGTATCTTTTGCACATCTAATCCCAGAGGACAGAGAGTCTTCTTTGCTTCGTAGGTACTCTCGGGAAGTTCGTTATGTTTTGGAAACTTCGGCTTCATTATTTTCAGCATCTTTTCAAATGAGGAGTCAGTTAGACCACACTCTGCCTTCCATCGCAACAATTCCAGTGTGGTACCGAGCTTTGTGCTGCCATCTTCACAATTTGGGTACAACAATTTCTTGTGATCTTCTAACATGCCCTCTAACTTCAACTTCTCATTTTCTGTTTCACAGTCTCGCTTTGCATCAGAAATGACCCTACCAAGTTCATCAGCCGGCTCATCTGATGCCCGTTCTTCACCTTTTTCCTCTCCATTGTCTTCCATTGCAGTATCACTATATTCAGGAAACATATGATGATAGTTGTTATCATCATCTTCTTCTTCACCATCTTCCATCATAACCCCTCTTTCCCCGTGCTTGGTCCAGCAATTATAGTTGGGCATGAAACCTTTCATAATCAGGTGGCCGCGAATGATTTTCGAGGAAGAGTACTCCTTGTTGTCCCGACATTGAACACATGGACAACGTATAAATCCATTCTCTTTGTTTGCCGTAGCCACATCGATAAATTTATCCACGCCTTTGATATACCCGGCTACCCGCCGGTCACCGTACATCCATTCCCGACAGTTCATCTGCATCATATAAGTAAGTTTATCAAAAAACAGGACATCATAAATAGTGAAATAACCAATTCAGACCGACACATGAATTGTATCAATGACCTAGAAAAGATAAGATTGCTAACCTCGATCGAGGGAAATAAAGAGGAGAAAGCTCAAGTGCGTCTCGGACACCTTCTATATTTTTGTTCTATGAGAAATTCAACTGGATTTTTCACTCAAACATTTCAACAAACACCTTCAATGCATGCATGAGAAAAAACTAGCACACACCCTCACACCTTACACCATTCGAAAAAACAGAGTGGAGGCAGAGGGGGCTGGGGCGTTGCATTTATAGAGGGCAAGGGGTCTTTAGTCCCGGTTGGAGCCAGCAACCGGGACTAAAGGTGCGTGCCATGCCACGTGGCTGTGGCCAAACCTTTAGTCCCGGTTGGTGGCTCCAACCGGGACGCATGCCCCCTTACCAACCGGGACCCATGCCCCCTGGCCCCGTGCCCGCTCCAACCGGGACGCGTGCCAGCATTAGTCCCGGTTGGTGGCGCAACCGGGACTAATGCTCCCAGGGGTCGCGAACGGATGGCCCTTTTTCCTCTAGTGTCTCCAACCATCTACTGCCTCGATGCCGGCAAGGACTACCACGGGCACGGCCTCCCGCACCTCCCTGCGGTGGTAGGTCGTGGCCACGACCATGCTCCGGCGAGGCGAGGCGACACGACGGCGGCGCACGGACCCGATTGCTTTTGCAATTCAAAACGAGGGTGTTTTTTGCAATTTTTTTTGTTTTTTGAAAAACACATCCGTGGCGCATGTTGTACCCCTAGCCTTGGCGCACCTGGTAGTGCGCCACGCCTATCTTGACACAACCGTGGCGCACCATGCAGTGCGCCACGGCTACGAGATAGCCGTAGCGCGAGGCCCGTGGCGCACTAGCAGTGCGCCACGGAAGGCCTTTTCAGGTGCGCCACGAATAGGCGTTTTCCTAGTAGTGAACAAGGTGTGATTGGGAGACTTCGTGCACAGAAGAGGGCTCTCAAAGCCAAAGTAGAGGCCTTGACCACCAATGTCGAGGAATACAAGACCGCTATGGAGAATGCAGGTCTTACACTTGTTGATGAGGAGGTTGATGCAGAGGAGTAGTGATGACTACTCATTTACCATTTATTTACCATGCTTTTGATTATTGAGTTGCAATGACCATCCAACATGTGGATGGCTTGCTATTGGTGTGTTTACTTTTCCAAAAACATGTTGTCTGTGTTGTTGAACTTTTACTACTATGATGCATGATTGTGGTTGTTATGTGATGTATTGTGCATGTTAGCATCTATGTGTACCTCATTCTTATCCTTATTGAAAACCACAGATGCCTCCCCGACGTGCCAACCCCAACCCCAACAACAACAACATCACCCCTGAGATGCAACAGATGATGACAGCTCAGACGCAGTTGATGCAAATGATGACCATGTTCATCCGGAATCAGAACAACAACAACAACAATAATAATAATAACAACAACAATCAGAACAACCCATCGGGTTTTGACATGCTTACCAGGTTCTTAAGACTGAGGCCAGCAAAGTTCTCAGGAACTACTGATCCTATGGTGGCCCATGATTGGCTACGCTCTGTGAACAAGGACTTGGTAACCGTTGGCTGTACTGATGAAGGAATGTCAGATTTGCAGCACACTTGTTGGAAGGACCAGCAGCCACTTGGTGGGATAACTTCTAAATCACCACTCCCATTGCAGATGTGACATGGGATATCTTCGAAGATGGTTTCCGTACTGCTCACATATCATCCGGAGTGATGAGTTTGAAGAAGAAAGAGTTTCATAATCTGAAGCAGCGCCACCGCAGCGTGGCAGAGTATATTGAGGAGTTCAACAATCTGGCGCGTTATGCACCGGATGAAGTTGACACTGATGCTAAGAGGAAAGAGAAGTTCCTCGAAGGATTGAACGATGAACTTCACCTGCAGCTATCTGTGGCCTATGTTCCCACTTATCAGTCTCTTTGTGACAAGGCTGCCATCTTGGAGAGCAAGATGAAACAAGTAGAAAGCAGGAAGAGAAAGCACAACTCTGACAAGCACAGCTCAGGATCGTCTCACAAACGTTCCCATTATGATGATAGTGGAAATTCTGGATCCCACAAGCATGGAAAGAACAACAACCACCACAACCACAACCGTTATCATGACAACAAGCATCACCGTAGTCATGACAATGACAGGCACAAAAATCACAAGAGTGGATATAAGAGCCACCACAGTGGAAGTGGAAGTGGAAGCCAGCCTGTCAAGAAGGATCTTAGTCAGGTTGAATGTTTCAAGTGCAAGAAGATGGGGCATTATGCAAATGAATGCCCAGAAAAGAAAGTTGAAGGACCCAACAAGCCCAACCCTTTTCAAAAGGGACAAGTGAACCACATTAATGTGGAGGAAATCTATGAGGAACCTGATGATGTTGCTGGTAAGTTCAAACTCAATTCTATTACAGCACTTGTTGTAAGATCCCTCCTTTATAAAGGAAAAGGATCCCTGTGATTGCAATGCTAGTCCCTGGATCAATGCTAGCATCCACAGTTTAAGATGAAGTACACAGAAACAAAGGTCATTATTACAGTCATTCCAGAGACAAACATAGTCTTTACAACTCCATGGCCACAGGCCTAGTACAAGAGTTTAAATAAGTAAATAGATAAAAAGTCTTCATCTTCATGTGCCACAGGCAAACATGTTGAGTGTAGACTCATGACTCCTAATCGTCATCAGAATAACCTGCAACATCACAAGTTATAGCCACAGTGGGTCAATACATTGGAATAGTATTGGCAAGTGATACCTTAGTAGAATATTGGTGGACTAAATACTATATGCATTTTGGCTAAGTGTAGCTTAGGCTTGCTTTGCTCAAAATAGGTTTTGCCTATTAGTTGAAATCACTAAGTTTTTCCTTGTCAAAAACTTTTCCCAAGGAGCCACCAATAGACATTGTGGTCCTTCACCCTTGTTCAACCACAAGTTTTAATTAGAAATTGGGATGAGGAGATTCTTGATTGCTTCCATGTCTTGATGCTCAATTTTTCCAATACCAGGGACATGGCTAAGTACTTAGATTCTTCCATCTGCAGAGGTTGTGCACTTTCCCCACCAGACTTGATTTTCACCAAGACAGGACCTTTCAGAAGCCTTCCCTTAGACCAAATGGTCGCGTTCCAACCTATCATCCCACTACCACCAACTGTCCAAATGGCTAAGTTCTTGCAACCTATGTGATCCAGGCAGAGCCCATATTGCCAAGTGGCTGCACTAGAAGCTTCTTAACATTTGGCCTCTCAAATCCCTTTGTTCCTGGGTGGCTGTCCACAAGTGAGATACACAAGGTAACCATAGAAATGGGCCTTGTGTAACCACTCAACATAAACCATTCCTTCCATTCCACCTAGGTGTTTCATTCACTTAGTTGTTTTATTAAGCAAAACACAAGTCCAAAGACTTAGAAATATTTTACCATAGCATTAATATTTCACCACCCTTGGTTGCTACTAGCTAGGCTAAGCATGGAATAGATAAGCATCTTAACTTAGAAATTTCTAGCAATTCTACAACTACTAGGATTTCCCAAGTATAGCATATAAGCAAAAATATAACCATGCAAGACTAGCAAAATATTTCTAATGCATAGTAGAAAAACATAGGGATAAAATCATGAAGTACCACTTGCCTTGGTAGTTTGGAGAGTATCTACACTCCTCACAATCACAATCACTATTTGCACCAAAATCTACACATAAAATCATAGCAACAAATCACATACAAAATAAATACAAGCAAAAATATATGGATGCATGCAATATGATATGTGATGATTTTCTAAACTCAACAAGACAAGTGCACAGTACTGGTTCATAAACAAGTTCAAATTTTGCCAAACAATCTTTATTTGAACACTAAAACAATTCTCAAATAATTTATATACTCAAAATAGACCTACACATGCTTCTGTAAATAAAACCATTTTAACAGAAGCAAAACATTAAAGACATTTCATATTTGTAAAGGGCTTTCTCTCCTGATTCCATTGATATAAAATTTGTCAAATTTGGACGTGGAAATCAAAAGTTATGATTAAAACAAAATCAAACAACTAATAGATCTAATTCAAATTTTTAAAACGAAACCTGTGCCACGCGGCGCTATCTTACTGGCTGGTACCGCTTCGCGCCGGATCACGCTTCTGAGCCGCTAGATCTAACTTAATCGCGCGGCTCTGATTGAATCATATCGCTTCGTCTAAGATCTATCGTGACCACTAGATCTAAATCTAACGGCGGTCAGCACTTGACCAACAAGTGGCGGCGCTGGCGGCGGCAACAGGCGGCGGCGCACTCTGACAGTGGCGGAGCTGGTGAACTAGGTCGCCCGGGGAGGTGGGAGGATGCTCACCAGATTCGCAGAGACGAGGAGAAGATCAACGTGTCCTTGGTTGGCGAAGGGGCGCTCGGAGTCTTCACGGATTGCTCGTCGGAGTAGTCCCTGGCGGCTGAAGCTTCTGTTCGTCGACGTTGGCAACATTCTGGGCCGCGCTAAGACAAGAGGAGGGTACCGTTAGACGCGCAGGACGCTGGGGATCTTACTCGTATCAAACATAGGGCGAGGGGAGGCTGGGACTTACGGGAAAAAGGTCGCCGAAGTTTGAGCAGAAGCGGCGAAGCTCAGTCGTCGATGTTGCCGACGCTCAGGGTTTTCCTAGCATACAGCAGCGGTGTTAATCGAAGCGCAAAGATGCAGTGGTTGTTCTGGAGAAGCTAGGAGTCAAGGGGCGCGGGGAGCTCACCGGAATTTGCTGCCGGAGTTCGTCGGTACCGCGGCAGAGCTCGGCGAATTATGGGCAGCCTGGTGGCGTGGCGTCTGTGCTAGCTGAGGGGAAATGAGCGGCGAGGAGAGGGGGTCTTATAGCCAGAGAGGGGGCGAGAATCACGCGAGGAAACGCCGGCAATAACTCGATTTAAAACGCGACAGTGAATGGCAGAGGGAAGAGCCGGCGACGTGGTCGTGGGCGTGATTTGGGGAAGACGATGGTGAGCTGGCGAGGGTCCACCAGTCAGTGACTCGTTGGGTAGCGCGGGTGCGGTGAGAAAAACAGAAGGAGAGGGAAACCCCGGGTGGGCTGGATAACAGGCTGCTTCTGCTGATGGGCCAAATGCCTGGCGCCCGCCCTTTTCTTTTTCTCTAATCTTTTTCTATTTCTGTTTGCATTTTCAGGAATCATTTTCAAATGATTTCAAAAGCGGTTTGAATTCAAACCTTTTCAGGATTTTTGTAGAGTGCAACACTCACAAATCTGGACACAAAACCAAGTGGTCACTTTGTAATGGCCTGGTCACTTGGAATAAAACAAAATAAGCAGTGACATAGCACTAGTTTTAATTAGGTTTTGAAATTGGTTTTCAAATCATATTTGTTTTGAAACTTTGGTTTAAGTCCTAGCAATCAAGCAATACAATCTGAGAGCAATAAGATAACAAGGTTTGGTTCAATGAACAACAATCTCTGTTTGGAGAGTAGCATTTGTTTTAAATGCTGATCACATAAAATAATGAGCTCATATGCTCCTGTTTTTGAATTGATTTGTTTGAGATGAACTCTACATGATCATGGATGCATGGATGATATGCATGAGTTTTGAAACCTGATTTTAGGGATGTTACACTTGTTCTTTTTTATACTGGTGCATCACATTCATTCATATCAAAAGCATTTGTTGATAGAAATGGGTTTCCAACTGAAAACATTGGGTGTCCAATAAAAGTAAGTTCTCCTGGTGGAGACATGATAGTAAGTCTTGGATGCCGGGATCTAGTGATAGAGTTTGGAAAGCATAAGTTTCCAGTGAGTCTGATAATCCTAGATTCCCAAGGACTGGATATAATTTTGGGAATGGATTGGATGACCAAGTATGAAGGAGTACTAGATTGTGCTAATCGTACTGTTGCACTCACAACCCCGGAAAATAAATGGATTAGACTCAAATCTAACTTTGAATCAAAAGGGATTAAGCTAAATTCTCTTAAGGGGGTTAGCATAGACAGTGTGCCTATTGTGAGTGAATATCCAGATGTGTTTCCGGAAGAATTGCCGGGAATGCCACCAGATAGAGATGTGGAATTTCTTATTGATTTGCTACCAGGATCTGGACCAATAGCAAAGAGACCATACAAGATGTCAGTTGATGAGTTGAAGGAACTCAAGAATCAACTTGGAGAACAATTGCAGAAAGGTTTTATCCAACCAAGTTCTTCATCTTGGGGAGTACCAGTTTTGTTTGTGGAGAAGAAAGATAGAAGTCAAAGGTTATGCATAGATTACCGTTCACTCAATGAGGTGACTATCAAGAACAAGTACCCTTTGCCTAGAACCAATGATTTGTTTGATCAGTTAGAAGGAGCTTGTGTGCTCTCAAAGATTGATCTCCGGTCAGGTTATTTCCAGCTCAAGATAAGGCAACAAGACATACCTAAGACATCTTTCACCACAAGGTATGGATTGTATGAGTATATCGTGATGCCATTTGGTTTGACCAATGCACCAGCTTATTTCATGAACATGATGAACAAAGTGTTCATGGAGTTCCTTGACAAGTTTGTTGTCGTATTCATCAATGACATTTTGATCTACACCAAGAGCAAAGAAGAGCATGAAGGACATTTGCGTTTGATACTTGAGAAGCTTAGAGAGCATAAACTGTATGCCAAATTCAGCAAGTGTGAGTTTTGCTTGAATGAAGTTGGATTTCTTGGACACGTTGTGTCAGGAGATGGTGTAGTAGTTGATCCTGCTAAAGTTTCAGCTGTAACTGAATGGGAATCTCCTAAGTCAGTGAAAGAGGTTCGTAGTTTCCTTGGCTTGGCAGGATACTACAGAAGGTTCATTGAGAATTTCTCCAAGATAGCTAAGCCAATGACAGATCTACTAAAGAAAGACAAGAAATTTGCTTGGTCTGAAGGATGTGAACTCGGTTTTCTAGAATTGAAGAAGAGACTAGTGACAGCACCAGTCTTATGTTTGCCAGATTTAGAAAAATATTTCCAAGTGTATTGTGATGCATCTCATCATGGATTAGGTGCAGTACTTATGCAAGAAGGAAAAGTTGTGGCTTATGACTCAAGACAAATCAAAAATCATGAGGTAAACTACCCTACTCATGATTTAGAGTTAGCCTCTGTTGTCCATGCACTCAAAACATGGAGACATTATCTTTTGGGAAAACGATGTGAAGTGTTCACATATCACAAGAGTTTGAAGTATATCTTCACCCAGAAACAAATTAACATGAGACAAAGAAGATGGCTAGAACTCATCAAGGACTATGACTTGAGTTTGCAATACCACCCCGGTAAAGCAAATGTTGTAGCGGATGCTCTGAGCCGTAAAGTTTTTGTGAATGGCCTTACTAAGGGAGAATTGCCAGATGATCTGTGTGCCCTATTTAGAGATCTCATATTGGAGATTGTGCCTGAGGGACATCTCATGTCTTTGGATGTTCAACCCACTTTGTTGGACAAGATCAAAGGAGCCCAAAAGACAGATAATGAAATTGAAGAGATTAAGGAAAAGATTGGCAAGGGAAAATCCAAAGGATTCCATGAAGATGAACAGGGTACTTTATGGTATGGAAAACGTATCTGTGTTCCACAAGATCCAGAGCTTCGGAAACTGATTTTACAAGAAGCCCACAACTCACCATATTCCATTCATCCGGGTAACACCAAAATGTACATGGATATGAAGGAAAGATTTTGGTGGAATAATCTCAAGAAAGACATCGCCGAACATATTGCTTTGTATGATGTATGTAGTAGAGTGAAAGCGGAACATCAGAAACCAGCAGGATTGTTACAACCACTACCTATTCCTGATTGGAAGTGGGACAAGATTGGTATGGATTTCATTACCGGATTGCCAAGGACCCGGCCAGGATATGATTCTATTTGGGTAGTAGTGGATCGCCTAACTAAAGTGCCTCATTTCATACCCGTGAAGACAACCTACACAAGTGCTAAGTTAGCCAAGATTTATATGAGTAGAATTTTATGTCTACATGGAGTACCCAAATGTATTGTGTCTGATAGGGAACTCAATTCACTTCTCATTTTTGGAGGCAACTACATGAGTCATTGGGAAAGAGGTTGGAATTAAGCACTGCTTTTCATCCTCAGACTGATGGATAGACATAGAGGACCAACCAGATACTTGAAGATATGTTGAGGGCATGTGCCCTAGACTATGGAGCCAGTTGGGATGAAAGTCTGCCTTACGCAGAATTCTCTTACAATAACAGCTATCAAGCCAGTATTGAGATGGCACCATTTGAATTTCTCTATGGGAGAAAGTGTACCACCCCATTGCTATGGAATGGTGTGGGAGAAAGAAGTTTGTTCGGACCAGAACTAATCAAAGAGGCTGAAGAGAAAGTCAAGCTAGTTAAGGACAGATTGAAGATAGCATAGTCCCGACAAAAGAGCTACGCAGATCCTAAGCATAGAGAAGTCACCTATGAAGTGGGTGATAGAGCTTACCTTAGAGTGTCACCACTTCGTGGAGTGAAGAGATTTTGTGTCAAAGGTAAATTAGCCCCAAGATATGTTGGACCATTCAAGATTCTGAGCCGTAAAGGAGAAGTAGCATATGAGATTGAATTGCTTGAATCTTTGTCTGCTGTTCATAATGTGTTTCATGTGAGTCAGCTTAAGAAATGTCATCCAGAAATGGAAGAGACTTCTTTGAAGGATACCGTACCTTTCTAGGAGGTTCAATTGGAAAGTGATCTCACTTACGAGGAGAAACCTATCAAGATTCTTGAAACTGCAGAATGGGTTACTCGGACTAAGACTATCAAATTCTGCAAAGTTCAATGGAACCATCATTCTGAAGAAGAAGCAACATGGGAAAGAGAAGATGATCTTCGGAAAGACCACCCTTACCTATTTGCTAGCCAACCCGAATCTCGAGGGCGAGATTCACCTTAAGGGGGTTAGATTTGTAACATCCCTAAAATCATGTTTCAAAATTCATGCATATCATCCATGCATCCATGATCATTTAGGGCTCCTTTTCAAAACCATTTCAAAAACAGGAGCATCTGATGCTCATTATTTTATGTAAGTATGCTATAGCCTTATTGCTACCTTCTAATGAGAAAGGTACTTATTTTAATCAGAAATATTTTGAGTTCAAACTTAAGTGTTGTTCTAAAGTTTGGTCAAGGTTTCAAAACAAATTAAGATTTATAAACCAATCCTTTACTATTTATAAATACTTAATTAAAGCTTGTTTTTAAATTCTTTTTCAAAACTCAAGTTGATTTTTTAAGGGTGAACAGTTGTGTTACACATCCCAGGAGGCAAGAATCAGCAAAATTTAGTGTGGGGAAGTTTCATTTAAAATAGATTTGATTTGATCTTTCAATTTCAAACTAGAAATTTGAATCAGAAAAAGAAAAAGTGAAAGGTAGAAAAAAATAAAGCAACCAGTCTAATCTAGCCCAACCCATCCGCTTGGCCCATTTAGCCCAGCAATCACTCCCGCGAGGAAAACGATTCACACCGATTAATCGACCCGCCCCCTCACTGACATCTGAACCGCACCTCCTCTCTTTTTCTCTCGTTGACAACAACGGCCCACGCGTCAATCATCGTCTCCACCCCCAGCGACCAGTTCCTCCCCTAATTCCTCCGGCCATTTCCTGTTTGATTTCGCGGATTCAATTCCCGTTGAATGCTCGAGTAAATCACGCCCACGTCCACGCCTACTTAAGCACCATGCTTCCCTTCCCCTTTTCCCCCAATCCCCACCCCACCGGAGCCACTAGGCTGCTCGGAATTCTCTCAGGACCTCCCTCTGCTCCGACGGCTTTCGGCGACGATTCCGGCCAAACCCCATCGCCCCTCGCCTCATCGACCATACGAGCACACTCCCCATCACCAGGCGCATCTCTCGGTACCTCCCTCTCGCCCGCGCATGCTCTGTATCCTCGGCAGCATCATCGACTGAGCATCGCCACCGTCTGCTCGAACTCCGGCGACCATTCCCCGTAAGCTCCAGCTTCCCCTCTCCCTCTGTTTGATACGTGTGTGATCCCCAGCATCATGCGCAGTTAACGCAACCCTTTTATCTTCTTAGCGTGGCCCATAATGTCGCCTCCGTCGCCAACCGAGAGCAACCGCTGCCGTCTCGATCTCCGACAAGCAATCAACATCGACTCCGTACGCCCCTTCGCCAACCGAGCACACGTCGAGCATCCCCTCGCCACGGCGATTCTGGTGAGCTTCTCCCCTACTCCTCTCGCCTCCTGTAACTCCGACAACTTCACCGCCAGAGCACGCCGCCGCCTGTCGCCGCCGCTAGCGCCGCCCGTCTAGGGTTAGCTGCTTAGGGCCGTTAGATCTTGATCCACTGGTTGCGATTGAACATAACTCGAAGGGGTACGAGTGTCTCTGCGCCGCCCGATCTAATTTAAATCCAACGCTTCACAGCGACCGATCCGAGCAAAACGGTATCGGCCAATGAAATCACGCCACGTGGCCAGAGTCAATTTAAAACAGAAATTATGTTCTATTAGATGTTCAATCTTGTAAATTGCATAACTTTTGATCCACACGTCCAAATTTGACAAATTTTATATCATTGGAATCAGGAGATAAAGTCCTTTCCATTTATGCAATGTGTTTAATGTTTTTCCTCTGTGAAAATGGTTGTTTTTGCAGAAATATTTGTAGGCATAATTTGGGTATAATAATTATTTGAAAAATGTTATGTTATTCAAATAAAGTTTATTTGGCATGTTTTGAACTTGTTTATGATTCAGTACTGTGCACTTGTCTTGTTTGGTGTAGAAAATCATCTCATGGCATTTTGCATACATTCATGTATTTTTGCTTGTATATATAATGTATATGTGATTTTGTGCCATTATTTTATGTGTAGATTTTGGTGCAAATAGTTATTGTGATTGTGAGGATTGTTGCTACTCCCCAAACTACCAAGGCAAGTGGTGCTTCATGATTCATTCCTATGTTTTCAACTATGCACTAGAAATATTTTGCTAGACTTGCATGAATATTTTGATCTATATGTTATGCTTGGGAAATCCTAGTAGTTGTGGAATTGCTAGAAAATTTCTAAGTTAAGATTCTTATCAATGCCATGCTTAGCCTAGCTAGTAGCAACCAAGGGTGGTTATATATTCATGCTATGAGAAAATATTTCTAAGTCTTTGGACTTGTGTTTTGTTTAATAAAACAACTAAGTGAATGAAACACCTGGGTGGAATGGAAGGATTGGTTTGTGTTGAGTGGTTACACAAGGCCCATTCTATGGTTTACCTTGTATATCTCACTTGTGGAAAGTCACCCAGGAACAAAGGGATTTGAGATGCCATATGTTAAGAAGCTTCTAGTGCAGCCACTTGGCAATATGGGCTCTGCCTGGATCACATAGGTTGCAATAACTTAGCCATTTGGACAGTTGGTGGTAGTGGGATGATAGGTTGGAGCGCGTCCATTTAGTCTAAGGGAAGGCTTCTGAAAGGTCCTGTCTTGGTGAAAATCAAGTCTTGTGGGGAAAGTGCACAACCTCTGCAGATGGAAGAACCTAAGTACTTAGCCATGTCCCTGGTAAAGGACAATTTGAGCATCAAGACATGGAAGCTATCAAGAATCTCCTCATCCAAATTTCTAAGTAAAAACTTGTGGTTGAACAAGGGAGGAGGTTCCCCAATTTCTATTGGTGGTTCCTTGGAAAAGATTTTGTCAAATAAAAACTTAGTGTTTTCAACTAATAGGAAAAACCTATTTTGAGCAAAGCAAGCCTAAGCTACACTTAGCCAAATGCATATAGTATCTAGTTGCCAATATTATTCTATGGTATCACTTGCCAATACTATTCCAATGTATTGACCCACTGTGGATGTAACTTGTGATGTTTCAGGTTATTCTGATGGTGATTAGGGGTTATGAGTCTACACTCAACATGCTTGCCTATGGCACTTGAAGATGAAGAATTATTTATCTTATTGCATATTTAAACTCTTGTACTAGGCCTGTGGCCATGGAGTTTGTAAAAGACTATGTTTGTCTCTGGAATGACTTGTAATAATGACCTTTGTTTCTGTGTACTTCATCTTAAACTATGGATACTAGCATTGATCCAGGGACTAGCATTGCAATCACAGGGATCCTTTCCTTTATAAAGGAGGGATCTTACATTAAAAGGGCATTTCCCTAATTATGTGTTTTGGTGTTTGATTAACAACACATTTGTGGACTAACCATGTGCTAAGTGTTTTCAGGATCATTCATGTCACTAAACTTATTAGTCTTTGTGCAGTAGTAAAAGGAAAGTTTCAGAGAAGTTTTTCATCAAGTTTGCTGCATGCCCCTGGCGTTTGGCCGGAATTTCCGGCTCCAATGCTGGAGCACCGGAGTTTCCGCCTCAACCCTCATCGAAGTCTCAGGCAGGATCCATCAAGACAGGCTGCTGCAAGCCCTGGAAGCGACTCGGAGTCTCCGCTCTTGGTTTTGGAGATTCTGGCTGGACCTCGCCAGGAAATTCCGCCTAGCCCACAAGATCAAGATGCCACAAGCCCCTGTCTCTGACTCGGAGTTTCCTCCTGCACCGACGGAGTTTCCGCCCTGGCTGAAGATTCCGGCTGGTTGGAGCCGGAGTCTCCAGGTTGAGTGAGCAGCGACGGCTCTATTTCGAGGGGGGGGCTATTTATACCCCCTCCTTCCCCAAGCTCTAGCTGCGGCTTCCATTCTCTCTACTCCGTTAATGCTGAGCTTCAACCTCCTATTCTCCCTCTCTAGCCACTCAAACTTGTTGTCCCTTGGGGATTTGAGGGAGGAGACCTAGACCTAGTTTTCCACCAAAGAGATTTGTGTTTCCCTATCATTTGTGTAAGTTGTGGTTGCTCTAGGGTTTGAGGAAACCCTAACTTGTTGACGTCGCCCTCCATAGCTCATCCTCGTGTGTAAGAGCTTTTAGGTCATCTTGGGAGCCTCCAACTCAGTTGTGGAGAAGTGCCGCAAGGTTTTGTACAAGGTTCCGGTCGCCACCTTGAAGGCCACCATATAGTGGATCATGTGCTTGCCGCTAGGCGGGTGCATGGGTGAAAGAGCATGTGGGTCCCCATGTGTGGTTTTGGTAATTAATGACAATCTTTATGGACTAATGTGTGTATTAAGTTGCACATGTAGGAATTGTCCATTGGCATCACTTGGAGCATGTGTTTCTGATACGTCGTAAACATATCTATAATTTTTTATGCTCCATGCTTGTTTTGTATCGACTTTCTTATGTTTTGTCTACACTTTGAGGTATTAATATACATTTTCTGGAACTAACCTATTGACAAGATGCCGCAGTGCCAGTTAACTGTTTTCTGATGTTTTTGGTTTTAGAAAAGCTAGTAAGTAAATATTCTCGGAATTGGAAGGGACAAAAGCCAAAGTTAATATTTTACCAGAAGGAACACGGAGTCCGAAGGGCAGCTGAAGGGGGACCACGAGGTGGCACACCCTAGGGAGGCGTGACCTAGGGGGCGCTAACTCTAGGTGTGGGCCCCTCGGGCGCCCATCGACCTTGCCCCTTCGCCTATAAAATCACCCCGATGAAGAAGCCCTAAAAACCGATCAAATCTCCACGAAACAGTCAGTAGCCGCCGCCACCATCGTCCCTAGATCGGGGGGATCCGAAGCTCTTCCTGGCACCCTGCCGGAGGGGATAGATCATCCCAGAGGCCTTCTTCATCACCATGCCAGCCTCCGGAGTGATGCATGAGTAGTTTACTCTTGGACTATGGGTTCATACAGTAGCTAGATGGTTGTTTTCCTCCTTTGTGCTATCATGTTTAGATCTTGTGAGCTCCATTCATGATCAAGATCATCTATTTGTAATCATACATGTTGTGTTTGTGAGGATCCGATGGATATTGAGATACTATGTCAGATTGATTATTGATTCTACCATGTCTATGTTATTTGTGATCTTGCATGCTCTCCGTTTATAGTATCTATCTTGGCCAAGTAGATGCTTGCAACTCCAATAGGGAGTATTTATGCTCGATAGTAGGTTCATGCCTCTAGTAATCCGGGGAAGTGAAAAAAATATCTAAGGTTGTAGATGTGCTATTGCTACTAGGGAGAAAACAACAATCCTTAGTCCATGGGGCAATTGTATTGTTTACTTTACACACATTGCTTAATGCAATTATCTGTTGCTTGCAACTTAATACTAGAAGGGGTTCGAATGATAACCTAAAGGTGGATTATTAGTCATAGATGTAGTTGGATTACGGTCTATGTATTAGGTTGTAATGCCCAATCAAATCTCGTAGGAGTAAATATATCTAGTATATGCATTATTATGCTTTCTCAATCTGTCAATTGCCCCGCAGTAATTTGTTCACCCAACATGCTATCTATCTTAAGGAGAACACATCTAGTGAACTATGGACCCCAGTACATTCCTTTATCATTGATACATCGTCTACTGTTACTGTTTACTTTCTGAAAGCAAATCACTATCTTCCACATTATACGTTTAATCCTTTGTTTTCAGCAAACTAGTGAGATTGACAACCTCACTGTAAGTTGGGGCAAAGTTTTGAGTTTGTGTTGTGCAGGTTCCAAGTTGTTAGAAACACCTTGGAGTTCTTTCCTTACTCCTACTGGTTCGATAGCCTTGGTTTCATAACTAAGGGAAAACTTGTTGTTGTGCTCATCACACCTTGCTCTTGGGGTCTCCCAACAAGCTCTACCATCACCGAGCCACTCAAGATTTTTTGGCGCTGTTGCCGGGGAGTTAAGGACAACTTCAATCCCTTCCTCCTCGCCAGTCACCTTTCAGGGAGAAAGAATATTATCGCAAGGGGAGTCTCTCACAACCAATCTCTTTACTTTGTTTTTGTTTTGCTTAGTTCCTTTTGCTTTGTTTTGCTTGCTTTTTTTTATCAAAAATACAAAAAAATAGTTTTGTTTGGTTTGCTTTTTCTTGTAAAAAACACACAAAAAATTTAGTTCTTCCTATAGTTGTCACCTTGTTTTTAGCTCACCATGTTGATCCCTAAGTTCACCCTAAAATACCTTTCAATAGGTAGTGGCTCTATAATTGGGAAAAATTATATTGAAGAATTCTTTAATCATGTTAGCAAGCATGAGGATATTGAGGATAGATCCTTAGCAGAACTTGCTCCAAATTATGAAATTGCTGCAGCTTATTTAGTTCACATGTTGGAGGCTAGGTTTTTTAACCTTAACCCAATGATGCAAGTAATGTTTCTTAAACTTAAAGATACTAAGGATACTGAAAAGAGAGATTTTATTCTGGAAATTTTGCTAATAGAATTCAATGATGTTGATAAGAAGCTAGAAAGGTCTTTGATCGTTTTAATATGCTAGGCTCATGTGTAGATGTTATGGGTACACTAGGAAATTTGAACAAAACCAAACCCAAGAATGGAGAGGAAATTAAAATACCAATACTGTAGAGGTCCCAACCTGATAAGGTAGAGATCCCTGTGTTTACAATGATATTACATGGATCAGTATCTAGCATCCACAATTTAAGATGTAATATCAAGGAACAAAGGTCATATTACAAATTATAACCAGGAATAAAATAATACATTACATCTTAATAGCTCATTTGGCTATCTCATTACAATGCAGCAGAAAAATCTATATAGCATGGAGTCCTTCATCTTCATATGCCACATGTAATCATGTTGGTTGTAGACTTGTAATCCTATTCAACACACTTTACTAACATCAAACAAACCTGCAACATAATAAGTTACAGCCAGACGGGTCAATACATTTGAATTGTATTGGCAAGTGATACTATGGTAGTATAGTGGAATCTATCATCTATATGCATTTGGAGCCAAGTGGAGCTTAGGTTTGCTTTGCTCAAAATAAGGTTTTCCTTATCAGTTGAAAAACACTAAGTTTTTGTTTGTCAAAATCACCCAAGGAATCTACCAATAAAAATTGGTGATCCTTTACCCTTGTTCAACCACAAGTTTTTAACTTAGAAATTGGGATGAGGAGATCCTTGATAGCTTCAATGTCTTGATACTCAAATTGTCCATTGCCGGGGACACGGCTAAGTACTTAGATTTGACTCTCTCGAGAGGTGGTGCACTTTCCATACAAGACTCGACATGCATCGATACAAGATCTTTCAGAAGCCTTCACTTAGACCAAATGAACGTGTTCCAACCTATCACCCCCCTACCACCTTCTGCCCATCTCGCTACGTTATTGCAACCTATATGATCCAGGAGGAGCCCATATGCCATGTGGCTGCACTAGAAGCTTCTCAAAACTTGACATCTCAAATCTCTTTGTTCCTGGGTGGCTTTCCACAAGTGAGATACACTAGGGAGGCCATTAATATGGGCCCTGTTTAACCACTCAACATAATCCATTCACACAATTCCACCCAGGTGATTCATTCACATAGTTGTTTTATTAAGCAAAACACAAGTCATAGACTTAGAAATATTTCATAGCATGAATATAATCCACCCTTGTTTTCTACTAGCTAAGCTAAGCATACTAGTAGAAAGAATCTTAAATTAGTGAAAATTCTACTAAGACATCATCTACTAGGATTTCCAAAGGCATAGCATACTTAGTAAAAATTCCATGCAAGTCCTACTCAAAATATCACTAATGCATAGTGAAAATAATAAGACAAAATGTATGAAGCACCACTTTCCTTTTATAGTAGAGATACTAGGTTCACTCCTTGATCTTGCAACAGTTACACTCTTCAAATTTCACTACAAGTCAATCAACCAAGGCACAAATTCAAAACTAGCATTCGAACAATTCACCACATAAAATAATGAAAACAAAACAATGCATGCAAGCATGCAAAAGACTGTTTTATTGGAAAAGTGGTTTCTAATAAGGCTATAAACATTTTATAACATCTATTGGTCATTTATAAAAGTGGCAAAACCATTTGAAAACAAGTTAGTGAAAATGGGCCATTTAAATCATTTTTGTTTTGCTGGAAATGATTTTAATCAAAGGAATAATTTCTAGTGTTTGAAAAATATATTTTTAAACACAAATGTTAGTGTTTATGGTAAAAGTGTTTAGAAACTAATCCATTTGCAAAAGGTTTCACTCAAAAATCATTTTCAAATCAAAACAACATTTTGTTTTACTAGAAATGCTTTTATTCAAAGGAATAATTCCTTAGTGTCACAAAATATATTTTTAAATTCTAATGTTATTGTTTAGGGTCAGAGAGTTCATAACAAACCATTTGCAAAAGATTTTACTCTAAAATCATTTTTAGAATAAATTTTATAACCAAAATATACCTACAAATGTTTATGCAAAAACACCTAATTTTACCGAATCAAAATACTAAACTAAGGGCATGGTTGCAAAGTTCACATTTTTCTGAATCCAATGATATAAAATTTGTAAATTTTGGATGTGTAGATCAAAAGTTATGAATTTTGCAAAGTCACTCATCTAATAGATCATTTCTGTTTTTAAAACATAGGCCTAGACACGTGGCGTGATTCTACTGGTGCGTACCGCTTTGTTCGGATCGAGCAATGCTGGCCGTTAGATGTAACTTATAACGCACGACACATATCAACGCGTACCTCTTTTATTAGTCATCTATTCCTGGCCACTAGATCAAGATCTAAGGATCCACAACACCTCGACCATGGACTGGCGGCGCTGGGCAACGGTGAGCGGCGGTGGCGCTCAGACGATGGTGTTCTGGTGACTATAGGAAGCAAGGAAGGAATGGGAGATGATCACCGGGTTCGCCGTGACGTGGGGATGCTTGACGTGTTCGTTGTAGACGAAGGGGCGCACTGAGTTGCTGGCGATTGCTCGCTAGAGTCGCTCCTAGCATCGGGCATGTCCTGTTGTCGATGGGGGCGAGGCTACAAGGCATGGGAAGGCAAGCCGAGGGTGTCGTTAGACTCACGAGATGAATACGAGTGTGTGAGCATCATCGAGAGAGAAGGGGCGGTCAGAGGTTATCGGTAGAGATCGCCGGAGTGGACGCAGACGATGACGCGCTCAGATGATAGACCGAGGTGAGCTTCTAGGGAACGCGTGGCCAAGCAGAGGGTACGGGCAGGTGCGCACGTTGATGGCGAACACTCTCTTGCAAGTTAGGGGCAAGGGGATGGCCGGGGCTCGCCGGAATCAGTGCTATAGCTCGTCGGAGTTAGTGGGGTTTCGAGCAGCAATTGGGGCAACCTGGTGGCGGAGAGGTCCACGAGGGTGAGGGGAAATGGGGAGAAAAGTAGGGCGCTTAATATAGCATGGTCGCGGAGCGAGTTATTGGCGCAATCAACGCGAATTGACGACGAGTAATCAGCGCAGGAAACGTCCGAGGAGAGAGGGGAAAGAACTAGTCGCGAGGACGATGATGACGAGGAAGTCTGGAGGTGAGAGTAGGGCTGCGGGTGAGAAAACGTTTCGCGGGGGAGAAGAGAGGTGGGCTGAGCTGTTGGGCTAGCTAGGCCAAGTTGTTGGGCTGGGTTTAGTTGGGTCGTCTGCTTTCTTGTTTTTTCTCTCTGTTTTCTTTTTCCTTTTCTAATTCCTGTTTTGATTTTATTTAAATGATTCAAACACTCATTTTATTTCAGTAAGTTTTTATACTGTTTAACAATGTATTTTAAAGTCCATTTTAGAATATTTTCTTATATTCTCTTATGGTTTATTATTTATTTAAATTAGACATTTGTCTTTATTTAAATAAGATTTAAATATGTTTCCAATCCATATTATTTTATTCAAATGATTTAAACATCTATTTTAAATTCAAATGTTTCTCAAACCTTTTTAGTAAGTTTGTTCCGCTTAATAATGTGTTTAAAATTCCATTTTAGAATATTCAAATATTCTTTTATGGTTTAATATTTATTTAAATGAAACTTTTGTCTTTATTTAAATGAATTTGAATATGGTTCCAAACAATATAATTCTATTTAATTATTCTTTTATTATTATTAAGTTAATTTGATAACTTTTATTTCACTTTGGCTATTTCAATTATTTATTCTCTCATGATTTATTTAATCATTTATTTTAGAAATTTTGTCTTTATTTAAATCAAATATGGTTCAAGTCCATATAGGTTTTTATTCAAATAATCTTTATTCCTTTATTTTATTTGTATTATCTTTATTCCATTTGCTTATGGATTTAATTCAAGTTTTAAATTGTCTTCTAAATAATTTTCTTGGGATTTATTATTTAGTTTAGGCAATTTGTCTTTATTTAAATAAAATTGAATATGGTTTAATCCATATGATTTTATTTAAATAATCGTTTACTCCTTTTTATTATTCAGTAAACTTTCATTTGTTTCTGGATTTGGCCAAGATTTAATTTGTCTTTTAAATATTTCTTATTTATTTATTTCTTTGTCTTATAAAATCCGTATCTTTTTATTTATAGATCCAAAATTGGTGATTCCAATTTGTATACTTTTATTTAATATTTGTTTATCTTTTTAAATCATTTTTGGATTACTTTGCTCATAATTTGGTATGGATTTGTTTAGGAGCTTTATTAGCCTTGGAAATTATTTCCTTTAACCTTATTAAATTCATAAGTTTTTATCCATGGCTCCAAATTAAATGAAACCAATTTCTATGGTTTTATAATATTTTTGTTTATCATTTTTTATCATTTAAAAATGAGTGTTGCTGAATTTTTATATGGAACAAATCCATATTCTTAGAGAGATCCTGGAAATGATTTTCTTCCATTAGGGTTTTGGGGTTTTAGTTTAACTTTTCCAAATGTTTAAATTTCAAGATACATTCATTGATGAATGCATTTCACTTGATTGAAATTTCGTTGGATACCCTTTTTATTCAAATTCAAGAAGGGTTTTGATGTTTCCATTTAGAAGTAAAAAGTTTCTTTTCACCCTAAATTTTAACAATTGTTTCTTTTGTTTATTTATTTTTCACATTTAAAAATTTGGAAAATTTTGGGATGTGACAAATACCTTTAAAACTTGTAGGAATGCATGAAGCTTTAGAAAAGAATTTTCATTGGATTGTTCTTGAAAACCCGTTTGATGAAAATAGTGAACCCAAGAGTATTGAGAGAGGATCATATAGAACTTATTTGGATGAGATACCTTGCCTTGTTGAGGAAATTTCTAGTATTGATCTTAATGCTTCTTCATTCAAAAATACTTGATTCTTGCTTCCTATGCCTAACTTAAAGGCATTAAAGAAAAGTAATAATTGGGAGATAACCCAAATTTTCAGTAGGTTTTTATTTTGTTGAGTCTTGGAAGTTACTACTTCTGTAATAACCTCTCATTATCCTTTTTGTGTGGTTTTTGTGCAATAATAACCTCTAATGAGAGAGAAGTAAGATTTGGGGAAGTTGCTGTCCCAAACAAATTTTTGTGCTTCATTGTAAAAATTCGCGAAAAATCCCAGTACGTCGGATTAAGCTTTAATTTTCTGAGATTATGCCCCAGGTTGTTATCTAACTTTCGTTAGTTTAACAATTTTCGATTTGAGCAACAGAAGATCTTTGAAAAAATTGGTTTTTACCTGCTGGTCTGTTTTGACAGATTTCTGCCATTATTTGTATTTGCCTCTGATCGGTTTCTTTTTGAGTTCTCTTTGATCACTTGAGATTTTGAAAGGAATTTATATAGTATCTTGTGTTCCAATGAAAGTTTTACTTGTGTTGAAACTAAACCTAAAGGCTTATTATCTTGAATACACTAATGTTGTTAATGAAGATTGTGTGAAGTTTTGTATGAAAGAAATTTTCAAGTGTACGGAAAGAATGATGTGATGAGATGAATAATGGACAAAAGCTCAAGCTTGGGTATTCCACCCCATGTCACTCCAAGAAATATTCAAGAGATACAAGCGTCAAAGCTTGGGGATGCCTTGGGCATCCCCTTCTTCATCAACAAAAATCTCAGGTCTTTCTAGACACTTCATTTTTATTGTTTCATGCACTTTTGTGTTGTTCTTGGAGTGTCTTTATTTATTTTTTTAGTTTTCTTTTGTTTGGTTTGCTGGAATAAATTATTTGGACCCCCGCATTCATGTGTTGTTTCAAATAAGTTGATTGGTGTTGGAAAAGAGTAGAAAGTTTCATGCTTAAGTGGTATAAAAGGGAGCACTGTTTTGACTGTGGCTTAGACTTTATCATGTCATGATAGATGTTGCTTTGACCTTATGCTTAGTGATTATTGCCGTAGCATGACTTGTTTCAAACAATTGAGATTACTTAATATTATGGTATTCTCCTTTGATGCTTTACTTGGGTTGACTTGGCACATGCTTACACCATGTTCAGACTATGAACCAGTCACCTTAGCCTCTATGATCATTTAGTTTTTGACTTGTGATACCACTTTATGCTTTAGTTAATAATGTTTTGTTGCTTTGCATGATTATGGCCATTATTGCTCTCTTAGTTGGTCGCTCGCAGTTTTTTGCTAGCCTCCACTTGTACTGAGTAATATCTACTCATGCATCCAACTCCCAAGAAACCAAGTTATTCCAAAGAGTCCACTATAAATTCCTATGCATGGTGTGTTACACCATTCCAAGTATATTCATGTTTTTATCTGTCTTGCAAATTAAACTTGTTATGTTAAAATTAGTGATTAAAGTTGTCACAAACTTGATGGCACACTTTACTTTCTTGCACCTAATAAACTTGAACCATTGTGTCATATATGTTGTTATATGCTTGCACTTATAAGTTGGGAATTAGCAGAACCATGCTGTCATGGGGAACTCTTTCAACACTTGTAAATATTATCCAGTTGATATAATGATTTTTTGTTTATGGATGTCAGCGGTGTGAAATAAAAGGGGATCTTGTAAGTTCATGGAGTATTATATATGTGTTAGAGAAATGCCTTGGCGGATAGCCTAAGACATTCCTAATCATGGTGGAAACTTGCAGCATAACCATAGTGAGCAATCTATGAAGCATATTCAGAAAAAAATATAGAAAAAATAAAAAAGCACCATTCTCATGGTAAATAAAAAGATCGCTGAGATGCTCACTGTCTGTTGCCTTGTCATTTTGATATGGGATAGCTCCTGTGTCATGGGGCAAGGGGTACCTGTAAGGTTCCCAACCTTTAATAAGGTAGAGATCCCTATGTTTACAATGCTAGTCCTTGGATCAATAGCTAGCATCCACAGTTAAGATGTAATATCAAGAAACAAGGGTCATAATACAACTTTATAACCAGGAATAAAATAATTCATTACATCTTACATAGATCATTTGGCTATCTGATTACAATGCAGCAGAATATCTATATAGCATGGAGTCCTTCATCTTCAAAGTGCCACACACAATCATGTTGGTTGTAGACTTATAATCCTATTCAACACACTTCACTAACATCAAACAAACCTACAACATAATAAGTTGCAGCCACAAGGGTCAATACATTTGAATTGTATTGGCAAGTTTCACTACTATGTAGAAATAAGTGGATCCTATCATTACATGAATATTTGGCTAAGTAGGGTTTAGGCTCATTTGCAGAAAGCAATATAGTTTTGTCCTATCTTTTCAAAATAGTTTTGATGTTTTGTCAAATCTTTCTGAACTCCTTGGAAAACTCCAAGTGCTTCAAATCCCTTGTTGTCACCATCAAGTTTTACTTTGAGAAATTGGAATGTTGAGATCTTCCATAGCTTCAGGCCTTAGTTGCTTAGTATTGTCCATAACCGGGGACACGGCTAAGTACTTAGAATTTTGATCTTCTGCAGAAGTTGTACACTTTACTCACATGACACAATCTCGTCTTGATGCCACCAGTGGCCGCTGGATAACTACTCACCAAAATTGAGTACTGGCAGATCGAGAATGTGACAAAGTCTTTCCATAGAAGTCCTCCCAATACACAATGCTAGCTTGTCTACCAGGCACCAATGTTGGGATATATTTCCCATACACAATTATAGTTAACCTGAAGATGCCAATGCATGGGTCTTCCACTATGTAGTTGACTAAGCCAGAGCCCATTTAGCATGTGGCTATAAACGGAAGCCACTGTACGAGAAACATGTTCAATCTCTAAGTCCTTGGGTGGTTTTCTTCTAGTGCACATACAAAAAGATAGCCATTTAGACATGGTTCCCTTTGTTGCCACCTTGTCCAATCTTGAGTATCCTTGTCCACCCAGGTGGTTCATTGAGTACTTGTTTTATTATATAAAACATATATCTTTCCAACACTTCATATAATCATATCATGTATCCCATCCCAAATATATAGCAGGGCTAAGCATACTACAACTACAATGTTTTCACTAAGGGAGATATAAGGGTATCCTATTAGGATTTAGCATAGCATAAAATATAGTAATCCTTATCATGCATGTTACAAAAAATCCACTAAGTGCAATGAAAATAGTAGGACTTGGATGATAGTGTCACTTGCCTTTTTAGTAGAGAATGTTGGTTCACTTCTTGATCTTGCAAATATCACACTCTTCTAACTTCACTACAATTCAATCAAGCAAACACAAATATAACTAGCATTCAAACCATTTTATCACACATAAAATAACAAAAACAAGGTCATGCATGCAAGAAAGCAAAAGATAGTTTCATTTGCAAAAGTGGTTTCTACTAGGCTCTAAACCTTTTAAAGCTCAAAGTGGTCATTTACTAAAGTGGTAAAACCATTTGCAAAAGGTTTTATCTCATAAACCAAATATTATGCTAAGGTGATATTTTATGTTGTTGAAAATATCTTTTAGTAAAGTAATGATTTTATATGGTTCATCAAATAAGTTTTTAATTCACAAAACTTGGTGTTTAGGGTCACAAGGTTTGAATCAAATCATTTCTCAAAGGCTTTACTCCAAAATCAATTCTAAACCATAAACAATATTTTTATTTGACTAGAAATGTGCTAATTCAAATATTTATCCCTTAACTCCACAAAATACAATTTTAAATCCATAAGTTGGTTCCTAAGGTCATTAGGTTCACAACAATCCATTTTGTAAAGATTTCACCTTAAAAATATATCTAGAACAATTTTTATATTCAAAATATGCGTACACATGTTTCTGCAAATTCAACCAATTTTCCAGAAGCAAAACATTAAACAAAGTGCATGGTTGCAAAGTACTTGTTCTTCTGAATCCATTGATATAAAATTTGCAAAATTTGGACGTGTAGAACTAAAGTTATGAATTTTACAAGTTTGCAATTCTAATAGATTCTAATTTCTGTTTTAAATCACACTCTGTCCACGTAGCGCTTCCTTACTGGTTGATACCGTTTCGTTTGGATCGACTAATACTGGCCGCAGGATCTTACTTAAATCGCACGGCACAGCTCGCTCATACCCTTCGTTTAAGTGACTCTGTCTATGCCACAGGATCAAGATCCAACGGATGCTATGCGTTTGACCTAAAGCGAGCGGCGCTGGCGCGGCGACTGGCGGCGCGCGCTCTGGCGACGAGGTTGCCGATGATGCAGGATGAGGAAAGGAGAGAGAGGGAGCTCACCATATTCGCAGCACACTGCTGATACTCAACGTGATCCTTGCTGGCTAAGGGGCGCACGGGTTCGTCTTCAATCTCTCGCCGGAGTTGCCACGGGCGGCGGTGCTCTCGGGTTGTCGTTGCTGGCGACGTTTTGGACCACGCTAAGACAAGGTAGAGGCACTGTTAGGTGCGCACGAGGGTCGCGAGTCTGGGAGCATTAGTGAGAGGGAAAGGCTTGGTCGGAGTTTACTTGGAGAGCTCGACGGAGACGAGACAGACGGCGGTGGCGCTCGGGTGAGGCCCTTGCCGAAGCTTTGGTGTTTGCGCGGATGAATGGGAAGCACAGGGAGGTGCGCCAGAGGCTGGGGATCACTCTCGCGTTAAGCAGAGCTTGCGGGGGTGAGGGTGCTGGCCGGAATCGGAGCAGAGGTTCATCGGAGCAGTGAGGGCGCGATCTCGAATTGGGAACAGCCCGGTGGCAGAGAAGGAATGGGGTCTGGGGGGAAACGGAGATTATATTGACTCTTTAAAATAGTCTTTATTTATATTTCTACCTTTTCTTATAAAAACCATATCTTTTTATTTAAGGATCCAAAAATAGTGATTCCAACTATTATAACTTTATTATTTATTTAACTTTTAAATCCCTTTAGGATTCTATTTAATCAAAATAGGTTTTGATGTTTCCAATTGGAATCAAAAAGTTTCTTCTCACCCTAAAAATCAACAATTATTTATTTTGTTTTTTTATTTTTCACATTTCAAAAATTTGGAAAATTTTGGGATGTGACAGTACCCCATTGGCGGTTCTCTATGATACACATATACTTACAATGACGATTGGGTGCTTGCCGTGCGGCGGGTGCTCGGAATAATAGGGTGAGGCCTCTTGTGTCGTTGGTGGTCTTAGTACCTCCCACCCCTCCAACAAGACGTACTTCCATGTTGGAAGGAACTCGGAGAATATCATCGTCTCCGCGTGCCTCGGTTATCTCTATACTCGAGCTCTTTACTTATGCACTTTACATTGTGATAGCCTTCGTGCTTGAAGTAATCTATCTTGCTATCACATTGTTGCTTGTCTTGCTTAGCATAAGTTGTTGGTGCACATAGGTGAAAACGCTAGTTTTATTCTGCCATTGTTAAGCCCATCTTGTAAAAGTTTTGAACCACCTATTCACCCTCCTCTAGGCGGCATCCATGATCTTTCAGCGGGAGAATAGGGTGAGGCCTCTCGTGGAGCCAGTGTTCTAGTACCGCCCACCCCTCCAACGGAGACGTACTTCCCCTCAAAAGGAAGGAACTTCGGGATAACATCTCCGTGTCAACTCTCGGCGACTTCTATCATGTTTTTCTTTATTATCATTGCTTGCTTGTCATATAGGTTCTCTCACTTAGTTGCATATCTAGAGAATTTACTTTGTGTCAAGGCTTAGATTGAAAAGGAAAAGGAAAAATGAGTAGCGCCTATTCACCCCCATCTAGTCGCTTATACCAATCTTTCAAACGGCGATGTAGACCGTGTGTAGTGACGCTATGACCCGAGGGGGCGGCATAGCTGCATGGCATGATTCGATGTAGTGGCTAGAGCCACCGGCGCATACATGCTTGTGAGGAACGTTTGCAGCCCGTTGGCAGGAACCAAGGCGGCGGCACTGCGACCCGAAGGGGCAATGCGGGGGCAACCTGTATCTCGATCGGTGGTAGGCGTGTGCTTGGAGACGTGCTTGACGTAGAAGGGTGCGGGATTTGTTGATCAGACCGACAGTGCGTCGTACGCGCCATGGTGTGGACGAAACATAGATCGGAGACGATGGCGGCGTTGTCGGTGAAGTCGAGTGCGATGACGACGAAGATGATCCGAGGGGGACAGGGCAGCAGACTACCGAGGAAGGTGTAGCAGCCGACCGAGGTAGATCGTCGATACCGATGGTCGGATTAGAGGCGCGACGATGATGATGGATGTGGGCAACTCAATCCGATCTATGATCGATATACCAAAAAAAGACCGGCCAAGCGACAGGTGGAGAGAAAAACCGATCTAGACATCGGAAAAGACTCACCGGGGCAGCCTATCACAGATCGGCGGGCAAACCCTGCGAGGGATCGCGCGTCCCCTAGAGGAGATCATGGAGATAGATTCGCCGGGGGCGGCACGGCGGAAGTGCGTCAGCGGCTAGGGTTTGGACCGATTTAGTCTGATACCATGAAAGAGTATGAGTTTGGCAGAATATGATGGATGTATTATTGATCCTAATGGGCGAGTATATATAGGCATACAGGAGAACATCTTGGAGTACAATTCAAATTATGCTAGAGTCCTAACCGTCCTAAACTATCATAACAACCGTATATGTCTAATACTCTAACAACGCGGTGGCGTCTTCTTCCTTCGTGCCATTGGCGTGTCGGTGGCTGTCATCGACCTCTGCAGTGACTCCGGTGACAACATGTCTTCCAAATCTTCGTTCACGGTGTGGCTAGACAGCCTCGATGGCTAGGTGGCGACCACGACGCAGAGACGACCACCATAGCTTTTAGGGGTTCTATTACTGCCACTACTAGAAAAACCATCTTCGGTTCGATCAGAACAAGCCCAGCAGTCCCGGCCTGGCACATCCCGCGACTAGTGGGAGCACTAGTCCCGGGCCGTGAGGCCTCTAACGGCTAGAAATGGCCGTAGTGACTAGTCCCGGGCCGGACCAGGTCATTAGTCCCGGTTCGTAATACGGCCCGGGACTAATAACCTGGAGCAGGCCAGCTGGTCCTTTCATGGACTATTAGTCCCGGGTCGTATCACGGCCCGGGACTAGTTGTCCATGACTATATATTCTGCCTCCTGTCCTGCTGCCCTAAAGCATATGGTGGACATTTTCTCAAAGAAGCAAGAGAGTTCATGCCATTTTTTCTCAAGATTTGTCAAGATTTAGTTTGCAACACCTAAATCCAAATCTTTAAAAGGTTAGAACTTCATTCTTTCATCTCTTATTGCTACTTTAGCTCTATAATGCTCTAGAATTATAGAGATATGGATCAAATGCATGCATGCTCTAGAAGTAGCTAGAAGGATTTTGATATATATGTGTAACAAATTTTGATTAGGCACATAGTTACTGAAAATTGAAATGTGTAATTTTAGAGTTTCAGAGCTTAGAATGGAATGAGGTTTTCACTGATAGGACAATAATAAAAAACTCCACATTTATCATGTTGATTGTTTTCTCCAATTCACAAATTGGTGCATGTAAATTTTTCAAAATTCAAAATTAATGCTCTAGAAGCTCTCAATATAACTTGTAATAATTTTATCATGTTGTGTAATGGTTTTTGATATACTTTTACTATAATGCAGATGGTCCGGGAATGGATGTACGATACTGACCGATGCTCTGGCGAGTTCAATAATGGCGTGCATGAATTCATTTGTGTTGCTGATGCAAACAAGCGCAATGGTTTTGTATTATGTCCATGTAATGGATGTAGGAATCAGGAGGATTACTCTGACTCAAAAACCCTTCACAGCCACCTGTTGAAGTCCGGCTTCATGCCCAGTTATAATTGTTGGACCAAGCACGCAGAGAGAGGGGTTATAATGGAAGACAATGAAGAAGAGGAGGAGGATGACAACTATCATGGTTTCCCTGAGTACGGAGATACTTCCATGGGGAATGCTGAAGGGGAGGATGAAGAAGAGACACATGATGAACCCGCTTATGATCTTGGTCGGACCATTGCCGATGCACGAAGAGATTGTGAAACTGAAAAGTATAGGGAGAAGTTCAATCACATGTTAGAGGATCACAAAAAGTTGTTGTACCCAAATTGCGAAAATGGTCTGAAAAAGCTGGGCAGCACACTGGAATTGCTGCGATGGAAGGCTGAGTGTGCTATACCTGACTCCTCATTTGAAAAGTTGCTAAAAATGATGAAGAATATGCTTCCAAAAGATAACGCATTGCCCGCCAGTATGTACGAAGCAAAGAAGGTTGTTTATCCTCTAGGTTTAGAGGTTCAAAGATACATGCATGCCCTAATGACTACATCCTCTACCGCGGTGAGGAGTATGAGAATTTGGATGCATGCCCGGTATGCACTTCACTTTGGTATAAGATTAGACGAGATGACTTGTGTGACGTTGAGGGCGAGCCCCCTTGGAAGAGGGTTCCTGCGAAGGTGATGTGGTATGCTCCTATAATACCACGGTTAAATGCTTATTCAGAAACAAAGAGCACGCAAAGTTGTTGCGATGGCATAAAGAGGAACGTAAGTCAGACGGGATGTTTATACACCCCGCTGATGGGTCGCAATGGAGAAAAATCGATAGAAAGTACCCGGACTTTGCAGATGACGCAAGGATTTTAAGGTTTGGTCTAAGTACAGATGGCATGAATCCCTTTGGGGAGCAGAGCTCCAGTCACAGCACCTGGCCCGTGACTCTATGCATCTATAACCTTCCTCCTTGGTTATGCATGAAGCGGAAGTTCATTATGATGCCAGTGTTGATCCAAGGTCCGAAGTAACCCAGCAACGACATTGATGTGTACCTAAGGCCATTAGTGGAAGAACTTTTACAGTTGTGGCAGGAACCCGGGATACGCGTGTGGGATGAGCACAAGCAGGAAGAATTTAACCTCTGAGCATTGCTTTTCGTAACAATCAATGATTGGCCTGCTCTTAGTAACCTTTCAGGACAGTCAAACAAGGGATACAATGCATCACTGTTTAGATGAGACTGAAAGTATATATTTGGAACATTGTAAGAATAATGTATACAATGAGCATCGGCGATTTCTTTTGGCCAAGCATCCCTTAAGAAAGAAAGGCAAGCATTTCAATGGTCTGGCATGTCACCAGACGAAGCCTAAGGAGCGTACTGGTGCTGATATAATTGATATGGTCAAAGATTTGGATCAACTGGTAACCTTTGGAAAGGGTCCTGGAGGAAAATCTGTTCCAAAGGACGCTGAAGGACACGCACCCATGTGGAAGAACAAATCTATATTTTGGGAGCTACCATATTGGAAATTCTTAGAGGTCCGCTCTGCAATCGATGTGATGCATGTGACGAAGAATCTTTGCGTGAACCTGCTAGGATTCTTGGGCGTGTATGGGAAGACAAAAGATACACCGGAAGCATGAAAGGACTATCAACGTATGAAAGACCCAGATGGCCTGCATCCAGAATGGTTTCAAGGTCATGCCAGCTACACTCTTACCAAACAAGAGAAGGAATTATTTTTTGAATGCCTAAGCAGTATTAAGGTCCCGTCTGGCTTCTCGTCGAATATAAAGGGAATAATAAATATGGCCGAAAAAAGTTCCAAAACCTAAAGTCTCATGACTGCCATGTGATTATGACGCAAATGCTTCCGATTGCATTGAGGGGGCTTCTACCAGATAATGTTCGAGTACCCATTGTCAAGCTATGTGCATTTCTCAATGCAATCTCTCAGAAGATAATCAATCCTAAAGATCTACCACGGTTACAGAATGATGTGGTCCAATGTCTTGTCAGTTTTGAGTTGGTGTTCCCACCATCCTTCTTCAATATTATGACGCACCTGCTGGTTCACCTAGTCGAAGAGATTTCCATTCTTGGTCCTGTATTTCTACACAATATGTTTCCCTTTGAGAGGTTCATGGGAATCTTAAAGAAATATGTTCGTAACCGTGCTAGGCTAGAAGGAAGCATCTCCAAGGGCTATGGAACAGAGGATGTCATTGAATTTTGTGTTGACTTCGTTCCTGACCTTAAGCCGATTGGTCTTCCTCAATCGCGGTATGAGGGGAGACTGAGTGGAAAGGGTACTCAAGGAAGGAAATCAATAATATGTAGGGACGGACATTCTTACACCGAAGCACATTACACCGTTCTACAGAATTCTATCTTGGCAGCCCCATATATCGAGGAACACAAGAAAATCTTACGCTCCAACAACCCTGGAAAGCATGACTCTTGGATTAGAGATGAACACATGAAGAGTTTTGGCGGTTGGTTGCAATATCTCATAAAAAACAACACTCTTGGAGATCAGCTATACTTGTTGTCTAGGTCACCATCTTCGACTATATCGACTTTCCAAGGGTACGAGATAAATGGGTATACATTTTACACGATAGCCCAAGATAAAAAGAGCACCAACCAAAACAGTGGTGTCCGCTTTGATGCAACAGACAACAATGGGTCAAAGACCACATATTATGGTTACATAGAGGATATATGGGAACTTGACTATGGACCTACTTTTAAGGTCCCCTTGTTTCGGTGCAAATGGGTCAAGCTGCAGGAGGAGGGGTTGAGGTAGACAAGAAATATAGAATGACATCGTCGGATCTCAACAATCTTGGGTACTTAGACGAACCATTCGTCCTAGCCAATGATGTGGCTCGGGTTTTCTATGTGAAGGACATGTCTACCAAACCTAGAAAAAGAAAAAATAAGAAAAATAATACATCAGACGATGAGCCAAAGCGCCACATAGTTCTTTCAGGAAAAAAGAAACATCGTGGGAGTGGAGGACAAGACAGGCATGTCAGAAGATTGTGATAAATTTCATGAAATTCCGCCCTTCGCGGTGAAGGATGACCCAAGCATCATGTTAATGATTGAAGATGCTCCATGGATACAACGGGATCAGAAAGGAACACACGCGAGGAAATGATATGTAATAATTGTAACATTTTATGAGTGAAGATGCTCCATGTGTCCATTTTTATAGTGTTGTCTGCAAACAATCTTGAGTGTGTTAGTCCCATTTTGTGGCTGGACCGGGACTAAATGAGGGCCTTTAGTCCCGATTCATACTTACGATTAAGATCTGATGTCCAAACGCGTGAGGTCACATATTAGGGAGTGCCTCTATGACCAGTTTCTCGGAGATGCCGGAGGACTGGGATCCGGCGGCATCTCCCTGAAACTGGCCGTAGTGGTGTCCCTACTCTCGAAAACCATCTTGCAGCTTGTAACTTCTCTAACTAGATCAATATGCCTGGGATCTAACTAATTTCACATATTAGGGAGTGCCTCTATGACCAGTTTCTCGGAGATGACGGAGGACTGGGCTCCGGCGGCATCTCCCTGAAACTAGTCGTAGCGGTGTCCCTACTCTCGAAAACCATCTTGGAGATGCCTCAAACTGGCTGGAGGAATGGACTCACAAGGATGCCTATTTATAGTATAAGCAGCTCGGCATAATGTCGACACTCACGACATAATGTCGACACTCACCCCTATTATTAGTGCTGACTCATGTTTTGTCCCGGTTGGTGTCTCCAACCGGGACTAAAGGTTCATCTTTAGTCCCGGTTGGTGACACACCTTTAGTCCCGGTTGGAGACACCAACCGGGACAAGGTACAAGCCGCACGACATAATGTCGACACTCACCCCTATTATTAGTGTTGCCTGGCCCAGTCTGCCGCAATCCCTTCAGTCGCGGTTGGTTTCTCCAACCGGGACTAAAGATGAACCCTCTCTTTATAGGCATTTCCCTCTATTTATTAGGTAACACTCAAGACATTTATTAATATTAAAAACCGGGACAAACTAGGACTAGCTAACACTCAGGACTAAAGCCGGCCCTTTTAGTCATAATCATGTATTGTCCTATAGTACGCAGCTTCAGGGTCTTCTTCGTCATCGTCCTCATCATTGTCATCGTCACCTGCCACTCCGGGGATCCTCAGCCCATCCATGGCATATACCAGGGGCCATTCCAGCCTCGGATTCATGGCAGGCGGGGGAGGGGTCTCCTGGAAGACGATGCCGCTACCGCCGGGCCGGTGTGGGGCCTTTTTGTGGCTCTGTGGCGGGTCGAGTCGTGGGCACCACAGGCGAGGATGGTCTCCCCCGGCGATGTAGTGCATCACTCTGATGATAGTACGGTTCGCCTACCATAGACGACGGCCGGCTTCGTTGTGGTTCATCGGGGGCGGGCCATCACCCTCGTACCTAGCGAGCTCCCTTTCCCGCCTATTAGCGAAGAAGGCATTCCAGGTGTCGTAGTTGTCGGGATCCCACTGGGGATCCATCCGTTGCTCCGGCGTGAGCTCGTGGTAGAAGTGGTTTGTGATGGCCTCCTGGCGTGCGGAACCTTGAGGGACAGGAAACCCTCCAGCGCTCAGCATCTAGCCGGCGAGCGGCCGGTAGCCCGGCGGACAAGGGTAGCTGAAGGCGCACAGCGCCTCGGTCTCCTCGAGGGTCAGAATGGCCCAGTAGGCGTTGTCTATTGTTCTAAGAGAGGAAGGTGTGGATGTGTGGATAGCCATGGAGCGATCGCCCTAAATATAGAGGGAAAGGGCGGGAAAACTTGGCGTGAAGCTTTGGGAAATGGCGGGAAATATCTTTAGTCCCGGTTAGTGACTACATCCGGGACTAAAAGCTCTCGTAGAAAGGAAAAGGCGGGAAAACTTGGCGGGAAGGGGTGGGAAATATCTTTAGTCCCGGTTTGTGACTACAATCGGGACTAAATGGATATTATATTAAGATTCTTTATATTTTTCTGATAATAATAGACATATTATTTGTTTTATTTGGATTATTATAATAAAAGATACGATTTTCCAAAGTTTTTATATATGATTTGAATTAAAAAAAGAAAATTTATAAATGATGCAAACAGATAAATGGATATTATATTAAGATTCTTTATATTTTTCTGATAATAATAGACATATTATTTGTTTTATTTGGATTATTACAATAAAAGATATGATTTTCCAAAGTTTTTATATTTGATTTAAATTAAAAAAGAATATTTATTAATGAAATAATTTATAAATGATGCAAACAGATAAATGGATATTATATTAAGATTCTTTATATTTTTCTGATAATAATAGACATATTATTTGTTTTATTTGGATTATTACAATAAAAGATATGATTTTTCAAAGTTTTTATATTTGATTTGAATTAAAAAAAGAAAATTTACAAATGAAATAATTTATAAATGATGCAAATAGATAAATGGATATTATATTAAGATTTTTTTAATTTTTCTAATAATAATAGAGATATTATTTGTTTTATTTGGATTATTACAATAAAAGATATGATTTTCCAAAGTTTTTATATTTGATTTGAATTAAAAAAAGAAAATTTACAAATGAAATAATTTATAAATTATGCAAACAGATAAATGGATATTATATTAAGATTCTTTATATTTTTCTGATAATAATAGACATATTATTTGTTTTATTTGGATTATTACAATAAAAGATATGATTTTCCAAAGTTTTTATATTTGATTTGAATTAAAAAAAAGAAAATTTACAAATGAAATAATTTATAAATGATGCAAACAGATAAATGGATATTATATTAAGATTCTTTATATTTTTCTGATAATAATAGACATATTATTTTTTTATTTGGATTATTACAATAAAAGATATGATTTTCCAAAGTTTTTATATTAGTATTGAATTAAAAAAAGAAAATTAAAAAAACAATTAGTCGCGGGTCGTGGCTGGACCCGGGACTAAAGGGTTCCTGCGTGCGCGAAAACGAAGCGGCCAAAAAATACACACTAGTCCCGGGCCCTGGCTTAACCCGCGACTAAAGGGGGGGTCTTTAGTCGCGGGTTAAGCCACGGCCCGGGACTAGAGACTCTTTAGTCCCGTCCCGTGGCCCAGCCCGGGACTAAAGGTCTGTCCCCTTATATTCTGGCGCCAGGGGAGGTGCTGCCCCAACACTTCGCATTTCTCGACAAAGACGAAGCACACATAGACGAAGACGAAGCAGGGGAGGTGATGTCCGATTCCGCCGCCGCTCTGCCGTGCGTACGTGCTCCGTCGTGCCGCCGCCGCTCCGCAGGTGAGATGGTTCTCCAGGGCATCTCAGTGTCGCTCGGGGTGGCCGGGAATGTCGACAACGACGGCGCCTGCGACGGTTAGGGTTCGGCCAGGGAAAGGAAACGAGAGAGGGAGCGAGCCTGGGGGGAATGAGAAGATAGGGAGAGGGAGAGGCATGCTCGGGTGGTCCTTATCCTCTCCAGGGCGGCGACAACGCGGATCATGGCGCAACCGCGATGGACGGCCGGCGAGGGCGTCGCCACCGAGCATCTTGGCTAGAGGAGGAATACGACAGGAGGAAGGTGCGAAGAGGTATTGGGCTGAGGCTGGGCCGTGTTGGGCTGCTGGCTGCGCATGCGAGCGACAGGAAAGGAAGAGGGGAGAGATGGGTCGTCCTGGTTGGGGTCTGGCTACTGTTTTTCTTTTCCAAAAAAATTTCTTTTTCTGTTTTTCCTTTTCTCTTTGTATTTTTCAAATACAAATCTGTTTTATATTTTTTTATTATTGTTTTAATTATAATTAGCTAGGATTACAATTATATTGTTAGCTAGGGTTATTTTAATTATAATTAGCTAGGGTTATTTTTTAATTATATTTAGCTAGGGTTATTTTTTTAATTATAATTAGTTAGGGTTATTTTTAATTATTGTTTTAATTATAATTAGCTAGGGTTATTTTTTTGTTTTAGTTATTAGCTAGGATTATATTGTTTTACCACAATTAATATTAGGATTATTGTTTTACCACAAATAATATTAGGTTTTACCACAGTTAATATTAGGAAATGTTAGGAAATGTTATAGTTTTTTTCTATAGTTTTTTATATTAGGTTTTTTTGTTTTAGTATTAGGATTATTGGTTTAATTAAAATATTAGAATTAGTATTAGGATTATTGTTTTAGTGATTTTTTTGTTTTATTTATTAAGATTAGAATTAGGATTAGGGTTATTTTTTTTAGTTATTATGATTATTGTTTTAGCGGAAATAATATTAGGATTATATTGTTTTAGTTATTAGGATTATTGTTTTTTCTAACCTGTTTAACACTCTTTTTGTTATAGATAATTAAGTCATGGATCCATCCGAAGATCCTGGTCGCATCGGTGAAGGTTTTCTTCAGGGCATGATAAGAGGTGAAATTCCTCTTAATATTACTACCGGCGCCGAAGATATTTTGCTAGAGGAAGAGATATCCTCATATCTGAATCCATCCGGTGATGGACTAGAGGAAAACCTAATGTACAAAGGGGAAGACCAGATGGACGAAGGGCAAACAAATAACAACAATAATGATGCCCCCTCGACAAGATCCGGCGAGGTACATATATATATATATATATATAAAGTCTCGTGTTACCTCTATTCATTAACTGATCTAGATATATATTAATCACTCTCTCTTCTTCTTTTAGCCCACCGGATCGAAGCAATCGACAGCTCGAACGAAACGAGGGCCAAACAAAAAGTTGGATGGTAATCAGAGGTTCACGATCGAAGAAATAGATGATGATGGTGAACCGATTGATCCAGAGAAGCACCGGAGGATGTTTATAAATCAATGCGGGGTGCTTGTTAGGGACAACCTGCCGATCACCATCCAAGAATGGAATAAGTCAAAGAAACCCGGTGAAGAATCCAACAGCTATGTCACCGATGATGCCAAAGATGACCTTTGGCAAAAGCTCATAGCGCATTTCATACTACCTCCAGAGTATGAGGAATTTGAGGTAGATGGTATTACCCCAAGGCCGGGTGGGCTTGAAAATAGAGCGAAATTCAAGGAGTGGGCACTGAGCAAGATGGCTGAACTGTATCGGAACCACAAGAAAAGTTTATACGCGAAATATGTCGCGAAAAAGAAAACTCCAGACTTCAAAGGAGTAAACGAGAAGTTGAGAGAACAGTGGCCCGATTTTGTACAGTACAAGCAATCTGATAAAAAAAGGCAAAGTCGGCAAAGAACGCGTTAAATGCTGCCAACAAGAAATACCATCATAAAATGGGGACATGTGGCTACAAGAGTGTCGTCCCTAAGTGGGAAACTATGGAGAAGGAAATGAGGGCTAGAGGCATCACTCCTGGTACAGATGGATGGCCCGAGAGGTCAAAGCACTGGTGGTACGGGCACGGGGGATCCTTGGACCCAGAAACAGGGAAGACATTATTTCATGAGAAAATTCTAAAACCCTCCCAAGACCTTATTATAGCAATGAACGATGCTCAATTGGGATTGTTCCGTCCCGAGAGAGAGAACGACGAGCTGACACGCGCCCTAGGGAATCCTGAAAAGGGAGGACGAACACGAGGCAAAGGCGCCAGTGTCTCGTGGAAGAAAGGGTTTCCTCAGTACGATGCCAGTTACAGAAGTCGTCAGAGAAAGAAGGACCGGGAGGCAGACCGGATCTCCAGGGTAGAGCATGACCTAGCTGATCTGAAGAACCTCATGCATGAAATTATCCAAAGGCCGCCGTCGTCAACTCACCCGCGGTCTGATGATCCTGCATTGGATCTTAGCCAACGGAGAAGCAGCATGGCTTCCACGGAGGTCCATGCTGATGATCAAGCACTGCTAGATGATGCACCGGCTCCTCACTACCCCGTGGATGATGTCAGAGAGATGGCACAATGTGAGCTACATCAGCCAATGAACAACCTGTCCTTCAAGGTGGCGATCGGCACTGCTTTACCTTGTCTACCTGGAACACTCCACCATTCACTTCCGATTCCACCAGGCTATGCTCGTGTCACGGTGGATGACATAGTGGAGGATTTTGCGGACCTAGAGATTGAAATCGCTACGCCTGAAGGCCTTACGAAACTAGGAGATGTCAAGCGCAACATCATTCTATGGAATAAGAAGTACATCAAGTTTCCAGGCTCGGCTCCAAGGCCACCGACTCCAAGGAATCCAAGTCCACCCCGCATCGAATATCGTCAACCTCCAAGTCCACCCCAACCCGATTATCGCCAACCTCCAAGTCCACCCCAACACGATTATCGCCAACCTCCAAGTCCACCCCGCCCCGCTAACGATCACCGCAGCAGGATTACATCAACTCGATCTCCGCCTCTGCCTCCGTGCAATACTACTACCTCGTCGAAGAAACGGAAGTTCGATGGTCCCCCGCGCCCCACATCAAAGAAAGGTCAAACGCCAAAGATAGTCGATATCCCGCCGGCTCTTCCAAAGAGACCTTATGACAAGACCATGAGGAAACTAACGCGGATGTGGCTGCCCAAGTTAAGGCGCATTTTGCACCCAAAAAGCCTGAGCCAAAGCCGGTATATAATGAAAAAACCAAAAAGTGGGCTAAGTCCTTTCTTGAGCAACCATCCCAGATATCGATGAATCTGGAATCAGACTATGACCGGGAGATTATTAAGCAAGCACGGGAGAAAAAATTCACAAGTGCAAAAAGCGGGAAGCAAGTTGCCCATCTCGGAGCACAGAAGAATCAATCGGTCGCCCCGCTCAAAGTCATTTCAGACCTCGACAAGTCCTTCAGAGCTGAAATGGATATGGACATACAAATAATGGACCCTAGAGACCGTAATAATGCTGTACTTATAGGAATCACTGTATCGCAGGCCAAAGCACTTGCTAACGAAGCAAATATGTCTCTTGGTCAATATTTAGGCTATGAAGATACGCCAGTGGGTCAGATAGTACGGCAGTATGTCCAAGGAGAGCCTCTAGTCAGTAATGAGGAGCTCGCGCGTCTATCCACACATATGCGAAATCTGCACGAATGGTACATGTCGCAAGCACAAAAAATGCATCAGAAAGATTGGTTTCCGGTGGACGTTAGAATGGAGCATCACTTCAAACCATACTCGATATAGGTTCAAATGACCGAACTATTTCAGTTATACAACCAGCGTGTCCTCGACAAATCTATCATTGGTTGCTACTGTCTGTAAGTTATTTATTTCTATAATAATGTTTGTAGCTTTAGCTCGTTCATTGCATTTAATATATTATCCTAACTATATATCCTTTTGTATGATGATATTATATTCTGCAGAGTAAAAATGCTTGAATGCAAAAGAACAAGAAGATACGACGTTGGGTTCATTGACCCATATATCATTAATGAATATACGTTAAAGAATCACCCCAAGGACATGGAGGAAGACCTGTGCATGTTCTTAACCGAGAATAATTTTGTTAATAAAATACTATTTCCTTACAACTTCAAGTGAGTGTTTATATCTTGTACACATTTTATTTTTGCTTACTGGATGAGCTATGCATGTATGCTTATATAAATGTCCGTAGATTCCACTAGATCTTGCTAAACATTCAAGTTGACAAGTCCCTAGTTGAAGTCCACGACTCATTAAGTTGGGACCAAGAGCAGTGGAGCGACATGAAAACAATGCTCCATAAGTAATTTCAATCATTATCGCATTATATCATCCTCTTTCATTCATTTCCAGATATCAAGTAACTAATAACTCCTTTGTTCATTTTCTTTGCCGAGAAGGTGTTGGACACGGTTCAGACAGAAAATACCAGGTCCATTCAAAGAGGAGCTAACTTATAAAATGGCGAAGAGTTTACAACAGCCACCGGGAACTCATTTATGTGGATACTACGTCTGCGAGTACATCCGCGAGTTGATCAGTGAGCGGAAAGTTGACTCACATTATATTTATGATTTGCGGGAGAAACTAGAGCCAGACCAACGCATAAGGAGCTGGCAGGATTTATGATGAAGGAAGTTCTTGATGTACATGAAGAGCATTATGCGGATGACGTGGAACTTGATTTGCCTTAGTCATCTCCATGTAGCTCATATGATATATATATTCATCAATGACTATGTAATTTCAAAACATTTCTTCTTTTTTATATGATCGATTATATGTATGCTTGCAAGGGATCGATTAATTATATAAATGCATCGACGTGTAGTGTGTATGTAGTAGCATATAATATGTATACTGAAATATATGTTCGAATTATAGTGAAACACAAAACGAAAAAGGAACGAAATGGCAAAAAAAAGGAAATACACAATCTCTGCCGCGACAGAGAAACACATAATTCTCTGCCGCGGCAGGAAACCTTATAGTCCCGGGTGGTGTTACGGCCCGGGACTAAAGGGTTTCCGCCCCCCACGGCGCTAAAACAGCCACGTGGTTGTTATCAGTCGCGGGCCATAGCGAGCCGGGACTAGAGGGGGGGCTCTAGTCCCGTTTTCACAGTCCCGGGCCCAAAACCAGGACTAGAGCTAGTTGCGGCCCGGGACTGGAGGCCCTTTTTCCACCAGTGTGCCACCGACGCTGGTCACCGTTTAGTTTAGCTATGTTTTAAGTCTATGTATGAAAAATTTAGAAATCGTGTAAAATATTGGTTAATTTGAAGTGCAGACAACATGTTTGTTTGAATGTTCAAATAAGGATCTGATTTTTGGGGCTTATATTTTGGAGATCGGTTAGCTGGGCGCCTTTTAGAGAAGAATATTGTATCTCATCTAGTATATACTAGGAAATGTGGAGCGGCGTCACGCCGCTCCCATGGTGGGACAATGTCATCGACTAATCAGTTGCTCGGTGGGTCAGATATTCGTTCAAACATATTGTAGTCTTCGTAGTTTTAACCACAAAGCGAAGACAGATCTATGTGTTGTTTCATAAAATATCAAAGAGATAATTATCATATATATGTATCTATAACAGATTAAAAATCCAACTCAGAGCCCATATCCTTGCTGGTAGGAAGGAAATAATTCTCAATTATTATTGGCGGTAGATATAGATATCCATTAATCATTTCAGCATGAAGACGAATACACCACACACACTGAATGGCTACTATGTTCTCTTGAAGAAAACTTGATTGGAAGTGAAGATTCAGTAGTGCCCTCGACGACGTTCTCTTCAAGCTAACCACAAAGTCTTCCTCTCGAAGGCTATCTAGAGATATAGTGAAATATTAGTAGGTTACTCATGACCTCTAAGAAAAAAATTACTTGTGAGTGGTACCAGGAAGTATGAACCATACAAAATATATATTTGTTCAACACTGGCTGTACTACTTGATAATAGGCATATCAATTGCGTGAGGCCAATACATACACAAAAGTCCACCATCACCGACATTTAAAGCAGGACGACAGCAAGTCAACTATTTCAATTTCTGTCAGTGAGGTTACACCGGTGCCTTTCGTTAAGAATCTTCTCATCCCATTAATATGCTGTTTCATTATTTCATTATGTTAAAAAAATATGTTGAAAGATAATATATACTTGCAAACCTAGAGTAAAGAAAGAATCAACTTCTCTAGAAATTATTAGAAAAAAGATGAAGGAGATAGACACTATTTTTGGTAGTTTTTCAAGATAAATAGGCTATTACAGTAAAGTACCAGAATTAATTGAACCTAGTTTGCTGCAAAATTCAGGTGCATGATATTCTAGTGAGTAAGCAACTTGAATTGCATACATTCACTCGTATACTAAATAATATAAAAATTCAGGTTAATAATATAACACTTAAGGATTATAGGAATAGTGTTTACGGACAACTAAAAGTTGTGAATGAACAGTAACCATTTTTCACATAGAACCTACAACAATAGCTAGAAGATGTGGACAAATGAAGTCGGTAGGGCAATTAGACGAATTTTAGGCTTATTCTAGATACCAACCCTTTTATGCCCTCCTTATTTGAAAGGTGCCTCTAAACAGTTGGTACTCCCTTTATGGATGCTACTCCCATCTAACTTTCTGTGGTAAGACAATGATATATATACAATTAAAGAGTGGAGATGACAGCGAAATAGTCCTCAATTTATCAGTCACCAAATTTTCCTATAAGGGGGAATCTTCTGAGATAGGAGTTGCATACCTGCATGTCACGCATGATCTCAAAATAAAGATTAAAATGTGACATAAGTACCTGGAAAGTTTTGCGATCCACATGCAGAGAATGTAGATAAACCTTTCCATAGATGCAGAAACCTTCAGCCATCTTTGAACTCTACAAAATACTCATATTAGAAACCTTTGAGACATGGATAGGAAGGAAGGACATCCTATAAATATCAATCTGAGACACTTCTTAGAGGATAAAATAAATAAGAAAGAGGATCAAAACACTGAGAGAAGAAAGGAGAAGGAATATAGCTTTTCACGTACCCATATAACAGTACAGATGCACCATGTGAAGCATACTTAGAAAACAGAGGAAAAATACATGTAAAAATTGGAAGCACAAAAGTTCAGTCAAGTAATTTTGCACTGCTTGCTTGGCACCTCGTAAGTGCTAGTGCAATCACAATAGCAAACATGACAGTTCCTCAAACTGAAAAGGAAACCTTGTATGTAATGAAAACCTACACAAATAACCCTATGGTTTGGAACTTGGAAGACAATTAGCTCCAGTAGAGATAGATAATTCTTGTCTTTTTGAAGAATTTAATTGAGATGTAGGATAATATGCTTACAAATGTCACCATGCGCTCCAAAATGCTGTTGAACCTCAAGTAAATGATGTTGGATGTATACCGATATAAAATACCATATCCAACAGCCCGTTAATAAGATTAATTAGTAGATATTAGATCAGCAAATTTACAACCCCTAATAGAAAGTGGAAATATAATCAACCATATAATTTCCAGTGCACACAATAGTTCATCTATACGTGCCACATTGACTAAACATGTAGATAGTAACTTATCCCTGCACTCTAGCTACATAAGAGAACATAAACAATCAACTTGATGTTTACACTTTAGAGATCACGCAAGTATACTAAACTGCCAACGGTAGCAAGTGAAAGCAAAACATGAAAAGTAAATTGCAATTTATGTATTGTGTCACAGCAGTCTTTTTTCTCCGGTAAGACATGTTTTCCAGATTCAGTTTCTCACCTCTTTTGGATTCGAGTAGAGGGAGGTATTCGAGTAGAACTTTTTCTCTAGTCTGACAACATAATCCTGGAGATGTATGCATGTCCCTGCTGTACAATCAAAAGAAAAGCTAATCATTTTCAGTAAGGTTGTCTTCGGTCTGCTGTCCACAAATAGCGGTGCTCATTGTTCTAGCTTCCATTTCTGCTCTTGCAAGTTGATAACGGGCATCATTGGTAAACATGAGGTACACAATACTTGCTCTAATCTCTCCTTTCACTACATATCACCTACATAAAGCAAACCAAAAAGTAAGAGACTGAAATCAGTTGGTTGCGAGTAGAGCAAAGTTTGACAGAACGTGCCCCAAAACATGCAGAAAATTGCAAAATCTGAAGCCTAAATGTACCTATGCCACAGGAGACAACTAAATCAAAGAATCTAACACGTGCGTAGTTAGCCCACAGTCCGTAATCCGGATACATAAGGCTGAAAGCAAACCTTTTCCATAAACCATATGAATCAAGCAAAGGCATATATAAAACTGATCCCATAAAATCCTATGCAACCTAAACATTGCAAATAAGTAAAATACAATTGTTGGCACTGTCTGTAATTATCATCTAAAATATTGTTAACTGAACAGAACATAGAAGTACATGTAATGAAGACACTTCACAGATTAGAATTGTTTTGGGATTTCGGTTCACACAGGGGATCAAATTTAAGGCATGTTCGGATTGTAGGGAGTTGACAAAGTAGCTAAGAAGAGAATATGCATGGAAACTTATAGTTGAGATAATAAGGACGCCATGGACTGACCGCCATACACACTTGGCTCCCACTATCGTCTAGTCGGTAGTTCGCATCGACTTTCGCTGAGATGACATGCCTTAGCTTCACGTCAACAGTTTCGAGTAGCTCTGCTTTGACACCTAATTTCTCAAGTCCTGTACTGAATAATTTCGCAGTTGTAGAGAGCCTCACTTCACAGAAAGTCAGCTGCTAGACATGCCAAAAGAAAGTGAATACAATTCAAGAAACATCTGCTAGAAAGACCAGAAAGTCATGATGTATTGTCTCTAGTATGCATTTTGTGGTGAAATGGGAAATACTGTGAATGAACTATGACTAAACGTCAACTATGTTGCCTGTCTGTGAATGGCCACGACTTGTATCAGGAACAAACTTCCAGTTCAAGTTATTAATCAATAATAAATAAACCAAATTTACTTCAACGTACAATGCGCTTCCAAGAAATCTAGCTTGATGAAATTGTGCATGTGACACCAATGTTTTAAACAGGGTAATGTATAAATATTTATGAGTACAAATTATGTGAAGCTTGGAGAGTAACTTGCCTGGCGAGTGGATTCTGGAGCGACGATTTTGGAGCGCCGACGATAAATGTGAAGTAGGTAAACAGCTGCGCCCACCAGTCCACTATAGTTCCTTCAATCAGCAGCCATATGGACGGCGGCGCGGCCACCCGATGTACATCAAAACTGCTGTTGCGCGTCATTGCATCTCCACTTCAACTGCAACTGCCTCCAACTGTCACTGACTGCTGGGTGGGAACATGGTCAGAACCTGTAAACTGAGGAAATTAATTGAAATTCCATGCTTCCTTCATGAGGTGCAGCTCTGCACACAGCCTTAGCCTGACGAAACCTGTGATGACGCAGGCATTCGCGAACACCCATGCTCCACGTGGATCCCAGATCGTTGATGCAATCCCTTTCCGGCATTACGTCGAGATGGAGATGGCATGGATGCAACAGCCGCGGCAGCATGAGGGACTTTAGACGCCGGCGGGAGAGCGGGACCGGCCAAATCATGGGACAGGACGCCAACAGAAGATGTAGCGACAGCTGATAGGATCTGATCAGAAGCAGTCCGCGGGCAGTCGCGAGCAGCCAGGTCCGGATAGCACGGCGGCAGAGATTGTTGAATTCCGAGCCCGAGCACTCCACCGGCGTGAAGCAAGTGTAGAAGAATTTATAACATCTCGCAATACACGACGCTATCGCGCCGTAGGAAGAGGCGGCGAGCGGATCATAGGGCGCCCCGCTGAGAACCAGAGGGGGCCGACATCGCTTAGAACACATAGACAAATCAGCATTAGAGAAGGAAGAGAGAGGTAAAGAAAAGGCAAAGCTGCAACAGCCGACGACTTCCCTTTTCTCCTTGGACGCTTGCGCTCCGTGCGCCTTGCTGGCTGCTGACGAACGGCCAAAAACTGCAGCTGTCGCCCGCCGTCGAACCGAGAACATGCCGCACGCCGATGCCACCAAGTCCCAGAGGCGCCGGCGGGAAGATGCCGCTTCTGCCACCAATCAGAGGAGGAGAAGCTGAGTCGGCCATGGAATCTCACCGCTAAGGATCCACTGTGGCCTTTGATAGAGGTCTGGGAGGAGCAGAGATAGGCTGCTGGAGGCGCATTGGCATCTCCATCTCGGAACTCCTCGTAATCTCAACAGCCCGGCGCCGGCAGCGGTAGTCACTCCGAGATCTGAGCAAAGGGACAACCGACAGCGACCTCCCCACGTCATCGGCGTCCATCGGGACGGCCTCCACAAGCTTGAGAAGGGCGGCTGGACAGCTGGAATGCAGTCGGTCGGCCTCGTCCATCCCTTCCACTCCGAAACTGCCATGGTGGGAAAACTGAAGAGAGAGATCGAGTTTGAGGTGGAGAACGGCGGTGGAGTTTTCGGAGGCTGGCGAGACGGCGGGAGGATGAAACCGATGTGAGGAGAAGATTCGGGACACCGCTTTACGCGTGGGGTGCGACCACACCGCTTTGACTGTAGAAGACGGTAAGTGGAGGCCTGGAATCAAGGCGACCCGGCTGACGGGGCACAGCAGCAAAGGCAACACTCAAGGCATGACCGGCGAACAAAGTGTACTGTAGAAGTTACAAATTTCGTGTCTACAGTTGTATGGAATGACGTGGCGGTACGCTTCAATCGCTGAACTGCTTCACTTTTGTATAGGTAGTAATATAGTCCACCGTTTAGTCCTCATGGGTTGGGTTAGAGATGTCCTGATATTTTAGCAAAAGGCCTTTTTTGTCTTCACCATCGAGGAAACTTTGTGCTACCACTTTATAATTTTACTAGCTGGGATCGGCGCGGCGGCAAGCCACGTCCTTGTTGTCGCCATGAGATGTATTGCATTGTTGTAAGTGTTCAGATAGTGTTGAGATAAGTTGAGCACACGGATCATTGTAATAATTATTCCACGTTTGATGGTTACTGCAAGTGTTGCTCTCCTGTGGTATTGTTTCAAGTTGAAGAGGATGAAGCTGGCATACTACTAAGCTACTCTGCATCATGGGGAGTCAACGATAGCTACTAAGATACTCTGCATCCTGGGGTGTCAACACTGGCTCTCGTAGTCATCAGATGAGGTGTTGAAGCGGACTGTTTCATGTTCTCTTGGTGTAGGTTTCACTACTACATTGCCGAAGATGTTGACGTTTTTTCGGCCGAGAAGATAGTCGATGATCTCGCTCTTGATCATCTAAACCTAACTCTTCATGGAAACTAGCGGCAGCAGCCTGAGTCGGCATGAGGGAAGCAGCGAAAGTGGAGTTTGCTCCAGGAAGTCAAACCGATCCCTCTCACTCTCCTTTCCCATACCACTTCTTTACATAATCCAGAACATTGCTAAAAAAGTGCCAATTTCCAAAAAATATCCAAAACTGAGGCGCATAATAGCTATACTCTCCAAGCAAGGAAAGAATTTAGCTCCATGGATAGACATTAACATTTCCTTTGAATCCTTGCTAAAACAAAGTAACTTACCCTGATTCAATCCTTGCTCAATTCGAGCCTAATTCCAAAGAAAAAAGAACACAACAGAGCCCACCCAGACGCCAACTTCTTTGGATGGAGGTTCGAGTTTGGTGAAGAACACCACCAGATCGACGTACGGACCCCGACCTCGCATAGACCTAACTCGTCATGGAAACTAACGGCAGCAGCCCGAGTCGGCATAGTGGAGAGTTTGCTCCGTCAATGTGAGGTTTGTGCGTCTTCCTGGCATGCGTGGACTGAAAAGTTTACTCGATGGTGCTTGATGTGCTCCTGCTCCTCTTTCTTGGCCTTTTTTAAACTCTCTGAACCGAGGAAAGAAAAGATGATGAGATCTCCAATCAAGTGCACTGAAATTGTAAATGGAGAGGCAAACCAAATGTTTATATAACAACATTGCACAGTGCGGCTCCATTTATATAATACCTCCCTTGATTATAGTTGATCTACACACGCGCAATGCACATAATATAAACCAATTGATTTCTCCGTTGCTTTGGATGTGAAAAGTCATTCCATTCTGAAGACATATGAGATACCCCTCCGAGGCTTAAAATCCTATGCTTTTGTATGCTAAAACAACGCATGATTCCTTCAAGGCACATTAAGCAATCCTAATTGGTTGGAACAAAACATGCTACAGCAATAATCACTAAGCATAAGGTCAAAACAACACCTAGCATGTCATGCTGAAGTCTAAGTCACAGTCAAAACAAGCTCCCTTTTGTACCACTTAAGCATGAAGCTTTCTACTCTTTCCAACACCAAACAACTTATTTGAAACAACTCACAAAGATAATAATCAATAAAGATCAGTGAGCTTGTATTACAAATCCACAAAGAAGAACTAAAAAGTTCTAAGCTGAAATCACAAGAAAACTAAGGCTGCACGCATTGCTAGCAAAAGTGAACACTCACAAAACAATAAGAGTGAAAACTAGAGTGTTCTAGGCAATGGAAACAAAGTTTGTCTCTCTCCAAAAGAAGTGTGGTGTAACCAACCAACTTATTCAATAAAAATAAGCAAATAAAAAACAAAAACGAAAACTAAGACGCTCTAAGAACAACACAACAATGCATGAAACAATAAAAACAAAGTGTCTAGAAAGACCTGAGCTTTTTATTGATAAAGAAGGGGATGCCTTGGGAATCCACAAGCTTTGACGCTTGTACCTCTTGGATATTTCTTGGGGTGACACCGGGGTGTCATCCCCAAGCTTGAGCTTTTGTCCATTCTTCATCTCATTACATCATTCTTTCTCTACACCTAAAAATTTTCCTTCATACAAAACTTCACACAATCTTCATTAGCAACATTAGTGTATTCAAAAGATAATAGACCCTTAGGTAAAGCTTTGGAACAGCAAGACTTTTCACTGAAAACACATGATACTGTAGCAACTCCTTCAAAAATCTCAATTCCCCTAAAGAGAACTAAAAAAGGAATCAATAATAAGCAAATGCAAATAATGGCAGAAATCTGTCAAAACAGACCAGCAGGTAGAAACCTATTTTTTCGAAGACCTTATGATCCTCAAATCAAAAAGTGTTGAACTAACTAAAGTTATCTAACATACTGGGGGATTTATTCGTAAATTTTCAGCTCAATCCGAGTTACATAGACTCCTAACGAATTTTTATGGTGGAGGACAGAAATCTGTTTCGGGACAGCAACTCCCCAAATCTTACTTCCCTCTCATTAGAGGTCATTCTTGGCACAAAAAGCGAACAAAAAGGATAAGGAGAGGTCATTACTGAAGTAATAACTTCCAAGACTCAAGAAAACTCTTGGGTTATCTCCCAACAAGTACTTTTTTTAATGCCTTTAAGTTAGGCATGATAATTTGAGAAGATGCTCACATAGGAAATATGAATTGAAGTAAAAGAGAGCATCAAGAAGCAAATCCAAAACACATTTAAGTCTAACCCACTTCCTATGCATAGTAATCTTGTAAAGAAACAAGTCATGAAAGCACAAAGCACCAATCATAGGAAAGCAAAACAAGTGCAACTTCAAGATTTTCAACATAAAGAGGGGAAACTTAATATTATTGAGATGCATAGAACCATGTTGCCCTTTATCATAATAACTTTCAGTAGCATCATGAATAAAATTTACAATATAACTATCACATAAAACATTCTTATCATGATCCACATGCATAAAATGATTATTACTCTCCACATAAGAATAGTCATTCTTATTAATTGTAGTGGGAGCAAATTCAACAAAATAGCTATTGCTATCATTCTCATCACCATAATCGTCAAATATAGGGGGCATATTGTAATCACAATAAACTTTCTCCTCAATAGTAGGTGGACTGAAATATCAAACTCATCATTGTAATCATCATATATTGGAGGTTTGGTATCATCATAAGCAATAGAATAGCTATCTTCCAAAGCTGGGGGGACTAAAAAGATCATATTCATCAAGACTAGCTTCCCCAAGCTTAGATGTTCCCATAGCATTAGCAATAATGGTGTCAAAAGATTTCATACTAACAACATTGCTATTAGCATGCAAATAAAGTTCCATTGGTTTTTTAATTTTCTCTTCAAACACTTCATGTCCTAACTCAAGATAGATTCTATAGAGCTCTCTAATTTTTTTTGTTTTCCATTAAGCCTAACTAGTGAAAATAAGAAACAAAAAGACAAAACTGCATAATCTAAAGGAAATAACTTCGAGCACTCACACCAGAGGATGTGAGTACCTTTTACCTTACCTCCCCGGCAACGGCGCCAGAAAAGATCTTGATGTCTACGCACTTCTATTCTTGTAGACAGTTGTTGGGCCTCCAAGTGTAGAGGTTTGTAGAACAGCAGCAAGTTTCCCTTAAGTGGATTACCCAAGGTTTATCGAACTCAGGGAGGAAGTGGTCAAAGGTATTCCCTCTCAAGCAACCCTGCAATCAAGATACAAGAAGTCTCTTGTATTCCCAACACACCCAATACACTTGTCAGGTGTATAGGTGCACTAGTTCGGCGAAGAGATAGTGAAATACAAGTGGTAACGGTGCCAGAAAAGAGCTTCTGACTTGTTGTTGACGTGGGGTAACGGTGCCAGAAAAGAGCTGATGGCGTGGAGGAAAGGTAAAAGCCCAAAACCTCCCCGGCAAACGGAACAAGGATGGAAGCAAGCAAACATGCAACAGATCTAGTAGCAAACTGTGTTTTAATGCTTAGAAATAAGGCCTAGGGATCATACTTCCACTAGTGAACACTCTCTCATATAAATATCCTCTCTTCATGATACTACTCTCCGGTTGGACACTCTAATCATCGGTAGGGCTATAACAGCACTCCTCAAAGTCCGCCTTCCCCAATCTAGATAACCCCACACTGTCACCTTGAGCACTAGATGGTTCCAACAAACACTACAATTTCATAGAGACATCCAACTCCAAATATAACTCATAACAAATATTCAATCTAGCCAAAGTTCCACACACGGTATGCATGCTGTCACTTTCACACACGTGGGGAAAAGCATAGATCTATTAAAGCACAAAGAGTATTTATGTAGACTCAAACCTAAGTGCCACCATGGCGTGCACGCTGTCACTTTCACACACACATGGAGAGCAGAGATCTAATGAAGCACTTGAGTAGAAAGGTAGATCTACTTTATTACAAAGCTCATGACCACAAGATCATGCATAGTGAGAGAGATGAACACATAGCTACCGGTAGAGCCCTTAGCCCTAAGGAAGAACTACTCCCTCCTCATCATGGGAATCAGCAATGGTGATGAAGATGGCGATGGAGATGGCTCCAGGGGAACTTCCCTGTCCCGGCAGGGTGCCGGAACAGAGACTTTCTGTCCCCCGAATCTCCCCTTCGGTGTCGGCGGCGCTACAGAGGTTTTCGTGGATTTCTTCTGGATTGTTTAGGGTTTTCCCATCAGAGGCTTCTTATAGGCGCAGGAATCAAGGTCGGTAGAGTCCAGGGGGCCCTCACCCCCTCCAGGCGCCCCCAGGGCTTGCCTGCACCTAGGGGGTTTGGCCACCCAGTGGTCCCCCTTCGGCTCTACTTCGTGGTTCCGTGTTGCTCCGGGAAAAATAATAACTTTGGCTTTTGTCCCGTCCAATTCCGAGAATATTGATTTTCTGCCTTTCTCGAATCCAAAAACAGAAGAAAACTAGCAACTGGCACTGAGGCAACTTATTAATAGGTTAGTTCCAGAAAAGATATAAAAACACCTCAAAGTGTAGACAAAGCAAAGCAAAGTAGATACAAAGGAAGCACGGAGCGTCAAAAATTATAGATACGTTTCCAACGTATCAAACCCCACAATTAGTAGCCAAATACACAATGCATTCCCCTAGGCCCATAAATGGTGAAGTATCATGTAGTCGACGTTCACATGGCACCACTATAAGAATAACACCACAACTTAAATACTAAACCATTGAAGAATATCTCAACACAAATCCACTAGTAACAACATGACTTCTCCCATGTCCTCAAGAACTAAACAAACTACTCACATGACATCATATAAATCAATATCAAAGATGATATGGTGATGGGTAACAATCTGAACATAAACAATAATCCAATGGTTCCACTCACAAGCATCAACTACAATAGTAATCAACACCGGGAAAGTTTCTCCTAAGAACTATGCAAGTATTCAACACAATTGTTACAGCGGGATGGAGTGGTGATGATGGTGCTGGTGGAGATGATGGTGGGGATGATGATGATCCCGATGAAGTCTAGCTTGACGATGATGTTGATGGCGACGATCTCCCCTCTCCGGGAAGGAATTTCCCCGGCAAAAATCTGTCTACCGGAGAGCTCTTTCTCTCTTGGTGTTTTCCAGCCTGCAGAGGCAGCAGAATCTTTCTGTGGTCGCCCCCCATGTTTTAGGGTTTCGAGGGGAAGATATAGGCAAGAGGGCAGAGCCAAAGGTGGGCCAGGTGGGCCACACCCCTGTAGGCACGACCTAGGGGTGGCCCGCGCCTAGGGGTGTGGGCCCATTGTGGTCCATCTCCGCCTCCGCTTCTAGCATTCGTCGTCTTCTGGGAAAATATGATTTTCCATAGTTTTTCTCGTATTTTTATGATCTTCGCGAAATTGCATCAAAACACCTCTTTTTCCATCAGAATCCTGACTCCGTCAGTTCATCCTCCAAGAATCATACAACATGAAAAAATAGATGAAAAGACATAAGTAACACCTCTCAATATGAAATATATCAATGAATAGAGGAAAATTATGATATAGAATGGTGATGCAAATTGGACGTATCAATAATGCAACTGCTGCCCTTAAGAATGCCTACAATAGAGCATGTGATGGTTCTCTTGAGGTTAGTTTTCTTATGCTTGCATGCATGGAACCTGGACTCCAAAAGTAGTTTGATGTCGGGGGGTTGACCTCGGGTAGGTCAGAGACGGGGAAAGACAGAGGGACAATCCCCGTCTAGTTTCCGAGTTACGGTCTAGGTCGGCCGGATCATGAATATGTCGGCCGAGGTACGGAGGCAAGAAGCCCGTGTATGTGTATCAAGCAGCTACCCGGCCGAGTTACTGCGAGGGTCGGCCGGGTTGGACCGAGTGATCTCGATGCAGGTAAAGGACAAGCCGAGTTACGCGAGGTAAGGTAAGGCCGAGTGATACGAAGCTTGCAGGAGAAGGAGAAACCCAAGGTCAAACTATAGCTGCAGGCTAGAAGGAATCGGAGCGGAGCCAATCACAAGAGACAAAGATGCAGGACGTCAGAGGGGCAGAAGGAGGTCACGAGGGTGACAGTCCTGGAGCCCGAGGCATGCAGGAGGGGTCCTCTAGAGCCTTGCCGTCGTTAGAAGGGCGACAAGGAAAGGAGGCCGCCGAACTACTATTTTGGGACAAGCATATTCCTCGAATATGCTTGCCTCGTCAGCCCTAAGGGCACCCAAGGCACCCCTTTATAAGGGGAGGCTTGGACCCTGAGAAGGGCATCGACTCTTTTCAGTACCGTTAGGCTGGTAAGATTCATCTGGTCTCCCTGTATACAGCTCGAGGAGCATTTGTAACCCAAAAGAAGAGAAATAAAGATCTTTACCTTAACCACTTGAGTGTAGAATCAGTTGCATCTTCCCTCCCCAGATCCCACTAGCACCCATTGGCCCCAAACTTTAGCCTACCCATGGCATCTGCCGTGCCACCACCACGACAGTTGGCGCCCACCGTGGGGCCAGCAGCGGTGCTAGCTGGAGTTATGATCTGGACGGGAAACTTCATCAACACGGGCGAGCGCGTTGTTTCTGGCTTAGTCCAGAGATTTGGTCTCTGCGACTATGTCAGTGACAATGCAGGGAGCTTCAAGGGGAAGGTTCCCCCGCGAAATGGTGTTTTCGTCAGCCTGGGCGAGCACAAGGTTTACGTCGGCATCGACATCACCAACGTTTATCCTCACCAAGTTGTTGTTGTAGGAGAGCCATCTCTTAATGCAGCAAGCCGTCGGTCGAGAGCGCGTCTCGCAGGCAGCGTCGAGGTGATGGTCGCTGCAGGAGCACAGGCGTAAGCAGCAGTAGCCGGACCAAGCAGAGAACCCGCCACAGGCGCGCAAGGCGCGCCCAAGCAGACCGCACCTCAACCCACCGAGGTAATCCCGCCAGTGAATCACCGGAGCGAGCTGCAGGACACCACACCAAAGGCACCAAGGGTAAGAGGGCCGCCTCTAGAAAGGCCATAGAACATTCTTCAAGCAACAATAGAAAACTTGACTACACCTGTAGCACCGATACTTGATCCGGCAAATGCTCAGGCAGAGTTAGAGGAAACCAGGCAAAAGATGCTGGTAGATGCAAATAAAGTATCGGCCTTGCGGGAGTCCTTGAATAGGACCCTGAGGGAATATGCTAAAGCCAATAAGCTTGATGTCGCACCCGAGCGGGTGGACGAATTAAGATTGAGAGGAAAGAACCTCATAGATGATATTAACAGAGAGCATGAAGCTCACAGAGCAGTATCAGGTGATTTGGGTTTGCCGAGGTACAATACCCCGGCGAAGAACTTGAGAGCGGCAAACGCCGCAGCATTGGAATTAGAGGGGTTGACCGGGGAAGCCCGGCAGAGACAACAAGAAAGAGTGAATGAGCTGGTGCGCATCGCAAACCAGCAAAATGAGGAAATACTCAGAACAAACCCGGCAAGGCCAGGAGCCTCGCGGATGGTTCACTCAGCAGGAGCAGCACCTGCCTTGTCCGCAGCAGCAGCTTCTTCACCCGGAAACAACGCACGAAGAGACAAGGCAGTAACCTCAGGAAAGAGAAATAAGCAAATTGTTCCGTATGATCCGGCGATAGCTGGAAAGGCGAATGAGAACGGAGGCAATGCAAGCCGAGGTAACAGTGGGGAGAGGAACCACCGCCGTGTGGAGAAAGACGGCGGAAGCCGAGGTAATGGAGATCTCGGCAGAAGAGAACCCGCCAGGGGCAATCATGAGAACAATACCCCGGCCGAACTAAGGAGAGAGAAGCCGCTCAACCCACAACCAAGGCATGAACCCCGGCAGGAAAGAGAAGCGAGGCCAGTTTGCCATAATCAAGTAAATGAAAGGTACAATGATGGCTATTCCGAGATGGAATATGCGATCCATGGTGGAAATAACCATTATGGAATGCAAGACAGAATTCTGTACAGAGATTTGCCATCAAATGATGCAAGAGTGAAGCTGGACCGACTATACCGGTCCGAGTTGTTGGAAGAACAGGGTCCACCGGGTCCGACTTGTTTTGGACCACGGATAATGGGAGAACCACCCGTGCCGAACTTTCAACTAGCAAGAGGCACAAAAACATATAATGGGAGCACCAAGCCACATGACTGGTTAATTGACTATGCCACTGCTGTGAAAATAGCGGGTGGGAACTTACGATGGGCAGTACGGTATGTACCACAAATGTTGGAAGGACCAGCCAGGGTATGGCTGAATAATCTACCAGCAGGCAGCATCAATTGTTGGTTAGATTTTGAAGAAATGTTCGTCAGCAACTTTACCAGCACATACAAGAGGCCAAACAGGCCGCAACAATTAGCCATGTGCAAACAGAGGCCGAATGAAACAGATAGAGAGTTTTTAACTCGATGGTGTAACTTGAGAAACTCATGCGAAGGGGTTATAGAATCGCAAGCAATAGCTTGGTTCGCGCAAGGCTGCCGTTATGGCAGCGTGTTGTGGCAACGTCTGCAAAGAGATATGCCGACAACACTGGCAGAAACTATCAGAATAGCAGACTCCTATGCACTAGGGGACCCAACACAACCAGAACTAATGTCGGCGGATCATCGCGAGCAACAGGATCATTATGCAAGAGACTTGGCCGGGTCATCCAGGCGCAATGATTTCAGAGGAAGAAGAAGAGAGGAAAGGCCGGATTATAGATATAATTCGGCCCAGGTGGCGGCAGTAGCACAAGATCAGCCGAGTCATGGAGCAACTCAGCGACAGAAGAATGGACCTCAGCAGTGGACACCAAGGAATGAAGGAAAAAGGCAATGGACCCCAGAACAAAAGAAGCAGTGGCAGGAGAGACAGAAATACACGTTCGAATCCATGTTAGATCAGTCGTGCAAATTTCACACATCAAACCCATCCAGGCCAGCCAATCATACGACCCGCCAATGTGCATGGATGAAAAATGCAATGGGGAACCCCGCAGGAGTTCAGGCCCCCCATCAAGTACATCAGCAGCATCAACCACAATTGACTGGAGCAAATGCACAGCAACTGATGTTACCACCTCCTCCCCCGAGGTATGACAACTCGGATCGGAGAGATGCGGTGCATCAAGTAATGAATCAAGTCCAGGATGGAAGGATAAATCCAGCAAATATAGGACGTAATGATTACAGATAGCATCATCAGTCTTATTGCGTGTTCACGACAGAACAGCAAGACAAGCAGAGTGTGCAACGTCGGCATATGGAAGTAAATGCAGTCATGCCGGCAGTACCCAGATATGTGCCATGGTCAGATCAGGAGGTGACTTGGGGCATAAAAGACCACCCTAAAATAATGCCAAATCCACGATCATATGCACTAGTATTGGATCCGACATTCGTTGGACCAAGCATCAATGTGAAATTTTCAAAAGTCCTCATTGAGAATGGAAGCAATATCAACATCATGTACAAGGATACTATGCACAAACTCGGAATATCGCAGAACATGTTGCAGTCCACAAGAACCACTTTTCATGGGATAGTGCCGGGACTTTCATGCGAGCCCATCGGCAAAATCCGAGTTGATGTGTTATTCGGTACAAGAGATAACTGCAGAGCAGAGAACTTAGAATTTGAAGTGGTAGATCTGGAAAGTTGCTATCACGCTCTACTCGGACGGCCCGCGCTGGCCAAGTTCATGAGCAGTTGTCATATGAGTTATCTGAAGATGAAGCTACCCGGGCCACAAGGAGTAATAACAGTTGCAGGGGATTACAAGAAATCAATGGAATGTGCTTCAGCCGGGTCAAATTTGGCCGAATCATTGGTCATAGCAAGAGAAAAGAGAAGGATTCAAGAGGTAGCGGCCCTCGCTCAGTCGGCACAGCTGAATATGCCGGCGTTGGCCAACCCACATGGCAGTGTCTCCTTTCAGCCGACTAAAGAAACGAAGAAATTTCAGATTGATGAGCAATTCCCAGAGCGGACTGTTACCATTGGTGCAGGCTTGGACGCTAAATAGGAAAGCGAGCTCACCAACTTCCTCCGTGAGAATCGGCACATATTTGCATGGTCAACTCAGGATCTGCAAGGTGTTCCGAGGGAGTTGGCTGAGCACTCTTTGAACGTGAGACCAGGAGCAAGGCCGGTGAAGCAACCTCTCCGCCGCTTCGCCGAAGACAGGAGAAAAGTAATAGGAGATGAAATAGCTCGGCTCCTCGCGGCCGGGTTCATCATGGAAGTGCTATACCCGGATTGGTTGTCGAATCCGGTGCTAGTAGAAAAGAAGAAAGATGATCCAAATGTAGCCATTGTATGGCGAATGTGTATCGATTACACCAACCTGAACAAGGCATGTCCGAAAGATCCTTTTCCATTACCTAGAATAGACCAAGTCATTGACTCGACCGCTGGTTGTGAGCTATTATCATTTGTAGACGCGTATTCTGGCTTCCACCAAATACCGTTAAATCCGGCTGATCAAATAAAGACTGCATTTATTACCCCGTACGGGGCTTATTGTTATCGCATAATGCCATTCGGCCTGCGAAATGCAGGAGCAACATATCAGAGATCCATGCAAAAATGCCTGCATGATCAGATAGGAAAAAATGTACAAGTATATGTGGATGACGTGGTCATCAAAACTAAAGAGAGCAAAACATTATTAGAAGATATACGGCAGACTTTTGCGAACCTGAGAAGGTTCCGAATGAAGCTTAATCCAGAAAATGCACATTTGGCGTACCGGCAGGAAAATTACTCGGTTTCCTTGTATCTAGCCGAGGTATCGAGGCTAATCCAACAAAGATAAGAGCAGTAGAAAGAATGGAATTGCCAAAATGTTTGAATGATGTACAAAAATTCACGGGCTGCCTGGCTTCGCTTAGTCGATTTGTATGTCGGCTAGGAGAGAAAGCACTGCCGCTCTATCAGCTGATGAGAAAGTCGGATAAATTCATTTGGACTCCACAGGCCGACCTTGCATTTCGTGAGTTGAAAAAGATGTTAGTTACGGCACCCATTTTGGCTTCTCCATTATCAAAAGAGCCTATGTTACTCTATGTAGCAGCTACCAATAGAGTAGTTAGTACTATAGTCGTAGTGGAACGACTTGAAGATGGTAAGTCGATTCAGAGGCCGGTATATTATCTAAGTGAGGTGTTATCCACTTCAAAGCAGAATTACCCGCATTATTAGAAGATGGCTTATGGAGTATATATGTCGGCGAAAAAGCTTAAACATTACTTCGAAGAGCATCCCATCAAAGTAATCTGTGAGGCACCCATAACCGACATATTGAGCAACAAAGACGCAAGTGGCCGAATAGCAAAATGGGCGATCGAGTTATCTCCATACGCACCACAGTTTGATAGAAGAGATGCAATCAAATCTCAGGCTGTCGCCGACTTTCTTGTGGATTGGGCCGAGGTGCAGTATGAGCCACCATTGCCAGATCCAAATTACTGGACAATGCATTTCGATGGTTCCAAACTAAAAAATGGTTTGGGAGCAGGAATAGTGTTAACCTCGCCTAAAAAAGACCAATTGAAATATGTATTGCAAATACATTTTGCTGCGTCCAACAATGTAGCCGAGTATGAAGCACTAGTCCATGGATTGAAAGTAGCAAAAGAAATTGGTATACGCTGAATCTTATGCTATGGTGACTCGGATCTAGTAGTACAGCAAGTATCAGGCAGTTGGGACGCATTAGATGCTAATATGGCTTTATACAGATTCCATGTGCAAAAAATCAGTGGATACTTTGAAGGATGTGAATTCCACCACATACCTCGGGCAGAAAACGACGCCGCCGACACATTGTCAAAATTAGGATCAACCCGGCAATCAATTCCTCTGGGTATTGCCCTGGAACATCTCAGGAAACCATCAATAATCCCATCACCAGAATCCGAATCTATCTTTATCCCAGCAAATTCTGCAGAAGATCACACGCCAATGGAGGTAGATCCGCAGAATGACTCGGAACCCCTAAGGAGGGGGACAGCCGAGGTAAGCGCAATCATGGAGAGAGCCGAGATATATATGTCAGCAGAGAACATGGAGATAGACAGTGAGATCACATCAGAACAAGTAACACCGATATGGGCGCAACCCATATTTTCTTACCTAAAAGACGCGACGTTGCCGAGTAATGAAGTATTAGCTAGACAAACCGTAAGAAGAGCAAAAGCTTATACAATCATAAACAATGGGCTGTATAAAAGAAGCGTCACAAACGTATTGCAGAAGTGCGTAAGTTCGACAGAAGGGCAGGAAATCCTTCTAGACATACACCAAGGGGAATGTGGGCACCATGCCTCATCTCGCGCCTTAGTAGCCAAGGCATTCAGGCATGGATTCTATTGGCCAACGGCATTGAAAGAAGCAAAAGAATTAGTTAAGAAATGCAATGGATGTCAGAGATACGCAACCAGGATACATATGCCGTCGGCCGAGTTAAAAACAATACCCATCACCTGGCCATTTTCTGTATGGGGTTTAGATATGGTGGGACCATTCAAGCCGGAGCGAGGAGGAATGACCCACATGTTGGTTATGGTGGACAAGTTCACAAAATGGATTGAAGTAAAACCAATTAAAAAGTGTGATGGGCACACAGCAGTGAAATTTCTCAAGGATATCATCTTGAGATATGGGTACCCGCACAGTATTATTACGGACAATGGCACAAACTTTGCAGAAGGAGCTTTTGCTAGATTTTGTCGAGAGAAGCACATAAGACTAGATATTGCCTCTGTGGCTCACCCAGCATCCAATGGACAAGTGGAAAGATCTAATGGACTGGTGCTATCAGGAATAAAACCACGACTTGTCGAACCATTGCAAAGGTCGGCATGATGTTGGATCGAAGAAATCCCGGTCGTACTATGGAGCCTCCGGACTACTCCGAATAGATCAACAGGCTATACTCCATTCTTTCTGGTGTACGGGGCAGAGGCCGTACTTCTAGCCGATATAATATATGACTCGCCAAGAGTTGCTCAGTACACAACCTCAGAGACAAATGAGATAGCTCGACAAGATGCCGTAGACCTGCTGGAAGAAGCCAGGGAGTTGACATTATCACGATCGGCTATTTATCAACAGAACTTGCGGCGGTATCACAACAAGAAAGTGAATCCAAGAGTATTCAAAGAAGGAGATTTGGTCCTCCGACTCGTGCAACGCACGGCCGGCATGCACAAGTTGTCACCCCCATGGGAAGGACCATTTATTGTGAGCAAAGCGTTGCACAATGATGCCTATTATCTAATCGACGCTCCCCCCGGAGGGAACAAGGCAGACAAAGCTGGCGAAGAAACGAAGCGTCCCTGGAATGTGGCTTTACTTCGGCCATTCTACTCGTAGCATTATATCTCAAAGTCAAGATCTAATGATGTATCTGAACCTCGGCGCCCAGAGCAGTGACTCGGGGACTGCCGTATTTTATATCAATTTCATGTTATGTATCTGAACCTCGGCGCCCAGAGCAGTGACTCGGGGACTGCCGTATTTTATATCAATTTCATGTTATGTATTTGAACCTCGGCGCCCGGAGCAGTAACTCGGGGACTGCCATATGTTATATCTATTTCGTGTTATGTATTTGAACCTCGGCGCCCGGAGCAGTGACTCGGGGACTGCCATATGTTATATATATTTCATGTTATGTATCTGAACCTCGGCGCCCAGAGCAGTGACTCGGGGATTGCCGTATTTTATATCAATTTCATGTTATGTATTTGAACCTCGGCGCCCGGAGCAATAACTCGGGGACTGCCATATGTTATATCTATTTCGTGTTATGTATTTGAACCTCGGCGCCCGGAGCAGTGACTCGGGGATTGCCATATGTTATATATATTTCGTGTTATGTATTTGAACCTCGGTGCCCAGAGCAGTGACTCGGGGACTGCCGTATCTTATATCAACTTCATGTTATGTATCTGAACCTCATCGCACAGAGCAGTAACTCGGGGACTGCCATATGATATATCAATTTCATGTTAATAACTAAACCTCGGCATCTAAAGCAGCGACTCGGGGACTACCGTATGCTACCTCAATCTTATACTGAGTGCACCTGTATTAGTCTTATACTACCTCTAAAATTCGATTTACAAATCGAAGTTTCGCACAATAAACAATGATCCAACGATTGCTATATATTTTCACAACGAAGCAGTCAATCTCTGTTCAGAACAGATCAATATTATATGATATTCAGATCTCACGCCTGGATAAAACCATAAAAAATAGAGGCAAAGATAAATCCTAAAAGATCAGGAAGTTGAGGGCCAACAAAGCAAGAATTCGGACGAACATCCACTTAACCAAATGTCACAGCAGTACACAGCAAAAGAAATTTGAATCATACAGAGAATTGACAAATATTTCGCCTACATCATACGCCCGGCATGCCAGGGATCGGAAATAACTTAGGCATTGTTCGTTGGGGAGGCAGCAGCCGGCTCAGGTGCGGGGTACTCTGAGGTAGGAGGAACTTGGACTGAGGTCTCCTCGCCCTCCGCCGACCCAGGTGCAACTTCAGCGGAAGTCCGAGGTTGCTCAGGAGCATCAGTCTGTGCGGTAGAATGCCCGGTACCTTTGGAAGAAGACCGCACGTCGCCGTTGTTGTCCGAGCTTGAGCTGGAGCTATCAGATGCGGCCGAATCATTTTCACCCTCCCCCTACTCAGCCGAATTATCATCCGAAGCATCCTCAGCTACAACCTCCTCATCCGGGTCTGGAAGAAAACTCGGCCCTTCATTCCAAGTGTGCACGTCGGCGTACTCGACAAGTTGGAAGGCCCGAGCTTGCCGAAGAGCAACAAAGGTGGGATCCTCAACCCAGCGGGAACCAGTGCGCAAATTTCTCAGGATGTCAAGAGAGATGTCTTCATACCATGACATGATAACAGTAAGAGCCATATCGGCACCAGCACGCCCAGCAGATTCCCTCCAAAGACTCAGCTGCCTCTCAGATGCCATTAGTCTTTTCACCAATAACTTGACTTCGTTGATATCAGGAGTCCCCGAAGTATTTGGCCAAAGCACATGGTAAGCTCATATAGCGGCTTGCACCAAGTCCCGGCCCATAATTTTCATCGGACCAACTGCAGCACCAACGGCAACCAAGTAATCCTCCATTGAATATTCCGAATCAACGGTGACAGGTTCACCTCGGCGCACGCGAGCTGCAAGAACCGCTTTAGAACTCACGGGTTTGGCCTTGGGGAAATGATCTGCGCAAAGCATGAACGTGTCAGATGGTGACGGGAACAAAAAAGAAAAATATAATTCGGCCATGCCAAGTAGCTTACGATGAATGTATCTCATCATTATCTGAAGGTCTTTGGTCCAATCGACCTTACTCTTCTCAAAACGAGCAACTTCCTCGCTCAAACCCTGAGTTTTAAGTTCGGCAGCCTCAAGAAGTTCTTTGTTCTTCTGCAGCTCCAAAGTCAGCCGATTCTTCTCCTCGGAAAATTCTTGGTCGACCTTTTCCAGTTCGGATTTCTGAGAAAGCTTGAGGGTATCCACCTCGGATCGCAGGCGAGCTATTTCATCATCTTTTTCTTGAAGTTGCGCCGAATGAATAGCGTTTTGTTCTAAAAATGCAGCATCATGTCAGGCATGGGCATGCAATCTTGGTGTGACACTGCAAAGTTTTGCAACTCGGCTTTACCAGATCCAAACGCAATAAGGAAACTTAGCACATATATTAAAAGGGAGAAGGTGTAAAATAGAAAGGAAACTAACCTTCCAGGCTCTTGACCTTCTTATCAAGGCAAATATTGAGGTTATTAATGTTACCTATTCACCAAGAAGTAAGCCGGCATTCCGTGAACAAATACATGAGAACATCGAAAATAAGGAAAAGGAACTATCGACATACCAGCCTTCTTCACCACTGGAAGAATTTTCTCGTACTTTTCTTCCAGCTTGCGGTGCGAAAAAAGCAACCTCTAGAATTCGGCGGTCCGCCGGTCATGTGCAACCTGAATAATGAGGCAAAATGATAAATCGACAGTAAAAGCTAAATTAGATCCGAATCAAGCAAAACTTCATTCGGCTCTAGGTGGCTGGATATTCAAAGCTAAACTAGATCCGAGTCAAGCAGGACTTAACTCAGATCTAGGTGGCTGGATATTCAAAGCTAAATTTGATCCGAATCAAGCAGAGCTTAATTCGGCTCTAGGTGGCTGGATATTCAAAGCTAAACCAGATCCGAGTCAAGCAGGATTTAACTCAGATCTAAGTGGTTGGATATTCGAAGCTAAATTAGATCCGAATCAAGCAAAACTTCATTCGGCTCTAGGTGGCTGGATATTCAAAGCTAAACCAGATCCGAGTCAAGCAGGATTTAACTCGGCTCTAGGTGGCTGGATATTCGAAGCTAAACCAGATCCGAGTCAAGCAGGACTTAACTCAAATCTAGGTGATCGGATATTCAAAGCTAAATTAGATCTGAATCAAGCAGAACTTAGTTCGGATCTAGGCGGCTGGATATTCAAAGCTACAGCATATCCGAGTCAAACAAAACTTAACTCGGATCTAGATGGCCGGATTAACGAACCGTAGGAATAAAATTAAGTCAAAGATCATTAAACTTACAACTATATAACAAGTTATTCCCTTGCAAGTTTCGGGGACTAGAGCATATAGTAACATCTGAGGAATAATTTAAAACTCAGAGAAACAGTAATTACCTCATTCATCTTGTTGGTATCAACGATGAACTTGGCAGCATGGTCAAAACGGCCGCTGATGTCAGAAAGCTGAAAGGGCTGATTCATAGGATTACCCTCAAACTGATCAGCAGCGTTCCAATTATTCGCATACTCCACCAGCGCTCCGAGGCTATGCCCACTGGCTGTCCGAGTTAAGACCTTACCCCGGACAGGCTGATCGACCACGGCGGTCGCAGGGCTCTTATGAAGAGCGAGCTGGGTGCCGGCGGCCGAGGCAACGGGGACCTTAGTAGGCGCAGCTCCCTGACGCAGCACGTCGACAATACTCGGCTGAGAAGAGCCGACAAGACCTTTCTGAGAAGAGGAAGTCTTGGCGGCAACAGTTTTTCTCGCCTTAGAGGAGGCATCAGCAGGAAGTGACGCCTCGGAGGTGGGGACGGCGTCTTTAGGAGCAGCAGGGGTTATGGTCGCAGAGGGCGCCGAGATAACGACCTTTTCAGCCGAGGTTGGAATGGCTATAGAAACTGCCGGGGTAGATAGAGACTCAGTAGCAGCGCTGGGGCCCATAGAAGGGGCGGCGGGTTCGACGAAAACTTCAGAGGGCCGGTTTGAATCCGGGTCAATGGAAGGGGTCTGAGGCACTTCGCGACGAAGAGGCGACGTATTCGGAGCTGGAGGAGAAGCAGGACGAATAGGACTAGGAATTCTAGTATCATCAGCAGGAGGAGGAGACGGCGGCTGAATCGGGCGACTAGTCATACTAGGACCGCCGGGTTTAACAGAAAGAGGAGCACTGCAAAAATAAGAAAGAAGAATCGTCAGTATGAAAAACAGAAAGAAAGAAACAAGAAATATAAGCAAAAGGAACTTACCCGGCGACCCCAGGCATAGTCTTGCGCCTGGGAGGGTTCGGAGCGGATTTCTTCATTTGTTTCTTGGGAACCGCCTCCGAGGCACTAGCAGGAGCCCCGCGTTTCCCCGAGGTAACAGGGGGTCGAGAAGCAATTGGCTCGGCGTCGTGAACCTGACCGGCCGGATTAGCTGGGAAGGTAGAAGCCAGAAATGCATAAGAAATAGGCATAGCGGCAACTACCTCAAGAATTTGGACCTCGTCCGAATCACCTTCCTCATCGTGCGCCGAAGTCTTGCCACGAGCTCGAGCCGGGGCAGGACCCGACTTAGGGACGAACTCCTCGGAGTCCGGCTCACCAGTATCCGGGGTACTCCTGTCCGCGGGCCAAGGGAGCAGCAGAACTTCGGCGTCCTCGTTCTTCTGCTCTGCGAACCTCTGCAAGACGAGGAAAAAGAAAGTTAGATAAACCCGTTACAAAAACAATGGAATAGCAGAGCGGTGTAGATTAAGCTCACCTCGGGAGGCGGATGATCGCGGGTGAACGGTTTTAATCCCCAAGCCCAATCCTCAGGCATCTCTGTCTTGAAGATAGCTCGGACGCGCTTATAGATAAGGTAGTTGTCCAGCTCCACGGTCGAGACTCGATTAGGGTCAAGGGGACCACTCATGTAGCACAGTTTGTGAGTCCGCTTCTGGAATGGGCAGATCCGGCTACTAATGAAAGTAGCCATCAGGTCTTCGCCGCATAACCCGGCCCGGATCAACTCTTTAAGCCGAATCTCGAAGGCCTCGACCAAGGCATGAGTTTTCCTCGGATTGTAGAGCCGGTTCACTTTGGAAGGTGGACCAATTGAGAATGCAGGGAGCCGAATCTTTTCCTCAGCCCCTCTGTTCTTGACATAGAAGAATGATTTGTGCCACTTCTTGCACGACTCCAACCCAGTGACACGAGGAAACACGGACTTCCTCCGAGGTGTAATAGACGCTGCCCCGCATTGGGTAAGCAACTTCTCGGAAGGGTGCAGAGATTTGTCAGGAACTACATTGGAGCGAATCTGAAAGAACTTCGACCAGACATGCACTGACGGCCACAAGCCGAAGTATCCCTCCGATGCGCAGATGAAAGCAGAAAGAGAAGCGATAGCGTTCGCAGGAAGATGATGCGGCTGAAGGCCGAAGTAGTCGAGGAATTCTCTAGCGAAATCGCTAAGAGGGAGACCGAAGCCACGCGTGAAGTGCGACATAAAAACCACATACTCGCCCTCCCTGACATCCGGAGAGGATTCGCTGCCGGGTAAACGGCAAGAAACCTCGGCGGGAATTCTTCGAGTCCGGATGAGCCACTCTATCTCACGGCGTGTGACAGAAGAGCCCTGCCACGAGCCTCGCTCGGGCCCGGAGCCAGCGTCGTCGTCCTCAACCAGAGCGCCGCTAAACGAACTAGACATATGTGCGCCGGAAAGATCGCCGGAGGAAAGACTGGCGGCGGAGGGGAGTTTAGAGCTGCAAGGCCCCGTCGGGACTTTGCACGAGAACAATGGCGAAGAACCAAAGGAACCGTCGCACGAGCACGGAATCGAAACAGATGAGTCTAGGGAAAAACGCAGGCAATGCGACCGGAGAGGACTCACCGGCGACGGAGCCAAAGCCGCAGAGCGCAGGCGAGGCAGGCAGAACGGCGCGGTGGAGTCTTCACCGACGGAGGCTCTGGCAAGCGCGCGGCGGCGGAGCTGCGAGAGGACGCGCCGGCGGAAGGAAAGAGGAGGACGGAGACGAGCGAGAAGGGGAAAAGTAAATTCCCCAAACGCCGTCCCCCTCTTTATAATCGAGCCGCGAACAAGGTAGTGGGATCGTGGGTGTAGCGGTTGACCGTGTAGATCGTGGGTGCGGCACGAACGCACGACGATAAGTGGAGCCACACCAACGGACGCACAGGAAGGAAGAGCGTAACGATCCCCAGGGGGAACGGCACCCGAGGCGTCGCAGCAGCGGCGCAGCGGGTACAAAGTTAACTGTAGCCTGTCAGTGAGTACTGTAGAGGGACCAAAAAACTAGAAGAACGATGATGGGGGTGACACGTAGGACATGGCGTACGAGGGAAGGAACGAGGAAATCTCGGATGAAGAGGGTATAACTCGGAAACAAAGCTGAAGAATATAATGAAGCTGATACGACCCGGCCGAAGTTATCGACGGGGCCACACCAGCTTCGGGGACTAATGTCGGGGGGTTGACCTCGGGTAGGTCAGAGACGGGGAAAGACAGAGGGACAATCCCCATCTAGTTTCCGAGTTACGGTCTAGGTCGGCCGGATCATGAATATGTCGGCCGAGGTACGGAGGCAAGAAGCCCGTGTATGTGTATCAAGCAGCTACCCGGCCGAGTTACTGCGAGGGTCGGCCGGGTTGGCCCGAGTGATCTCTATGCAGGTAAAGGACAAGCCGAGTTACGCGAGGTAAGGTAAGGCCGAGTGATACGAATCTTGCAGGAGAAGGAGAAACCCAAGGTCAAACTATAGCTGCAGGCTAGAAGGAATCGGAGCGGAGCCAAGCACAAGAGACAAAGATGCAGGACGTCAGAGGGGCAGAAGGAGGTCACGAGGGTGACAGTCCTGGAGCCCGAGGCACGCAGGAGGGGTCCTCTGGAGCCTTGCCGTCGTTAGAAGGGCGACAAGGAAAGGAGGCCGCCGAACTACTATTTTGGGACAAGCATATTCCTCGAATATGCTTGCCTCGTCAGCCCTAAGGGCACCCAAGGCACCCCTTTATAAGGGGAGGCTTGGACCCTGAGAAGGGCATCGACTCTTTTCAGTACCGTTAGGCTGGTAAGATTCATCTAGTCTCCCTGTATACAGCTCGAGGAGCATTTGTAACCCAAAAGAAGAGAAATAAAGATCTTTACCTTAACCACTTGAGTGTAGAATCAGTTGCATCTTCCCTCCCCAGATCCCACTAGCACCCATTGGCCCCAAACTTTAGCCTACCCATGGCATCTGCCGTGCCACCACCACGACATTTGAGGATCAGGAAGCGTACGATATGATCGTCGCGCTTAGGGACATGTTCTAGACTCAAGCAAGGACTGAGAGGTATAATGTTGCCAAGTCCTTTGTGGAATGCAATCTGGCAGGGGGAGCAGTTGTAGGTCCCCATGTGATCAGAATGGTTGGTTACATTCAGACTTTCGAAAATCTTGGTTTTCCACTAGGCCAAGAGTTGGCTACTGATTTCATTTTGGTGTCTCTTCCATATAGCTATGGGCATTTCATTTCGAACTACCATATGAATGGGGTGGAGAAGGGACTTAATGATTTATGTGGGATGCTGAAAATAGCAGAAAGTGATATTAAGAAGTGTTCAGGGAATAGCCATGTCATGGCTATGCAAAACAAGCCTAGCTTCAAGAAAAAGGGCACTTCTTGGCAGAAGAAGAAGAGCAAGGCTAAGGATACGATCCCTAAGACAAAGCCTGCACCCAAGCAAAAGGCTGCACCTGTAGAAGACACTGAGTGCTTCTTTTTTCATGAACATGGCCACTGGAAAAGAAACTACAACAAGTACCAGGCTTCTTTGAAGAAGAGTGGAAGTAAGAGTACTTCCCACTCAGGTACGCTTGTTGTAAATGTTGTGGACATTCTTCTCGATGATTCTTGTGTTAAATCCTGGGTATTTGATACCGTATCAGTTGCTCATATTTGCAATTCGATGCAGGGGCTAATAAGGAGTAGAGAAGTGCAGAAAGGCGAAGTGGATTTTCGCATCGGAAATAAAGAAAGGGTTGCTGCATTGTTCGTTGGCGTCATGCAACTTCGCCTTCTGTCAGGATTTCTTATGTAGTTGAATAATTGTTATTACATTCCTAGTATGGGTCGAAACATTATATCACCTTCATGTTTGATGAAGGATGGTTATTCATTCGCGAGTGCAAACAATGATTGTGTAATCTCTATGAATGATATGTTTATGGATGATGCTCCCATTGTGAATGGGTTATTTATTTTAAATCTTGATGATGCATATGTTTACAATGTTAGTGCTAAAAGGCTTCGGCCTAATGATTTGAGTCCTACCTAGTTATGACATTGTCGTTTGGAGCATATAAGTGAAAAGCGCATGAAGAATCTCCATTGTGATGGTCTTCTAACTTTGTTTGATTTTGAATCATACGAGACATGTCAAGCTTGTTTACTAGGAAAGATGACCAATTCGCCTTTTACGGGTTTACCCGAGAGAGAGACAAACTTGTTGGAACTCATATATTCTGATGTATGTGGACCAATGAGCACGACAGCCAGAGGAGGATATCACTACTTCATTACTTTCACTGATGAATTAAGTACATATGGTTATGTCTACTTCATGAAGTATAAGTCTGAAACTTTTGAAAGGTTCAAGGAGTTTCAGAGTGAGGTAGAGAATCAACATGGCAAGAAAATAAAGGCCTTACGATCTGATCGTGGAGGTGAATATTTGAGTCATGAATTTAGCAATCATCTTAAGAGTTGCGGAATTGTTCCACAGCTCACTCCGCCCGGAATGCCTCAAAGAAACGGGGTCTCTGGATGGCACAATCGAACTTTGTTGGACATGGTTCGTTCGATGATGAGCCAGTCGGATTTACCATTATCATTTTGGGGTTACGCTCTAGAAATGGCAGCTTTCACACTAAACAGGGTACCATCTAAATCCGTGGTTAAGACACCATATGAGATGTGGACTAGAAAGAATCCCATTTTGTCTTTTCTAAAGATTTGGTGTTGTGACGCATTTGTCAAGCAACTTCAGTCGGACAAGATAACACCCAAATCGAATAAGTGTACTTTTGTGGGATATCCGAGGGAAACCTTAGGGTATTACTTCTACAACTGAGAAGAGGGCAAAGTGTTTGTCACTCGTAGCGGTGTTTTCCTAGAAAAAAGAGTTTCTGACAAAAGGAACGAGTGGAAGTTTGGTGCAACTTGAAGAAGTTCAAGATGAGCCTGTCGGGGATGCTTCTACGAGTGATGCTATTGTAGCAAAACAAGTTGAGGAACCCGTGGCAATAGAAGCACCGCAACCACGAAGGTCGGCGAGGCTCCGTGAAATGCGGGAATTATTATTGTTATACAATGATGATCATGTGACCTATGCGGAAACGATGGTGGACCTAGACTCTGAGAAATGGTTGATCGCCATGAGATCCGAGATAGAGTCCATGGGAGACAATCAAGTTTGGAACTTGGTTGACCTGCCTGATGGTTTTAAAGCCATTGAGTGCAAATGGATCTATAAGAAGAAGATTGATATGGATGGAAACGTTCACATCCATAAAGCTCGACTTTTTGCAAAAGGTTTTTGACAAGTTCAAGGAGTTGACTACGATGATAATTCTCGCCCATAGCGATGCTTAAATCTATAAGGATCATTCTAGCCATTGTTGCACATTTCGACTATGATATATGGCAGATGGATGTCAAGACGGCTTTCTTAAATGGAATCCTTACTGAGGACATGTATATGATGTAGCCCGAAGGTTTTGTCGATCCAAACAATATTGGCAAGGTATGAAAACTTCTAAAGTCTATTTATGGGCTGAAGCAAGCATCTCGGAGTTGGAACATTCGATTTGATGAAGTTGTAAAGGAGTTTGGCTTCATCAAAAACGAACAAGAACCTTGTGTTTACAAGAAGTAAAGTGGGAGAGCACTTGTGTTTCTAATCTTATATGTAGATGACATATTGCTGATTGGAAATGACATTCCTATGCTCGAGTCTGTTAAGACCTCATTGAAAAATAGTTTTTCGATGAAGGACTTAGGAGAAGCGGCATATATTCTCGGCATCAAGATCTATAGAGATAGATCAAGGAGGCTAATTGGATTAAGCCAGAGTACATACATTGACAAAGTGTTGAAACGGTTCAGCATGGAAGAGGCTAAGAAGGGGTTCTTGCCCATGTCTCGCGGCATTAAACTCAGCAAGACTCAGTGTCCTTCGACTACTGATGAACGTGAGCGCATGAGTAGGGTTCCATATTCTTTGGCTATTGGATTCATCATGTATGCAATGATATGTACTCTCCTAGATGTTTCCTATGCTCTAGGTGTTACGAGCAGATACCAGGCTGATCCAGGTAACAGTCACTGGACAGCGGTAAAGAATATCCTTAAGTACTTGAAAAGTACTAAAGATATGTTCCTAGTTTATGGAGGTGAGGATGAACTCAGTGTATAGGGTACACAAATGTGAGTTACCTTAACGACTCAGATGACTCCAAATCGCAATCAGGTTATGTGTTTGTCATGAATGGTGGTGTTGTGAGCTGGAAAAGTTACAAGCAAGATATGGTGACCTCCTCTTCAACAGAAGCTGAATATATTGCTGCCTCAGAGGTGTAAAGGAAGTTGTTTGGATTAGGAATTTCCTAATCGCTCTCAGTGTGGTTCAGGGCGCGTCCATCCCTTGGACGTTTATTGTGATAACAATGGTTCTATTGCACAAGCCAAGGAACCTAGACAGCACCAGAAGAACAAACACATTAGTAAGCGTTACCATCAGATTCGTGAGTTCGTTGAGGATGGTAGTATCATGATATGCAAAATACATACGGACTCAAATGTTGTTGATCCCTTGACAAAGCCTCTCCCGCATCCTGCGCACACAAGAGAAATAGGTATTAGATACATTTTAGATTGACTCTAGTGCAAGTGGGAGACTGAAGGAAATATGTCCTAGAGGCAATCATAGAGATGATTATATTTCATATGTATTCATGAGTTATTGTAATGTTCCTTGAATATCCATATATCAGGCAACTTGTATTTATTGACAATTATGTGAATTGTTTGTGAAACTCTTTACTTGTATGGTTATCTAATAGTTGTCCCTAGTCGGAGTTCATGTGAGGACACACGTGAATATTAGACTAGCACATCGATTGGTTGATGACTATGTTTCGCAAGTCATAGACATGGCGATGTCAAACCAATGGTGTGGACACATGTTATGAACATGGGGTTGGACTATGTAAGGTTCCCAACCTTTAATAAGGTAGAGACCCCTGTGTTTACAATGCTAGTCCCTGGATCAATAGCTAGCATCCACAGTTAAGATGTAATATCAAGAAACAAAGGTCATAATATAACTTTATAACCAGGAATAAAATAATTCATTACATCTTACATAGCTCATTTGGCTATCACATTACAATGCAGCAGAATATCTATATAGCATGGAGTCCTTCATCTTCAAAGTGCCACAGGCAATCATGTTGGTTGTAGACTTGTAATCCTATTCAACATACTTCACTGACATCAAACAAACCTGCAACATAATAAGTTGCATCTACAAGGGTCAATACATTTGAATTGTATTGGCAAGTTTCACTACTATGTAGAAATAAGTGGATCCTATCATTACATGCATATTTGGCTAAGTAGGGTTTAGGCTCTTTTGCAGAAAGCAATATAGTTTTATCCTATCTTTTCAAAATAGTTTTGATCTTTTGACAATCTTTCTGAACTCCTTGGAAAACTCCAAGTGCTTCAAATCCCTTGTTGTCACCCTCAAGTTTTAACTCTGAGAAATTGGAATGTCGAGATCTTCTTCAGGCCTTAGTTGCTCAGTGTTGTCCATAACTAGGGACACGGCTAAGTACTTAGAATTTTGATCTTCTGCAGAAGTTGTACACTTTACCCACATGACACAATCTCATCTTGATGCCACCAGTGGCCGCTGGATAAGTACTCACCAAGATGGAGTACTAGCAGATTGAGAATGTGACAAAGTCTTTCCATAGAAGTTCTCTCAATACACAATGCTAGCTTGTCTACCAGCCACCAATGTAGGGATAAATTTCCCTTACACAATTCTAGTTAACCTGAAGATGCCAATGCATGAGTCTTCCACTATGTAGTTGACTAAGCCAGAGCCCATTTAGCATGTGGCTGTACACAGAAGCCACTGTACGAGAAACATGTTCAAGCTCTAAGTCCCTGGGTGGTTTTCTTCTAGTGCACATACAAAAAGATAGCCATATAAACATGGTTCCTTTTGTTGCCACCTTGTCCAACCTTGAGTATCCTTTTCCACCCAGGTGGTTCATTGAGTACTTGTTTTATTATATAAAACATATATCTTTTCAACTCTTCATATAATCATAACATGTATCTCATCCCAAATATATAGCAGGGCTAAGCATACTACAACTACAATGTTTTCACTAAGGAATATATAAGGGTATCCTATTAGGATTTAGCATAGCATAAAATATAGTAGTCCTTTCCATGCATGTTACAAAAATCCACTAAGTGAAATGAAAATAGTAGGACTTGGATGATAATGTCACTTGCCTTTTAGTAGAGAATGTTGGTTCACTTCTTGATCTTGCAAATATCACACTCTTCTAACTTCACTACAATTCAATCAAGCAAAATACAAATTCAACTAGCATTCAAACAATTTATCACACATAAAATAACAAAAACAAGGTCATGCATGCAAGCATGCAAAAGATAGTTTTATTTGCAAAAGTGGTTTCTACTAGGCTCTAAACATTATAAAGTTCAAAGTGGTCATTTACAAAAGTGGTAAAACCATTTGAAAAAGGTTTTATCTATAAACCATTTTTAAACCAAATCAATATTTTATGTGGTTGAAAATGCTTTTAGCAAAGCAATATTCTTTAAAGGGTTCACCCAATAAGTTTTAAACCTCAAAACTTAGTGTTTAGGGTCAGAAGGTTTGAATCAAATCATTTCCCAAAGGTTTCACTCACAAAATCATTTCTAAATCATAATCAATGTTTTTATTTGACTAGAAATGAGCTAATTCAAATATTTATTTATAAACTTCACGAAATACATTTTTAAATCCATAAGTTGGTTCCTAGGGTCAGTAGGTTCACAACAAACCATTTTGCAAAGATTTCATCTCAAAAATATATCTAGAACAATTTTTATATTCAAAATAAGCCTGCACAAGTTTCTGCAAATTCAACCAATTTTCCAGAAGCAAAACATTAAACAAAGTGCATGGTTGGGTAGGATTTGTCTTGATGATTCCATTGATATACAATTTGCAAATTTTGGACGTGTGGATCAAAAGTTATGCAATTTACAATTTCAATCAATCTATCTATAGAAATGTTTCTGTCTATTTAAACAAACTAGTGCCACGCGTCATGATCTTACTGGACGATAACGTTCGCACGGATTGAGCTCTGTGGACCGTAGGATTTAAGTGAGATCTAGTGGCACAGATGGACGCATACCCTTTCGCCCAAATCTAATCTTAGCCATAGGATAACGATCTAACGGCTCGCGGATGCTTGACCATCCACTGGCGGCGGCTGGCGGCGGCACACGCTCTGGCGGTGTGCATGCCGATGATGCAGGAGGCAAGAGGGGTAATGGGAGTTCCCACCGTGTTCAGGGAATCGTGGTGGTGCTCAACATGGTCGCGAGGAGGCAAGGGGCGCACAGATGCGACGGCTATTGCTCACCGGAGACGGCGTCGGCGTCGGGCGGCTCTGTTTGCTGTCGGAGGTGAGGCTGCAGATCTCCCTAAGGCAAACGGAAGGTACGGTTAGACGCGTACTATTCTGGGGATCATGGGAGCATCAACTAGCGAGTTCGGGGCAGTCTGATGTTACCTGGAAAGTTCGTCGGAGCAATGGCAGACGTCGGTGGTGTTCAGAATCGAGGTTGTCGTTGTTGTAGAGCAGGCGAGGTCAAGCGGTTGGCACAGGGAGGTGCGCAAGAGGCTGCTGATGAAACCCGTGTGAAGCATGGGTCGAGGGGGAGACTGTCCTCGCCGGAATCGACGGAGGAGCTCGTCGGAGCAGAGAGGGCCCGAGCTCTCAATTAGAGCAGCCTAGGGGCAGAGAGGGAGAGGCAAGCGAGGGGAAAGAGAGAGAGGAGGAACGGGCGGTTAAGGGGGCGTGGTCACGGCGAGGATTAAGTCAGGCATTAACCCGAATTCATCGTTGCAATCAAGGCGGCAACGGCGAGGAGGATGTGGTCGTGGGGTTGAAGACGACGCACTGGCGGTGGGGTCCGTCTGTCAGCAAGGTGGAGGAAGTGGGAGTGGGGCCTGCTGGTCAGTGACTGCGCGTGTGAGATGCTGGGTAAGAAAACGATTCGCTGAGAGGGGAAAAGATGGGCTGCGAGTGGGCTTGCTAGGCCTGTTGGGTTGGGTTGAGTTTGCTTCATTTTTTATTACAGGATGCTTTTTCTTTTTCTATTTGAATTTCTGTTTTGATTTTCAAACAAACAATTCAAACACCAATTCAATTCAATCCACCACCAAATTTTGTATTGCTTTTAGTTCTATTAAACAACATAATTCAAAGTCCAAAACAAAATAATTTTATTCTTTTTTAAGGATCCATTAATAATTAAATAAATAGACCTTAGTCATTAATCCAAATAGGGTTTAATTTATTATTAAAAACTCTATTTGAAATCTAAACCAAACCAAAACCTTTTCAGTAGGTTTCACTTGAAAAACAAAAACATTTGGAAATCTTATTTAAAATAAATTAACAAGTTTTAGTGTTTATTTAAAATGGAAAAGCCTTTACTTTAATAAAATTGGATATTAATAAATCCTTATTATTTTATTTAAATAAACCTTTACTATTTTTATCAAACAAAATATTTTCTTTCAAAAGCTTGGCCAAGGTTAAATTTGGCTCTTTAAAATAATTCTTATTTATAATTCTACCTTTGCTTTTGAAAACCAAATCTTTTTATTAAAAGATCCAAAAATAGTGATTCCAACTATTATAACTTTATTTATTATTTGTTTATCTTTTTAAATCCCTTTAGGATTTTATTTGACCAAAATAGGTTTTGATGTTTCCAATTTGAATCAAAAAGTTTCTTCTCACCCTAAAAATCAACAATTGTTTATTTTGTTTATTTATTTTTCACATTTGAAAATTTGGAAAATTTTGGGATGTGACAGAATGACCCAACTTGAGACTGACAATTATACTTGCAGCTCTCTCTACACATCATGTACGTTTTGTCCTTAGACCTGAGATTGTCGCATGTACTTGAGATGTAGATCGACCTACTTTGGGGCTATCAACCACTGCTCCGTAACTGGATAGTTATAAAGGTAGCTTTCGGGTTTGTCCTGAAGCATGCTGCAAGGTATTGGTCAATCAAGATGGGATTTGGCCCTCTCTACTTGAGAGAGATATCTCTAGGCCCCTCGAGTGATCGGATCCAGAAATGTATGGCCGTGCTACATAAGGTTAAGAGTTAACCTAGTAAAGGGATTCCGAATCACAGTATCGAGAAATATAGGTCAGCTTGGGGCTAGACCAAATATCATGAGGCAAAGGGAAAGACATGTACTTAACCTTGTGATGGTTCGTCTGAATGATCTTTGTATGCGTTTAGGAGTTGGCACGTCTTGCTAGAGGCCTCTACCAACTATTGACGGAGTAAGTGTACTCGTGTCATGTCTTCACGTGTTTGAACCTATAGGGTCACACACTTAAGGGGCTGGAAGCCTAATGAAGATTGGATTTGAATTAAACCAGGCTTAGGCTAGTAATGGGCTGCTAATGTAGAAGCCCACCAGGGACGCCTATATAAGAGAGGGTGGGGCGTGCTTAATAGGGTTGAGCATTCCACCCAGCCGCCACTCCCCTCACGTCTGTGTTGCACGCGCAGACCTAGCGGTCTGGCGTCTGACGCTTCCACCCCGGATGTGTGGATACGTCGGAGGTGCTTCAACTGTAGCACTTGGACGAGCCATGCAAGGGGATGCTTGTGGGACGAGAACAAGGAGACATAGAACATATACACTTCCTCGATGCGCTTCATCAAGTTCCGCAACTGTGCATCTAGTGGTAATCCCGATATCTATGACCACCGTATTCCTGGTTTACGCGGTATAAATTTTTGATTTGCGCCACTATAGCCTACCCGTATCCCTTCACTTGGTCCATGGGAGGCTCACGCGACCGAAGAGGGTTCGATAGGCCAAGCTAACCGAGAAGAACCCGGAAGGAGTTAGGCTCCACGTCACACTATCAGGTTCGTCTACGAAAGTATCCGGTAGCTCCGCCCTAAGTTCCCTCCAAGCTTCAGTTTCCTCCGGGCCAAAGGTACGACGGAACGAGATGTTCCATGTTCCCTCTAGGACCACGGCGGATACCCGAAGAGATGGTTTAGAACAAATGGCGAAGAGGCTCGGGTTCACTTCTCGTAAGGGGCGTTCCCTGAGCCAGGAATCTAGCCAGAACATGGTTACTTCCCCATTCCCAATGGAGACCGCGACCCCAAGCCGGATATCATTCTTGATCTCCTGGATGGAGTGCCAGAACTGGGATCCATCCCGGCAGTCGCAGTCCAAAAGAGGTCGATCTCGCAGCGATCCACTCGTTCCAGTTTTTTCGAAAAACTCGGTCCAAGATAGGATCCTACATTAAAAAATATGAGAAACAATTAGTAATAAGAAATCAACACCGACAAACATAAAAAATGATGGAGAGATGAGTATATTTTCCTGAAAATAAAAACTGAAAAAGGGTCAAACCGATTCCTCTCACTCTCCTTTCCCATATACATAACCCAAAACTGAGGCGCAAAATAGCTATAATCACCAAGAAAGGAAAGAGTTTAGCTCCATGGATAGACAATAACATTTCCTTTGAATCCTTGCTAAAACAAAGCAACTTACCCCGATTCAATCCTTGCTCAATTCAAGCCTAATTCCAAAGAAAAAAACACAACAAAGCCTACCCAGATGGCAACTTCTTTGGATGGAGGTTCGAGTTTGGTGGAGCACACCACCAGATCGAGGTACAGCCCCCGACCTCCGCAGCACATCGACCTAACTCATCATGGAAACTAACGGCAGCAGCCCAAATCGGCATGAGGGAAGCAGCAAAAGTGGAGAGTTTGCTCCGGGAAGTCGCAAGGAAGCGGATAGGTCGCCTCGGCAAAGAGAATAGCACACGGAGGAGGGCATGAGGAGGCTGAATTGCTGAAGGACAATGGGCGGAGCTTTCACTAGTGGAAAATGGGCCTCTAGTCCCAGTTCCATACACGTTCTAGTCCCGGTTTTGCAACTAGGACTACGGAATCGGAAATAGAGGTCCCAACCTTTAGTCCCGGGTCCGTTACGAACTGGGACTAATGTCTCTTCACGTGGCCACACATGGGAAGAGGGGTGGAGGACCTTTAGTCCCGGTTCGTAGTACGAGCCGGTACTAGCAGTTTTCCGCCGTGGCAGCCAATGCCGGTTTCTGCCACCGCACAATTTTGGGGGCAATTTCTGCCGAGGCAGAATTTTTTGGGGGGTGGGGCGGTCTACCGTGGCAGGAGGATCAGTAGAGGAAGGAGAGTTTTGGCGTAAATGATGTGCAACGAAGGATCCCATTACACAGAACATCATTATGGTTATATAGATACAATTCGATTACATATATATATAATTTGATTACATGGAGATCACAACCCGTCTATTCGATTACATGGAGATCATTAAATCACTAGTATCCCTTGGTATGGAATTTTCCATTTGGGTCTATGTATGGTCAACCAAAAATCCCGCCAATTCCTCTTAAATTATTACTAAGCGCTCCTTTGGTTGGAGATTCTACTGCAATCTTTCCAACTATAATACATAAAAGAAGGATATCAATATGAATATTAATCAGCATAACAAATATTATGAATGACACTCAACACAACTGATGATAATAAATTCAAATTGTGAATATATTGTTCACGTACATCTAGAAATGTCACTCCGTCACGCTCACTGATCTTAGAGTGAATGAACTCGCACACGAAGTATCCACACAAATTAGTCCCTACTGGTTGCCTCTCACACTTTACGAGAATAAAATTCAATCAAATAATAATCAAGCATGATATAATGGTATTAAAACTAGAATTGAAGAGATGCGCGGACCTAGATCGTACTACTTACCTCGACCTGATGAAAACTAAGCTCATTTTCAAATTCACCAACCATACTCTTGGTGAAATCTTGCCAAACCCTGTCCGACAAAAAATAAAGAATAAATATGTTATTAGTTACTTGATATCTCGGGATATATATGGAAAAATTGACAGATATAGTGCGATAATGGATGAAATTACCTCCGGAGCGCATATTTAACGATTGTGTACTCCGATTCGTCTTTCCTTAGTGAGTCTTTGATTTCAACTCTTTCAGCATCAACTTTAATGATTAGTAGAATCTAGTGGAAGCTCGCACGTTTATATATACGTCAGTAACTCATTAATTACACTTAACATTGAGTAAATAAAAGTGAAAGTGTAAATATAACACTCTAACCCGTAGTTGTAGGGAAACAATACTCTATTTTTGTAATGTTGCCTCTTTATAAACCTTAGAAAGTTACGCCCCGTCTCCTTGGAGTATTTCTTTAGCAATTGTTCATTAACTCGGCATGGGTCAATGAACCCAGTGTCAAAGATTTGCATTAGGTCACATTCCTCGCTCTTTATTCTGCATAATAGCATAGTGAGGATAATTACAGGAAATGAACAAGCTGAGTTAGATACTTTATCATAAAAATAAATGAACCACTTATAGACAATAGGAACTAACGAGACTCAAGTCGAGGGTATCTTGTTTGAATAACATATATAATTCCTCGAAATAAATTTGAATCTGGTCTTCACCAGTGAAATGCTCATTTGTAACTCTCACAAGCAGCACTGATAATCAATCTTCTTCCTTGCATGTAGAGACTTTCTCGTACCATTCATGTAGTCTTCGCATTTATGTTGGTAGAAGCTCGACCTCATCGGGTCTGACCAGAGGCTTCCCGTATTCATATTTCCATGCTATTTCCTTATGGATGGGGCCGCCTAGCGCTTGATCAACATTAATACCAACACCTATAGCTACTTGATCAATGAGGAAACCCCGATCATGATCAAAATTGGGTAACACCTTGAGCGGGGAGATCGATTATTTTGCCTGCTCGCCGAGTTGGGCAACGTCTCTTTTCCCTCTGCTTCTTGTCTTATTACTACCAATTATCATCATACGGCATTTGTAGTCATCAGCCTTATTTATCTCATATTGTGATGGTTTCTCAATAAAACTCTTAGCCCACTTTTTGTCTTTCGGATCAAATATTTTCTTTTGCTCGGGCTCTTTGGGTGCAAAAAAGTCTTTCACTTGGGCATCGCTGGTCGCTTTGGTTTCCTCATCAGTCATCTCGTAAGGTAACTTTGGAGGAGGCATCGGGATTTTCTTCACCCTACTACGTTTATTCTGAGTAGTAATACCGCTACTCGACCGAGCGGCCGCCTTCGGCTGACGTGGTGGCGAAGTCGGCTAACGCAGCGGCGGACTCGCTCTATGGTGGTCGTCCCACTCCTCATCATATGGACTTGCTGGAGGCAACAGACTTGACTGACTCAGAGGATGATGGCGCCGCATGAATGTGGAGCGCTTCGTTGGGAAACCCCAAGAGGAAGGTGTGATGCAGCACAGCAGCAAGTTTTCCCTCAGTAAGAAACCGAGGTTATCGAACAGTAGGAGGAAGTAACGTCCCAAACATGTTGCAAGCAACGTGGAAACCTGCACAACACAAACTCAAGACTTTGCCCCAACTAACAGTGAGGTTGTCAATCTCACCGGTTGCTGTAACAAAGGATTAACTATATGGTGTGGAAGGTGAAAGTGGTTTGCAGCAAGTAAACAGTAACAGTGGAAGATGTATCAAAGGAAAAGATTGGACCGGGGTCCATAGTTCACTAGAGGTGTTCTCCTTAGATAAACAAACATGGCATGTTGGGTAAAAACAATTACAGCAGGTTAATTGACAAGACTGAGCAAGGCATAACAATGCAATACTAGACATAAAGATCCTATGAGATTCGATTAGACAATACAACAATATACATAAACAGCCATCCAACTGCATCTATGACTAGAAGTCCACCTTCAGGTTATCATCCAAACCCCCTCCAGTATTAAGTTGCAAGCAACAGACAACTGCTTTAAGCAAAGTGTGTAAGGTAAATAATCCACTTGTTCCATGAACAAGAGACCGTTGTTTTCTCCCTAGTGGCAACAACACATCTACAACCGTAGAGATTTCTATCTCTTCCCTTGATTAAGTAGAGGCATGAACCCACTATCGAGCATAAATACCCCCTCTTGGAGTCACTAGCAACTACTTGGCCAAGACAGCTACTAACAACGGAGAGCATGCAAAATCACAAACAACACAAACATGATAGAATCAATAAGACAAAACCATTAATCAATCTGACATAGTAATCTCAATATCCATCGGATCCCCGCAAACACAACATGCATGATTACAAATGGATTAGATCTTGATCATGAACGGAGCTCACAAGATCTAGACATGAAAGCACAAGGAGGAGATACGACCATCTAGCTACTACATGGACCCGTAGTCCAAGGTGGAACTACTCACGCTTCATACCGGAGGCTTGCATGATGAAGAAGAAGGCCTACGAGATGATCTCCCCTCCGGCAGGGTGCCGGGAACAGCTTCAGATCCCCCCGATCTAGGGACGATGGTGGCGGCGGCTACAGACAGTTTCATAGAATATTGATCAGGTGCTTATGGTTTAGGCATCGAGGGCTTCTTATAGGCGAAGAGGCGAGGCTGGGAGGCGGCCAGGGGGCCCACACCCTGCCCAGGCATGGGCCCACCCTAGGTCACGCCTGGGGGTGCAGCCGCCCTTTGGCGCCCCTCCGTCTCTCCTCTGGACTTCGTGTTCTCCTCGGTGAAATATTGACTTTGGCTTTTGTCCCGTCCAATTCCGAGAATATTTCCTTACTAGCTTTTCTAGAACCAAAAACAGCAGAAAACAGGCAACTGGCACTGTGGCAACTTGTTAATAGGTTAGTACCAGAAAACATATGAAAAACACCTCAAAGTGTGAACAAAGCAAAGCAAAGTAGATACTAAACAAGCATGGAACATAAAAAATTATAGATATGTTTCCAACGTATCAAGCATCCCCAAGCTTAACTCCTGCTCGTCCTCGAGTAGGTAAGTGATAGAGGAATAATTTTTGAGGTGAAATGCACCATCAAAACCAAGATCGAACCATTTGCAAGTATTGAAAGCTGGGATCAAAGAAATCTAAACATGTGCATGAAAGATGGAATTCTAACAATAAGACAAAGTAAATATGCATGCAACATGAAAGGCTCCAAAAAAAGATCATGAATAACATGCTTTCAAAAACATTTGTTTGTTTCAAATACAGAAAACATGGCATAGTGTCATTCAGCTTGTCTCTCATAGAGTAGCAAATAGATGCATAGGACACCTACAAAGTTCATAAGAGTGACTAGATACAAATAGCACAAGAACAAGTAATACAACAATATGCATCAATCAATAAGTTTTGGGGCACTGCACATAGAACTAAAAATGGCAACTATGCTCTCTTAACTGTTGCCTAAAGGTAGAAGGTGGAGACTCAATATAATGGTGGAAGAAAGGCCCTTCATAAAGGGAAGCAGGGATTTCAAGTTTCAAAAAAGAGCTTCCAAAAATTATGGTACTTGTTAGCTTTCAGCCCTCATTGCCCCTATCATAAGAATCTTGAAGTGCTTCTAAGTTCCTATGATTGGGCCTTGGGCTTTTACTATGGCGCTAGAATCACTGATGTCATGGGTTATTAAGTCCCTAATTGATCATCATTGTTGCAAATAGAACCCTAAGTTCTATTTCTCCATTATATCATCACTTAGGATGATATCTATGATTTCTTTATTTATGAAAATAATATTTTCTTACTTTGGAGTATATAAGATAACACACAATTTGCAAATACTTTGATAAAGACTCTTCAAAGGATATGAGCAAGTGATGAACTTGCCTTGTGATGGCAAGGTAGTGAAATCTGATGCGTGCACTGGACCTTGAGCTTCTATGTCTACAAAAACATCATTATTGCCTGGTAAGGACAATATTTAAAGAGGCAAAATGATTATGCAAAGTAATGTAGTGCATTATTTAATTTTATGTGTATTCTACCCCATTATTTAAATTATAAAAATTCTTTTTAATAATAAAGAATTTATAAATATTTATTGAATATTGTATTCTTTTATTTTATTTCATATTATTTGAATTTTATTAATTTAATAATTCCCTTAAGAATTATTTTTTATACCAAAAATTGTTATTAAATATTTGTTTAGTATTTTTCTAAAATACTACAATATTAATCTATAATGAAAGTGATTTTTATTTATTTTTATCAACTTTCAATAATTTTGTAAAATTCCATAAGGAATATATATTACAAAATTCTTAATAAAATTTATATGTTTACAATTTTATTTCTTAATTTATTTGGATAGTTTGGATTATTGTGAATCCAAAAATATTTTATTTAAATTTTTTGGATTTTTATTTTATTTTCTAGAATTTATTTAAGTTCAGGGGAATTTTGGTCTTCTCCTATTTATTAAAAATGGCCTTTAAGCAAATGGGCTGCCTGTGGTGGTTTATTGGGCCCTTGTGGCCCAATAGGACAGAACCAAAACCACGCCCCGAAGGGGTTTTGGCCCAGTCCAGTCCACTCCCTCTGTCACTCGCTCGACCTCATCCCTCTCTTCTCCTTCTCGACCCCGTGGTCGATGGCGCCGCCGCCGTGGTCCTCCCTGGCCGCTGCCATGATGCAGGGCGAGGTTGTCGACCATGATCTACCCTCATGTACAATTAGATTTGGCTCTGGAGCTTTCCCGTGGCCAGACTAGTCTCATCCCGAACCCTAGGGTTTGGGTGATGTGGGTACTATCGCCGCCGTTGTTGCCGTGTGATGTGGTGGTGATCCTTTCCTCCAGGCATGGATGTGGTCGCTGCCTCAGCGTGGTGTGGGTCGCAGCGCCCCCTTGGGGGTGCTCCCTGTGCCGCCGTGTTTGTCGACGACCCTCTGCTTCCTCTTCTAATCTACAGCGAGGACCACAGGTGAGTTGGTCCTTGGGTTATCACCCGTGCCTGAGTTCATATGTGTGTAACTAGTGGCCATCCCTCATTAGGGTTCATATTTGTTCTAGGGTTCTTCCTTGGTTCTAGGATTCATCCCTATTTGTGCTTGTAAGATGATGGTTTGATTTGGTAGTGATGCCTAGTGAAGATTGTGCTCACTTTACTTCAGTGCTTTCTGTCATGATTAGATTACCTAGTGATATTCTTGATCTGATGCTAGTGGTTCAGTAGTTTTGCCTTTAACTGGTGATAAAGCTTGGTTAAGATGATGATTTAACTGTGAAACCTGGTTAGTTAAGTTGATGCTTAGTGAGTTTCTCTACTGTTAGTACTCCAGTACTGATAGTAGCACTGTCAGTGGAGATGTGCAGATTGAAGTTACTTAGTTTCTTACAGTAACACTTTGCACATATAAACTTGATCCTGATTCCTGGTTGTTCTTTCCAGGAAAATGATAGTGATTATTTTATTGGTTTATTTATGAAAGCTCAATGATTGTTGGCATGTTTTAGAATTGGTTCTTGTGACACCATCCTAGGATGGCACACAAGTAGTGATTCTACTGTTGGGCTTTTACTGTAGCAGTGCTTAAGATTGGATGTTTGTTAAAGATAAATTGTAAGCTTTTTTTTTAAAGATCAATGCCTATGATGCTGGTCTGAGGCTTAGGAATTAAATTCCTATCCTACTGTCCCTCATAGATATGCTTAAGTATCAAGGTTGTTTACTGAACCTTGGATCCTAGTGGGCTAAAATGATTGATTTGCTTGTAGCTTAATGTTGGTGCATATAGTTTATAAAATTTGAGGTGCTACTCCATCATGAGATGTGCCCAAATTTTGTATGCTATTTGAGAACATTTTGGAATATATGAGTTGTTTATGATTACCAGGACCTATGATGCTGATCTGAGGTCCTGGTGGATTTGGTAGAGCTTACTACTGGCCTTTATATTTCAAATTTCCTCTATGATAGGTTCACCCCACTTGGGTGATCACTGAGAGGTTTAACTTGTAAAAAATCACATGCTTTTCTGTTGGACTAGGATGAACAGAATATATGGGTGTTTTATGATACTCACCACACTTGGGTGTTGTTGGGGTTGCAAGTTGTGGATCTTGTGGTTGTGTGTCTATCTGGATCTGGTGTTCCTCCTAATACTTCCAGCTCCTAGGCTTGTCCTTGATCTATCTCTTCACCTCCTGGTCCTGGTGGCTTGATCTTGATCTTGTTATCCACCTGATCAACCCCCTCCTTATGTCACCATCTTGGTGAGATGATCAAGGTTGTGATTGGTGTGATCTTGCTTGGCTTTGATTTGGTTTAGCAGCTGGCTGCTGTGCTTGGTGTGTATGAAGCTAGAAATGGTGTGGGGATGCCTCCCACGGCTGTGCTGATACTATTGTGTGTTTAGAGTTGTTGCTGATGTGCTGACAGCACACACCATGCAGTTTGGTGTGTGTGATGCATGTGTGCCTGCTGCACACCTTGTGGCTATGCTCTGGTTACGAAGTTACTTTATCTGGTTACATTTACTTGGCTGGTGAAACTTGCCCCTCCTTGCTGTTTATTTGACTTATGGATTTAAAATTATGAAAGATATAATTCTTTCATATTTGTGAAACTTGCCCCTTTAAAGATAACTCAATGATGAAAAAGTGAACAGTGCAACTCACTGTCAATTCTGAGAGTAAAACATTTTTAACCTTAACTTTCTTCCTTTTTGTTTATGTTTGTTTTACAGGTACCATACTTGTAAATTCAAGACTTAGATTAGATTTTCCTTTTCTTTATAGATAGTTACTTGTAATATTTCTTTTATATTTTTGTAATTTTTTATTTTATTCATTTCGTAATAAAGATTGTAATATTACTCAAGATATATAAAGATTCTTCTTTTGTTTCATTTACTATTGTAAAGATTCCTAATAAGTTACATTTTGTAACTCATTTGTTGAATAAAGTTATAAATAAATATTCATTTTATTGATTATTTTATTTTATTTAAAGTTTGAGTATTATTTGTTAACTCTTGATTAAATCAAATCACTCAAACCTAATTCTAAATGCTTCTACATTATAAATCCAACACTCAATTATAAATTCAAATTTCATTTCCCAAAACACACTTATCCACAAAGATCATATCAAAGTCTATAACAATCATCCTTCAAGACTATAACTAATCTCAAAGCATGAAAGAAACTTTGATCATGTTAGGTTTTTATTTGGCGAAAAATTACCCAGATTTTTACAAATGAATGCATGCAATTTCACAGATTCCTAAATCTACCCTTCGTTGGTTCCTAAATGATCGGATGTTACAGACTTCCCCCCTTAAATTAAACTTCATCCCGAAGTTTGTTGAGATGTACATGAATAGTTCTGGATAGGCTTTTCTTAAATCCTCTTCTTTCTCCCAAGTGGCTTCCCTTTCAGGGTGATGTTCCCACTATACCTTGCAATACTTGATTGCCCTATTCCTCAATATTTTACAAGGCTTTTCAACATAAGTCAAGTCTGCTTGTAGTTCTATCTCCTGATGTGTGATTGCATCAGGCCGAACTTTCAAACATTTACAAAGTTGTGACACATGGAAAACATTATGCACTTGAGCCAATCTTGATGGTAACTCTAAAGCATACACTATAGTTCTATTCTGACTCAGTATCTGGAATGGCCCGATATATCTTGGACTCAATTTTCCTTTAACTCCAAACCTCTTAACCCCTTTTATTGGACTTACTTTCAAATATACCATATCTCCCACTTCTGTATGCCATGATCTTCGACTTTGATCAGCATAACTTTTCTTCCTACTTTGAGCTATTTTTAGTCTATCCTTGATCTTATCAATGATATATTGTTTTTCTTTGATATTGTCTGGCGCAAATTCCTTGCTGCTTCTAGGCTCATACCAACATATTGGTGATCTACATTTCCTTCCATACAGAACCTGATATGGAGCTGCCTTCAGACTACTCTGATAGCTATTATTGTAGGAAAATTCTGCCAATGGTAGATGATCTTCCCATGTACCTCCAAAATCTAATGCGCATTCCCTTAACATGTCTTCTAGTATCTAAATTTGTTCTTTCTGTTTGACCCCCTATCTCTGGATGATAGGCTGTGCTGAAATCTAATTTGGAACCAAGTGCTTCATGTAATTGCTTCCAAAATGCTGAAGTAAACACGGATCCCCTATCAGTTACGATCTTTTTTGGCACTCCATGCTTACTTACGATCTCTTTGATGTAAACTTCTACTAACTTCTTGTCATTATCTTTCTGATTTACCAGAATAAAATGTGCACTTTTAGTGAGTCCATACATAATTACCCATATCATATCCTTCCTTTTAGGTGTCATGGCCAATCCTGTGATGAAGTCCATACCTATTTCCTCCCACTTCCATTCGAGAATTTCCAAAGGTTGTAATGGTCCTGCCGGACTTTGATGTTCAGCCTTCACCCTTTGGCAAGTATGGAATTCAGATACATATTTATCAATGTCCCTTTTCATGTTATTCCACGAGAATAGTTCTTTCAAGTCCATGTACATCTTAGTACTGCCTGGATGTATAGAATATGGTGTTTCATGTACTTCTCTGAGTATGACATCTCGAATCTCAGTCACATCTGGAAAACAAAGACGATCTTGGAACCACAAGGACTCATAATATCCAAGGAGAAAAAGATTTTTGCCCTTGATATATCCTTCGAATTTCCTTAGCAATGAAAGGATCTTCTGCTTGATGTCTAAAAATTTCGTTCTTACGATCACTATCCTGCTCTGCAACTACCCGCATAATGGTTAATCCTCCAACAACCTCTGTTCTAATGAATTCAAGCTCTAATATTTCCAAGTCCATTTGTAACTTTTTTGGTAGCTCCCGATTGCTAGGCTGAATATCTGCACTTTTGCGACTTAAAGCATCTGCTACAACATTTTCCTTTCCTAGAGTATAGTTGATTGTTAAATCATAATCTTTGATTAATTCTAACCAACGCTTATATCTCATATTCAACTCCTTTTGGGTGAAGAAATATTTAAGACTTTTATGGTCAGTGTATAACTCACATATGGCTCCATAAAGAAAATGCCTCCATCTTTTCAGTGCAAAAAACCACTACCGCTAACTCTAAATCATGAGTTGGATAGTTGACTTCATGTGGTTTCAGTTGTCTTGAACCATAAGCAATCACTTTCCAATCTTGCATTAAAACACAACCCAGACCTTCTTTAGATGCATCACAATATACTGTAAAGTCTTTCCCTATTTCTGGAACTGCTAAGATTGGAGCTGTGGTTAACCTAGTCTTCAACTCCTGAAAACTTGGTTCACACTTATCATCCCAATTGAATGGTGTATCCTTTCTTAACAATTTGGTCATTGGTCCAGCTATTTTGGAGAAACCTTCAATGAATCTCCGATAATAACCAGCCATCCCCAAGAAACCTCGAATTGGTTTCACATTGGTTGGTGCAGTCCACTCTAGTACTGACTGAACTTTAGATGGATTTACAGCAATTCCATCTTTACTGATCACATGGACGAGGAATTCTACCTCATTTAGCCCAAATTTACATTTGCTGAACTTAGCATAAAGTTTATGTTCCCTTAAAGTCTGCAATGCTATTTTTAAATGATGAGCATGCTCTTCCTTATCCTTGGAATATATCATTATATCATCAATGAAGACTATGACGAACTTATCCAAATATGGCATGAAGATTTTGTTCATCGGATTCATGAATATTGCTGGTGCATTGGTCAAACCAAATGGTACTACCAGATACTCATGGTGTCCATATCTTGAGACAAATGCTGTCTTTGGAACATCCTCATGCTTGATTTTTATTTGATGGTATCCAGATCTTAGGTCGGTCTTTGAAAATACTCCCGCTCCTTTCACTTGATCAAACAAATCTTGAATCCTTGGCAAAGGATACTTATTATTTATGGTAACATTGTTCATATTTCTATAATCTCCACACATACTTCTTCCACCATCCCTCTTATCCACAAAGATTACTAGTGTTCCCCATGGAGATACACTTTCCTGAATAAATCCTTTTCTGGCTAACTCATCAATTTGCTCCTTGAGTTCTTTTAATTCTTTGGGTCCCATTTTATATGGTGCTTGAGCTATTGGTGTTGTATCGGGAATTAGATCAATAGTGGACTCTATCTCTCGATCTAGTGGCATTCCAGGTAGCTATGCTGGAAAAACATCTTGAAATTCATTTACTACCGGAATATCTTCCAATTTGACTTCTTTCATTGAGTTCAACTGAAGATCTACCATGATATGACTGTGCTTATCTTCTTGGTAAACTATCCTTGCTCCACTTGGAGTTTTGATTGAGATAGTTTTCTCCTCACAATTTATTTGAGCTCCATGTTCCATCATCCAGTCCATCCCCAGCACTACTGCAATTCCCTTCAAAGGAATCACATAAAGGTCTGCAAAGTATGTACAACCACAAATCGAGATAACATGATCTTGTTTAATGTGGCGTACAATCACATTTCCCCCTGCCATAACTACGGTCATAGGGTTTTCTAACGTTGTCCTTCTAATCCCGAACTTATCACAGAATTCTTCAGAAATGAATGAAGTAGTTGCACCAGTATCAAATAGAACTTTGCCGGGATTGGTAAGGATATTGAGCGTACCAATCACTGCATGCTCCGAATTATCCACCTCCTCTAGGCTTTCGCAATTCAGCTTCCCGGTAGGTCTGTTCCTCTTGCCATTGTTGTTCTTGACATTATTTCCTCCTGGATTGGGTTGTCCATTTCCTCCACTGGCTTGTCCTCCTCCCTTGGTAGGTCAACCTCCTGGTGGTTTTCTTGGACAATCGGGCTTGATATGCCCCTTCTTACCACAATCGTAACAGATCACTACAGTCTTTTTGCATTCCCTCTGGAAATGCCCTGGTATTCCACAGTTGTTAGAAATAACATTCCTTATAGGATTGGATTGATTTCCACCACTGCCCTTGTTATTGTTATTGTTACCATAGGCCTTATTCTGGGGTTTGAACTCCACATTGGGTTTAGGTTTACTTGCCTGAATTCTCTTGGTTTCCTTCTTGGCTCTCTTCCTTCTATCCTCTTGGACATTCTTGTAATAATCTTCAAAAGTAATAGCTGCATCCAGCAACTACTGTTAAGTTTGCTTATTAGCCAACCTTAACTGCATTCTCACAAATGGATTTAACCCACGCAGGAAACACTTCTTCCGCTTATCTTCTGTGTTAACATCCTCCTCAGCATAACGAGATAGTTGACTAAACTCCTGGATATACTTCATGGCACTAGTATATCCCTGCTGAAGCTCCTCAAATTCTCTCCGCTTCAACTCCATAACACTCTCCGGAACATGATATTCTCGGAATATCTGCTTGAAATCCTCCCAGGTGTACTCCCTTCCTGGTTGTTGCATGGCCAACTGATTCTCCCACCATGATGTTGCAGGTCCAATCAGAAGATGAGTTGCATACCTCAATTTCTCCTCATCATTGCAACCTACAGTCTTCAGCTTTCTCTCTGTATCTGCTAACCAATATTATGCATCCATTGGTTCAGGGGCTGATGCAAAAGGTAACGGCCTTGCATTCCGGAAGTCAGAAAGACTCACTCCTCCACCTTCAGGTGCCCTCTGATTTGCTCGTCCCAGCAACTCCTCCATGAACTTGTTCTGGGTCTCTTGCATCATTTGCATACAGTGCATAAAGTTCTGCTCCATTAACGGCCTCATTGGTGGTGGTGGTAATGATCCCTGATTTGCTGTATCTGCATCGGCCTTCTCTTTGGGCTCTTGTTCCATCCGCTGTTGTTCAGCTTCGGTTTCTACACCCGTATTCATGATCCTATAGTCCTGCAACATAAAGCGAATACTCATAATTACATCATGCACATGTGTTCTGAGCTCGACTTTACGCACAGAACTAGTCACACAATGAAGATCCAAATAAAATCCAAATATGCATTTCACATATTATACATTACAATATCATAATAATACAACGTTATTACAACATATACCGTATAGGTATAATCACAACACTACCTTATTTATCTAAATAACTTACTTCTTGGATTACAATACGCGGTAATTGATACCTCTAAATAGTTGCCTACTTCTAGTAGTAACTACGCTCATCATACATGCCTGATGTCCAACCGTGATGACGTGATGTTCGTCACATAGTTTGTGGAACAAATGGCCTCGCAAAAGGAACATACTCAGTATCTTAAGTGTCAGGACTTGAGTCATTACTCAACCTGAGCGCATTGAATCCCTCCAGCTCAGCTGAAAAGTCTTCAGAAACATATTCAACATTATCTCCCACTTGCATCTCCTGAGCTTCATTCCTTGAGTTGTCAACAGGATACATAGATCCTGCTGATTCCCAGGTGCTCCTTTGGTCAAGATAGTTAAACACCGGATAATGTATATTCCCTAGGTTTGAAGAAGATGTTGATGATTCACACACTCTCTCCTCAGGATCTTCTTCTTCATCCTGATTATCTATGAACATGGCATTTCTACTGCTACTAGAGTTAATTCTTGCACCCATCCATCTAGATTGTCCAACATTTCTGTCAGAACCATCTATGGACATATGGTGTTCATGATATCCTTCATATGATCCCATCCTCCAACCATCAGAATTCTCAATAGGAAGTTCTGAATTAGAACCATCCTCTGAACCCTGTGGTGCTGCATACCTCATATCCACGGTAGGATCATATATAGGTTCAGGACTTGGTGAATAAGGATATGGTGTAAAAGATTCAGGATCTATAGGTATATCCTTAAAGATAGGTTTTGCACTACTACTTGTCTCCTTCTCCAAATGGAATGCTAACTGCTTCCTCCTTTCCGGATCAGTTAGATCCTCTAACATGTCATTTTTATCTTCGATAATCACTTGATGTGTCTTATAAAAAGACACAACGAGTGTTCGGTATCTATCCATAAACTTGGAAGCTAACTTAGGATGCTTCTCAACTAAAGTAAGATGATCTGGTATAGGCTCTGAGTCTATAGAATCATGAGGTATCACAGAAAATGTGCTACCTTCTAACTCCTTTGCTTTATGCTCCCGGATATTAGCTATCGCCTCCACAACGGCAACATGATATGCTGATAAGTGACTCCTACCTTCACCTATAGGTAGATCGTGATATAATCCAAGCTCCTCTGGAAGTTGGATACTCACACGATACTTGGATAACATCCGGCCATCATAGTAGGTTATAGTGTTCACTGGAATTCTAGTTGGACAACTAAAAATCTTTAAAGTTGACGAAGTTGGTCTATGAATGATCCTTGATAATGATCAAGAGTCTCCTCTTTCCTTACCAAAGTCTGTTTTGGAAACTTTGGTGCCATAGATCTGTATATCAGAAATATATTTTTATTAGTAACCAATAATATATTGCATCATAACAAAGAATTATCGCACTAAAACATATAACGAATATTCTCATTTGAATACCCATTATATTTTTTTAGAGAATTCTTTATCGTTGCTACACACTCGTATAGGTAATACCCTTTACTAGGTTTCCAACCTAAGGTCAAAGAAATTTGCTCTGATACCAACTACGGTGACCCAGCATACCACTACATGTGTAGTACACTATAGTCATTGACATGACATCCACAGAACACCGTTCTGTAAATATCACATCCCTCAGAGTGGTACAACAGAAACATTGCGGGTCCATATTACAAACATTCACACATTATTATTATTACAATACCAGAAGTTCAAGACTTCAAAAGGATTCAACTTACAAACCAAAATATAAAGTGTTTTCAGCGGAATTTAAAAGTAGCAACTCCGACTAGGAGTTGAGCTCAGCAGCTTATTCTATAAAGTTCATGCTGCTCGGCTCCGTCGGTTACTACTAACAAGGATACTTAGTTGGACTCATTGTCATCGACACTATAGCGGATTTTGTAATCCACTCCTTCAACACCTCATGACAGATCAGGCTCCTCGTAGAACACATCTTCTTCGCATTCGGCTGCATAAATTGGCACGTCTTCGGGATCCTCAAAGTCTAAGCAAGGGATCAAAGGAAAGGATGAGTAACAAAGTTACTCAACAAGTTCATTATATGCAAGGTGGGAAGTTTGATGCTCTAATTACCACCTCGGATTATAAATCCTTGGCACTATGCAGTTTTTGTAAATCTTTCTTCAAAAATTGATTTTATTATAAAAATCTATGACCATCAGCCTTCACAGGTTGACCAGAACTTTCATGGAGTTCCTTTCCTGCCGCGGTCATAGCTCCTTCCCGGAACAGGGAGTAACAAGTTACAATTCTTACGCTCTGCAGAGGTGCGTTACTTTACCCATGAGAGATCAACTCCTTGTTGCACAACCGGGCGTACTTTCCAGTCCACAATTCCATGATGTGGAGCCCAGTAGTTGGTCCAAGCCAATCACTGCCCCCTTCGCGACCTCGCATTCCTCCTTGGTGTACACCATGCCCACATATTTAATTAAGGCAATGGTTTGTACAAACCGTTAGATGCCAGAACTATCGTGGGACGTTGAGGGTTCCCTCCCATATGCTGCATATCCTCTACGAATTACCAATTAATATGCCTACTATGAGGATAACAGCCACGACCTGCACATCCGGCTACATGCGAGAGGAAGAAGATACAGCTGACTTCTCTGTCCCATTCCAAATCTCATGGCTAACGCGTGATATACGGCGCTAGAATCACTGATGTCATGGTTTATTAAGTCCCTAATTGATCATCATTGTTGCAAATAGAACCCTAAGTTCTATTGCTCCATTATATCATCACTTAGGATGATATCTATGATTTCTTTATTTGTGATAATAATATTTTCTTACTTTGGAGTATATAAGATAACACACAATTTGCAAATACTTTGATAAAGACTCTTCAAAGGATATGAGCAAGTGATGAACTTGCCTTATGATGGCAAGGTAGTGAAGTCTGATGCTTGCACTGGACCTTGAGCTTCTATGTCTACAAAAACATCATTATTGCCTGGTAAGGACAATATTTAAAGAGGCAAAATGATTATGCAAAGTAATGTAATGCATTATTTAATTTTATGTGTATTCTCCCCCATTATTTAAATTATAAAAAGTCTTTTTAATAATAAAGAATTTATAAATATTAATTTTTAATATTTATTGAATATTGTATTCTTTTATTTTATTTCCTACTATTTGAATTTTATTAATTTAATAATTCCCTTAAGAATTATTATTTTTTAATACCAAAAATTGTTATTAAATATTTGTTTAGTATTTTTATAAAATACTACAATATTAATCTAAAATGAAAGTGATTTTATTTATTTTTATCAACTTTTAATAATTTTGTAAAATTCCATAACGAATATATATCACAAAATTCTTAATAAAATTTATATGTTTAAAATTTTATTTCTTAATTTATTTGGATAGTTTGGATTATTGTGAATCCAAAAATATTTTATTTATAATTTTTGGATTTTTAATTTATTTTCTAGAGGGCATTTTGGTCTTTTCCTATTTATTAAAAATGGCCTTTAAGCAAATGGGTTGCCCGTGTTGGTTTATTGGGCCCTTGCGGCCCAATAGTACATAACCAAAACCACACCCCGAAGGGGTTTTGGCCCAGTCCAGCCCACTCCCTTTGTCACTCGCTTGACCTCATCCCTCTCTTATCCTTCTTGACCCCGTGGTCGATGAAGCCGCCGCCATGCTCTAGTCGCTGCCGTGTTCCTCCCTGGCCATTTCCGTGATGCAGGGCGAGGTTGTCGACCATGCTCTACCTTCCTGTCCAATTCAACTTGGCTCTGGAGCTTTCCCGTGGCCAGACTAGTCTCATCCCGAAGCCTAGGGTTTGGGTGATGCGGGTATTGTCGCTGCCGCTGCTGCCGTGTGCTGTGGTGGTACTCCTCACCTCCAGGCATGGCTGTGGTCGCCGCCTCGGCATGGTGTGGGTCGTAGCGCCCCCTTGGGGTGCTTGCGGTGACCCGGCATACCACTTCATGTGTAGTACACTATAGTCGTTGACATGACGTCTATAGAACACCGTTCCGTAAATATCACATCCCTCAGAGTGGTACAACAGAAACATTGATGGTTCATATTACAAAAGTACACACATTGTTGTTATTACAATACCGGAAGTTCAAAACTTCCAAAAGATCCAACTTACAAACCTTAAATATAAAGTGTTCAGCGGAATTTAAAAGTAGCAACTCCGACTAGGAGTGGGGCTCAACAGCTTATTCTATAGAGTTCATGCTGCTCGGCTCCGTTAGTTACTACTAACTAGATACTTAGTTGGACTCGTTCTCATCGACACCTTAGTGGATCTCGTAATCCACTCCTTCAACTCCTCCGGACAGATCAGGTTCCTTATAGTACACATCTTCTTGGCATTCTGCTGCATACATTGGCATGTCTTCGGGATCCTCAGATTCTAAGCAAGGGATCAAAGGAAAGAATGAGTAACAGCGTTACCCAGCAAGTTCATTATATGCAAGGTGGGAAGTTTGATGCTCTAACTACCACCTCGGATTATAAATCCTTGGCACTATGCAGTTTTTGTAAATTTTTCTTCAAAGATTGATTTTATTCTGAAAAACTATGACAATCATCCTTCACAGGTTGACCAGAACTTTCACGGAGTTCCTTTCATGCCGTGTTCGTAGCTCCTTCCCGGAACAGGGAGTAACAAGTTACAGTTTTTACACTCTACAGAGGTGCGTTACTTTACCCATGAGAGATCAACTCTTTGTTGCACAACCGGGCGTACTTTACCGTCCACAATTCCATGATGTGGGGCCCAGTAGTTGGTCCAAGCCAATCACTACCCCCTTCGCGACCCCGCATGCCTCCTTGGTGTACACCATGCCCACATAATGAATTACGGCAATGGTTTGTACAAACCTTTAGATGCCAGAACTATCGTGGGATGATGAGGGTTCCAACCATATGCTGCATATCCTCTACGAATTACCAATTAATATGCACGCTACGAGGATAAAAGCCACGACCTGCACATCTGGCTTCATGCGAGAGGAAGAAGATACAGCTGACTTCTCTGTCCCATTCCAAATCTCATGGCTAACGCGTAATATACGGCGCTAGAATCACTGATGTCAGGGGTTATTAAGTCCCTACTTGATCATCATGGTTGCAAATAGAACCCTAAGTTCTATTGCTCATTATAACACCACTTAAGATGATATCTATGATTTCTTTATTTATGAAAATATTATTTTCTTTCTTTTATAGCATATATGATAACACACAATTTGCAAATACTTTGATAAAGACTCTTCAAAGGACATGAGCAAGTGATGAACTTGCCTTGTGATGGCAAGGTAGTGAAGTCTGATGCTTGCACTGAACCTTGAGCTTCTAGTTCTACAAAAACATCATTATTGCCTAGTAAGGACAATATTTAAAGAAGCAAAATGATTATGGAAGTAATGTAATGCATTATTTAATTCTATATGCATTTTCCCTATATAAGGTGCCTTTTAATAAAGCATTTATAAATATAAATAATTTAATTTAATTTTTATATTTATTGCATATATTGAATTATTTTATTTTATTTCCCTTTTTATTTGACTTCTATTGATTTAATAATTCTTTTAGGAATTATTAATTATACATTAAAATTTATTATTAAATATTTATTTAGTATTTTTCAAAAATACTATAATATTAATGTATAATGAAAGCGATTTTTTATCACCTTTCAATAATTTTGTAAAATTCCATAAAGATTACATAAATTACAAAATTCTTATAAAAATTTAAATGTTCCAAATTTTATATCTTATTTTATTTGGACAAAGTGGACTATTGTGAATCCAAAAATATTTTATTTATAATTTTTGGACTTTTATTTTATTTTCTAGAATTTTATTGAGTCAGGGGCATTTTGGTCTTTTCCACTTGATTTAAACAGTTTTTAAAACAACTTGGGATGGCCTTTTGGTCTTATTGGGCCAATGTGGCCCAATAGGGTAAGTTCAAAATACCACCCCGAGGGTTTTTGGCCCACCCAGCCCATTCTCTCTGCCTCCTCCTCGTTCTCACCCTTCCTCTTCCCCGACCCCATGGCTCTGGCGCCGCCGCTGGCAATGGACGCCGTTGAGGCTTCTCCTGGCCTCCGCCATGGTGCAGGGCGAGGTTTGCGGCCACGCTCGTTCATCTGGTCCATCTCGATTTGACTCCGGGGCTTCCCCGTGGTCAGGTTTACCCGTTCTCGAACCCTAGGGTTAGGAAAAGGAGTTGCCGCCGTCGCGGTCCCGCCTGTGGTGGTGTGCTGGCTCGTGTGCTGTTGTGGCGGCCGCCGTGGCTGGTGCGGGTTGCAGCGCCTCTCCCCTGGGTGCTCCCTGTGCCGCCGCGGTTCATCGGCCAATCTGCTTCCTCTTCGATTCATCAGCGAGGACCTCGAGTAAGTTGCTTCTGTGGTTCTTGTTCCTACTACTACCATGAATCTCTCTGTGCGTGTCTAGTGGCTTCTCATGCCTAGTGACTATGTGCTGATTGGGTTCATCTCTGGATTAGGGTTCTTGCTCTGATTAGGGTTCATAACCCCATGTTGATCATATCCTTGATGCTTTAGATTTATTGGTGATCATACTTGAGCATGAAGAATGATTGTTTGCTGTGGATCATGATTGGTAGTGGCTTTGATGTTGCTAGTGGCTTGTCAGATTTATTCTAGTGGTGATTCACTATGATCTCATGCTAGTGTTTCTATGGAATCACTGATTGGAAATGTTATTGATCTAAGAATTGTCTCTACTGTCAGAATGCTCATACTGACAGTAGTTTTCTCTCAGTAGTTGCTTACTGCAATTATAATTGTAGACTTGTTTGAGATTATACATACTGAATCAAATCATTATATGTAATGGTTTATGTGGATGTATAGATGAATTTAATGTTGATTCCTGGCAGTTGGCTTCAGGAAAATGATATGTATTGGTTCGTTCCTTTTATCTGTGGGAACTAAGCAAGATTGGTTTTATCTCCTGTAAAACTTGGCCTTGGGATACCACTATGATCTGGCACACAAGTGATTGGGTTTTTATTTCTGGGCTAACTTTGTCAATACTTGTGATTAGTACTGGCAAGATAAAATGAAAGATTTTCTTGATTCTCCTGCCTATGATGTTGGTCTGAGGCTCTAGGATTTAATTCCTAGTTAGCTGAGAAAATAGTTTGTTTGAAACTTGTAGGATTAGAGGTGCTACTATCTCTTTGAGAGATGTGCCCTGATCTGATAAGATCAAATGAAAAATGATCTAAGTTGCAAAAATTAACACTAGACTCTGTGATGCTGGTCTGAGAGTTTAGTGCTTATGGATGAGCTTGATTTCTTATCTTTATACTTGAAATCTCTAGGATAGATTCACCTCTCTTGGGTGATTATTGAGAGATCATTTCATAAAGCAACACATGCTTTTGTTTAGATAATATGATGAAATCATGTGATGGTTTTATGAGGCTCACCACAAAATCTGATGATGGTGTAGTAGATTGATGATGATGATCTTGATCTTGATCTGCTTTTGCTGGGCTCCTGAGCTTGCCTACTCCTCCTAGCTTCTGGGCTTGACCTTGTTGTCCACCAGATTCATCCCCCTTCTTATGTCACCATCTTGGTGATGTTTTGTTGATCTGGGTGGTTTGGTTTGGCTGTTGTTCCTGGTTTAGCTATTGTCTGCACTGGCTGTGCTTGTGTGTTGTGTAGTGGAGAGATGCATTAGTGTGCTCCTCCATGGCTGTGTTGTGGTTTTGTGTGATTTGGCTGTGCTTGTGAGGTCGACAGCACACCATTTTCATGCTGGTGTGTGTCCAGCTTGTGTGCCTGCTATGCACTTGTGTATAGGTTCAGAAATTTTGAACTTACTATTACCAGCTTACTTTCACCTGGCTGGTGAATTGATCCCTTTGGCTGTCATTTGACTTCTGGCTTTGAATATATGAAAGATGAAATATTTCATATTGGTGAAACTTGCCCCTTTATAAAATTTCTCAATGATGAATTTGTCAAGTGCATTTCACTGACATATTTGAGAGAAATAATACTAACACTAATCTTATTTTGTTTTTATTTAGTCTTTGTTTTGCAGGTACAAAGATAAAGATGAAGATTTAGTGTAGATTTTAGATATAGGATAGTTAGTAGATATTCAAATGTAATTTTCTTATACTTTTGTAATTTTTCTTTTATTATTCTTGTAATATTTATTTTATTCCATTGTAATAAAGATTCTATTATTATTAATAAAGAATATTCTTATTCTTTATTCTTTTGTAACTAGTGAAGTTTGGAATGACTTCAATAGGTTACATTCTTTGTAACTTGTTTATGTGTTAAATAATGTGAAATGAATTTTATATTCAATATTGTTTTTGGATAAGATTTAAGTTATAAAACTTATCTCTCAATTAATTTAAGATTCAAAACTCATATCTAAATCATTCAAATTATAATTCAAACACTCAAGTTTAAAATTCAAATTTATTTTAAACACATAACTCCTTAAGATCATCTCAAAGTTTATAACAATCATCCTTTAAGACTAAACCTGATCTCAAAGTATGAAAGAAACATTGATCACTTAGGTTTTTTTATTTGGCAAAAATTTTACCCATATTTTCACAGATGAATGCATGCAACATTTCATAATCCTAAATCTACCCTTCGTCAGGTCCTAAATGCTGGGATGTAACAGTGCTCCCCGTGCCGCCGTGTTTGTCGACGACCCTCTGCTTCCTCTTCTAATCTACAGCGAGGACCATAGGTGAGTTGGTCCTTGGGTTATCACCTGTGCCTCTACCTCCTCTGAGTTCATATGTGTGTAACTAGTGGCCATCCCTCATTTGGGTTCATATTTGTTCTAGGGTTCTTCCCTGGTTCTAGGATTCATCCCTCTTTGTGCTTGTAAGATGATGGTTTGATTTGGTAGTGATGCCTAGTGAAGATTGTGCTCACTGTACTTCAGTGCTTTCTGTCATGATTTGATTACCCGGTGATATTCTTGATCTGATGCTGATGGTTCAGTAGTGTTGCCTTTAACTGGTGATAAAGCTTGGTTAAGCTGATGATTTAACTATGAAAACTGGTTAGTTAAGTTGATGCTTAGTGAGTTTCTCTACTGTTAGTACTCTAGTACTTATAGTAGCACTGTTAGTGGAGATGTGCAGATTGAAGTTACTAAGTTTCTTAAAGTAACACTTTGCACATATAAACCTGATCCTGATTCTTGGTTGTTCTTTCCAGGAAAATGATAGTGATTATTTTATTGGTTTGTTTATGAAAGCTCAATGATTGTTGGCTTGTTCTAGAATTGGTTCTTGTGACACCATCCTAGGATGGCACACAAGTAGTGATTCTACTGCTGGGATTTTACTATAGCAGTGCTTAAGATTGGATGTCTGTTAAAGATAAATTTTAAGCTTTTTTCTTTAAAAGATCAATGCCTATGATGCTGGTCTGAGGCTTAGGAATTAAATTCCTATCCTACTGTCCCTCATAGATATGCTTAAGTATCAAGGTCGTTTACTGAACCTTGGATCCTAGTGGGCTAAAATGATTAATTTGCTTGTAGCTTAATGTTGGTGCATATAATTTATAAAATCTGAGGTGCTACTCCATCATGAGATGTGCCCAAATTTTATAGGCTATTTGAGAACATTTTGGAATATATGAGTTGTTTATGATTACCAGGACCTATGATGCTGATCTGAGGTCCTGGTGGATTTGGTAGAGCTTACTACTGGCCTTTATATTTCAAATTTCCTCTATGATAGGTTCACCCCACTTGGGTGATCACTAAGAGGTTTAACTTGTAAAACATCACATGCTTTTCTGTTGGACTAAGATGAACAGAATATATGGGTGTTTTATGATACTCACCACACTTGGGTGTTGTTGGGGTTGCAAGTTGTGGATCTTGTGGTTGTGTGTCTATCTTGATCTGGTGCTCCTCTTGATACTTCCAGCTCCTAGGCTTGTCCTTGATCTAGATCTTCACGTCCTGGTCCTGGTGGCTTGATCTTGATCTTGCTATCCACCTGATCTACCCCCTCTATATGTCACCATCTTGGTGAGATGATCAAGGTTGTGATTGGTGTGATCTAGCTTGGCTTTGATTTGGTTTAGCTGCTGGCTATTGTGCTTGGTGTGTATGAAGCAGGAAATGGTGTGGGGATGCCTCCCACGGCTGTGCTGATAGTTTTTTTTGTGTGTAGAGTTGTTGCTGTTGTGCTGAAAACACACACCATGCAGTTTGGTGTGTATGCTGCCTGTGTGCCTGCTGGACACCTTGTGGATATGCTCTGGTTACGAAGTTACTTTTATCTGGTTACATTTACTTGGCTGGTGAAACTTGCCCCTCCTTGCTGTTTATTTGACTTATGGCTTTAAAATTATGAAAGATATAATTCTTTCATATTTGTGAAACTTGCCCCTTTAAAGATTACTCAATGATGAAAAAGTGAATAGTGCAACTCACTATCAATTCTAATAGTAAAACATTTTTAACCTTAACTTTCTTTCTTTTTGTTTGTGTTTGTTTTACAGGTACCAGACTTGGAAATTCAAGACTTAGGTTAGATTTTCCTTTTCTTTATAGATAGTTACTTGTAATATTTCTTTTATCTTTTTGTATTTTTTTTATTTTATTCATTTTGTAATAAAGTTTGTAATATTACTCAAGATATATAAAGATTCTTCTTTTGTTTCATTTACTATTGTAAAGATTCCTAATAATTTACATTTTGTAACTCATTTGTTGAATAAAGTTATAAAATAATTTTATTGATTAATTTATTTTATTTAAAGTTTGAGTTATTATTTGTTAACTCTTGATTAAATCAAATCACTCAAACCTAATTCTAAATCCTTCTACATTATAAATCCAACACTCAATTATAAATTCAAATTTCATTTCCCAAAACACACTTATCCACAAAGATCATATCAAAGTCTATAACAATCATCCTTCAAGACTATAACTAATCTCAAAGCATGAAAGAAACTTTGATCACGTTAGGTTTTTATTTGGCGAAAAATTTACCCACATTTTTACAAATGAATGCATGCAATTTCATAGATTCCTAAATCTACCCTTCGTTGGTTCCTAAATGCTGGGATGTTACAAATTTATAGTGGACACTTTGGAATAACTTCGTTTCTTGGTAATTGGAAGCATGAGTGGAGCTTACTCATATAAGTGGAGGCTAGCAAAAGACTGGGAGCGACCAACTAAGAGAGCAATAATGGCCATAATCATGTAGAGCGACAAAACAATACTAATCAAAGCATGGAGTGGTACTACAAGTCAAGGACTAAATGATCATAGAGGCTATGGTGACTTGTTCATAGTCATAACATGGTGTGAGCATGTGCCAAGTCAACCCAAACAAAGCATCAAAGGATAATACCACAATACTATGCTTTTGTATGCTAAAACAACGCATGATTCTTTCAAGGCACACTAAGCAATCCCAATTGTTTGGAACAAGTCATGCTACAACAATAATCACTAGGCATAAGGTCAAAACAACACCTAGCATGACATGCTAAAGTCTAAGTCACAGTCAAAGCAATCTCCTCTTGCACTTTCAAGTAAGAACTTTCTACTCCTTTACAACACCAATTAACTTATTTGAAACAACACAACAAGAATGAGGGTCCAAACTACTTTATTCAAGCAAACTAAGCAAATAAAATGAAAACTAGGATGCTCCAAGAACAACACAACAGTGCATGAAACAATAAAAACGAAGTGTCTAGAAAGACCTGAGCTTTTTATTGATGAAGAAGGGGATGCCTTGGGCATCCCCAAGCTTTGACGCTTGTACCTCTTGGATATTTCTTGGGGTGACACCGGGGTGGCAACCCCAAGCTTGAGATTTTTTTTCCATTCTTCATCTCATTACATCATCCTCTGTATACACCTGAAATTTTTCCTTCATACAAAACTTCACACAATCTTTATTAGAAACATTAGTGTATTTAAAAGATAATAGACCCTTGGGTTTAGCTTTTAGAATAGCAAAACTTTCACTAAAAACACAAGCTACTATAGCAACTCCTTCAAAAAGATCGATTTCCCAAAAAGAACCTAAAAAGGAATCAATAACAAGCAAATGCAAATAATGGCAGAAATCTGTCAAAACAGACCAGCAGGTAGAAACAGATTTTTTCGAAGACCTTCTGTTGCTCAAATAAAAAAGTATTGAACTAGCGAAAGTTATCTAACATACTGGGGGAATTATTCGTACATTTTCAGCTCAAACCGACTTACAGAACTCTTCACGAATTTTTATGCTGGAGGACAGAAATCTATTTCGGGAAAGCAACTCCCCAAATCTTAGTTCCCTCTCATTAGAGGTCATTCTTGGCAAAAAAAGCAAACAAAAAGGATAAGGAGAGGTCATTACTGAAGTAATAACTTCCAAAAATCAATAAAACTATTAGGTTATCTCCCAACAAGTACTTTTCTTTAACGCCTTTAAGTTAGGCACAAGAACCAAGAAATTAAGTATTTTCAAATGAAGAAGCATTAACATCAACTCTATTGCTCCTACCTTTCTTACCTTTCTTCTTCTCTTTAGGGAATATATGATTGCTTACTGGAGGAGCAAAATGCATAATGCCCTTTCCCACATCTATTATTGCTCCAAGGTGTTTCGGCAGGGATCTTTCGAGTGTAATATGTCCTTTGCCTACACATTCAATAACAAGATAATCAGTAGACACCATTTTCCCTGGGATTTTTGTGAACACACCTTCAACTATTCCAATGGGTAATAAAGTTGCATTATTAGTAAGAGATATTTCTTCTCCTCCTTTGGATCATCCCCAAAGACTCCTAAATATCTTTAGGCATAAGGCAAAATTCAGGCATGATATCACAACGAGCATCAAAAGTTGCACTATTTATAGAGACTTTGATTGTGGGAAACCACTTTGAAGGATCAAAGTTTATTGGAACATAACCATGGTGATCTCTAAGTGTGTGATAGAAACTATTCAAAGCAGCAGTACTGGACTCAAGAGTGTTCAACCTAACATAAATATCTATGAGAGAAGAATCAGACTTGCCAGGCACTTTATAGATTATAATCAACCTATTTATAGCATCTAAAGCTTCATTCTCAGTACAACAAAAAATATCTTTCTCGTCCACAGCATCCAAAGCATATCTATAACAAAGAGCAATACCGTGATAGAAACTATTAATAACCAAGCTAAGACTCATCTTAGGCTCAGTTTCCCTTTGTAAAGCAGAGATTCTAGAACAAGCTTCTTTGAAACTCTCTCCACTTCCTTGCTTGAAAGTGATGATCCTTTCCATAGGTGACACAGGGATTCCACCAAAACCAGACATAGTAGCAACTAGAGCAAGAACTAGTATTTTTGTGTTTTTGATAAGAGAAAGCAAACCAAACTAAACTATTTTTTGGAGTTTTTAATAAAAAAAGGCAAACAAAACCAAGAAAAAGAAACTAAGCGAAGTAAAAACAAAGCAAAGATAAAGGTTGAGAAGGACTCCCCTTGTGAAGACGTCCTTAGCCTCCCCGGCAACGGTGCCAGAAAAAGTCTTGATGGCGTTGCGTCAACGCGGAGAGCTTCGTTGGGAAACCCTAAGAGGATGGTGTGATGCAGCACAGCAGCAAGTTTTCCCTCAGTAAGAAACCGAGGTTATCGAACCAGTGGGAGGAAGGAAACATCTCAAAGGTGTTGCAAGCAACATGGAAAACTGAACAACACAAACTCAAGGCTTTGCCCCAACTAACCGTGAGGTTGTCAATCTCACCGGTTGCTGTAACAAAGGATTAACTGTATGGTGTGGAAGGTGAAAGTGGTTTGCGGCAAGTAAATAGTAACAGTGGAAGATGTATCAATGGTAAATATTGGACCAGGGTCCATAGTTCACTAGAGGTTTTCTCCTTTAATAAACAAACATGGCATGCTGGGTAAACAAATTACAGCAGGGCAATCGACAGGACTGAGCAAGGCATAACAATGCAATACTAGACATAAAGATCCTATGAGATTCGATTGCGCAATACAACAATATACATAGAATGCCGTCCAACTGCATCTATGACTATAAGTCCACCTTCAGGTTATCATCCGAACCCCCTCCAGTATTAAGTTGCAAGCAACAGACAACTGCTTTAAGCAAAGTGTGTAAGGTAAGCAATCCACTTGTCCCATGAACAAGAGACCGTTGTTTTCTCCCTAGTGGCAACAACACATCTACAATCGTAGAGATTTTTGTCACTTCCATTGATTAAGTAGAGGCATGAACCCACTATCGAGCATAAATACCCCCTCTTGGAGTCACTAGCAACTACTTGGCCAAGATAGCTACTAACAACAGAGAGCATGCAAGATCAAAAACAACACAGACATGATAGAATCAATAAGACAAAACCAGTAATTAATCTGACATAGTAATCTCAATATCCATTGGATCCCCGCAAACACAACATGCATGATTACAAATAGATTAGATCTTGATCATGAACGGAGCTCACAAGATCTATACATGAAATCACAAGGAGGAGATACAACCATCTAGCTACTACATGGACCCGTAGTCCAAGGTGGAACTACTCACGCTTCATACCGGCGGCTGGCATGATGAAGAAGAAGGCCTCCGGGATTATCTCCTTTCCGGCAGGGTGCCAGGAAAAGCTTCAGATCCCCCCGATCTAGGGACGATGGTGGCGGCGGCTACAGACGGTTTCGTGGAATATTGATCGGGTGCTTAGGGTTTAGGCATCGGGGGCTTCTTATAGGCGAAGAGGCGAGGCTGGGAGGCGGCCAGGGACCCACACCCTGCCCAGGAGCGGGCCCACCCTAGGCCATGCCTGGGGGGTGCAACCGCCTTGTGGTGCCCCTCCGTCTCTCCTCTGGACTTTGTGTTCTCCTCGGTGAAATATTGACTTTGGCTTTTGTCCCGTCCAATTCCGAGAATATTTCCTTACTAGCTTTTCTGGAACCAAAAACAGCAGAAAACAGGCAATTGGCATTGTGGCAATTTGTTAATAGGTTAGTACCAGAAAACATATGAAAATCACCTCAAAGTGTGGACAGAGCAAAGCAAAGTAGATACTAAACAAGCATGGAACATAAAAAATTATAGATACGTTTCTGATGTATCGGAGGAGAAGGTGGTGGCCTGGGCGCCGAGCCTGGAAACACGATGTATTTCTTGCGCCATAGAATGATATCACCCCTAACTTCTCCTATTGTCTTCTCATCTTCAGCTCCAGGGATGTCTAGTTCTAGTGATTCATATTGTTGTAGAACTTCATCCACCCAACACGAGCATAGCCATCTCTAGAATATCATTGCAATGCCAGCGTGCACCAGGTTCACAGGAGAAAGCATATCCGAGAGCCGCCTTGAAGGATAAGTTCATCACTCCCACATGTAGCTCACAACTTGTCTTCTCAGTGATATTATCCACGGGGTAGCGATCTATAGTATCGGTCGCCGTGGAAGCCATGCTGCTTTTCCACTAAGATGGGCCGTCGACACTTTCTTGCAGCGGCTGATGAGTTGGCCCTTGCTGGCGCATTTCATCCAGTTGCTTCTGTTACTCCTTTACCATGGCATATATTTCCTCATTATTTATTTCTACACTATGCAATCGGTCTGCCTCCTCCTGCTCCTTTCGCTTCTTTGCTCTTGCTCGGCTTCTATAAGATTCATTGTCTTCGGGAAACCCAATCTTCCATGACACCGAAGGTCCAAATCCTCGTGTTCGTCCTGGTTTTTCAGGATTCCCGAGGGCCTTTGTCAGCTCGTCATTCTCTCTGTCGGTTTGAACTTACCATCTCGAACCTCCCTAATTGTTATAACAATTGATTTATGGGGTGTAGCAATTGCTGTCTTTTCATCCAATATTAACTCCCTTATTTCCATGTCATACTTCACCCCATGCGCAAGTAACCAATTCCTTACCCTGATGAGCCAGTCCTTTGTAGCTGGAGTGAGCCCTTAGTCACACAAGGCTTACTCGGCTTCCTCCCACTTAGGCACGTAAGTCATGTAGCCACCTGTCCCCATCTTATGGTGATATTTCTTTTTTATAGCATTTTGTTTATTCTTTTCGGACCTTTTTTGCTACTTCTGATTTCTTGTAGTCCAGAAAGCTTTCCCAGTGAGCCTGCTGCTTCTCTAGTGTGCCAGTGAATTCTGGAACTTCTTTTTCCTCGAGATATTCATTGTATAATCTTTTCTTGTAGTTATTGAACTGCCCGACCATCTTCTTAAGAGAAAAATGCTTGACTTTGGACCTCATAGCATCTATGGCCTGCTCAGACTCCAAGGCCGGTAGGGTGAAATGTGAAATGAGCTTCTCCCATAGTATGTATTTGTATCTGTCCTCGACAAAACTCTTAGGATTTCTATCTCCCTTTGCTGGCTTATTCCAGTTGATAATGCTGATCGGGACATTGTCCCTAACAATAAATCCACATTGATGAATAAATGTGTTTGCTTTACTTATGGGAAGCAACGGCTTGACCTCTGGAGAGACCTCCTCAATTGTGAGATGCGCATCGGCGGCCATCCCTTTGGCCGGTCCTCATTTACTGCTTTTACCAGACTTGGTCGATGTGGAGGTATAAAATAAGAAACATTCGTTAATATATATACACACAAATCAATTAATAAATCTATCTAGTGATCAAGAGGCTAAATAATATACCTCATCGGACTTTGTTAAGGCCGGTCCATCATTTTCCAAGCGTCATCTTAAAACTCGTCTGCGCTTCGACTAGAGGTTGTATGTCCATTCCATCACCGGACTCATTCAAAAACTGTGAGCCATATTATGCTCTACCCTGATCGGGGAGTGCTTCACCCTGACAGGGAACCGCTTCACCCTAATAGGGGAGCTCTTCATCACCTCGTATCATGTCGAATAGAGGCTCTTCCCCTTCTCTATCACTGAAGTCCATAAAATATCTGCTATGACATAATGTGCATATGAGTAATAAAATTAACAATGTACCATATCACAACAACAAAGTACTAATACATCTCGAATGACAACAAAGTAATAATATCATATAACATCTCGAATAACATCTCAAATAACAACAAAGTACTAATACATCTCGATTACATCTCGAATAACAACAAAGTACTAATACATCTCGATTACATCTCGAATAATAACAAAGTTCTAATATCATATAAATAACAACATCTCGACGAATAACATCGCTCAAACTCAACGTCGACTCCTGATTCCTGAGCCGCAGGATGTGAACACCCAAATAGTCGGAATCATCATAGGAGTATAGCTAGGGTGAGATCCCTGGAGAACCTTCCAGGTATCGGAGACCCTGGCGTCTAACATCACTATATAGAGACGGACGTGCTCGTCCTCCTCCCTGACATGATGTCGTATCACCTTCTCGGAGCCCGGCTCCCTCTGCACCCTTCATGTACCACATTACCTCCACCATAAAAGCTCTGGGTCGACGATGACACCTGGATTCCTCACCAAGCTACGCGTCCCAGAAGGTAGCACCTCCCAGTGCCAGTCCGGCGGAGCCCAGTCTCAGACATGTCTGACAGAGCGGAGTACTCCATCGTTGTCGCCGAGTCGACTACGAGGATGCGGTGTAGGCATATCCTTAAGTAGGCATTTGATCGAAATAATGCTAAGCAAATAGTTCTATTTTAATACTAATAATAATTCCCTAAATACTGGCAATAATATACTAGTAATAATTTCTAAATCCCTAAATACTACCAAAATATACTAATACTAGCAAATCCCTAAATAATATACTAACAAATTATATACAAATCCCTCAATATTATACTAACAAAATTAATACAAATCCCTAATTAAACAATATATATTAAAAATATGTAACAATATATATCTAACTAAAACAATATATATCTAACTAAAAACTAAACAATCATATATCTAACTAAAACAATATATATAACTAAAATAAAAACTAAACAATATATATCTATTAAAACAATAATATATCTAACTAAAACAATAATATATCTAACTAAAATAAAAACTAATCAATATATATCTAACTAAAATATATATCTAACTAAACAATAATATATCTAACTAAAATAAAACATTAAACAATATATATCTAAATAAAACAATATATATCTAACTAAAAACTAAAAAACAATATCTAACTACACTAAATTAAACTAACAAAATGAAAAAACAATTGACGGTCGGATCGGAACTTACTCCGGCAAGGGGCGGCGCGGGAACGGTCGGCGCGGGGATGGGCGGCGCGCGATGAAGGGCGTCGCGCAAGGGGCCGGGGACACGGACAGGAGGCGCGCGGGGGGGGTGCGGGACGGCGGCACGATGATCGACAACAGGGACGACCGGTGGGGGGATGTGTGGGGCGGCGATCGCGGGGACGGTGCGGGCATGGGCTCCACGTGGGCGGCGACGCGGCGCGACAAGCTCCACGGGCACGATGACGGCGAGAACTCCACAGGAGGGGGCCGCACGCGGCAGCTGGCGGCGTCGTCGGAGAAGTTTTGGGCGTCCCGGTTCGTGGTTCGAACCGGGAGGAGGGTTGGTGGATATTTATACCACCACATCTAGTCTCGGTTGGAGCCACCAACAGGGACTAAAGGGTGGCCTCTAGTCCTGACTGGTGGCTCTAACCGGGTCTAGAGGTGTTTTTGGCCGCGCCGATCCGCGAGCGCGCCAAACCCTCTAGTCCCATTAGATGTTTGAACCAGGACTAGAGTTAATTAAAGTAACCAAATTTTGATTAATATTATAAAATCAATATCTGTTATTCTATAATGATGAAAAATATGTATTATATATAAAAATTTGCAGAAAAAATCTACAATTTAAATCTATTAGCATACTCTGTTATACAACTAATAATCTGTTGAATTAAATTATATCTTTTGCATACTTTCGAATTTGATAAACTTTCAACATAAAAAGTGTTTGAATTTAATTGACTAATCTAAACCATTTTATGTTTTCCAAAATAGTTAGTCTAACTACTGAAACTAGTAACTGACACTATAGATATTTCGGGGCTTTTAGTCTCGGTTCGAGCCACTAAAGATATCTTTCATACCATTTCCCTTCGCTTCTCGCCATTTTCCCGCCCTTTACCTCTATATCTAGTCCGACCGTCATGGTCATCCACACATTCACACCTTTCCCTCTCACAACAATGGAACCGCATACTGGACAATCCTGACTCTCGAGGAGACCGAGGCACTGTGCGCCTATAGCTACCCATGCTCGTCGGGCTACCATCTGCCCGCCAACTAGATGATGAGCGCTGGAGGGGTTCATGTCCCTCCTGTGCCTCAAGGTTCCACACGCCAGGCGGCCATTACGAACCACTTCTACCTCGAGCTCATGACGGAGCAGCGGATGGATCCCCATTGGAATCTCGACAACTATGACACCTAGAATGCCTTCTTTGCTAACCAGAGGGAGAGGGAGCTCACCCGGTACGAGGATGATGGCCCTTCCCTAGTGAACCACAATGAAGACGGCCGCCGCCTGTGGTGGGAGAACCGGACTATCATCGGTGTGATGCGCTACATCACACAGGGAGATCATCCTCGCCTGTGGTGCCCGCAGCCGCCGCAGAGCCATAAGAAGGGTGATGGTGGTGAAGGCCGCGGGCGTAGCGACATCGTCATTCGGGAACCCCCTCCCCCATGTGTCATGAATCCGAGGCCGAAGTGGCAGGTTCCCCAGAAATATGCTATGGCTAGGCTGAGGATTCAGCCGCGTGCGCCTAGGAACGATAACAATGAGGAAGATGAATACAAAGACGAAGACGACCCTGAAGCTGTGTACTATAGGGCTAGTTATGAGCATGACTAAAGGGGGCCTTTAGTCCCGATTCCGTAGTCCCGGTTTTATAATATTAATAAATGTCTTGAGTGTTATAGTCCCGGTTTGTGGCTGGACCGGGACTAAAGGGGGGCCTTTAGTCCCGATTTCGTAGTCCTAGTTAGAAAACCGGGACTAATGGACCGTTTCCTACTACAACTTTCCTAAACTATGAATATGTTGTTCTATTCTTGTGCCACGAAGCTAACTAATTTCACATATTAAGGAGTGCCTCTATGACCAACAATGTGGAGATGCGTGAGGACTGGATCCTTAGCCATCTCCATAGAGCTGGTCGTAGTGTTGTCCTTGCTCTCGCACACCATCTTCAGTTTATAACTTCTCTAACTAGATCAATAAGCCTAAGAGTTAAATAATTTCACACATTAGGGAGTGTATCTATGTCCAGCTTGAGGGAGATGCTTAAGGACTAGATCCATAGGCATCTCCCTCAAGTTGTTCATAGTGTTATCCCTGCTCTCGCAGACCATCTTGTTTGCAGATGATAATCTCACAAGGATGCCTATTTATAGATTAAGCAGCATGACATAGTGTCGACACTTATGACATAAATGTCGACACTCACCCCTGTCATAGTTCTGCCACCCACCAAAATAGTGCCGCCACTCACTGGGATGCCTATTTATAGATTAAGCAGCACAGCATAGTGTCGACACTCATGTCGTAGTGGTGTCTCCAACCGGGACTAAAGGTTAATCTTTAGTATCGGTTGGATACCTCAACCGGGATTAAACATGCGTGCCAACCCCAGCCTGCCGCAACCCCTTAAGTCCCGGTTGGTGTATAAAATCGGGACTAAAGGTTATGGACAGAATCAAGCATAGTTTATGATACTGTGCCCATATTGTGCACACATGTTCATCATTGTATGGCAAACAATGTTGCAGGAAAAGGTTTTCCTTTTTGTCACCACTGAAAATCCATTTTCTATTTTTCGAGCGTTCAAAACGATTTTTTTTGTAAAGCACCCACCAAAATGCTGATTCAAAATGTTGCCACCACATTTTTCAAAAATACTAGACCACCTTACATGGAAAATGTCCCAACCGGGATATTTTAAACCTTTCCGTCCACCTCTGGTGAAAAAGACAAATATCTGCCGAACCGGTAGGAAATGGGCCCGGTTTGAACTACAGGTACATGATATAATGCTCATGATTTTATGAAAAAAAATCATATTTAGACTCAAAATATGATGTTTCTTCATAGATCCAATGCAAGTTTTAGCGATGCTCATCACCTATCTCCATGCCCGTCGTTTTGACTATAGTTTGAAACGGGAAAATTTTGAAACAAGCATAAGAAATTCAAAAAAGTCCGAATAATGTAAATCATTCACGTGGTGTCATATTATGTGACACAGAGTTACATGCTAGGTGCTATGACTGCAGCTCTGCTTCCTAAAAGAATTCATGTCATCTGTACTTAGACCAAACCTTAAGTTCCTTACATCGTCTGCAAAGCTCGGGTACTCTCTATCGATTTTTCTCCATTGCGACCCATCAACGAGGTGTCTCAACATCTAGTCTCTCTTGCGGTCTTCTTTGTGCCATCGCAACAACTTGGCATGCTCTTTGTTTCTAAACAAACATTTCAACTGTGGTATTATAGGAGCATACCACATCACGTTTGGAGGACTCTTCCTGGAAGTGGCGGAGGCAGGATCACAGTTTAAGGGGGCCAGACAAGCTAATCCTCACTTAGGGGAGGGGAAAACTAAGCAAATTTTGTCTAAAAATCTACTTAAATCAGTTCTAAACACCAGTTTTAATCCTGGGGGGCCAAGGCCCCTGCTGGTCCCCCTAGTTCCGCCACTGCTTCCTGGGGCACTGCTCGCCCTCAACATCACCAGGGTCATCTCGTCTGATCTTATAACGCAATGCACCACATACCGGGCATGCATCCAAATTACCGTACTCCTCACTGCGGTAGAGGATGCAGTCATTAATGCATGCATGTATCTTCTGCACCTCTAGTCCTAGAGGGCAGACAACCTTCTTTGCCTCGTATGTACTGACAGACAATTCGTTATCTTTTGGGAGATTATTCTTCATTATTTTTAGTAGCTTCTCAAATCTCTTGTCAGATAAACCATTTTCTGCCTTTCATTGCAGTAATTACAGTGTGTGTTACCGAGCTTTGTGTTGCCATCTTCACAATTTGGATAAAACAATTTTTTATGATCTTCTAACATGCGCTCCAACTTCTTCTCATTTTCATTTTCGCATTCGCTACATGCATCAAGAATGGCCTGACAAAGATCATCAGCGGTCTCATCTAATGCCCGTTCTTCACCTTCTTCTTGTTCATTGTCTTCTATTGCAGTACCATCATATTTAGGGAACATTGGATAGTTGTCATCGTTCTCTTCTTTTTTATTGTCTTCCATCATAACCCCTCTTTCTCCGTGTTTTGTCCAAAAATTATAGTCGTACATGAAACCTGACTGAATCAGGTGGATGTAAATGGTTTTTGAGGAAGAATAATCCTTCTCATTTCGACAGACATGACACGGACAACATATAAAACCATTCTGCTTATTTGCCTCGGCCAAATCGAGGAAATAATGCACGCCTTTAATGAATGCGTCAGACATTTGGAGAGCGTCGTACATCCATTCCCGGCTCCTCTGCATTATAATTAAAATTTTGTATCATATAAAAAGTTTGGATCATTTTTACTACATTTACTTTTTCAAATCTAAAAATTTAGTGTGTACGACATATATATATATATAATTTTACATGCACCACTTTTGAATTGGACAAAACTGTTAACGTAAAAAATATTGACTTTTTAATTATTGATCTAGCAGTAAAAACCTTATTCAATTCTGAGCTTTGAAACTCTAAAAATACACATCTCAACTTTCAGTAACTTTTTGCATAATCAAAATTTGCTTAAAATTACACATCTAAAATTCTCTTTACTTCTAAGCATGAAATCCCTCTCTACTTCTAGAGCATTGAGGTAAACTAACAATGAGAGGTGAAAGATTGAAGTTGTTAACCATTTATAAGCTTGGATTGATGGATGGCACCAAATCTTGACAAACTTTGGAAAAAAAAATGGAGATGAACTTGAGCTAGCTTGGAGAAAATGGCCATGGGTTCATGCAGGATCGAAGAAGGGAATAAATAGGGGAAACATTAGTCTCGGATGGTGCTACAAACCTGGACTAGATCATGATCTCTAGTCCCAGTCTGTAACACCACCCGAGACTATATGTTTTCATAGAGTCCCGGCTGGTATTACCAACCGGTACTAGAGGTCACCAATAAACCGGGACTAGGCAATTGCTTCCTCCTAGCCATTGCAAAGGGGACAAACTCACACTAGTCCCGGTTCCAGACACGGTCGGTACTAGAGGCCACCACAACTCCAAACCAAAGGTCAGTTTTCTACTAGTGTTTGGGGGAATCGCGGAGGAGGGCACCTGCTTCTCCCTAGCGACACATGTCCTCCCTCGTCCTCGTGCTCTCTTCCCGCGCTAATTCTATGCATCTGCTGCGGTTGTACTCCGCAATCGCTGCCGACACGACCAGAAACTCGCGACGCACGCCATTTCAGAGGGAGGCCAGAGGAAAGGATTCATGTATCGACACGTCCCTGTTTTGTTCCCCTCAGAAGCCGTCATTACAGGCTCATAATCCCCCTCACAATCGCCTTTGTCCGTGCCCTTGGCATGCCGCCATCGCTCATCCGTAACACACCGCCGCTAAACGTGGGAGGGTGGGTCGACGGGTCAGGGGTGTGTGGGCGTGTGGCGACCTATCTCTCTCCCCCTGCTGCATGAGCGAAACAACGCTGTCATCGCCACGATTCCGACCAGCTCCAACCTCCGCCCAGTCTTCTTCTCGCTCGAATGACACCGCAGAGTCGCCTCTGCTCATGCTCTTGAAAGGCTGCCAACGCCCGGGGTAGATCAATAGAAGAGAGAAAAATATAGGCAGACATGCAGAGAAGCAAATCAACATCGAGCACAACTCAGCGATTCATTATGTATGGCCGTCGTGGTCACGGTTCGGGCGGCAGCGCGGGTATGTCAAGGCCTCGGAACTCGTCTAGGTAGCTGAGCCACACGTTGTCGATGGCCTTGAACACCACCACGCTCCGGCGCCTCCTCACGACGCTGTCTACCGTGTCCCGCGCACTAGGGAGCTCAGCCTCATGTCATACTCACATGCCTCCCAGCTGCACAACCCGAAGTCAATTCACGTCACGAACAGAATATGAATGGAAGGAAACAGGTAGAGATATGAGAACGATCGGCAAGCTCGGCCTCCCGTTGTCCGTTGTCCGTCGCCCGTCCCCTCGAATCGGTTGGAGGTCGTGGCGGCTCCCACCGGATCCTCGCCGGCTGCTACTCGCGAGGGAGTCTCTCCTCTACGTGCGCGCCTTCCCGCCTCTCCTCTGCTGTCCGCCCGCTCCGTCAGCTCCCCCCACGGCTGGACTCCTCTGCTTCCGGCCGTGCATCCGACGCGGCCGACGACATCCTCGCATGCCCGTGGCCGCGTCTCGTCGCCGCTGGAATCTCCGCGTCTGGCCGCGCGCCGCCCGGCCTCCACATACTCGTCGTGCGTCGTCCGCCCGAGCTTCACTAGCCGCGCCCGGATCCGCGCCTCCTTGCCGGCGAACTCGGACGGCCGCGCGCACCGCTCTGGCCTCCTTCTCCTCTAGCCGCGCCATGCCTCCTCTCCTCCACGCGCTTCCTCCTTGCGCCGCCAATGCCTCTCCTCCGTCTGGCAGTACGCGCGCCGCCGCGAGGCTGCGCCTCTCTTCGCCAGCCTCCTCCGCATGTCATCCCTCGCGCCGGCTCCACCCGGACGATGACGAGAGAGGAATAAAACAGAAGGTGAGGCGAAATCTGAACACCGTGGTGGAGAAAAAGAGCAAACGTGTAAGCGGATTGACACGAGAGCAACTGGATGGTTTAGAAGCCATACACGGAATACATATTCAAATCAAAGCGGTCCATCCAAGCACCAAACAAGTAAAAACGACAAATACGATGGCAGGTCATGCAAAGCAATCGAGCATGGTCTCTGGTCCCAACCACTTCACATCTATAGGCACTCCAACAGAACACCTAAGACATCTCCAAGTAAACACCAGTTGAATCCAACTCCCTAGAAAATTGCATGGCATACCAAACCAACTTCACACGTAAAAATAAAGGACACAACGGTTACGTGTCAGCACCAGGTTAATCCTTAGGCCTCCCCAAAATTCGGAGAAAAAAGAGAAGCTAGCTAGTCTAGAATATGTATATATTCATTTTGTATGTTTTAGCCTATAATTTTAGCAATTCCACTATATTTTAATTTAAATAAAATAGAATTGAATGATATTATTATATACAAGTTATATTGCTTCCATTGATTATGATTCCATAACATCGTACGGACACTATGCTATAATCTATTAAAAGAGAATATGAAACTGGGAGGACATCTGGCCGTGGGAAATCAGGAAATAGGACGCGTGGTACACTGATTTGTTTCCGTAATTGGTAAAGATTTCACAGGAAACCAATGTGTCTACGACATTAGATTTCGTAATATATACGGTACTAACGTATCGTGCTCTCAACTCGAGCCTGTCAAAAAAAAAACCCAAAAAAGAGAAACATCGACTTCGTCGCTTCCTCCCCCCCTCCCCCCCCCGGCGTCTACATCTCCACGATCTCCACGCAACCGCCGCACGCTTCACCTCCGCGCCGCCGCTAGGCCAGTTACGATGGCCGCCCTCCGGCCATGCCCCGCTCGCACCACCGCACCTGCGTTCTCCAACTTAACCAGATCGCAGCCTCGATACGGCAGTATTCTGCCACTGTACCGGAGTAACACCATGCAGATCCGAGCTCCGCTGGACCGGAGTAGGACCCTGCTCAAGACCAGCAACGGAATCCGTGCTCACAGCGGCGCTGCCGGTCAGCCCGTCAACCCGGATGAGGAGAAGTTCATGGCCAGCCTGGTAACTCTCAGCTCTTCCTCCTCCCCTGCTCTTAAGACCTAGTATTACCAAATAAATTCAACGTTCTTTTCATTGTTTTTCTTGTTGTTATTGTTTTATTTCAGACTCCAGAAGAGAAGAAAATATGGGATAAAGTAACGGAAGTTGCAAAGGGGGCGCCGGTCAGTGTTACTTCTGTGTATATTCTTCTCATTGCAACTTGTGTTCATGCTTGTTCACTTAGCAGCATGCCCAGAAAATTCTGGAAGAGGATTAGAAAAATTTACCATGATGTTTTTTTTTTTTGCACCAGGAACAATATAAAAAATAATACTCCATCCGATCCAAATTAGTGGACTCAGATTTGTCTAGATTCGGATGTATCTAGCGCTAAAACATGAGTAGATACATCCGAATCTAGATAAATCTGAGGCCATTAATTTGTATCAGAGGGAGTAGGATAAATGGCTCGAATAGAAACATAGAATCAGACTCAAATTGAAAAGTAATTACACATCCCAGAAAAGTGGACTCAGGTTCAAGTTGTGAAATAATTAGACATATGGAAATTAAGAAAGAAATCGATACGATGCACGTCTTAATCCATATTGGAGCCCTTAACTTATTAAATAAAAAAAGGCTAATTGAAGAATTAGGACATCCAAACGACAGTTTTAATGTTTTCTTGTGTTTGTTTGGAGGATACCTACAATACTATTTACAAACGACTTCTATTTCCGTTAGATCCCGTGTGATCAGACCATCAAAAGAAACATAGATGTGGTTTCAAGTTTTAAGTTTATACATATTCTCAACTTAAGTTGTAGAAATCATGAAGTTCACAAATGTATGTACTAGTCAACGTATGAGCCGCACCTCATAAAGAAGTGACTAAAAAGAAAAGATATATAGAAAAAACATATCTAGAACACCCATACAAAACATTTTAGGATTGAATAACTATATTAAACTATTAATATATAGCCAAGCATTTTTTTTCATGTTCTTTTGTCATGACCACTGATTTGTTATATTCGCTCTTAAAAGGACATGCCATTTCGTGAAGAGATTGACATACTTCATGAGTATAGGGTCAAGGCTCTTGATGAGGTCGTCCATAATAACAGCATTTTGGTAAGTCTTGTTACTAATCTATGTTGAGTAAAATTGTAAGAAGTGTCGATTCGTTTTTTTCTTTGGAGCACATTAAAGTAGTTTAGTATTCGAAGAGAAAGCTCAAAAGTTTGAGATCATTGACTATTTTTTTGTGGGAATGAGAACAATGATCTCTATATTAATAAGTTGTGATGTGCTTCAAAAGACAAACCTAAGATCATATTATTACCATGGGAATTCCTTATTGTTAGCAATCAAATTATTGTTTCATCTAATGAAAAACCGCTAACCATAGAACGGAAATTACTTACTATTCTGTTAAAAATGATCTCAATGTGTTCTCTCTTCGTTCATTTTGGCGACGGTTGCAGCATGCAGAAGGAGCAGCATTGGCCTGTTATCTATGTTCGAAGGTTCATCATGCCACGGAATTAGCTTCCAAAGTTGTGGTAAGTTCATGCTTTCCCAAGAACAAACTCACACCTTCCTTGTATATATGTCAATTGTTCCTTTGCAAGAATATCATTTCTTTTGTTTTCTGAGATGGTTCCAGGATTGTGCGGCTTTAAGACTTGGTTTGCCGGACCAAATTTCTCTGCATACAACAACACAGGTAACTCAGTACCTTTTCTCTTACGATTAAAACTGTATTGGTATTATGTACTAACTCCGTTCCCAAAAAAAAGATCATGCGAACGTATGTGAGTGCGTTTGTTAGGACGGCTGAGGATATCCATCATAAAAAGGTTAAAAGGGAAACCATTATCTCCTTTCTCGGTGCTCTTCAAGGTGTGGCATCGATAAGCCACATCTTGGTTCAAGATGCTCTAGCATATCGTACTCTTATTGGTAGTAAAGATACTTCGCCAAATTACGAGATAGATGACTCTGAAGTAGATAGAGCTCACCTTAAGTATCAGGTGGAAATGAACAACTTGAAAGATAAACTCACAGCGGCTCACCCGGCTGATGTATACGAGGTATGTAGGGTAATATTCTCTTCTGATATACCCCTCATTATTTGGATGTTGATCACGCCAAATGTTTGGATTGTGCAGCTTCTGGAGCCTACAGTGACCTGTGCAATGGGGTGTACACAAGTGTGCGTTACAAAGATGATTGGTACGCTCAAGATGGCGCTACGGCATATCCAAGGTTAATACATTGTGCATCCTTGTTTGTTTTTCACTACAAGAACACAAGTGAATCATCGACCTCTTGTGTTGATGTTTAAAGTTATTAGTTGTTGCGTGCGACAGGAGTGGCAACCAGGGCACCAGCTGATGATAAATGGTTGGGAAACTTGGGAGCCTAACAAATAAGACCAACGCTTCACGGATGCATGGGCGCCACTATTTGGGAAGGAAGGATATGCTACCTATACCCTTCTGTTGATCCGCACCCATGCCGATTGGCATGATCCTAAGCAAGGGCAGCATTTATTGTGTTTGGGGGCCAAAGGCAATCATGTAAAATAGTAGTACTAGTACTAGTTGATTCTCTTTAAGGTACATTGGAAGTCGTCTAAAGCTCTTTGGCAGATTTGTGGTCTTATACAGTAATGATATGTCCATGTTTGACCTACAAGCTGATAACGTCATCTTACGGCTACTTTGAAATAACTAGTATTCACAACTTTAACATGATTTGCCTTCTTTGTTTCTCAAGCTATGTGGCGAATTTTAATCGCCATGGAAATTATACATATGCATTGTATGTGCATGTTAAATTATTTCTTTCTTAGATTTTTTTTACAGCTTCTATAATATGTTTCGGATTGTTGGTGCACGGTTGCACCACATTCACTCTATGTACATCTTCAAGGGGTGTATCCAAGGGGGGCTAGCAGGGGTTAGACCACCCCAAATGGTCGGGACCTGTAATGATCTAGTCTACGTATATCTCCATCCGTTTTATAATATAAAATGTTTTAACTTTTAATATAAAATGTTTTAATTTTTGTGAAGTGGATGTATCCAGACATCTTTTAGGGTCCGTTTGGCACCAACGTTTTTTTAAAGTACTCCAAGAATACTCTAGTTTCTAAAAATACCATAGTTTTAAATGCTTCGAGGTTTTAGTTTTAGCAAAAACTGCAGTTTTTCATACTTCGCTTTTCGCAGAATAACACTGATTTTGAAGTATAGAAAAAAGAGGTCTAGACCTCTTTTTCCAAAACTGAAGTATTTGTTAATCAGGCAAAAAAATACTGCAGTATAACAATACTTTGGTTTTAGAAATACTTAGATGTCAAACGGAGTCTTAGGTTTCAAAGTATTTTTAAAGTATCGAGGAAATACTTTGGTTTCTAAAAAACTAAAGTATTAAATACTTTGAAGTGTTTGGATCAACCAAATAATTTGGTTTCAAATCTGAAGTATTCTCCAAAACTATGTTTTTTAAAGTATTTAAGAAAGAAGTCAGACCCTCTTTTTTCTAAAAACGGAGGAAAAAACTAAAGTATTGCTTTGCTAGGCACTAGAATATTATGGTATTAATATACTTTAGTTTTGAAAAAACTTTATTGCCAAACTAGACATATTTTAGTATATAGGTTATCTTTTGTGAATCGATTGTATCTAGACATATTTTAGAGTATAGGTTCATAAAAGATATCTAAATATATTCGCTTCACAAAATCTAAAACATCTTATATTATAAAATGGAGGGAGTACTAACTAATAGCTATTCTTTGGTACTTCTTTCATGTTGAGGGCTTCGTCGACTCTAGCTGTTCTTTGCATGTTTTGCTTTTGTGGTCTTTCTTTTTATTAGATAAAAGGCATTGAGGGCCTGTTTGTTTGGGCTTTTAGCTATTTTCTACTAGAAAAGGCAAAAAAAAAAACTAGCCTAACGGGATAGTTGCGTGTTGGGCTTCCGCCAAAGCGGTGGACAAAACAGACGATCCTGAGAAGCACGTCCAGTGATGCTTCCCGCGGCTTCCCGCAGACTGCGAGTCATTCGGTCCAAAATTACGAACTAGCAGCTCGTATGCCCATAGAGCAAAATCCTGGCCAAAAGAAAAAAAACGCAAGGGAAACTCACCCCGACCCTGACCCTGGACTCCTCCTGGAATTGTACGTACGGTTCCAGCTCCCCGCCGCCAGAGGATACCCGCCGCCATAGCTTGCCCCGCCGCCCGACCTCCTCCCCCGCCGCCATAGCTTGCTCCGCCGCCCTGACCTCCTCCCCGCCGCCATAGCTTGCCCCGCCATCGAGTTCCTCCTGAACCTGGAGCTTCACCCGCCGCCAAGCCTCTCCCTCCCGGTGCTTCCCCCGCCAACGACCCTCTCCCTCCCGCCGCCGAGCTTCTTTCTCCCGCCGTCGACCTCGTCACAGGAAAGGTGAGACCACCGTTGATTTGACCAAGCATAATTGCAATCTAGGGAACGAGCTATTGCAGCTTTGAGAAAATTTACAGATCGACTGGAGATAACATAAAGCCTTTTCGAGACATTCCTCAAGCATAGTGATCTAATTTAATTCTCATTGACCAAACTGAACTTAGCTAACTCTGCAGTCTGCACCCACAAGCCACACCGCTGAATTTAAGTATAGCTGCTGCAATGAAACGCACACAGGCACCGCCGACGAAAACTGAACGCTGTTGCGTCAGGATTACCTCCTCTGTTCCATATCCCTTGGAGATGCTTCCTTCTGGTCTAGCACGGTTATGAACTTATTTCTTTAAGACTTCCATGAACCTCTTAAAGGGGAACATATTATGCAGAAATACAGGACCGAGAATGGCAATCTTTTCCACTAGGTGAACCAGGAGATGCGTCATAATATTGAAGAAGGATGGTGGGAACACCAACTCAAAACTAAAAAGACATTGTACCACATCCATCTATAACCTTGGCAGAATATCTGGATTGATTACCTTCTGAGATATTGTATTGAGGAATGCACACAACTTCACAACTTCACCGTGCGTGTTGATGATTGATGAAAGAGAAGATGCAAAGCTCCAGGCACGCCCCGACAATAGATAGGACAAGCCGCGCCGAATTACGCCGTGACAGCGTTGGTGCATGCATCGGCGCCGAGCATGCTCTTTTCTCCTCTCCTGCATATAGCAGCAACTTGCTAGCAGGAGCTTTAGCTTGCTGCCCGATGCCCTGATGTGTCTGGACGGATAGCCTGGCCGGCAAGATCGCCATCTCCCCTGCCGATGTGATGCGTAATTAAAAGTACTACTACGTGCATACCCCCCCCCCTTCCCGGATGGCGAAGTCGCCACTCCTTCCGTTACGCTGCCGAAGTCAGAACCCATGAACATGCTCACGATCCTTTTGCTTGGCTGTGCAGTAGCCTGGCCTTGGCAATATCCTTTTGCTTAGTTTGTATCTTGAACGAGCCATTGAACAACATCATCTGGGTCTTCTTGGATTGCCTGCAAATAAGATGCCAAATAGAATACACGTCTCGCTGCTTTCCGGTGTCCAGATTTTGCACTTTTCAGTTAAAATTGAAGTGAATGGCTTTATTTGGGTGATAGTTTGTAAACACTATCTACACTCATCGCGGAATGGCAAAAATGATTATAGTCTAATGGTACAAAATGATGGAATGGCAAAACTGAGTAGTGTTGTAATGGAACAGTGGCAAAATAAGAGTTTCGATCAGTCAAATGGCAAAACTAAGTTTTGGGTTGGTCATAGTGGCGGGAATGATAAAAACCCTAATAAATATGGCAGAGAAAAAGTCCCAAAACCTGAAGTCTCATGTATGTCACGTGATTATGACGCAGTTGCTTCCGATTGCATTGAGGGGGCTTCTACCGGAAAATGTTCGAGTACCCATTGTGAAGTTGTGTGCATTCCTCAATACAATATCTCAGAAGGTAATCAATCCAGATATTCTGCCAAGGTTACAGAAGGATGTGGTACAATGTCTTGTTAGTTTTGAGTTGGTGTTCCCACCATCCTTCTTCAATATTATGACGCATCTCCTGGTTCACCTAGTGGAAAAGATTGCCATTCCCGGTCCTGTATTTCTGCATAATATGTTCCCCTTTAAGAGGATCATGGGAGTCTTAAAGAAATAAGTTCATAACCGTGCTAGACCAGAAGGAAGCATCTCCAAGGGATATGGAACAGAGGAGGTCATTGAGTTTTGTGCTGACTTTATTCCTGACCTTAAGCCGATTGGTGTTTCTGACTCGTGGCATGAGGGAAGACTAAGTGGAAAAGGCACGCTGGGAAAGAAAGCAATGATATGCAGGGACGAAGATTCTTTCACTAAAGCACACTACACAGTTCTACATAATTCCACCTTGGCAGCTCTGTATATCGAGGAACACAAGAATATTGTACGCTCCAAAAACCCAGGGAAGCCTGACTCATGGATTACACATGAACACATGAAGTCTTTCGGTGGTTGGATGCGGACACATCTCTTGAATGACACCACCGTTGGAGATCAGCTATACTTGTTGACCGCGTCACCATCTTCTACTATATTGAATTTCCAAGGGTACGAAATAAATGGGAATACATTCTACACGATCACCCAAGATAAAAAGCGCACCAACCAAAACAGTGGTGTCCGCTTTGATGCAACGGACGAGAATGGGCAAAAGGACACATACTATGGTTACATAGAGGAGATATGGGAACTATACTATGGAGTCTCTTTTAAGGTCCCTTTGTTTCGCTGCAAATGGGTCAACCTGAATGGGGAAGGGGTAAAGATAGACCAGTTGTATGGAATGACAACTGTGGATCTCAACAATCTTGGTTATAGAGATGAACCATTCGTCCTAGCCAATGATGTGTCTCAGGTTTTCTATGTGAAGGACATGTCCTCTAGACCGAAAAAAAGAAAAAATATGCAAACGAATACATCATATGATGAGCCAAAGAGTCACATAGTTCTTTCAGGAAAAAGAAACATCGTGGGAATCGAGGACAAGACAAACATGTCAGAAGATTATAATAAGTTTGATGAAATTACGCCCTTCACAGTGAAACTGACCCAAGCATTCCGTTAAGTAAATAAGATGCTCCATGGTTACGTCTGAAGCGATCATAAGGAAGGACATATGCCAAGAAGTTCATGCTCATATTGTGTACCTCTAGTTCATGTCTGGTCGGTCGGCTGCATATTGTGAACCTAAATGCATGAGACATGATAGCTCATTTTGTGAAGGATGTTTTATGATGTTTGCCATTTTCCAAGTTTAATAAATGTATTGAGTGTTAGTCCCGGTTTGTGGCTTGACCGGGACTATATATAGGGGGGCTTTAGTCCCGTTTTTGTAGTCTCGGTTTTTAATATTAATAAGTATCTTGAGTGTTAGTCCCGTTTTGTGGCTGGACTGGGACTAAAGGGGGCCTTTAGTCCCGATTCGTAGATCGACTTTCCTGAACTATGAAGAAGTTGTCTCGATTCGTACTTACCATTAAGATCTGATCTCCAAACGCGCGTGGTCACATATTAGGGAGTGCCTCTATGACCAGTTTGTTGGAGATGCCGGAGGACTAGGCTCTGATGGCATCTCCCTCAAACTGGCCGTAGTGGTGTCCCTGCTCTCGCACACCATCTTGCAGCTTGTAACTTCTCTAACTAGATCAATACACCTGGGAGCTAACTAATTTCACATATTAGGGAGTGCCTCTATGACCAGTTTCTTGGAGATGCCGTAGGACTAGGATCCGGCGGCATATCCCTGAAACTGGTCGTAGTGGTGTCCCTGCTCTCGAAAAACATATTGGAGATGCCTCAATCTGGCTGGAGGACTGGACTCACAAGGATGTCTATTTATAGTACAAGCACCTCGGCATAGTGTCGACACTTACGACATAATATCGACACTCACCCCTATTATTAGTGCTGACTCGTGTTTTGTCCCGGTTGGTGTCTCCAATCGGGACTAAAGGTTCATCTTTAGTCCCGGTTGGTGACACCATCCGGGACTATCATTAGTGCTGCCTGGCCCAGCCTTGCCTAAATCCCTCCAACCGGGACTAAAGATGAACCTATCATGTTCGAGGTTCCATGGCTTTCGGTCCAAATGATCAAGCCATTTTCCATTTTCCGAGCATAAAAAACGGGTCGTTTTGTGAAGTAACCACCAAAATATTATTTCAGAATGCTACCGTCCCATTTTTCTAGAATACTAGATCACCTTACATGGACTATCTCCCAACCGGGACATCTCAAACCTTTTCGTCCATCCCGGGTAAAAAGGACAAATGTCAGCTGAATCGGTAGGAAGTGGGTCCGGTTTGTACTACAGGTACATGATCTAACGCCCGTGATTTTTTGAAAAAAAACATTTTTAGACTCGCAATATGTGGTTTCTTTAGAGATCCAATGCAAGTTCTAACGATGCTCGTCCCTTATCTTCATGCACGCCGGTTCAACCATAGTTAGAAATTCAAAATGGGCATAAGAAATTCAAAAAAAGTCCGACCAATGTAAATCCTTCGCTTGGTGTCATATTATGTGACATAGTTGCAAGGAAAAATACCTGACTTGGTATATTGATCATGTCTCAAAAAACCTTCACAAATTGACCTATCATTTTCAAGGTTTCATGGCTTTCGGTCCAAATGACCGATGTTATGTGCTGAATCACGGCATAGTTTGTGATGCTGTGCCCATATTATGAATGCATGTGGACATTGGTATGAAGAACAATGTTGCAGGAGTAAGTTTTCCTTTTCGTCGCACGGAAAAGCCATTTTCCATTTTCTGAGCGCAAAAAATGGGTCGTTTTGTGAAGTAACCACCAAAATGCTGTTTCAGAATGCTACCGTCCCATTTTTTTAAAATACTAGACCATCTTACATGGACTATCTCCCAACCGGGACATCTCAAACCTTTCCGTCCATCCCGGGTAAAAAGGACAAATATCTACCGAATCGGTAGGAAGTGGGTCCGGTTTGTACTATAGGTACATGATCTAACGCTCGTGATTTTTTGAAAAAAATCATTTTTAGACTCGCAATATGTGGTTTCTTTAGAGATCCAATGCAAGTTCTAACAATGCTCGTCCCCTATCTTCATGCACGCCGGTTCGACCATAGTTAGAAATTCAAAAAATTCAAAATAGGCATCAGAAATTCAAAAAAAATCCGAACAATGTAAATCCTTCGTGTGGTGTCATATTATGTGACATAGTTGCAAGTAAAAATACTAGACTTGGTATATTGATCATGTCTCGAAAAAACCTTCATAAAATGACCTATCATGTTCGAGATTTCATGGCTTTTGATGTTATGTGCTGAATCATGGCATAGTTTGTGATGTTGTGCCCATATTATGCATGCACGTGGACATTAGTATGGAGAACAATGTTGCAGGAGGAAGTTTTCCTTTTCGTCGCACGAAAAAGCCATTTTCCATTTTCCGAGCGCAAAAAATGAGTCGTTTTGTGAAGTAACCACCAAAATGCTGTTTCAGAATGCTACCGTCCCATTTTTATAAAATCCTAGACCACCTTACATTGACTATCTCCCAACCGGGACATCTCAAACCTGTTCGTCCATCCCGGGTAAAAAGGACAAATGTCTGCCGAATCGGTAGGAAGTGGGTCCTGTTTGTACTACAAGTACATGATCTAATGCCCGTGATTTTTTGAAAAAAATCATTTTTAGACTCGCAATATGTGGTTTTTTTAGAGATCCAATGCAAGTTCTAACGATGCTCGTCCCTTATCTTCATGCACGCAAATTCAAAAAATTCAAAATGGGCATAAGAAATTCAAAAAAAGTCCGACCAATGTAAATCCTTCGCTTGGTGTCATATTATGTGACATAGTTGCAAGGAAAAATACCAGACTTGGTATATTGACCATGTCTCAAAAAACCTTCACAAATTGACCTATCATGTTCAAGGTTTCATGGCTTTCGGTCCAAATGACCGATGTTATGTCTTGAATCACGGCATAGTTTGTGATGCTGTGCCCATATTATGAATGCATGTGTACATTGGTATGGAGAACAATGTTGCAGGAGGAAGTTTTCCTTTTCGTCGCACGGAAAAGCCATTTTCCATTTTCCGAGCGCAAAAAACGGGTCGTTTTGTGAAGTAACCACCAAAATGCTGTTTCAGAATGCTACCGTCCCATTTTTATAAAATACTAGACCACCTTACATTGACTATCTCCCAACCGGGACATCTCAAACATGTTCGTCCATCCCGGGTAAAAAGGACAAATGTCTGCCGAATCGGTAGGAAGTGGGTCTTGTTTGTACTACAAGTACATGATCTATTGCCCGTGATTTTTTGAAAAAAATCATTTTTAGACTCGCAATATGTGGTTTTTTTAGAGATCCAATGCAAGTTCTAACGATGCTCGTCCCTTATCTTCATGCACGCCGGTTCAACCATAGTTAGAAATTCAAAAAATTCAAAATGGGCATAAGAAATTCAAAAAAAGTCCGACCAATGTAAATCCTTCGCTTGGTGTCATATTATGTGACATAGTTGCAAGGAAAAATACCAGACTTGGTATATTGACCATGTCTCAAAAAACCTTCACAAATTGACCTATCATGTTCAAGGTTTCATGGCTTTCGGTCCAAATGACCGATGTTATGTCCTGAATCACGGCATAGTTTGTGATGCTGTGCCCATATTATGAATGCATGTGTACATTGGTATGGAGAACAATGTTGCAGGAGGAAGTTTTCCTTTTCATCGCACGGAAAAGCCATTTTCCATTTTCCGAGCGCAAAAAACGGGTCGTTTTGTGAAGTAACCACCAAAATGCTGTTTCAGAATGCTACCGTCCCATTTTTCTAAAATACTAGACCACCTTACATGGACTATCTCCCAACCGGGACATCTCAAACCTTTCCGTCTATCCCGGGTAAAAAGGACAAATGTCTACCGAATCGGTAGGAAGTGGGTCCGGTTTGTACTACAGGTACATGAACTAACGCCCGTGATTTTTTGAAAAAATCATTTTTAGACTCGCAATATGTGGTTTCTTCAGAGATCCAATGCAAGTTCTAAGAATGCTCGTCCCCTATCTTCATGCACGCCGGTTCGACCATAGTTAGAAATTTAAAAAATTCAAAATGGGCATAAGAAATTCAAAAAAGTCCGAACAATGTAAATACTTTGCGTGGTGTCATATTATGTGACATAGTTGCAAGAAAAAATACTAGACTTGGTATATTGATCATGTCTCGAAAAAACCTTCACAAAATGACCTATCATGTTCGAGATTTCATGGCTTTTGATGTTATGTGCTGAATCATGGCATAGTTTGTGATGCTGTGCCTATATTATGCATGCATGTGGATATTGGTATGGAGAACAATGTTGCAGGAGGAAGTTTTCCTTTTCGTCGCACGGAAAAGCCATTTTCCATTTTCCGAGCGCAAAAAACGAGTCGTTTTGTGAAGTAACCACCAAAATGCTATTTCGGAATGCTACCGTCCCATTTTTATAAAATACTAGACCACCTTACATTGACTATCTCCCAACCGGGACATCTCAAACCTTTTCGTCCATCCCGGGTAAAAAGGACAAATGTCTGTCGAATCGGTAGGAAGTGGGTCCGGTTTGTACTATAGGTACATGATCTAACGCCCGTGATTTTTTGAAAAAAAATCATTTTTAGACTCGCAATATGTGGTTTCTTTAGAGATCCAATGCAAGTTCTAACGATGCTCGTCCCTTATCTTCATGCACGCCGATTCAACCATAGTTAGAAATTCAAAAAATTCAAAATGGGCATAAGAAATTCAAAAAAAGTCCGACCAATGTAAATCCTTCGCTTGGTCTCATATTATGTGACATAGTTGCAAGGAAAAATACAAGAATTGGTATATTGACCATGTCTCAAAAAAACCTTCACAAATTGACCGATCATGTTCAAGGTTTCATGGCTTTCGGTCCAAATAACCTATGTTATGTGCTGAATCACGGCATAGTTTGTGATGATGTGCCCATATTATGAATGTATGTGTACATTGGTATGGAGAACAATGTTGCAGGAGGAAGTTTTCCTTTTCGTAACACGGAAAAGCCATTTTCCATTTTCCGAGCGCAAAAAACGGGTCGTTTTGTGAAGTAACCACCAAAATGCTGTTTTAGAATGCTAACGTCCCATTTTTCTAAAATACTAGACTACCTTACATGGACTATCTCCCAACCGGGACATCTCAAACCTTTCCGTCCATCCCGGGTAAAAAGGACAAATGTCTACCAAATCGGTAGAAAGTGGGTCCGGTTTGTACTACAGGTACATGATCTAACGCCCGTGATTTTTTGAAAAAAACATTTTTAGACTCGCAATATGTGGTTTCTTCAGAGGTCCAATGCAAGTTCTAAGAATGATCGTCCTCTATCTTCATGCACGCCGGTTCGACCATAGTTCGAAATTCAAAAAATTCAAAATAGGCATCAGAAATTCAAAAAAAATCCGAACAATGTAAATACTTTGCGTGGTGTCATATTATGTGACATAGTTGCAAGAAAAATACTAGACTTGGTATATTGATCATGTCTCGAAAAAACCTTCACAAAATGACCTATCATGTTCGAGATTTCATGGCTTTTGATGTTATGTGTTGAATCATGGCATAGTTTCTAATGCTGTGACCATATTATGCATGCATGTGGACATTGGTATGGAGAACAATGTTGCAGGAGGAAGTTTTCCTTTTCGTCGCACGGAAAAGCCATTTTCCATTTTACGAGCGCAAAAAACGAGTCGTTTTGTGAAGTAACCACCAAAATGCTGTTTCAGAATGCTACCGTCTCATTTTTCTAAAATACTAGACCACCTTACATGGACTATCTCCCAACCGGGACATCTCAAACCTTTTCGTCCATCCCGGGTAAAAAAGGCAAATGTCTGTCGAATCGGTAGGAAGTGGGTCCGGTTTGTACTACAGGTACATGATCTAACGCCTATGATTTTTTGAAAAAATCATTTTTAGACTCGCAATATGTGGTTTCTTCAGAGATAGAATGCAAGTTCTAACGATGCCCGTCCCCTATCTTCATGCACGCCGGTTCGACCATAGTTAGAATTTCAAAAAATTCAAAACGGGCATAAGAAATTCAAAAAAAGTCCGAACAATGTAAATCCTTCGCGTGGTGTCATATTATATGACATAGTTGCAAGGAAAAATACCAGACTTGGTATATTGATCATGTCTCGAAAAAACCTTCACAAAATGACCTATCATGTTCGAGGTTTCATGGCTTTCGGTCCAAATGAACGATGTTATGTGTTGAATCACGATATAGTTTGTGATGCTGTGCCCATATTATTCATGCATGTGGACATTGGTATGGAGAACAATGTTGCAGGAGGAAGTTTTTCTTTTCGTCGCACGGAAAAGCCATTTTTCATTTTCCGAGCGCAAAAAACGAGTTTTTTTGTGAAGTAACCACCAAAATGTTGTTTCAGAATGCTACCGTCCCATTTTTCTAAAATACTAGACCACCTTACATGGACTATCTCCTACCCAAGACATCTCAAACCCTAAACCCAAGTTTCTTTCCTCCATTTCTTCCCGCCATTTCTTCCCGCCATTTTTCTTCCCGCAGTTTTTTCCCCGCCATTTCTTCCCACGGTTTTCTTCCCGCCATTTCTCACTACATGTATGTAGGATTGGCCGCAAAAAAAGGTTGCCAAAATGAATTCTCTGCCGCGGTAGAGAAATGTGCCAAATCTCTGCCGCAGCAGAGGATTATTTGTCCGAGTTCGTGTTACGAACCGAGACGGTTGCTCCTACCCCCTCGCACTCAGTAGCGGCCACGTGTACGCCCTTTTGTCCCGGTTGGTGGGGCAACCGGGACTAAAGGTTGGGGCTTTAGTCTCGATTGCCCCGTCCTGATTGGGGAACCGGGACTAAAGCTCATTACCAACCGGGACACATAGGGCGGTCTCCACTAGTGGTTGTTGTTTGGTGTGAGGGAAGTTTGATCAGAGGCATGGGCTATGGTTGACTAGAAGCTCTAGGTTTCGACGAACAATGAACATTTTCCACCCGTGGGTAATATATGGAGCTTCTGGCTCAGAGGAGGGGACCCATGGTGCTAATCCTCGCTCTCGCCCTCACTCGTGCATTGAACGTCTAACGTACTCGGGTTCCATGCACGGATGTTGTGATGGCATCCAGCCTTTTCCCAAGTAGACGAGATTATGATGCTCCATCGACGGTCTTCCTTCACATCATGATTCTGCATTCGCTTCAACTCGGTCCCATGGTTGCGTTGTTGACCAAGCCTTCTTAGGGATGGCAATGGGGCGGGCTTTGGGTGGGTAGAGCAAAACCAGTTCCATTCGCCTCACTCTAACCCGCCCACGAAGGTACCATGGGTCTGGATATCGCCCAAATCCAAACCCGTTGGATCCCAGGTATCCATGCATATCCATGGTTTACGCACTATGTACACTTGGAGGACAATATTTCATCATAGCAACATCATTTTAGTGCATTTTAGCACTACAACAACATTTCGGCAGCAACATCAACACTATAGTAGCATCCCCGCCGCGTCTCCTAACCGAGGAGGAGGTCGGCAGGGAGGTCGGTGGCACCTGTGCTAGGGACGCCGCCGTTGGGTGGTGCCTGCAACTGTTCCTACCTCGTTAGTGCGTCGGTATGTGCGGCTCTACGGGGAAGGAACGACCCAATGAGACTATGGGGGTGCGGTCGTCTGGGATGCCTCGTGTAAATCGTGTTAGGGTTAGCAAGTTAGAGTTAGGTGGCCTTTGGGTATGGGACAGGGGAGGTTGTTCCTTTAAGTGAATCTGACACGTGTAATGGATACAAATAAAATTTGGCGCTAACATGCGGGCCCCGTGTGTAAGACGGGTATCCATCGGATATCCATGGGCCAGACATCTGCCCTTGTTCAACCCGCCCTTGTCCACCTTGTTGGATATCCGGGTCTGTGGATAAAATTGTCATTTTTAAGCCTTTTTCGTGAGTTTTAGGTTTTGTATTTTCTTTTCAATTTTTGATCGTTATGGACACTAAAAGACGTATGGCTAGAAGGCGTTTCCACTGCGACGTTTACGAGTTGAAGATCGGTCAGCTTCCTCCCGCCTGTCACCGTCCGTCCGCCGCATCCATGGCGCTGCGGCGTCTCGTCCGCGGCCTAGCTTCCGTCCCGTTTCCTCGCCGACTCCACCCGCTTCCCATCCCCGACTCCCCTGGCCACCTCCGCTTCTCCACCTCCTCCACCGGGGAAACAAAGCCGCACTTCATGGCAGAGTACCTCGTCTCCACCTGCGGCCTCTCGCCGGAGGCGGCCGCCAAGGCCGCCCCGCGGTTCTCGCACATCACCTCCACGGACAGGCCGGACGCCGTGCTCGCCTTCCTCCGCTCGCAGGGCCTGGGCAAGGCGCAGGTCCGCGTCATCGTGTCCCGGAAACCCGCGCTGCTCCTCAGCGACGTGGACGCCACCCTCTCCCCGAAGTTCAGCGCCCTCCGCGCGCTCGGCCTCAAGCGCGCCGAAGCCGCCCGCGTCTTCGCGCTCTTCCCCTCGGCGCTCACCTACGGGGTCCACTCCAACCTCCTCCCCCGGGTCATCCTCTGGCTCGACCTCCTCGGGTCCACCACCTTACTGATGAAATGGCTCGCCAAGGCGTGGCTTCTCAAGTACACGGTGGAGCCGCTCCTGCAGAACCTCGCCACGCTCCGCGGCGTCGGCGTGCCCGAGGCCCGCCTCACCGCCCTGGTGCGCATGCAGCCCACGATCATCATGCAGGCGCCGGCCAAGCTAAAGGCGCTCGTCGGCCGGGTCGAGGCTTGCGCCGGGGTCCTGCCCAGCTCCGGGATGTACACGTGGTGCCTCTTCGCGCTCCACAACATCGGCGAACGCACCTTCGAGGCCAAGAAGGCGGTCGTGACACGCGGACTCGGGTGCACGGACGATGAGTTCGCCGCCATGTTCCGGCGCGCGCCCTGCTTCATGTTCACCTCCGAGGAGGTGCTGCGGCGGAAGGTGGAGTTCCTGAGGACGGCATGCGGCGTTGGGTGCGTCCTCAGGAACCCCGTGCTGCTGACGTTCAGTGTGGACAAGCGGATGGCTCCCCGGCTCCGCGCCATCGAGAGCCTGCAGTCCAGAGGCGTGGTCATCCGGAAGACGAGCTTGGCGACCGTAGTGAGACTGTCGGAGTCCACGTTCGTGGAGAGGTACATACACAAGTACAAAGAAGATGTCCCTGAACTCCTCGAGCTGTATCCTGAATCTCAAGGACAGACACAAACAGGGTGACTGAATCACCATCTTGTGTTATTGGGCAGAAACTTATATGCCCAACCATTTCATCAACATTTGATTCTGATATGCGTGATCTGTTCTTTAACATTTTTCGCATGGACGAGTTTGTAAGATACGTGAATGACCAGCATATCTTTTGCAACTATTAATTGGTATTCATGATTATGTTTGAATTTCTCGTTTTCTTCGTTTTGCCCTGCCTCTCCTGGTTATTTAGACTCTTTTTTTTGCAACATACATGACTGACCAGCATATATAGTACTACTCCCTACTAAATCAGCGAGAGGGAGTATTTTGTTTTAGGGGAGACAAGTATATTTTATTCAACTATTTATTGGCATTCATGATTATGTCTGAATTTCTGGTTTTCTTCGTTTTGCTCTGCCTCTCCTGGAGTCCTGGTTATTAAGACTTTTTTTTGGCACCTCTTTGTTGTGAAGCATCATCGTCCAGGCACTGGTCAAGTTTAAGAGGGGGAGTGCACTGCTAATGCCAATGTTGTTGTGTAATTGATCGGCGAGGGCTAGAACCGGCTGTACCATGCTTGGATGTAGGCAGTCTTTTGAAACCAAGACAAGGAACCATCTGGTACAAAATTGTGCAAAGGTAGTAGATCCCTAGAGGAAAGCTCATTCTGAGCTGCATTTGTCGATCGACCAAAACAAGTTATAGCACAACGACCGTGTTACACATTAGCAGAATAGGTCATCTAACCTAATACATCAGCATGCTAAGGAAATGATATATAGACAAAATGCATGCCAAGTCTTCTCTACTTTCCAATAGATGCGGAGTCCTACTAAGAAAGGTGTGGCCCGTGCGGGGAGTCCACCTATCCAACCTATGTGGTAGTGTACAATGCCTTCGCTGCTAATCTCGCTTCTCTGCTGTCACGCGGCTGCATGCCGCGCATAGGCCAGCAGTTGACACCAGCTCAAAACAAACCAAAATTGGCTGGAGTAGATGCACGCCTGGGGCGCAAGCTACGCCATATTGAGGAGTCGACGGAGGGGATAATGACGTCCGGAGACTACTTGGCTGCATACCAATTCTGTGCACATTTTGCATCAACAGCCAGGTCAACCGTCAAGATGTTGGTGCCATAGAAGGGCTTAGACATGCACTCGACCACTATCGCCTTGGCCACCTCAGCCGACTCTGATGGCCCTTCCAGTATCACTTCATCATGCACCTGAAAGGTAGATCTGTCAGTTCTGCCAGGAATTGCATTTGAAGATCCAGAAACCAACTATCAGATAAAAGGGCAACAAGGTGACACAGGTGCGCATGCAGTCAATGAACTCGAAATCTCGAGAACAGACACTTATTCTGAAATCATCGACAGCCTCCAGTTTGACTAGACAAAATACCAACAGTGGAGTGGCATAGGCATAACATACGTACAAATTATTATTTTTAGTATTCAAAGGAAAACATGACAGCTCACGCAGCACATATACCTGCAACAGGAGGGTCCAACCAAGCTCCTTCAGACGAGTATTTCTTTCTATCTCAAGCATTGCACACATGGCAACATCTGCTGCACTGCCCTGTAATGTTAGAAAACTATAATTTCAGTGTCGACATTAAGCTTGACCATTTTTGTTTCTGAAACTAGACAAGATTTACCTGTACAGGAGCATTAATAGCAGCACGCTCGATGTGCTTCTTTTGATTACTAGCCAAATAGGCCGTGTTGGGGAAACGGCGTGATCGTCCAAGCAAAGTATAAACTTCAGACTTCTCGTGTGCTAATTCTTTCTGTTTTGTTTGCCATGCTAAAACCTCTTGTCTGTCACTGTACCAGAGATTCAGTGTATCTTCTGCTTCCCTGAGTTTTACCTGCAAAGGCAAAACAGGTTACAACTTGGCCAATACTTTTGAGGAAGCTAAAAGAAAAGACAAAGGATCTATTCCATCACTGAGAGAGAATTTATAGTGTGGTCTGTTAATGAGATAATAACTATTAAAATCATTGATAATGTTGAAGAGTTTCAGCAGTGAATCTAATGAACATGACTAATCACTATTTCCAGTTTCTAGCTGATCAGTATGAACCAAGTAGTTCAAGCTGGTAACAAAAGAGAGTGTGCACCAAAGTTTAATTTCTTGGTACTGTATTATTAATTGAAGGTGTGTTACTCAAATTTGTACCTTCCAGTCCCGAGCAAGCCCAGCAGCTGTTTTTCCGTATGCGATGGAGAAATTGAGCATCTTAGCTTTCCTCCTCTCAGCACCAAAGGCATCCTAAATCACAAGTAAAACATGATCAAACTCTCTTTGAATCCATAGAAATCTATGCTTTACAGTTATTTCCTGGATCAAGTTCCATAGAAATGCACGGAACATAAAAAAGAGCATCATGTGAACTGAAACAGAATGAAGTAATGTTGGTAATCAATTTAAGATACAGTGCAAAAAGAAGAAAAAGGAGGGGCAGAGCAGAGTAAACATAAAACATATATATTCATTTGAAACTAAAGCTAAGTTTGGGCTCAGAACAGATGTCGCACATGTAACAAGCATCGAAGTAAGACAGAGACATGACATCAAAGAACAGAAGATCGTTAAGAGTGTTCACACGGAAGTACAGCAACTTAATATTGATGGAATTGACCAATCACAAAATACAAGTCCTAAAGGTGATACTACTTGCAGCGAACTTCATAGATCCTCCATTGTAGTAGGGTAGTCAGAATATTACTGATTACTGAATGATTCGGACAGTGAAAGAGAGAATGAAAACTTGATCGTTGTTATAAGCTTAAGAAATAAAGTCCATTTGAACTCTGAATTCTAGCACAAGTTCAATTTTCAAAATTGAAAACAATTTTAGATGATTTGAGTTAGGGTTGAATAGTGGACTTTCTCAAAATGGTGTCACTAAAAAAACTATTAAAACTGGAGTACCTTCAACAACGGAACAGGAGGTTTCTCTTGACCAGGTAGAGGATCCCATTCAAGAAGTACCCTCTTTTCTTCAACAGCCTCACGAATATGCTGATACATATTCATGGCTGTCCTTGAATGGAAGTCACCACCAGCTTTGAAAGCATCTAGCATACTTCTACAATTAGCAACATGGGCCAGGATTCTGAGCTCCAGCTACAGGGAACAGAAATATGTCCTTTAATTGTATCAGTTTAGAAACAGTTTGTAATCTCTTATGAGCATTACTAGCATACCTGACCATAATCAGCAACAATGAGAGAGTTTCCTGGAGCTGCAACAAAAGATTGACGAATTTTGTACCGATCTTTTTCAAGTGCTGGTTGATTCTGCCAAGAAGAAATCATCAAGAGTTCAACAAGTTATTTGGATGGTCTATCACAAATACTACCAACATCCACAATAACTGCTCCAGATTTTACAGCATTTAGATATGACATCAAATGATGCAGCATGATCAGCATACTACTGAGCCATTAAATACTCTGAAACACAGATAATTAGATTTGATACGGCTGAATTACTGAATAAAACGACCCAATGACAACTGAGCTAGCTTGGTTGGATAAGTTTTATTTAGCGAGTGTGTAGTTAATTGAAGGGTGTCTGAATGAACGCGCTAATCTATGTTATTTTTCTCTCTAAACAATTGTAGCAGCCGTGCAGGTATGCAGTCACACATGCAAAGAGGTGTAAAACTTCAAAGATATGCACATGCATCCATCTGCAGATCGCGCCCTTGGTAATTAGAAGCACCAGAACTTTTGTAAGTTTTACAGTTCTCGCCCAATTGCGCACATTGGAGTATCAGAAACTGCCACAATTTTGAACTTCATGACCACAGATGAACTTAAACCATCACATATCGAGGTCCTATTCTGAAAGTTTACCTCTATATTAGAAAATGCAAATAGACTGAGACCAAGTCCCAACCTCAAGAATGGCATCATATTAACACAAGCATGCAAAAACTCCCCTAGCAAGAATGCAAAAGAGAGTAACCTGTAAATTTGGTGCCCTTGCTGACAAACGCCCAGTTTCTGTGTTGATATTTAAGGAACAGTGGATCCTCCCCTCCTTACAGGATATACGATTTCCCTATGTGGACAAGCAAGATATTCATTAAGAACCAGACAGACAAGTAAGACTATAATAGTTGGAAGTAGCCACTACATCAAATTAGCACACACTGTTACTGAAGAGGGACGACAGAAACAATCCACATTACAGTAAGTGGAGCTACCTCACCTGTAAGGGGAGAATAAAGTTGGATATCAAAGAATCAATAGAGCAGATCTCACAGAGAGCTGCAATGGCATAACATGCTTCCCTTCCATTCTTGCCTCCTCCAAATGCTTTGTACGCAGTTCCATACGAGGTAATATCTTCTACATCATCCTCAAATGTTTCTGAATCGCTCACATACTCATCATCCTCTGCATCCTCCATTGTGCAAACAAAATCAGTTTTCAGTTTCCCAGCCAAATTTCTCAATGCATCCCCACTGGCTGAAGGCCAGCCGCTTGCAGTGAATATCTCAGGTTTCAGACCTTCCACAATGCTGAAAATTTCAATTGTACGATACTTTGGAGCCTTCTTGCCATTTGTAACTGTGTTATCATCATTTGGCACTTTAAAAGTTCTACTCTTTGGCAAAAACTCACCAGGTGTGCGTCTGCAAAAAGATTAGATAAGAACAATAAAACTTAGGAGTTGCATGTGAAGAATGTACAGACTAGGTACAAAAGGTAGACACAGCAGGTTACACGTTTATCTCTTTTTATTCACAGTGATTTTAAATGCACACAGCTCGTGCCTAATTGCACATTCCTATGTGAAGTGATAAACATGTCTAATGAATAAACTGAATAGACCATGGATAAGTGACTAATCTAGCTACATCCTGGCAAAGATCCTTATGTCAGATTTTTCAGAGAAATCATAGCATTATATATAGATCAAAACAAAATATATTTAACGAGACAAGAACAGAAAGATAATTGTACCTATTCTCTATGCCACCAAAGAAGAGTTGACGAATCTGGGTATCACTATTAACATTCATGTACTTTGCATCAGGGCAATGTTTAGACGCCCATTTCTGAAACTTATCAGCAGCTAGCTTTCGCTCTGCAACAGCAACTTTTTCAATCTCTGACAGGTAAGCACGGTCAACAAGCATTCCAGCTGTTTCCATTTTTACAAGAATGGCACCAAAAGGGCGCCAATACTCCTCATAGAAATCATACATTGAACCTCTGGGGCAACCATCAAAAGTCCAGCACTTATCTTCAAGCTTGCTTTTCAAGCTTTCATAAAGCCTCAAGGTACTCATTGAATCTAAAGAAGAATAGCTGATCCACAGCTCTCTATCCTCTCTTTGCAAAATCTCAACAGGCTCGATAGTAGTTATTTTTCCTTCGTTGCCATCTTTTTTTATCTTTTTCCTGCCAAAGATGGTCTTCATTGATCTCTTTCCTATCTTTTGTAGTTCCTTTGGGACAACGCCCATGACTCTGTTATCATTTGTGAGTCCTTCAAGTGAATATCCTCCATCAAGTCTTCTCGAAGAGTCCCAAAGCCGTGCAAGATGCATTGTGTCGGCATGAAATCCAGCAACTTTGATTCCATAGTTCTCAATGACATGCTTATCAAAACTATAGTTGTGCCAAACCTAGATGAGGAAAACGAGATGTTCCTTTAGAAAACTAAAGAAGAAGCTAACAATGTAGGTGACTAATCCTATAAGTTCATAGAAGTAATGAAGTTAGCTATGAGCGATAAAGAAAGTAACATCAGTCTAGACTGATGCAGTAAATTTAGCATTGAATAAAAGGATCTGTGAAACATGAAGTTGCAGGCTTGCAGCATTGAGCTTAAACAGCTGACTGTGATGCAACCACATATTTCCTGAACTAGTTCTGTAGTTGCGATATAATCTTGTTAGTTGTTTCATTTGTACTGCATTAGGGATATAAAAGGAGAAAAAAGCAGAAATCTATTTCCTTGCACCAGAAAGAAAAAGAGCAAGCAAGAAAGAAAGATGCACCTTCCGGATTGACGGGTCTTCAAAAAAGGGGACAAACTCCATGAGGACATCCCTTTCACCATCCAGTACATCCACCCAAATGCATGTTTTACCATTTCCAAAATCAGCTTCAGTGTCAGAGCTAGCAGAATATATGCTAAAGCATGTGATATCTCCATGGCCAACTGGTGTCTCTTGTTTAACATCAATATTTGCTACCTGCATAGCATTGTGCTCCCATGAATCATGATGCTAGCTATAAATCAGGATCGCTCAAAATGCCAGAAATTTTCAACATAGCTCAATTTCCAGAACTATTAGTATATATCATTGAATCAAGGTGATACTTGGGCATCAACTAATGCTGTTTATGATAGTGAGGCACCTATGAGTCTATGACTTTTTCCCTTGTACAGCATGGATAGTGAGAATTGAGAAGCAGCATAATTGCAAAAGGTAGTAAATAACTCTGAAAGATCTGGTGTGGGTTGTGGAGCTATACGTAGAACCATGACAGCTAGTTAATAAATGGGACAGTTTCAGGTGAAATTAGTATCTACTGTTCAAATGAAAATGTTAATATTAGGCAACAAGCAATGACAGATAAGCGTGAACATAGCCACTTTCTAGTCACGGAATGATGTTCATGCTTTACCTCTGTGTCACATGCATGAATAAAGCTCTTGTACTTCGTGGTAAGTAACTGAACAACGCTCCTAGCTGACTTGACAGTGTCAACCACCAGAACTTTGTCGTAGATGGTAGCAAGAGCCTTCCGTGCTTCTTTAGCCTCCTCGGACAAGGGAGCTTTAGCTGGAGAAAGCTGTGCCGCTGTCTTGGCTGTGCATTCATGCTCAGTATCATCATAAACATCTATACCCTTGTCAGCAAACTTAGGGCTCTTTTTGACTTTCCGAATCTTTGGCGGAGAAGCATCAATCTTGGAACCATTAGGCAGTTGGATCTCCACTTCAGAGCCACTAGGCATGTTTTTAACCATCGGCTTGGCTCTGCATTCATTCTCAACTTCATCACAACCATCTCTAGCCTTGACATCAAACTGGTGGCTCTTTTTGCCTTCACGGATCTCTGGCAGAGAAGCATCAATATTGGAACCATTAGGCCAACGGATCCCCACTTCAGAGCGACTGGACCTGTTCAGCGGTTTAACGTCATCGTTAACAGCGCTGGCTAGTGCTGACATGGCACTTGCAGTAGGACTCATCACATGATGATTTGCCAATTCCGTACTGGCATGTCTATTTGCAACAGAGTTAGGAGCCATTCTTTCTCTTACACTGTGCGATGAAGATTGATTGGGGATCTTGCAATCTTCCAAGTGATCATGATGAAACATTCCTGGCCGTTGATGAGGGGAGCCATTGTAGAGTTTATTCAAGACAGTGTTGGTGGCTCTGGCAGAACATAGCTTCTTGCTCTCCTCTAACCATTCCTGCGCATTACTTGCTTTACTCTGCGCTTGCCACTTGAAATGAAATCCAGACGTGATGGCTCTATTATCTCCAGTGCCAAGGCCTGAGCTATGGGAGTATCCCTGCCTGCCAGTCATAACCATTTCCGACGTTAGGGACAGAACACCAACGCGATGCATCAAACTTAATAATAGCTAAAATGTCAGCCCAGAGGGGCAGATGCAACGGCTCGATATCTCAAACATAAACAGCACAAACGTTAGGGAAGGGTAGCAGATGCAATAGCTCAAACCCATACATCCACACAGGCTACACAAAAAATGTACAGCAAGGAGTACCAGATGCTAGCCCGCTGCCTCACTCTCTCCGAACTGGTTCATAGAAAACTACAGGTGTTCAACCAGAACATGACACATGACACAGTGGAACACTGACCCTTCCAGGAGAAACACGACACTATCAGTAATCGCACAGGTACATCACTATCGACACCAGCATCGGGCGAAGCTGACACAGCACCCAATCCAATCATCCTAAGCATCTCGGGCGCAATTATTCCAACCACTACGGCACCATCGCATAAGCATACAGCCAATAATCTATAAGCACTTTACCGGAATAGTTAAATAATACGGGTAAGAAAATGCTAAGGGGACAGGATGGCGATGGTACCTTCCGCCGCCGATGAACGGCGAGGCTACGGAGCGCCGGCGGGGGAGACGGCGGTGGAAGGGAGAGGCCGCCCACAGGGGCGCGGAGCAGGGGCACCTCCGGAGCTGCGCGGGCGCGGGCGCCGGCGGGGCCATCGCCACGGAGTGCACGAGCCGCCTCAGCTTCGCCCCACCTCCTCCTACCCTTCCCGCTCCCCCGGCGCCGCAACCTAAGCCGCAGGGCGCCGTGTTGGGCAACCGCGGCTAGGGCTCGGGGCAGGCGGCGGCGCAGGCGAGCATTAAGCCTCAGGGGAAACGCGAGCGAGAGGAGGAGAGGAGGGTTTGGGGGATAGGGAGGGGAGAGGGAGGGAGGGAGGCAGGCAGGGTTTACGGCAGCAAGAGGGCGGAATCCCGTAGCGTATCTGTGGCGCTGGCTGGAAAGGGGGGACAGCGTCAGCGTTGCTGCGGTGTTCCGGTAATTTTTTTTCCTAGGTGCACACGCTCGCCGCACCCAACATGTCTCACCATTTGTTTGTTCTTTTTTTTTTGGCTACACATCTTGTTTGTTCTTTTGGGTGTGTCCCCGAGCCTTGAGGTGTTTGTGATGGGTGTTATGGTTTTTAAAGATGGTTTAGTATTCTTTTGATGGTGGATGATGGAGTGTGCCATGTTCTTTGGATTGGGGATGCGGTACCTCATTGGTCAATTGTTCATTTTTATATTTGCATTAGGAATGAGAAATTGTGGTACTTTTAGATGGTTGTGATTCCGTTAGATGGATGCCACAAGGTTCGCTACAAAATTTTACTGCGAAATTATAATAAGCAAACTTGTACAAACATTGACGAGTCGCTTTACGTGGAGCTAGGTAAGATGCTTGATGTTAATCGGTTGATAGAATCAATACCAACAAAATCATACTTAAAGACACCCTAAAGATAAGTAGCACCAGTTGTTGGTACATATATAATGTAGAACAAAAACAACACCAATTCGCTAATATGAAACCACAAAGCCTATACAAGACTACCCTTTAACCCAGTTTTAAGAAAATCGTACATTCTAATTTTGAAAAAATATATTAATCAATAGAGTGGAGATTTTTTCTCCCGGGCTCCGGTGATCTTGTTATATTAAAAAATGAAAAACATATTTATGAGTTTTTTAAGTTGAAAAAAAGACGAATGTAGCCAACCATGTGTCCCACAAACTTGCAAATATTAATTTCAAATAACTTTATATTATGAGCTACAAAAAATGATAAAAGTGTGGATATGTATATGAATATTTCAAATCTCCAAATTTATAAGAGTTTGTCATTTTTGTGTAGCTCAAAATACAAAGATTTTTGTATCGAGATCTGGCATGCTTGTAGGAGACTTCGCTGACTACGTCCAAATTTTGTTTTTGGATTTTTTTTCTATCTTATAAATATGATTTAAATTTTTTAATGAAGGGGTCGATGGAGCCTAGGAGCCAAAGACACTTTTTGCATGTTTACTTTATGGGAAGAAGTGCGGGTCAGAAAACTTTTTGTTAGAATTATGCACAAAACATTGCACAACAATAGTACTCCCTCTGTTTCAAAATATAAGATGTTTTAGCTTTGTGAAACAAATATTGTTGGAGATATGCCCTAGAGGCAATAATAAATATAGTTATTATTATATCTTTGTGTTTATGATAAATGTTTACACTCATGCTATAACAGTATTAACCAGAAACATTAATACTTGTGTGATTTGTAAACTAAATTAGAGTCCCTAGTAAAGCCTCTTTATAATACTAGCTTGTTGATTAATAGATGATCATGGTTTCTTGATCATGAACATTTGAGATGTTGTTAATAACAAGGTCATATCATTAGAAGAATGATATGATGGACATACTCCTATAGATAAGCGTAGCATAAAGATCAAGTCATTTTAATAGTTCAATTGCTATAAGCTTTCTGATACATAGTAACCTAATTCCTTCGACCATGAGATCATGCTTATCACCATCACCGGAAGGTGGCTATAAAGGTGGCATTGAGTGTTTGGAAAGTATGGCTTGAGACACATGGATCAAGAGTGGGATTTGTCCATCCATATGACAAATAGATATACTCTGGGCCCTCTCGATGGAATGTCATCCAATTAGCTTGCAAGCATGTGACTGGCTCACAAGGGATCACATATCACGGGAACGAGAAAATAGTACTTATCGGTAACGAGGTTGAACTAGGTATGCAGAGATACCGACGATCAAAACCTTAGATAAGTAAACTATCGTGAGACAAAAGGAAATTGGTATCGTATGTAAGTGGTTCATTCGATCGCAAAGTAATCGTAGAAATATGTGGGAGCCATATGAATTTCCAGATTCCTCTATTGGTTATTGATCGGAGAAGTGTCTCGATCATGTCCGCATAATTCACGAACCGTAGGGAGACACACTTAAGGATTCGATGTTGTTGAGTAGTTATGGAATGATGAGTAAGAGATCGAATGTTGTTCGGAGTCTCGGATGGGATCCGGAATATCACGAGGAGATCTGGAATGGTCCGGGGAATATGATTCATATAAGGAAAGTCCCATTTCGGAGTTGGAGAATGATTCTGGTGTTTTCATTGGGAATGTTCTATAAAGTTCCGGAAGGTCCGGCACTCCGGAGGGGAAGGGTACATGAATGTGTCATGACAATATGGAATGGTTGCATCATGTACTAGGTATCATGGCTGGGCAAAATAAAGGGAGAAATCAAATCCTAGTTTGAAAAGTCAAACGCCAATTTGAAAAGTCAAACGACAAGTTTGCTTGGTGGAGGGAGATGAAGGGTTTCGCAGCATAGTAAATCAAAAAAATTCTACGGATGCGAACGGGGAAAGCCAAGATCTAATCTAGGAGATGCAAACAACGAGGGGGAATAGATGAGATCTTCATACCCTTGAAGATTCGCACAGCGGAACGTTCAACGGAACGTGGTTGATGTAGTCGTACTAGCTTCTCCTCCTGGCGATCCGATCCAACACCGCAAGTGGCAATGCCTCCGAGAGATGCACACGTATGGCACCTCGACGTCTCCTCCTTCCTCGGTCCAGCAAGTGGGGTGGAGAGATAGGTTGGATCTACAACACGACGGCGTGGTGCAAACGGTGGAGAGTTTCTGCGGCAGGGCTTCGCCTACGCGCAATCGGGAGAGAGGGAGAGAGGAGGGCAGCAGCTAGGCGGCTAGGGCTTGAGGAGGTGTGGGGGAAGGGTGTGCCCCTGCCCTCTTTATATAGAGGGGTGGGCGGCTGCCCCTTGCCCCCTCCTCCAAAAGGGTTTCGCAGCATAGTAAATCAAAAAATTCTACGGATGCGAACAGGAAAGCCAAGATCTAATCTAGGAGATGCAAACAACGAGGGGGGAATAGATGAGATCTTCATACCCTTGAAGATTCACACAGCGGAACGTTCGACGGAACGTGGGTGATGTAGTCGTACTCGCTTCTCCTCCTCGCGATCCGATCCGATCTAACACCGCAAGTGGCGATGCCTCCGAGAGATGCGCACGTGTGGCACCTCGACGTATCCTCCTTCCTCAGTCCAGCAAGTAAGGTGGAGAGATTGATTGGATCGACAACGCGACGGCGCGGTGCAAGCGGTGGAGAGTTTCTGCGGCAAGGCTTCGCCTACGCGCAGTCGGGAGGGAGAGAGAGAGAGGAGGGGCAGAAGGGCGGCTAGGGTTGAGGAGGAGGTGTAGGGGAGGGTACGCCCCCAGCCCTCTTTATATAGAGGGGTGGGCGGCTGGCCCTTGCCCCTCCCCCAATCCCTTGGCCGGCGGCCAAAGGAGGGAGGAGTGGGGGGCAAGTCCCCCCTCCCCCTTCTAGAAGCTCCCCTAGGGTTTCCCTAGGGCTTGGCCGGCTGGGCCCTATGGGGCCTTGTGCCCCTGGACCAATGCGGCCAGGGCACTCCCGCATAGGCCCATGCCCCCTCCCGACAAGTGGGTCCACGTTGGTCCCACTCCGGAAGGTTCTAGAAGCTTCCAATACAATACCGATTAACCCGAAACAATTCCGAACTCCAAAAACTGCATTGCCTTATATGAATCTTATTCTCCGGACCATTCCGGAACCTCTCGTGATGTCCTGGATCTCATCCGAGACTCCGAACAAAAACTCATAAACCAATTATCCAATCTATCCTAGCGTCGAGACACGTTAAGTGTGTGACCCTTCAGATTCGAGAATATGCAGACATGATCTTCTATCAATAATCAATAGCGGGGTCTGGAAACCCATATTGACTCCCACACATTCATCGATGATCATATCGGATGAACCACGATGCCAGGATTCAATCAATCCCATATATATATTCCCTTCGCCTCGCGATATTTTACTTGCCCGAGATTTGATCGTCGGTACCGTCATACCTAGTTCAATCTCGTTCACAGCAAGTACTTTACTCGTTCCGTAATCCGATATCACTTTGTGATTAAATCCTTAACCACATGCTTGCAAGCGGTGTTGATATCGATTACCGAGTGGGCCCGAAGTATATCTCTCCGACTTGGGAGGGACAAATCCCATCTCGATACATACAACCCAACAGGTACTTTCCGATCACCTGAGAGACACCTTTATGATCACCCTCTCATAGGATGACGTTTGATGACCTCAAAGCTTTCTTCTGATACCAGGGAGTTGCATTATCTCATGGTCTAAGCAATACAATATTTGACATAAGAAAAAGCTTCGCAAAGATGAACACGATGACACGATCTAATTGCTCTGCTTGATTTGGGTCTGTCCATCATAACATTCTCCCAATGATATGATCTCATTATTAATCGACAACTCATGTCTATGGTCAGGAAACCTTAACCATCATTAATCAATGAGCTAGTCCATAGAGGCATACTATGGACACGATCCATATATGATGTTTATGCTCAACGCAGGCACATAATAACATTTATTGAGGTTTAAAACTAATCCCGAAGGTAAAACTAAGGAGAGCGTGCCGACAGCCATCACATCAACTCTTGATCCGTTGCCAACGCGCATCGTCACCTCATCCCTCGCTAGACGCCATCTATTCTGTAGCTCCTGTTTCGAGTTACAAATATTAGCAACTGAATAAGTATCAAATACCCAGGCACTACAACGAGGGCTAGTAAGGAAAACATCAATACATGTATATCAAATATACCTTTGATGGTGCCAGCCTTCTTGTCCGCTAAGTACTTCGGACAGTTGCGCTTCCAGTGCCCCTTGTCCTTGCAATAGAAGCACTCAGTGTCCGGCTTAGGTCCAGACTTGAGCTTCTTCTCAGCAGGGGCAACGCGCTTGCCACTGCCTTTCTTGAAGGGCTTCTTTACACCCTTACCTTTCTTAAAGCTGGGGGGCTTGTTGACCATCAAAACATGATTATCCTTCTTGATGTCCACCTCCGCAGCTTTCAGCTTAGCGAGGAGCTCGGTGATCGTATCAGTGGAACCAATCTGATTATGAGTAACTACAAAACTTTTGTAGCTAGGAGTGAGTGATTGCAGAACCCTGTCAATCTTGAGCTCCTCTGGAATCTTGCAGTCTAGTTGCTCAAGGCGTTCAGTGTAGCCCGACATCTTTATGGCATGCTCACTAACGGAACTCCCTTCCTCCATCTTGCAGTTAAAGAATTTCTCAGAGATCTCATATCTCTCAGAACGGGCCTGAGTCTGGAACATAGTTTTCAGTTCCTCAAGAATCTCAAAGGGCCCGGGGTAATCTTCAAAACGATTTTGAAGGTCCGATTCCATAGCAAACAACATGGTGCTCTTAATCACACCATAATCATCTTTGCGCGACTGATAAACAGCTTTCTCATCAGCCGGCGCATCGACAATAGGGGCGTCACCTAGCGCATTCTCAAGGACATAGAAATTTTGTCCGCCAGCGAGAATGATTCTCAGATTGCGGAACCAGTTGGTGAAGTTAGACCCATTGTTCTTAAGCTTTTCTTTCTCAGCAAAAACATTGAAGTTGGACTTAGCCATTTGATCTACAAAATTTGTAAGTACAATTTAGACTATGTTCATGATAACTAGTTCAACTTAATCAAATTACTAGATGAACTCCCACTAAATTCAACATCCCTCAAGTTGTTTAGTGAACATGATCCAAATTCACCACACCTAATCCGATCTTCACGAGAAGAGATGTGGTTTCAATGGTGGACAACGAAGTGTTGATCATATCATTCATATGACTCATGTTTAACCTTTCGGTTCATGTGTTCCGAGGCCATGTCTGTACATGCTAGGCTCGTCAAGTCAAACCCAAGTATTTCCGCGTGTGCAAAACTGGCTTGCACCCGTTGTATGTGAACGTAGAGTTTATAGCACCCGATCATCACGTGATGCTTGAACACGTAGAACTTTCGTAACGGTGCATACATGGGGAGAACACAGTTTTATCTTGATCTTTAAGTGAGGAATCATCTTATAATGCTACCGTCGCGATCTAAGCATAATAAGATACATAAAAGGATAAACATCACATGCATATAACTTTATGTGACATGGTATAGCCAATCTTCGCGCAATGATCTCCATCTTGTGCATGCCGGCATGATCTCCATCACTCCACCATGATTGCCTCCACCACGAATAGCAACTACAACTATTGCTAACTACTTAGCGATAAAGTAAAGCTATTACATGGCGTATAAGAAGTTGACACACAGGTCATACACAATTATAAAGACAATCATATGGCTCCTGCCGGTTGTGTACTCATCGACATGCAAGTCGTGAAACATTACAAAACATGATCATCGCATACAACGTACACATCACATCTTGGGCCATACCATATCACAGAAAACACTCCCTGCAAAAACAAGTTAGACGCATCTACTTTGTTGTTGCATGTTTTACGTGGCTTATGGGAGTAGCAAGCTAAGAACGATTCTTACCTACGGAAAGCCACAATGGTGATATTATGGTTGCCAAACTCCGGTGTAAATCCCATGACAACTATAGTGAGAGAAACTGGCATCCACCAGCCGCATGTGTGGAGCAAGCCACACGTCAAGTGCGGAGCCGGTCTCGCGAACGAGGTCGCGTAAGGTTGGCCTGGACCGCTTCGATCTCACTACCCCGCGTCATAAGAAGTACACAAACAAGAGGCTTGCAACAGAAAACATCAACGCCCGCAACAACCATGTTGCGTTCTACTCGTGAAACACATCTACGCATAGATCTAGCTCTGATACCACTGAAGGGTTTCGCGGCATAGTAAATCAAGTTTTTTCTACGGATGCGAAAGGGAAAGCCAAGATCTAATCTAGGAGATGCAAACAACGAGGGGGAATAGATTAGATCTTCATACCCTTGAAGATTCGTACAGCGGAACGTTCGACGGAACGTGGGTGATGCAGTCGTACCTCTTCTCCTCCTCGCGATCCGATCCGATCTAACACCGCAAGTGGCGATGCCTCTGAGAGATGCACACGTGCGGCACCTCGACGTCTCCTCCTTCCTCGGTCCAGCAAGTAGGGTGGAGAGATGGATTGGATCTACAACGCGACGGCGCGGTGCAAGCGGTGGAGAGTTTCTGTGGCAGGGCTTCGCCTACGCGCAGTCGGGAGGGAGAGAGAGAGGAGGGGCAGCAGGGCGGCTAGGTTGAGGAGGAGGTGTAGGGGAGGGTGCGCCCCCATCCCTCTTTATATAGATGGGTGGCCGGATGGCCCTTGCCCCTCCCCCAAGCCCTAGGCCGGTGGCCAAAGGAGGGAGGAGTGGGGGCAAGTCCCCCCCCCTTCTAGAAGCTCCCCTAGGGTTTCCCTAGGGTTTGGCCGGCTGGGCCCTATGGGGCCTTGTGCCCCTGGCCCAATGCGTCCAGGGCACTCCCTCATAGGCCCATGCCCCCTCCCGACAAGTGGGGCCACGTTGGTCCCACTCCGGAAAGTTCTAGAAGCTTCCGGTATAATACTGATTAACCCGAAACAATTCCGAACTCCAAAAACTGCATTACCTTATATGAATCTTATTCTCCGGACCATTCCGGAACCTCTCGTGACGTCCTGGATCTCATCTGATACTCCAAACAAAAACTCATAAACCAATTATCCAATCTATCCTAGCGTCGAGACACGTTAAGTGTGTGACCCTACGGGTTCAAGAATATGCAGACATGATCTTCTATCAATAATCAATAGCGGGGTCTAGAAACCCATATTACTCCCAAACGTTCATCGATGATCATATCGGATGAACCACGATGCCAGGATTCAATCAATCCCATATATATATTCCCTTCGTCTCGCGATATTTTACTTGCTCGAGATTTTATCGTCGGTACCATTATACCTAGTTCAATCTCGTTCGCAGCAAGTACTTTACTCGTTCCGTAATCCGATATCACTTTGTGATTAACTCCTTAACCACATTCTTGCAAGCGGTGTTGATATCGATTACCGACTAGGCCCGAAGTATATCTCTCTGACTTGGGAGGGACAAATCCCATCTCGATACATACAACCCAACAGGTACTTTCCGATCACCTGAGAGACACCTTTATGATCACCCTCTCATAGGATGACGTTTGATGACCTCAAAGCTTTCTTCCAATACCAGGGAGTTGTATTATCTCATGGTCTAAGGAATACAATATTTGACATAAGAAAAGCTTCGCAAAGATGAACACGATGACACGATCTAATTGCTCCGCTTAGTTTGGGTCTATCCATCATATCATTCTCCCAATGATATGATCTCATTATTAATCGACAACTCATGTCTATGGTCAGGAAACCTTAACCATCATTAATCAATGAGCTAGTCCATAGAGGCATACTAGGGACACGGTGTTGTTCACAAACCACACAAGTATTAAAGTTTCCGCTTAATACAATTATAGCATGGAATATAAACTTTATCATGAACAAGAATTATAATAATAACATATTTATTATTGCCTCTAGGGCATAATTCCAACACTCCAAGCCTAGGGCCGGCGGGCACAAGGGAGGAGTGGGGGGCAAGTTCCCCCTTCTAGAAACTCTGGGCCTATGGGGCCTTGTGCCCATGGCCCAATGCGTCCAGGGCACTCCCTCGTAGGCCCACGCCCCCTCCCGACAAGTGGGACCACGTTGGTCCCACTCTGGAAGGTTCTATAAGCTTCTGGTACAATACCGAACAATCTGAAACAATTCCGAAATCCAAAAACTGTTTTGCCTTATATGAATCTTATTCTCCGGACCATTCCAGAACCTCAGTGACGTCATGGATCTCATCCGAGACTCCGAAAAAAACTCATAAACCAATTATCCATTCTATCCTAGCGTCGAGACACGTTAAGTGTGTGACCCTACGAGTTCGAGAATATGCAGACATGATCTTCTATCAATAATCAACAGCGGGGTCTGGAAACCCATATTGACTCCCACACATTCATCGATGATCATATCAGATGAACCACGATGCCAGGATTCAATTAATCCCATATATATATTCCCTTCGTCACGCGATATTTTACTTGCTCGAGATTCGATCGTTGGTATCGGCATACCTAGTTCAATCTCGTTCACAGCAAGTACTTTACTCGTTCCGTAATTCGATATCACTTTGTGATTAACTCCTTAGCCACGTGCTTCCAAGCGGTGTTGATATCGATTACCGAGTGGGCCCGAAGTATATCTCTCCGACTTGGGAGGGACAAATCCCATCTCGATACATACAACCCAACAAGTACTTTCCGATCACCTAAGAGACACCTTTATGATCACCCTCTCATAGGATGACGTTTGATGACCTCAAAGCTTTCTTCTGATACCAGGGAGTTGCATTATCTCATGGTATAAGGAATACAATATTTGACATAAGAAAAAGCTTCGCAAAGATGAACACGATGACACAATCTAATTGCTCTGCTTGATTTGGGTCTGTCCATCATAACATTCTCCCAATGATATGATCTCATTATTAATCGACAACTCATGTCCATGGTTAGGAAACCTTAACCATCATTAATCAATGAGCTAGTCCATAGAGGCATACTAGGGACACGGTGTTGTTCATAAACCACACAAGTATCAAAGTTTCCGCTTAATACAATTCTGGCATGGAATATAAACTTTATCATGAACAAGAATTATAATAATAACATCTTTATTATTGCCTCTAGGGCATAATTCCAACAGTTTCCCACTTGCACTAGAGTCAATAATCTAGTTTACATCTGGCAACAATCTAACACCCATGGCACTAAGGTGCTGATCATGTTTTGCTCGTGGAAGAGGTTTAGTCAACGGATATGCGACATTCAGATCCGTATGTACTTTGCTAATCTTCAGATCTCCATCTGTTATATAATCTCGAATTATATGAAACTTGCGATTGATATGCTTGGTCTTTGGATGATATCTTGGTTCCTTAGCCAGTGCTATGGCGCCAGTGTTGTCACACAATATCTCTAGTGGGTCCAAGGCACTTGGAACCACACCAAGCTCAGTGATGAAGTTCCTGATCCAATCTCCTTCACTTGACGCTTCTGCAGCAGCCATGTATTCCACTTCTACTGTAGATCCTGCGATCATGCTTTGCTTGCAGCTTCTCCAGCTCACAGCTCCTCCATTCAAAATATAAACGTATCCTGTCTGAGATTTAGAATCATCCTTGTCAGTGTCAAAACTAGCATCGACGTAACCTTTTATGACGAGTTGTTCATCACCTCCATAGACTAACAACATTTCTTTAGTTCTATTTCAATACTTTAGGATGTTCTTCACGGTTGTCCAGTGTTCCACTCCTGGATCACTTTGGTATCTGCTCGTCAAACTAAGAGCATTGGACACATCCGGTCTAGTACATAGCATGGCATACATGATAGATCCTATGGTCGAGGCATAATGCACTTTGCTCATAGCTTCTCTATCATTTACTTTAGCTGGACACTGAGCCTTGCTCAATATCTTACCTGACAACATAGACACTGAACCTTTCTTTGCCTTATCCATTCTAAACCTTTTCAGAACTTTGTCTAGGTATGTACTCTGGCTTAAAGCTATCAGGCGTCTTTGTATATCTCTATAGATTTTGATGCCCAATATATAAGCAGCTTCCCCTAGGTCTTTCATTGAAAAACATTTGTTCAAATAACTCTTCACATCGTTAAGCATGTCAATGTCATTTCCAATAATCAATATGTCATCCACATATAGTACCAGAAAAGTCAGTGAGCTCCCACTCATTTTCTTGTAGATACAAGCTTCGTAGCAATTTGGAACAAATCCAAAGCTCTTGATCACTTGATCAAAACGAAGGTTTCAACTCCGAGATGCTTGCTTCAGTCCATAAATGGAACGCTGAAGTTTGCACACTTTATCAGCATACTTAGGATCGACAAAACCTTCGGGTTGCATCATATACAACTCTTCATCAATGTTGCCATTGAGGAACGCAGTCTTGACATCCATCTGCCATATTTCATAATCATAAAACGCAGCAATTGCTAATAAAATCCGAATGGACTTAAACATCGCTACGGGAGAGAAAGTCTCATCGTAGTCAACACCTTGAACTTGTCGAAAACCTTTCGCGACAAGTCGTGCTTTATAGACGGTAACATTACCATCCGCGTCCGTTTTCTTCTTGAAGATCCATTTGCACTCAACGGCCTTTCGGTCGCTAGGAGGGTCCACCAAAGTCCATACTTGGTTTTCGCTCATGGATCCCAATTCAGATTTCATGGCCTATAGCCATTTCTCAGAGTCTGGGCTCATCATTGCTTCCTCATAGTTCGCAGGTTCACTGTTGTCTACTAACAAGACAGTTAAGGCAGGGTTGCCGTACCACTCAGGAGGGGCACGCGACCTTGTCGACCTGCGACGTTCAGTAGTAGCATCGTTCGAAGCTTCATGATCCTTGTCATTAGCTTCCTCTATTGTTGGTGCAGACGGCACTAGAACAATTTCAGGTGTTGCGCTACTCTCCAACTCAAGAGAAGGTTCAATAATCTCGTCTAACTCTACTTTCCTCCCACTCACTTCTTCCGAGATAAACTCCTTCTCAAGAAAGGATCCGTTCTTTGCAACAAACACTTTGCCTTCAGATCTGTGATAGAAGGTATACCCAATAGTTTCCTTAGGGTATCCTATGAAGAACATTTCTCCTCTTTGGGTTCGAGCTTGTCCGGCATCAACTTCTTGACGTAAGCCTCGCATCCCCAAACTTTAGAAATGACAACTTAGGTTTAGCTCCAACCCATAGTTCATACGGTTTGTCGTCTCAACGGATTTAGATGGTGCCCTATTTAAAGTGAATGCAGCGGTTTCTAAATGCATAACCCCCAAAATGATAACGGCAAATCTGTAAGA